>OY292314.1:15939065-16577926 GCA_958496155.1 Sisyra nigra
GGCTGAAGGGTAGACGTTGTATTTGGTGGCAGATAGGCAATTTTAATAAATTTATATTTATCAAAAAGGTCATCCTCAAGGCCAAGAGGGTGAGCGGGAGCATTATCCAACAGAACGTCACACTTAAGCGGTAGACCATTATCGATTAAGTATTTTTTCACTGAAAGCCCAAAAACTATGTTCATCCACTCAATAAAATTGCACATTGCAAATTCGTATCTCAAATTTTTCGTTGTATGTCGAGGTATAAATTTTAGAATATTTCATGTTGTATCTCAAAACATTCGTATGTTAGGACATTCGTATCTCAAGGTACCACTGTACATCTTTTATTAAAATCCGACGCCTTACCTTTGTTTCATTGAGGCCAAATTCTCGGGCTGCTTTTCGGTTATACCGTTTTCTTCGGCATAACGGACCACTTCTCATTTATACCATTTATATTTAGAAGTATAACTAATGATTCTAGACGTCCCATAGTCCCCAATTTATAAGGTCAATAGCCATTCACAACACTTAATGCTACAAAAACCTGCATTTTCACTACCTTCAACCCTTAGGTGCTCATCGTTAAGGATGTTAAGGATATACCGGATACTATCGAGTATCGATACTATTACCATTGACTATTACTTATTAGGGGTATTATGTAAACATTGAACTCGACGGATTTAAACAAAATATAATATTTTGCAAGACAAATAACGCTTCCTCAAGCCAAAAATTAAGAAAAGATCTCACAAATTTTTCCTGAAATTCAGGGGCTGCTTATACACGCCTTAATACAGTAATTAAAAATAATCAAAATAATATTATAAATAATTTATACCTGTCCTTGTTGTATTTATAAAGATTCCATTAATGAACAATAAGGATAACTAATCACGGCCCAACTCAATGGCAAAAAACGAGGAACTAATAAATCCATTTTATTATAATTCCCCAAATATGTTAACCATATCTCAATTTAATTAATAGCAATAACCAGATTGATATAAATGACTTTATGTAAAAGGGGTAAAAGGTAAAGTTGAAATTAAAAAAAATTCGTTTTCTTCGTCTTTCACTATAAAACTAACGAATGCATAATAAGGAAAGAAAATCAAACAATGAAATATAACCTAACACTTTTTGACAATGTTTTCGAATGAAATCGACGCTCTCTAGAAGAGATTTTCACACGGAGGAAAATAGAAAATTTTCAAAAATTTGTAAAAGTGATCAATGTAAAAAATGTCAGATGAATCAGATGCAGAAACTGAACAACCCCAATATGACATTTACCGACGAAAATTTCAATTACTTCTGGAACGATGTGAAATATTACAGCAGGATAACGAAAAGCTTGTTAACAGGTTTGATTAATTATGCTGTACACTTACCTAAATGATAACGATTGGAATAATTTAACAGGATTTACAACGTGAAGCAGTTATTAAAAAAACGTAAATTAGAAAACAAATTTTTAATGAATCGACTAGATTCACATGGAGACGATTGGAGAAACACTCCTGCTGCAGATATAGACATTAAACCAAATATAAATTCAGTCAAATCCTTTTACACCAATTGCGATAAAAGTAAAGAAAATTCATTTTTTATGTTAAAACATGTTGTAGTCTTGGCGTTAATTATTTTATGCACAGTCTGAAATATTGTCTATGATACGGTATAATGCTAATACGTATACTGTTATGTGATAATTGGCTTTAATTATATTTTAAACTAGCTGATACCCGCTCGCTTTGCTGAGAGTATCTAAATTTAATTAATTGATTAATAGATTCTCTATCTTCATAGCGAAATATTCAAATTAATCTATTTTGACAGAAAAAGATGATAAATACTTCCAGACTTTAGATCCTAAGTAAGTTCATCAAAATCCTTATAACTACTTTTCTAGGAAGAGATATTAGCTATTTTACAGGTTTTAAAAGATTTTAAGTATAAAAAGTTCCTTTAAGAAAATTTGAAATATCATACCAAATGTCATTTAAAACAGTTCACCTATTTTAGTAGAAAAGATTAGGAGCTATTCTACAGGAACCGTCCTTTTTTTTTTAAATAAATGATATTCAATAATATGTTAAGATCTGAGGTATCTTTAACAAAACTTCATTAAAATTCGTTTCGTTCAGTAATTGTTAATTATTTAAAAATTAATTTCTAATTAATTTCGTCGACAATGAACCATACAGAAATTCAAATATTTAAAAAAAAATTATTGTTAATTTTATCGGGTGTCAAATTGAAATTCTTATTAGTTTTTCAGTAAAATGTTGTCAATTGTTTAATTTAAACATTGTAGAGAATTTCTTTCGCTACTATGTAAAATTGGTCAGGCCTTCTTGAGGAAAATGCGTTAAAATGCTATTTCGCGAACTTTAACGAAACTTTTTTTAAATACACAGTTCCTGTAGGATACAATTGTTATGCTTCCCTATGTGATTCACGTGTTTTTCACTATATATTACTGACGCGAAATATAAATAAAAAGCATTCTAGAGCCCGATTGTATATTGTATTAAAATTTCAACTCAATTCGTACAGAATAAAGACCAACATAACATTTTTATATAATATAGAAAAATACCAATAAAACAGGCAATATGTACGTCGTACAATAGCCAGCCACTATGCCAATGGTTCCTGTGGGTTATCCTTAGGAGATAGACATATACCGTCGCAGACTTTTTTATCAACCTTTTTAAGATACACAATTTCGCCGCATATAATTTTGATCTATCTCGTAGGGTTTAGCCAGCGTTTGCACATGCATGTAAATGCACAAAACTATGTTTGTTATGACAACACATTACAATTTCCCGACTTTTCTCTACTAAATTATGTATAAATTATAGTCATTATGTTACCGAGGACTAATAGCTATATAACAGAAAATGTTTCATCAAAATCCGTTCAGTAGTTTTTGTGTGAAAGATGCACAACAAACAAACAGCCAAACTCTTCTACAGTTTTATTATTTACTAGCTGATCCCACCCGCTTTGCTGAGCGTTTTCAAATTTAGCGATGAATTTTTTTCGTTGCACAGTTTTTATAGTTTTAATTTTTTTGCTCAGAAAATCAAAATTTTTTCGGAATAAAAAGTATTTCATAGCACTTTTTGTAATGTTTACTACCTGCATGTGAAAATTTCGTCCAAATCGGACCAGCCGTTTTCAAGTTTGTCAAGAACAAACAAGCAGACAGACAAAACTATTATTTATAAATAAAAAGTAGCCTATAATGTATGTTACATTATTTAGTAAATTTTTGTGAAAATTTCATTGAAATCGACCCAGCCGTTTTCAAGTGTACTCTGGACAAACAATGTTTTTTTGGGGAAAATTACAATGTAAATGGCATTTATTTTTTTGTATAAAATATATGAAAATGTAGGTAATAAAAAGTATTTAACAAAACACCTTACATTTTTAGATTAGATACAAATCTCAGCTGAGAAAAATAATTCTGTTTTTGTTACCTTGCGCAGGTAACACGTAACGTTTTTATTATATAAGTATTCAAAGAGCAGAAAACTTCAATCTTATTATTGGTATAGATATATAGATAACAATCTCTTCGTAGTTTCCAGAGCTTCTTTTCAATAGCAGTCTCCGCATAATTTTCTGATCATTTTTCCATTACCAACGTTCACGTTTTTATCCAGTGAGCACAAATACATACATCCGATTACGTAACAATTACATATAATGAATATTACGTAAACGTTACAGAACTATTACGTAGTTGAACGTTTTGTTCTCACTAGGTTAAAGCTTTATCTTTTTATTTGGAATAAACCTAAGGTATACAATAGGATATAGCCTGAAGCCAAGACTAACAAGTGTAAATAATAACTAACGCCAAATGCTAAAAATAATTAAAATATACTTTATTTAAAATAAACATTTTACAGCGAAAGTAACACCCGAAAAATCAAAAAAGAAACCTAAAAGAAAAGTACAAAAAACAGAAAAATCGGAACGAGATCCACTTGCCCCGAAACGACCACCCAATCCATTTTTTCAGTTTTGCCAAGAACAACGAACAATCGTAATGGAACAGATTAATTCAGAACTAAAACCAGGCGAAGCTGAATTTTCGAAACAAGAATTAACAAAACGTTTAGCGCTTAAATGGAAGTCATTATCACCCACCGATAAAAAGGTAAAACTTATATATTAAAATATTACTTAAACTAAATCAATTTCTCGTTTTAGGTTTACTTAGATAAATATGAAAAATCGAGATTAAGATATGCCGAAGAATTAGATGCATATTATTGTAATGTACATAAAAATGAGTAAATTATTCTAGAAATTACTTAAATGAATCTTTTTCTTTGCGAATTGCACGCATTGTTGTAATATAGTCTAAAGTTCCGGCATGTTTTTGAACCGTATCACATTTAACACGCATAAACGGATTTATGAGTTTTTCATCTCCGATTGTCGATGGAACCTGGAAATAAATGAAACTTAGCGTATCAAGATATTTATATATATTTATTATATTCATGTTGGTTACTGTTGGTTCTCCATTTTTTCTCTTATCATTTGCCCATTGAATCTTTTTTTGAATTTCCTCGTTGTCTTCTTCTACATGTTTGGCGAATCGTAAATTTTGTTGTGTGTATTCATGGCCACAATAAACTTGAGTATTATCAGGAAGTTGTCCAAGAATGTCGATCAAAGCTGAACACATTTGTTCTGCGCTTCCTTCAAAAAATCGTCCACAACCGGCGATGAAAAGAGTGTCACCTATAGAGTATTAATTAATAGAATAGAATATCTTTTTAATAGATTATAATAGGACAAATTATGGAAACTGTTTAATATTACATACAACGATATTTTATGTTTGCATAGGAATAATTAGCATCGTTGACTAAAAATTACGATAAAAATGAGTTTGAAAATCGCAATAAAATCCTTTTGGTTGATCTTACTTAGGGGGCACACGCCGTTTACGTGGCACATGTGACGTCACAAACCAGTAAGTTGACATATTTTGAAACATACAGAATGTTATTATTTTCTTACAATACTTGGTCCTGTTCTATAAGACGTGTCCTTGTCAAGTGACACAATAGCTTAAATATGTGTATGCGATGATGCTCGTTTCTTTTTGATATTCTTTAATATGAAGTGACAAATGTCGTCTCACTTGAAAAATGACAAGTCTTGCGGAATAGGTACGATTATACCCCAAAAACATGACCTATGTCAATAAAGTTCTCACTTGACTGGTGATACTATCCTATGTAATACTGATTGTACTTTATAAATAAAAAGTGATTTCATATTGGGTTAAACTATAAGTAATTGATAGTACACCAGAGGCGTGCGGTCCATACATGCTGTAGATGCGGCGCATGCCTTTGGATTGTAAGACGTTTTTAAAAATTGAATATTTTTTATGATTTATTCATTTCATTTTTAATTTACGTAATTGCATTTGTAAAATCATTCTAAAAATATTTTTATCTTTTATAAAACTGTTGGCGACAGTAGCATGCGATTGTTTGCTTCGAATTGGTCGCGCATGCGCACTAGTACGGTCGAATACTATCTCTCTCGGCATTTAACATAGCCGAATAACGGTCTGCAGATGCGTTTGCAGTTTTGAATCTAAACGGTGAATTTAATTGTTACTGATACTTTTCGTGAGTTATTTTGAATTATTGACCCAATGGCCATACAAATGTTCTGTTCTTTAGGATAAGAACTATTTTCGTGGTTTTTAAATACGTTATATGATGCGGTTGTTGATGACTTTTGTAAGAAGAAGCGTCGAATAAGGCTAATTTAAAAAAAATACTTATAACACCACGTTTATCAAATAAACAAATTAATTAAAAAATTGTGGTTCTTATACCCCCGCCCTACCACTTCTAACCGCATGCTCTGTTTCAAAAGTCACCGCACGCCACTGTAGTACACTTATGCAGCGGGTTGCCACTTTTTTCCCTCTCCACTTTCTTATTTAATCATCACTTCAGTGTCAATACCAAGACAACAATAACAACATTTTAAAGCAAATTGGTTTATTATTGGTTAAATCAGGTTAAATTTATAATTAAATAGTTTACTTGGCAATAAAGTGCGCTGCATAACAACAAGGTTCCTACCAAAGGTGGGAGAAAACTAAAAATATCACAATAAATTTGAAGATTTTACGGCTAAAGTGAATTGGTATCGTTTTAGAAGTGATAGGTCAAATAAGCTCCCTATTCTTTAGCGTTGAGTGGAAATCCGCTGAACTTATGTATACTTCCGCTTTTAACCTTTTTAAATTCAGTTGTATAAAAATCTATGTTATTTGTAAAAAAATAGAACTTTTTCTTTATAGAACGAACGGAATGATATTTGCCGAAGACGTAATAAAATATTTCACCAAAAATTGCTTGATAATGTTTAAAGGATATTGTCCGAACTGTTACGCTGGTTGCATATGTATCTCTGTCTGTTTACTTACTTGTGACGTCACAAATGGTTCAACTAATAGGTACTTTAAAAGTATAAACAATATTGAACATAGTTCCACTATTGTCAAAAAGCCTATTGTTTAAAATACCAGTGAAAACTGCAGGTGCTTTTCCTTCTTCTTCTATTAAATAGCAAATATGGTCGGTGGTATGGCATGGTGTGTATAAACATTTTACATTTAACGAGCCAATTGTGAATTTGTCATTCATTCCAACTTTATTTGTTAAAGCACCAACTCGTTCGTCACCACCAAAGACTTGAACGTCTTTTCGATTTAATTTCTTCACGAGAGCCTCATTTCCTCCAGCATGATCCCTATGTAAAAATATTTATTTTATAAGTTATTTGTAAAGAAATTACTAAAATATTTGTACATTGTCGGTGAAACTAAATACATTTCTTATAAAAATAAAATCCTTTTTAAATCATTGTACAGGTAACCCTCCTATAACACGGTTTCGCTATAACACGATTCGTAAATTGCGGGAACCCCCCTACAACACGGCATCCTATAACACAGTTGTTCCTCTTATCGAGGCCTGTGTCCCCCGTAGGACATTGGGGTACGCCCAGTTAGGGTGGGGACATACAATTGCTGCTTAATAATTAGGCCTAAACGCCTACAATATTTCTAGTTTAAGTAATGAAATTATATATAATTGTCGCTGAAAGAAATAAAAACATCAATCTTAAATGTGTGTTGGAAGAAGATGGGCCTCTTCAGTTGAAACATAAAACATGCGTGAAACATCAGAAAATTAAATTGATTTTTAGGACGATAGCTCTGATAAAGATTGTACAGTTAAAAATTTAACATAAAAAAAAATAGAAGAAGGTCTATGCTTAGCGGAAAATCATAAATTTATATTTTTAGTAAAAAATAAATTGTTAATGTCGAATAAAAAAAATATTTGTTTTTAATAAGTTTTTGGAATCGTCGTTCAAGTCGATGAGTCTGGTCGAGTCCAATTTCATTTCAATTCTGCTCGTTTTTGCTTCACTTCTCGCGTCGTTTACCCCGCTACGGTCTAAGATTGAAAATTGTCGTTCAACTAAAGTTGAAACGTCTGAACGCGCCTTAAGGATTAGATGAGGTCTTGTTGTTATGAAAGATGCTCAGAATTATTAATTCAGTCGAGCTATGTAAAAACAAATAGGGCATGCTATTTGAAATAACGATTTTAGTGTCGACTTCCGGTATAACCAGAAGTGTCAGACAACTAATAATATTTTAGGAAGGTAGCTCCAATCCAGTTAGGCTTTAATTCCAATTTTTAGATTTCTATTATTTCAGATGCTCCGGAAAATTCTAATGGCCGGTCTAGCTGGTACACCCTGTATGCACTGTCGCTTTCAAGCATAGACGACATTATAGTACGAGAGCTAGCGACGTCAAAAAGAAAAAGAATTTTAGGTTGGCCAGTTTTTATATATGTTGTCTCCTGCTCTATCCCGGACAACATACGGGCTGTCTGGCTGTCGGGAGGGGTTGCGTTTATTAGTGCGCATCGCACCTGTACAGGTAAAATATTGAAATTTTCAGAAAAAAGAAAAAGTTTCAGTTGAAATTTGTAGAAAATAACATTTTACATAAAAAATGTCTAGTGACTAGTTTTTGTAAAGCTGCTAGTTTGCCCGCTACAAGCTTGTAAAACTCATTGTATATATGTCGGCACAACGGCTGTATCTCTGAACGGTCGGCTACTCAAATGACGTAAGGTCGAGCCATCCTTTTCAAGCTTGTAGCGGACAAACTAGCCACTTTACGAAACTTAGCCACTGGACATTTTTTATTTAAAATGCCATTTTCTACAAATTTCATCTGAAACTTTTTTTTTCTGAAAGTTTCAATATTTTATCTGTACAGGTGCGATGCGCACTAATAAACGCAACTCCTCCCGACAGCCAGACTGCCCGTATGATGTCCGGGATAGTGCAAGAGATAACATATATAAAAACTGGTCGACCTAAAATACTCTCTCGAAAACGTTGCTAGCTCTTAAACTATTCTTAACTTAAGACCTATGTTAGTACTGGTATAAATATCACCGTCTAGATTCTAGAACCAAGTTTGCATTTTGTAAGGGCAGAAGAAATGTATGCCTGGTTTTCCTAAGAAATCAATGAGTATGGTACCAAAACTTGTAGGTTTCCGTGAAACTTTTGACGAAGATTGAAAAAGGAGAACAACGAACTGATGAAGATCTAAGAATCTATAGACCCGATGCAAGTTGGTCTGATGGCAATCAATTTGATGAGCGTTAAGTTATCGGACTGTTTTTTTTTTCAGTCGATTACATTCATTTTAATATAATATTAAGGTATCTGAAGTCTAACGTTGATGGTTATCGGACTGGATAGTCTACAAATAAAGTTGCTAATCCCATGTAAAAGCAGACTTGAGTATACGACGTAGTACATATTGTTCTTATCCTAGTCTGACCCAATCTTTATAATTCATGTTTAAATATTTAACATACAAAAAGCTTAAACATGTAGTTAATAAAATACGAGTCTAGTAGATGTTTACCAATGATGATGTGTAGTTAAAACTTTTGTCAAAGTAACACCTTCTTCTTTAACAGCAGAAAGAACCTTATCAGGATCAACGGGATCGACTATAGCCGCTTCCTTACTTTTCTCATCGACAATCTAACATCAAAGAAAAACACCATCGTCACAATGTGTAAATCAATTCAACAACATTACCATTTTCCGTACCAAATACATATAATTATCGGATAACGCTGGTAAAATTTTCACTTTCATATTGGGAAAATAAACGATTGAACTCAAACTGTGAGACTCACGATTTCGTAGATTTTTCCAAGCCGATACTAAAACAAAACGTTTCTTGTTAAGGATTGTACGGTAAAATATGATATTTAATTTTGCTTATCAAATATGATAGTAATTATGGAAATTTCCACGTAAAAAATTAATTATAATAGATATTAAATCGAATAACCTTTAAAGTAAGCTGCTGTCAAACTTGCAACAACTCGATTTGGCAAAATATTATGAACTAATTTAAACATTTAAGACTTTTAAAAACTAATTATAGGAAAGCCAATCTATTTTTAATTTGTAATTTAGCCAATATAATAATTCATTTAATCGAGAAGAAACTGTATTTAACAAATCAAAATTGACCAATAGGACGTTAGTAAATTGAACGAGTAATAACAAAGTTTCTTTGAACTCCCATAATAATATTGTAATTTATTTAAAAAAAATAAATATAATGATAAGATAGCTTTGTATAGAAATTATAATAAATTGGTAATTTTTTTAATGTTTATTAATTAATTTAAGAACTATTTTCATTGTAAATTAATTAAATTAATTATATTTTAACGCATAAAAATATTGTATTTAATTTTTTAAATTAGTGATTTTGCGTATAAATTAATATTTGTTATTATTTTGAAATGTTTTCAGACGGTCCTGCAAGAAAATCAATATTTAAGGCCTTCGTTCATTTCATTCAAGTGAATGTGCGTATTGTTCACAATGCCTTAGTGGTATAGATTTCCATTATTGAGAAATGGGTTGAAAATTCTCTTAAAATGTTCTAACTAAATTATATTTAAAAAAATTAATGCCCAGTTTTAAAATAATTGAAAAGATACGAGGCACAATACAACAATTTTTTTTTTAAATAAAATATGGAAAGTGCAATTATATAGTTAATAAAATTTATTTAAAAAAAACATATTTAAAGTTTTTGTCGAAATTGTTTAAAGAAATAGCTCACGATGCCGATTTCAACAATTTTAAAAAAGGCATCCAGTTATATACTGGGATACGATTCGGGAGATGGGATCGATCAGAAGAATAAAACCTATGACGATAATGAAATTCTTTTTTGTAAGAACAATGTCTGTGTTCATCCACCAGCTATGGCTCGTCAGGACTACGATATTGTTCATCATCCTGGATATTTAACAATATCGACGAAAACCTTTGTCGATCAGTACAACGATGTGAAAAGACCAACACTATTCCTCAATTGGATTCCCAATAGTACCCTCAGGAAATGCCCCACGACTCTTGAAAATTCAACAGATATCCTCAAACAGAATGGCTTTGATAAAACGCATTATTACGATGATTCGAAGTTAAAAATCATTCGTCGTAACAGCACGGAATCGTTGATTTCCAGCGATTCCAAATCAATGGATACTCCAAAAACTTGTACGAATCCATTCTTGGCTGATATTGAAAATGAAAAAAACGAAGAAATCGTATCTAATATTAGCGACTGTTCACGTTCGATAAGTTCTGATGAAATCAAAGACGAGAACAGCGATCTTAGGATAAATATCAACGTGGAAATAGCAAATCCTCAAATTGAAATTATAACAACTCCCGATAGTGTCAAGGACGCAACCGATGGTTTTGATCAGAAAATATTTTCTTTTTCTCGTTCAGAGTCGATCGTTTCGTATGATGAGCAACCATGGATGACTACACCAGAATTACTGGCCTTAAGGCACAATCTTAACTTCCCAGAAAGTGCGACTGCATCGCCGATTTTAAACTATACTAATCGGATTCAACACAAATGTCGACGTTTTAGTGTCGATCTTAGTCAAATGAGATCTTTACGATTGTTCTTTAGCGATAGTAGCTGTACTTGTGGGCAATTAGTGGTAGCCTCTCGAGAGTCACAGTATAAAATTTTACATTTTCATCATGGAGGATTGGATCATTTAGCTCAGGTTTTGCATCAGTGGCATTCGTTGCTTCATAGCATCAAATTGACAAAAGGTTTATTAACGTTTTTAACTGTTTAATCTTATAGTTTGTGTTTTAATTGGAAATCTATCGAGGTTTAGATATGCGATGGATATTTTCAAACCGAACTTCTTTATTAAAAATTAGAAAAAAATCATCGCATATCTAAACCACCCTGACCTCAAGACTTAATAAAGATTCAACTTGAAACTTTAATAAATTTCCTTTTTTACTTTTTAGGCAACGATGATAATCTCCCATATCGACATTTTATGGTGTGTCGTCCTGAAGTAACCATTCAAGAATTACATCCTGAAGAAGGCCAAGTGTCCCGATTAACCACCGACGCTTTTCGAGCTCTCTTAAACGATAACGGTCAGTTGGAAGATGACTTAGCATTGCGTCGTTCGGTATTTTTTGGTGGAATCGAACGTGGACTTCGCAGTACCGTTTGGCCCTTTTTACTGCATGTATACCCGTATCAAAGTACATATGAAGAACGTATTCAAATCTCTGATATAAGACGTCAGGTAGACTTTTATTTGACTCAAGTTTGAAGTGAAATTATAAAAAAATATATTTTATTAGGAATATGAAGAAATCACACGTCGAAGATTACATGAAATGTCGGATGAAGAAAAGGAAAAATTTGGTCGTACGATTCAGTGTGTTGTGGAGAAAGATGTAATACGGACTGATCGTGGAAATCCTTATTTTGCTGGAGAAGGAAATCCTAATATTGAAACTATGAAAAATATTTTATTAAACTATGCTTATTATAATCCAGGATTAGGGTATGTTATTAAGTTTGTTCGCGGATCTGATACTGAACCGATAACGAATCAATCCAAGTGGATTTAGGATAATAGTTGAACGCATACACGCTTATGCACTGATTAAGGGTTATTTTCCCGTGAACGAGTTTGAAAATGTTCGAAAGTAAGACGAGGAATACCGAGAACCCACGAAAATTGTTAATTGAATTTAACGTTGAGAGCGAAGGAATGAAAATTTAGCCACATTTTATCAAACTGCGCATGAGTAAAAGAATTGAATTTTTCGTTCTAAAAAAACCCGAGAATTGCTAGATCCAAAGTCCCGTTTCTCTATCCTTTTCTTACAACTTTAAATTCAATTAACAATTTTCGTGGGTTCTCGTTAATTCTCGTCTTACTTCCGAACATTTTGAAACTCGTTCATGAGAAAATAACTCTTAATCAGTGCATAAGCGTGTATGCGTTCGGCGATTATCCTAAATCCACTTGGATTGATTCGTTATCGGTATTTGACCGAAAGAAGTTTCACTTTTTATACGTGATACTAGGTTTGTTCCTATTGTCCTTCTGGTAATGTTCAAACACTGCCAAAAAGACAAAGAGCAAGACAACATTGACCAAGAGTCAAGAGTGAGTGAAGAACATAAAGTGACAAATTCGCTCGAGTTAAAAACCGGTTACCCATTTGTTGGGTCGAGTCAGGGGCATGTAAGTTGTGGGTAATTATTTCACGGTCGAGGGTTTTCGGTGAGCGTTCGTCTTGAGAGATTCGGGCGATGTCTCTGAGTGGTACGGCGTGCACACCTCTCTCTGCCCCGGGCAAGAGTCGAGTCGCGTTGCACCATTTGACAGGTCGACACATAATTTTTATTCATATAATTGTACGGTTGGACTCGGTGGCGATAAGCATTTGTATCGCTATTTTTCAAGGAGGTTGTGTCACTTGGCTTCGCCAAGTTTGCCTCATAGGGGTTAATAAATTTCGTCATAATTTTGACCCCAAGATCGAGTTTTATTCATTTATCATTCTTTCAAATCCTCATTCCTATAAGTAATAAAAGACAAATTTGTAAAAACACAAAATTTTGGCAAATTGACGAGTTTTCGACGAAACACCAGTATTTAAACACCTTCAAATCAGTGTCGATATAAGCGATTGTTACGAAAACGTACGTACATAGCTCGACTCTTGGCCTAATGCGGCCGAGCGGCTGTAAGCTGAAACATTTCTTCCCCACTTTTGTCTCTTGGTCAATGTGTCTTGCTCTTTGTTTTTCTGGCAATTTTTGGCATCAACGTATGGAACAAACCTATGCACGCTCCCTTTTTTTAAAATTATTAATTAACTTAACTTATTTTATTCAGATATACGCAAGGAATGAGCGATCTTCTCGCTCCAGTACTATGCGAAATTGGAGATGAAGCTGCAACATTTTGGTGCTTTGTGGGCTTAATGCAGCGCGCCGTTTTTGTGGCCACTCCAACCGATAACGATATGGAACGTAATTTGAAATTCTTACGAGAACTAATTCGAATCATGGTACCACATTTCTATACTCATCTACAAAAGCACGAGGATGGCGTAGAACTTCTCTTTTGCCATAGATGGATCTTATTGTAAATTTTCAACCAAACCTTTCTTTATAACTGAATTATTAAAAAAAAATATTTTTCAGATGCTTTAAACGTGAATTTACCGAAGCTGTTGCCTTACAAATGTGGGAAGCTTGTTGGGCTAATTATTTAACCGATTATTTCCATTTGTTCCTGTGTTTAGCAATCATTTGTGTATATGCTGATGATGTTATTGCTCAAGATTTACGAGCAGATGAAATGTTGCTACATTTTAGTTCTTTAGGTAAAGTTCATAACATATCGATTCCTATTCATTTTTATGTTATTTGAGTTTAATCTGATTTATCTTGACACATTTAAACTGACTTTTCAATTGTTCTTAATATAAAACAATTAACATGGTTGTAACTATTTTAGCAATGTATATGGAAGGTCATGTTATAATTCGAAAAGCTCGTGGCTTGCTATATCAATATCGACAACTAACTCGCATTCCTTGTACTCTCCAAGAGCTTTGTACACGTTGTGGTCCAGGACAATGGGACAGCCAACATAGTCCTGTGATTGAATGTGTGGGAACTGACGATTGTCCTTGTCAGCATAACGGTATTGACTGAGGCTTGAGGAATCCTTTTGTTAAATATTTATTTGAAATGACATTAGTTAATTAATTTAAATTAGTAAAATAAATATTTTTTAATTTAATTGTGAATATAATGTAAATAATTCTGATATAAGGCAACTAAAAAAAAATCTATATACACATTGTTAAAATTCATATCAAAAGCTTTTAAGAGTATCATAATCAATATTCGCATATTTTTTCAAAATTTCTTTGATAAACTTCTCAATACTAGATATGCTCATTGCTATATATATACATAATATATGCATGTACAAGTTTGTGGCCATAAATAAATTACTTTCAATGTTTTTTCTTCGTTATTACAAACCCTTTAAATGAATCAAAGAGGAAATTTCAACAAATACGTTTAATATTTATAATCTTATAACGACAAATATAAGTTTATTCTATAAAATATAATTTTCAAAAATATTTGCACTTTGCTTTAATAATAAAATATATTATTTATATATTATTTTGTCAAGGAATGTTTAATATTAATATTATTAGCTTTGTTCACGGATTTCATTTTAAAGCGATTAGGAATCAGTTCAAGACTGATTTAGGATTATCGTCGAGCGCAGGCCTAGTTCAACAAATGTTGCAGCAGAACTGCACTTAAGCACGTTCTATCAAACTGACAATGAAAATTAAATTTTTTGTCCTAACAAAAATCAAACAAATTACGTATAAACCACGAACATCTTGTTATTAATCAGAATTTACTTTTAAAAAAGTAAATTCCTTGCTCATAACTGATCCACGAACACACTTTCTAAAAATGCTCATATGAATAGTCCCTGAACTGGTTCAGAATCACATCTGCGAACAAAGCTATTTTCTTATTCTATACCAGTTGCAATATTGTAAGTAGATAACATGAAAATATGGTTTAAAAAACTTTTGC
Source organism: Sisyra nigra (assembly GCA_958496155.1). Classification (NCBI taxonomy): domain Eukaryota; kingdom Metazoa; phylum Arthropoda; class Insecta; order Neuroptera; family Sisyridae; genus Sisyra; species Sisyra nigra. Next base: position 15,954,181 of record OY292314.1, read on the forward strand.
AACTGTTTTTTTAATTATCCATTTTGGCATTTTAAACATAATTTAAGGCAATAAATCATTGTGATTTTGATTTTTCTGGAAGATATTTTACAACCGTTGGTTGAATTAGTTTCCATACATCTGCCAACTAAAAATAAAAATCATTATTATTAAAGCTTGTTTTAGGATTGTTTTATCAATGTGTTTATTACTTCTGTATGAGATTGCACTTGAACAGCGACCATGGTATTGAAAACAGACGCTAAAATTTCTAAATAAACGTGGATCAATTGCGTCTCCATATGAACACAATGCAAGCTAAAAGCATTTCTTAGTTCCATGTTAGATATAACGCTTTCTTGTTGAATCATTCGTGATTCTAATTGATCTACGCTTTCAGCCTGTGGAAACAATGAGAAAGGTATTGAAAACATATGAATATGTCAGTAGCCAAATCGATTAACTCCACTTAATAAATTTGAATCTTTTGATTATTTAATTGGCTCCCAAATGTATACATGCCAAGCAAGAAAATGTTTCTTTACACTTCTGCGTAATTATTAGCGAAAAGTTATAATAAACATAATATTTTTTAATTCTATTTTTTTGCATTGTTTAAAATATTTTTAGTAGCTTTCTTTAATTTTCATTTAGCAGTTTTTAAAAATTTATTATTAGTTTAAATTTTACTTTATCATATTATATTACTATTAAGTAACAATTTAGAATATGTTACTAGTTACAATGGTTACAACAACCGTTATAGTAATCAAATTAAAATTAAAGGCCCGCCTTTTTTATTGTATTTTTTCAAGATACAAAACGGCGGCGCCAAAACGTCCTGCTTCGATGTTTTGTTTATTTGATGTTACTAGTTGTTACTGATGTTACTATTCAATGTTATGTTTATTAAAATAAAATAAATTATGTCCTTATATACTCTCTGTTGAACTGTATAGGTATCTGGTATCTGTATAGTTTTATAATTTTTTTTAATATTGTTTTTTGTTATATTAGCTTTTAAATATATTTTATTTTGATTAAAAAAAAACTGTTGGAACTATATACTAGTAACATTAAATGAACAAAAAATCGAAGCAGGACGTCTTGGCGCTGGACGTTTTGGCGCTATTAAAGCACTGAAGTTTTAAATGAGAAACTGAAAGTTGATACAAAAAAAACCACCCCCACATAGACTTAGGACCCGGGTACAATAGAATGAAACCCTCCGCGGGAAAACATCCTATGCCAAAACGTCACGTACCGACAAAACATATTATGCGGCCCGCTTATAATTTTTATTTTTAAAATTGGCCCGCCGTCTACAAAAAGTTGCCGACCCCTGTCGTAGTAGGGTATTTAAAAATTTTTTTTTTGTCCAAAAATTGATAGTATACATTAAAACAATAATGTCGGCGCCAAAACGAGCTTTTCATATCAATATTAAGATTTGCCTCAATCCATTTTTTCATTTTGAATTTAAATAACACAGGAAAGTTTTATTTTTTAAATTCACCATTTTTAATCACATTTTATCGCTTTTCATGAATTATGTCTTGAGTTTACCAACAAAAAAAAAACGTATAGTTTAATATCAACAACATTTACGTGATTTTATTTTAAACAATACATACCAATAACATGAAAAATATTTTTTTACAGTTTTGTTGGGAAATATAATTAACATTTAAATGGAAAATGAAAAAATGGATTGAGACAAACCTTAACATTGATATTAAGAGCGCATTTTGACACAAAAATTTTTGTTTCAATATATAGTATTAATTTTCGGAGACCATAAGAATTTTTTTTAACATTATAATAGTTTATCTTGGGCATTAAGTGAAAATTTTTGATTTATAGTTAATCGATTTGGTTTATAAAGCATTCAGGTAAATTACTTACATCTGTCCCTTTAATAACACCCTGTATTTGTCGCTTTTTTAAACTAAGCATTTGCTGCAAGGCTCGTTGATGATCATTTAAAACTCCTCGTTCTAAACGTTCACAAAGGGCTGTATGTGCAGCTAAGGCATCTGAGAGTAAAGCTAAACGATCACAAACAGCATCTTCTTCACGAACGGCTGTTTGTACAGCACTATGTGATAAAGATGTGAACTCCCTGGGAAAAATAGAATTCAAAAATAATTAGAAATTTCCTATTTTGGTTTCAAAGCTCCTTGACTTGCATTTCAAGCTACTTAATCTAAATTTAATTTTAAATCAACTCAAACTCGAACCAAATACTAATACTTAAATATTAAACCAAATCAAGCATTGACTTCACAAATTATTGCATTTACAAGTCAAAATATCAAGCACAATTCATTTAAAAAATGTCCAAATTCTTGACTTGACGAATTCTTAAAAATGATCTCAATTCAAAAGGGTTTATAAACACTTACTTGGATATGATTGCAAAACCTTTTTTAATGTCGGCCCAAACGGTATTTCCTCCTGTGGCCCAATAACTATGTCCATGGGTTTCCATTGCTAACTCGTTCAGTTGAGCACTTAATTCTTGAGTATCTATCGCTAATGCTCTACTTCGAGACACTCCACGTTCACAAATTTGATGCAAACGACGAACTCCATTTAAAATATTCGAAATTTGTTCTCGAGCAGCAGAAAATTCAGTTTGAGTATTTGAAGGTAACAATTCCTAAAATATTTTTAAGGGTTATCATAAAAATTATTTTATATGAATTGTGATTACTTTTGCTTTTTCTGCTAATTCAGATGTAGTGAATTCGTCTGGTTGTCTTTTAAACGTTTCTTTAATTCGATGTTGATGCTCACTTCCATTGTCGTTGAGGAAAAAAAGAGTTAACGAGCTTTCTGATAAGATTGGATGGCGTGCAACTAAAGTTAACCATCGTTGTAAAGCTCGACGTCGAGATTCTAGGAAATGTGAGTCGGATACAATTTTTTTCGGAGGTAAACGAGGTATAAGCCTATATGGAAATCTTGCTAGAAGTAGTTCATGGAAAGCGACGAAATCATTGTAACGACGCTTAACAGTCGTGCCATGTTTTCTGGATGAGACCAAATATTCGGAGTGTTTTAAAAATAAACCTTTCTTTTCAGGAGCAAGATCAATTGTGATTGTATCAATTCGTGTTATGTCGCTATAACTAGGAGTCATTGCTGAGTTAACTGATTTGGACGATTTTATGTATTGTTTGATAACTGATATATCACCGATATCTGGCGTAGGAAATTCTAAAAAAAAAATGTAAGCTCAGATACGCGACTGGAATTTACTCCTTAAGAACAATTTTTAAAAGTACATTTAATAGACAAATTCGGAAATGTTGAAACTGACAAAAAAAAAATACTGTAAAAGTTTAAGCTCTTAATATTAATATGAAGAGACGCCGCGCCGCGCCGCATCGTAAATTTAAATATTACTACACCAATTAAATAAAATGGGAAAAACATTCTTATAAATTTGGAATTTTAAAGCTCGCGGATGTAACAATATTTTGGAATCATCAAGGTACATTCTTATAAAAAAAATGCTCTATAAAAAGGTCTCTTAAAATTTTTTAATATATTTATTTTTTTAAATTACGCAAGGGTAAAGGGATTGAAGATAATTTTTTACTTTTTTGGACACAACCATCAACTGTCTGAAAAAATTTTAAAGGATATTTTTTGTAGACCATTTAATTTTCTATAAGTTATATCCATAAAAGTTTTTAATATTTCGTACGAATATTTGCATTAAACTGATAAAAAAAAATGTAATTTTATTGTTTAAAATTGTTTATATTAGGTACTTCAATCGTAAGATTTTTAAACTGAAAATTATTTTTTTAATTAACACTATATATCATTACTTATATTATAAACGTGAAAGTTTGTATGGGTGTTTGTTGCTTTTTCACTCAAAAAGTACTTAATGGATCTAGATGAAATTTGGCATAGATATAGATTATAATCCGTTGTAACATATATTTTTATCCAGAAAAATGTACGGTTCCCGTGGGATATATATTTTTTTGTTTTTTTTTTTTACAGAGCAAAAGATTAACTTCCTTTTTTTCAATTTGGTTGTTTAGGGGTCAGAGAATTATATAGGTTACTTCGTATACCGGAATAATGAACGGTTCCCATGGGATAGTAAAATAAGTATGTATTCTATAGGAAACGAGTATTTAAAAGCAGTTTCGTTAAAGTTCACGAAATAGAGTCTTATAACTCATTTTTCTTAAAAAGACTTGATCTACTTTTTACTCAGGAGAGTTGTACTATTCCCGAGGAATAGATACGTTTTTTGTTTATCACAGAGTTAAAGATTGATATGATTTTTGAAATGTGGTAGTTTGGGGGAGAATTATATTGCTTACTTTTAACTTTTAAGGCTAGAATAATGCATGGTTCTCATGGGATGGCAAAATAAATATATGCTACAGGAACCGTACATTTAAAAAGTTTCGGTAAAGTTCGTGAAATAGAATTTTAACGCAATTACTTCCAATTTTACACAATAACGGAAGAAATCTCTACAAAGTTGAAATTAAAAAATTGACAATTTTTACTGGAAAATAAATATGAATTTCAATTTAACACCCGATAAAATTAATAATGAAATTTTTTTAAAATATATGAATTTTTTCATTATTCATTGTCGAAGACATTAATTAGAAATAAACGTATTAAAATAATAAACTAACAATTTCAAAAAATTTACAATTACTTAACGGAACCAATTTTAATAAAGTCTTGATAAAGATCCTATAGGATAGCTACTAATCTATTCTTTTAAGAGAACATCCATTAATTACGTGGGGCGTTCAGGGGCTGATGGGGTCGAGCCGAATCTCATCTAATCTTACTTTGGGGAAAGGGAAGGTCTCGCAAATATCACGTATTTTTTTTAAGAAAACACGTTTTGAAAAATATCACATTAGATTGCGGGTTGGGGGAAAGAGTTATGCCAAATCTCATGACATCTTACCAGAGGGGAGGGGGTGAGATTTCAAAAATCGCCAAAAACGCCTCGCGCAATTAATGAATGCCCCCGAAAATAGCTGAACGGTTTTTAATGACATTTGGTATGAAAACTTTCAAGTCCTAAAGGAAGGAATACAGGTACTTTTTTACTAGCTAACATCTCTTTCTTGAAAAGTAGTTTTACGAATTTTGATGAACTTTCTTTGGATCTAAAGTCTGAAAGTATCTATCATTTTTTTCTGTCAAAATAGATTAATTTGTATATTTCTTTATGAGCGTAAGGAATCTTTTAATCAATCCAGTTAAACTTAGATACACTCAGCGAAGCGAGCGGGTATCAGCTAGTTATTATATAGTATGTAATATATAGAAAAAAATGCTGTAATACTGTGTGCTTTGTAATTTACAAAGACAAATTAATAATAGAAAAAAATCTGTGCGTAAAAGAGAGTTGAAAGTACTACTTATCCTATATACCTAGGACCAGAAGCGTAGCTACCAACGTATCAACTGTATCATTGATAAGGTTCTCATAAGCTATAGGAGTCTCAAATCATGTTTAAAATAAAAATTTATGAAATATTATCCATAATATTATTTAAACTTTTAGACCACAAACTAATTGGACGTCTAAAAGGAGTCTGATAAATTTTGACAAAGATCGTCTGGGCAAGCTATGCCTAGTACCTAAACCTTATATAGGGCAGTACTTCGGTAGAACATAAGAAGAAAAAGCAAACTTTAAAAGTAGATACTAGTTATGTATTAAGGTTTTTTTAGATGAAAATAAATTGTATATTTTTATATTGTGACTTTTCGTACTACGCATGACTTGTAGCGTACAATGTTTTTATTTTCATCTGGAACAAACCTATATAAAACAAATGAATAGAACAGAGGTGAGCATAATATTAGCTATATAAGAAAAAGAGAAATGAAGAATATTATAACAATTTGCAAAAGTTCAACACAATACCCTAATAGCCATATAATTTAAATTTCGTACTTTATGTAAATCAGTTTATAAGGAATCAAATCCAAAAAAGCAGATATCTTATCGTTGCATTTAGTATTTACATGTATCCTTACCTCGACCAGCAAAATTTTCTAATAGTTTCTCGGATGGAACTTTTCCGTTTTGAGCCAAACCAATTAGAGCTAAAGTTTTGTAAACACTAGTTCGAGTCACAAGGCCTTGAGCAGCACAACACATGTCCCATATTTCTTTGAATACTACATTGGAAATTTGTGATTGCGTTAACAGAAGCTTCATTAATTCCTTATCAACGCCGTCACCACTTGGAGATAACAAATCGTAAATTTCACGATACGATTGAGGTATCGTGCCTACAACAAATTAATTCCAATTAAAACATGTATCGAAAAAAAAGCATTGATTCAATATAGCATACCAAAACTTAAGTCTGTCGACATCGTATTGTATCTTAATATAATTCAACATTGATATAATATTTATAATTCGCATTTAATTAGATACAAGAAGTTTACGAATGTTTTAATTTATGCAAAATTTGCACGATATTCAAATGCCAAGTTGTGTCAATTTCGAAACTACTTTCTTCGGAAATTTCCACCAAACCGCATCTGGAATTAACGTAACAAAAGTAGCGAAACGTATGGAATGAATGTTATCGAAAAAGTGGGAGTGTGTGATTATTTAAGAATGACACAAACGCCGAAATTATTTGATCATTTCATTAAATATTATATTTCACATTTGCCATACTCACGTTTCTCATGTGTATGTGTTTGTATTTGAAATTCAAATGAAATTGACATAATATTAAAGTTTTGCTTACATCATCAGCTGATTTTTGAAAAAAAAAACTACTTATTTACAACTAAACGTTACAGTAATGTTTATATAATTGCCTAACGCATACGTAATTCTTATTGACATCAGTAAAAATACCACCTATACAAAATCTTGCTTAGATTTAAATGGACTTAAACTTTTCCTATTACTTGCGCACGCTTTTTGTAATAATTCCTCTATTTTATGAATTTCATAAGTTTGAATTACTTTCATATTATTCAGCAACTAGCTGATACCCGCGACGTCGTCTGCGTAGGTTATTATGTTAAGAACATATTTAATTTACAGAGGAAAAACATTTAAAAAATTGAAAGCAAAAATATATAAAAAATAACCGGAAAGAACTTAGCGTAGAACATTTTCAACTATATGCCAAAAAACTGCTCCTTCAGAACCCGCTATTGCTTCAAGTGTATAATTATTAGTTAATCAATAATTAATTTTTCAAAAATTTGTAAATTCAAAAATAAAAATTGCTCTTTCTGGACCCGCAGTTGCTCCAGGTGTATAGTTAATTAGTAATTCAATTTTTAAACTATTCATGTTTATATGATCCAACGGCAGTAGATGACGTCATAGCCCAACAATACATTAATAAATAGTTACAAAAAATTAATTATTAAAAATATTGCAAAAATTTGATCAATTATTTGCGTAATGAAAAGAGCAGATTATTTATTTTAATTTATTAATAATTGAGAACTTAAAAAAAAAACAAAATATCAATTAAAATTTACTTTGGGATTTATAGCGATTTTAATTCTTGAGTTTGAAAATTGTTTAAAAATTTAATTTGTTAATTAACTATTAACTATACACCCGGCGCAATTGCGGATCCGGAAAGAGCATTTAGGGAGCAATTTTAAAAAAATTTAAATAAGTGACTTTTTTGTATTTTGTAGCAATTTTAATTTTTAGTTTGCAAATTTTTGAAAAATTAATTATTAATCAATTAATAACTATACACTTGGAGACATTGCGGATTCTGACGGAGTAATATTTTGGCATATAGTTTAATTAAAAAAAAAAAATATTTCTCGCAAACCTAACTCTTTCTAGTTAAAAAATATTTGCAATAATAAAATGGAGTGTTGAAATGTAATTTGATTATTGTAACAGTTGTAACTTAAAAATGTATTTTGAATTAGTATTGACAGTAAAATATGGAAAATGCTACAAGATAATTTTTAAAAAAAGCTACAAAAATATTTTAAAAACTGATAAACAAATAGAAAATAGAATTCAAAAAATCTTTATTAATCTAATATCTCGCCGAGCTGCATTAAGCCTACGCTCAAATATGAAATAATCAGTAGGCAGTGGAAGGAGAAGCATATTCTCTACAGCTCATGCGCATTAGATAGTTTGCCCCACTCTATCAAAGTGACGAAAAATCCACCGCTTAACGCGTTTTGCTTGTAAAAATCGCATTTTTTAAACTTTAATTACTTTGCTTTTAATGAAGATATCGTGATAATTCTTTTTTTTTAAATAAGGACCAAGTATATAAAAAGTAAAACAAAAATAATTGATCAAAATCTATCCAGTAGTTTTTGAGTTAAAAGCGAACATTGGAAAACAGCTATCATTTCATTTAAATAGATTAACTAGATATAATACAATGCATGGTAATTGTAAGACAAAGGAAATTACAAAAAGGGTTTGGAAAATTATGATGGATATATTTAATTTTAGTTTTATGACCATTTGTGTACGTGAAAAAATTCATCATTTTATTACTTTACTAGGATACCTTAAATATTCAGTTACGTTTCATGAATAAATTTTAAACCTTAATTATTTTTAAAACCGAGAAAAAAACATTAATGACCATAAAAATTAGAGAGGAATATAAAAATATAAAGTTAAATAATTATACTCACTTAAACAATAAAATGTTGTCACCTATTATAAAATAGATAAAAATAAAATTTTATGAACGTGTCTCATTAAAATTTTCTTTTAAAATGTTTCAGAAATAAAAATATATACGAGTATCAATAATATAAGCATTACATACAGTTATTTAATACTAATTATTAAACCTATAATTACGATAACAACATATTTCAATGAAAATAAAATTGGTTTTTTATCATTTTAGTTGGTCAACAATAGCATTGAAAATCAATTAATCTTTTTTAGTTGTCTTAAAAATAATGAAACTATATAGATTAGGAATATAATTATTTTTTGTTTTTATTAATTATTTTTAAGTTTTAAGTACCTATGCGTATAGATTAATTATATTAACTATATATATACTTATATCATAACTTTATCATTATTTATCAAAGGAAAAATTACGTAAAATATATTTGTTCTTATTAATAATTAGGTATAGATATGTTCGTATTTTATAGTTAACAGATAAATAATAAAATTATTTACGTCTACCACAAATTAATGCATGGTTACCTAATCTCTGTAAATAATGTTTTTGTGATTAACAGCTTGCAAATTGAACCCATGCTTTAGATAGTTTTGTGGGATGTGTACTTATAAGCAAAAGTTTCAAGCTTCTTTTTAAGTCTCTTAGGTTACGTTCCATTAAGTGGTAAGAATATTAAAAGAAATAGTTTAGGGCGGTTTTTTCAGCCATTTATTTATCACAATCACGGTCGTTGTGTTGAGAAAAAACATAACCAATTATGTTATTTTCGCTAACGTTCACGTAAACCCTTCTTTAAAAGATGGGCTAAAGATGAACGCTGCTCAAATGCTTTAAAGTTAGTAAAATGAAAAAAAAATCACCGCTTAGTGAGCTTTTAAACAGGGCTAATCGAGGCTACTCGAACCGCTTTATATAGTTAGATTTAGCTTTTGATAAAATCAAACTTAGCATTTAAAAACGCTTGTAAATTTACGGATTTATATCTAGATGCAATCGATGGAAATCCACAAATTTTTTATCGTCTCCCTATACAGAGTTTTAGAAAACTGACTTAGCAATACTGCTCGCGTCTTTCAGAAGATATCAACAAAGTTTAATTTTTTGCTGAAAATTGTTTTTCAAATTTGACTTTTCGGCACCGCTTGTTTCCTGGCGCCTAGAGCAACCGCTCCTCTCGCTCTACCCCAGGACCAGCGTGATAGTATCCTTTTGAATCCATTGTTTTATAATCTATCTTGTAATAAAAAATTCCGTTTATTTATCAAATTAAGTAAAAGAAGGTGGTAGGTGGTATTTGAAAATAATCTATTTAATCATCTTTCAGTTATTTCTTTGGGATTTTCTTGAAAAATTTTTTCTGAAACCACCCATGACTTAAGATAAACAAAACAAACAAGAAATTGTTCAAATTAATTGAGGCTTTTTCGAGTTTTTGTGAGAAATAAGACGATAAGACGCGCAGTTTTTTACTCTGAAAATTTGACTTAAAATCAGGGTGCGTCTTGTGGTCCGATGCATCTTATAGTCCAAACCATACTTTTTTTCTAAAAATTCATAGACAAATTTTGGGGTGCGTCTTATCGTCCAGCAAATATGGTATTTAGAAAATATACTTAGAAAAAATATTCGGCCAAAAAATTTTTCTGTCAATGGCATAATTGAGAGTAGGAGGAAAAGAAGCTTACATATATATACATACACTATTCATATAAACCAAAAAATTTTGTTATTGATATCGACAAGAAACACCCCCGATTTATTCTCTTATTGAGGCAAATACTTTTTAAGGAAAATTCTTTTTTCTTTTTTTTTTTTTGAATACTTGTGCGTAGTTTAAAAATAGAATTAAGTCAACTTGGTTTAATTTTTTTCATGTTACCTATTTTTAAATTGAAATACTATATTGCTATAATTAATTAAAGTTTTCTTTTCAATTCCTTAGAAAATGATTATATTCAGATCGAAAAATGATTAAAAATATATAATAACGATTAAACTTACTTTTCTGTTTGAAATGTGCCTAACTCAATCAATTTTCGCTTGGCAAAATAAAACATTCCATTTTCCATGTACTGACCATTCCAGTTTTGTCTCCTCGGCCTATTCCACACATTGAAATTCAAAGGCTTAACTAAACCATTCAAAGTTTTAACCCATAGTAACTTATAATGTCTACAAAAGAATCATTTATTATACGGAAATTAAACGAAAGACTATTAATAAAAGAAAGCCTACAAATGTGAAGAACAATAGTAAAATTAAGAAATCCTACTAAGGATTCATACCGTGTAGCCGAAAAAACACAGCTCAATTCAGGTTTAAATTTAAATAAGGCGACAGCTTCTTGTAATTTGTCTCGATTTAAGAAAGGAGATGTGCATTGAATTAAAGCAATTATATCGATTTCCGGATGATATTGAATAAATTCCTGTACAGCTACAATTGATTTAGCTTCATCTGTTGCGGTATATTTGGCTCGCCAATGTACCAAAGCACCATCTAAATATATTCTTTAAATAATAATACAACATTTTTTTAATCAATTTCATACCTGTTTCAGCCTGTTTTGCAATTAACTCATGATCAGTTGAGACCCAAATTGAATCAAACACTCTTGAATCTTGTATCACACGAATAGATTTTGTTAAAAGAGTTTCACCTCCAATTTTAGCTAAATTCTTTAAACGTATGCCTTTCGAGCCTCCCCGAGCTAAAATCAAAGCTGTTATGTGGTTTCTTTGAATAAGAGGATTCCTAAAAAAATTTATTTTAATTTTTTTAACTAATTTAAATACAACAAAACGTACCAGTTACTTTTAATACAACATTCAATTTTATTTACAAATAAAATTGAAGAAAAGACAATAAAAACTATTACTACTACGTTCAAGTAGAAAAGGGACATCCTCTTTTCATTGATTTGATAATTTAACGATCACTTCAAATCTCAAGTAAGTGCCCTAACTTAATAGTCCCCCTTCTTTAAAGTATTCAGTATTGTACCGTTGTTAATTGAAATTGATTGTTACTTGCTGTTAAATTTCATTAAACGATATTAAAAAAAGGAAGGTTTAAGAAATCGGATGCGACTTTATTATAAAACTTATTTATATAAAAAAGTTTAAAAGTAAAAAAATAAATATGTAATACAATTAGTTTTTTATTAATATGGTCCGTTTTGAATTTTATCCATTTCACGTAATTTTTCAGCCACTTGTTGTTGAATTATTAAACGATATCGTTTGCCTTCTCCTAGTTCTTCCATTTCTTGTAGCCATTGAAGTCTTTCATCAATTTCGTTTTTCACTAAAATAATAGTAATGAAATAAAAAATTATTTCGTTGTCTTGTAATTTTAAAAACTAATAAATTGACTGGTTCAAGTACTATTAAATGCGTTGTATATGCAACCATTGAGTTAGTAATGCACTGATTACTGCTGCCCTTATTACCTTTAATCCCGTTATTGTTATAGTTATTAGTGTTATTAAGCTTATTATTAGGTATATTTCAAAGTTATTTGGTTTAACCACCGAGGTACTCAGAAAAAATTCACTAATAAAATATAAAAATGTATTAAATAAAAAAAAGAACTTTGAAGCATTGATTGATAGTACATTGTCAGTGAGATCATAACATAATACAATATAGGCACTCGTAGGTAAGATACAGACAGAACTATAGAGATTTATTACTTGGCTTGATTTTCAAGCTACTTAATTTAAATATGGTTGAAAATCGAATCAAATGTGGATATTTAAATATCAAGTCAAGTCTAGCATTGATTTTTCAAGTTATTTAATTTCAAAGTTAAATTTTTAAACTTTATTCATTACACCAAGGCTACGTTCCAGTAAGGGGTATATAAACGACATTAAAAACCATATTATAAGTATAAACCAGTAAGTAAAATATAAAATATGAATTAAAACTATAGGCTTACATTCTTCATAGCGAGTGATAAGTTTTGGCTGTTCTTTGGGCTTCGGTTTTGGCTTGTTCAAGCGAACTTTCTCCAATTGTTGTCGTCCATACTCCATAAAATCTTGCAATCGTTTTATATCCTCGGTTCTATTAGGAATGGGATATTGACGCACATATTTATCTCGTTCATAAGCTCCCGAATTTATAATGGTACTATGTGAGCGAAGCTGCGATGGTCTATTACTGATAACAATTTGAGAGTTGCGATTTTGCCGGGTTGAACTGCGAGATCGATGTTTGTTGGGAAGAGATTCTCCTGTTCGTAAAAAGTAATTCACTTTTTGACGCTGGAACATCGACATTTTCGATTCTTGCATCAATTCTAGAAACGAGGATGATTTACATTGGGTGTGATTAAAGGGATTTTGTCTTTACCTTTGATTAGTTGATGGGTTTCACGACTATATTGTACCCGAGCTGGTTGGAATAGTCCACCAGGAGGTACACGAGTACTCGGCCATTCCATTTTAATTCAAAAGAATTTTACCAATCAAAACTTTAAAAGGAAAAAAAACTAATTTAATATTGAGAAAATTATAAATAAAATTGTTTATGAAAACGTATAGAAGTTTCCATGGATTTTTAAGTACCTTGTATAGGGTGTATTAATATATTTGGAGTGCATTATAATAATTGAAGGTATTTGTCAGTATTTGTATTCCATTAATGTTTGAGAGTGTTGCTTTTGTTAGTTATGCTTAGGGATTTATGAATCACCGATAGAAATATAAATAAATAGTTATACATTTTATTACTGTAGAGACCAATTTTCGATCAAACGTAACTATAGTTTCTTAAACAAAGGGAATATTGTTTATTGAAATCTAAACGCGTATCTTTTCATTTGCATACACATCATTTCCCTGTTCGTTGTGGTTTTAAATTAATTGAGTGGATTTTTATTTAAAAAATGGTTTCAGAAATTACTGATGAAGAGTATAACAATTTTATGGTAAAAGTCAATGAAATAAGTGGAATAGTTAAAAATCTAACATCCAAAGATAAAAAACTCAACGAACTGGGCACCATTCAAGCAAATGAATACTTGAAATCATCTGGCGATTATCAAAGTGTTATTTTGGACAAAAATAATACGGTCGTTACGAAAACAAAGTTTAATAGAACGTTTATTAACAAACGTTAGTTTTCATTTTATGATTAATATTTTCTTATTTCTTACAAATTTTCATGTGTTTAACTTTGGTAATTGGCAGCAAGAAAATTCATTAAATTTTTCATGAAGTGGAGGCTCGTGACAAAAAATTTTGGAAAGTCAAAATTTTTGTATCGTTTTACAGTGGTATCAAGATTGAATTTTATAAATTTAAATACATTTTCTTTTTATGGTGAAATCTTCTTTGAAAAAAAAGGAAAAAATTATAACCAGGTATATCCAATGGGTACAAAACGTTCAACTAGGTAACAGTTCTGTAATAGTTACATAATGAAAGCACGTAACTGCGATGAACTGCATATTACGCAATTTTGGACTTACCTGATATATACTTAGTTATCATTTTATTTACTTTTCTCATTGAAAATTTAGTTACGAAATGAAGATTTATTAAATACTTAATAAAATTTAATTTTGATACTACCGTAAAACTGCGATGCAGTAACAGTTCCTTGTACTTAATAGTTCTTTAACAGTTACGTAACGTGTATTGTACAGTTACGTACTTTTATTACGTAACTGTTACGTCTGTGGAGTCAAGAGAGGCAGTGCCTCCTCAAACACAAAATAAATACCCAGTAAGCACAAAACGTCCAACTAGGTAATAGTTCTGTAACAGTTACATAACGAAAACACGTAACTATAACGTTACATCACTGTTACAAACTATTACTTAGGTAGTTGGACGTTTTGTGCTCATTGGGTATTTAATTTGTGTTTGAGGATGAACTACTTCCTATGCCTTCACAGACGAGTCACTGCTTTTATAAGACCTTATATTTGTTTCAATTCCGTTTAATCTAAAGAAAATAAGGAAAACCCGTTTTTTATTTTCAAATTCTTGTTTAATCATAATATTTTTCCTGTGTCTGGCATTTTTTTTTTCAAAGTTAGACTCAAATAATCCTTATAACTCTTCAAGTTTTAAGACATTATTGGTCTATTATAGTCTAGACGGTATAATAATAACCAGAAAAAATAATTTTCTTTCTCTTAATAGATGCATTAGAAGATGATAATCCTGCAGAAATGTCCGCGGACCAATTTAAACGTAGCGTAGAAATTGATGCGGATCGCCGTAGTCGGGAGCGCCTCCGTAACAAAGAACGTTCCGACACCTTCAAAAAACGGGCAAACACCGCTTTTCGTCGGGGCGAATATGAACAAGCTTTATCCCTATACAATGAAGCATTGAGCCACATTCGAGACAACTGTGTACTATACACAAACCGAGCCTTAACTTACATTAATCTTGAGTTATATGAGCAAGCGATTGAAGACTGTAAAATGGCATTAAAGCTCGATCCAGACTCATTAAAAGCTTGGCTCTATATGATCAAATGCTATCTGTATACAAAAGATAAACTGTATGAAGAAGCTGTTAAGCAAGTGAAAAGCCGACATCCGACTCAAATGGAATATATTGACGATTACGTGTTGGAAGTTAAGAAAAATGCTGGTTGGCTTGCTGAAAGAGGTTCTAGAATGTCAGGTTTTCCTTTTGAACAAGCAATGAGCACAACAATGAGTCAGTTTGATGCTAAGAAATCGTCAATACAAGAAGAAAAGGAAGAATAAAAAATTCAAAATTAATTTTTTTTAATAAATCTCATGTTATGAAACAACTAATTTTATATTATATTAAGAGAAATAAATCTATGCACATTTAAATAATAAGAGTTTACATCAAGGTTCTTATAGTAAAATTCGTATTTCCGCGCATTCGTACTTTCAGAGCTCAGTAGTATTGATTTTTCCGATTCGTGCATTTCTTTTTGTTCGAAATGTTTACAGTCAACCACTAGTGGCTATGTGGTAACTAAAGGTATTATTGATATTTTAAAAAAAGTGACGAAAATTAATTAAGAATGTCCGATAATGATTCATTGACTGGTGGAATTCGTGTTAAAAAGGCAAAAAGGCATTGTTTCGTGTTTACGTCCCGTCAAGGGACAATTTTAACAGGAGTTTTACAATCGGTGCTTCATTAAATACCAATTAAAAGATTATATTGTACTTATTTTATTTTTATTTTAGACGATTCAATTGATCCTATCATTTATTATACTTTTAACATGGAAAATTGAGTTGCAATTACGTGAGAAACAAATCGCCGATTTGATTGATCATGGGGTAGATTTCGAGCAAATTGAAAATGGGGAACATTTACCCGATACGTTAGATGTCCATCGTTTATGGGCTGCGAAACAACGTTATGATGGTAAAATAAACATTTAATTATGTGTTGCAAGTTAAATGTAAGCACAAGTGGCTAGAGATTCCTCAAGTTAACAATGTGAACATTTTCTGCAATGAATTGAACTTAACATTATTAAAGTTTCAAATGAAATAACTTACAAATTCAATGCTTGCCTAAAGTTGATTTTTGAATACTTGAATACTGAATACTTTTGAAATTTAAGTCAAGTATCTCTAAATGTATATACCTACTTACTTACCTATAATGCTAGAATTTTAACAATTGAATGAATATAAATACAACCCTTTTATTAAAATATAAAGCAATAATTTCATATTTAAAATTTTGTTTAAAAATAGAATATTGATTTGGAAAATTCAGTTGTGATCATAAATTGCAGTTCTAAACGTATCTAAGATTATATCTATATTAAACAGAAGTAGTGGCAGTAAATATACCTATATTTATAAGAAAATGGTATCGTCCATGTATTTGTATTCATCTATATAGGTACCTCTTCCTGTATTTTTCTAAGCTAGGTAGAATTTACCCTAGGGAAAATATTTTATGCTATTAGTTTGAATAATTCTTTTAAGATTCTAAACAAAAGTTTTAGTATTTTTAATAAAGATTTGAACTTT
The DNA here is from genome assembly GCA_958496155.1 of Sisyra nigra. Taxonomy (NCBI): domain Eukaryota; kingdom Metazoa; phylum Arthropoda; class Insecta; order Neuroptera; family Sisyridae; genus Sisyra; species Sisyra nigra. Next base: position 15,970,848 of record OY292314.1, read on the forward strand.
GAAAAGTTTTAAAAAAGAATATGAACAAAGCTACGTAGTGTTTTATGTAATTTAAAGTTGGAAAATGTTAATGTATTCTATACTTTCCTAGAAAAGTTTTCCAGGCTTAACTTTCTAGAAAATGTCTTATTAAATTTGAAAAACTTTTTCAAAAGAGTTAAATACCTAAGCAATTTCCCCCTTTAAACTACGCAAAACATTGTGCAGCCTTTGTTCATTCTTTTGCAGAACTTATTTTAACTATAAAACTATTAACATTACCATTCCATAAGTTTATTCAGAACCTAGAAAATACGAATACTTTCACTAGGATAAGACTTTATAGCTAAAGATTCACTATGGACTTGATTCCAAAGTTATTTGATTTGGTTTTACTTGGCTTATATTTGACTTTAAATCAAGTCAAAAAGTCAAATCAAGCATGGACTTCGCAAATTATTTCATTCGACAAATATTAAAATTATAAAAATATCATCCATAATAATCATTTAAAAATATTTATAATTACTTGTGTTGATGATACTATGGAGTAAACGGAGTCAGCATATATCTAGTTTTTACTTTCTTTTACTACTATATAGTAAAAGAAATATTGTAATCAGGTCGAATTTTCGAATTTAAGCTTTCACCGGAAAACATGTTTTGAGGGTCCCCGGAGCCCAAAAAAGTAGTTTTCAGAAACATTTTAAAAAAACGTATATAGTATATTGTACATATAGGTTGTATGGATATGGTTCTGTTGATATGTGCAGTTACAAAGTGCTTATATTTCTTTTAACTAACAGGGAGTTTCATAAATGAAAGTTAAAAAAAAATCCGGACACCTCCCAGCAGATATTTTTTAGTAGCATCACGGAGTATCTATACTCCGTGATTAGCATATTCAAGATATTCAGATAAACCAGAACCAATATTAGTCGGTAAAGAAATAGTGGACTTTCACTACCAGTAATTGTAATAAACTTTCAGAAAATTAAGAAAAACATTTTCCCGAATTTAAATATGGTCGTTATACCTTCAGATCATCTCCAAAAAAATTAGCACTGCATTAGGACTGAAATAATATTAGAAATATTCATTTATCAATATGCTCAATTATGATTACATAATTATTTTAATATTGCTTCCAGTGATCATTGGAACAAACAAATATTTTCTAATAGCCAGTTCTCTATACGCGCTAGCCTGTGTTCTAACTGTTTATGGAGCGATCGTTCGATCTCAACGTCTTGTTCTTGCGATGAATATTTATTTGATGGCGTTTTTTGCTACGATTTCATTGACTATTATCGCTAGTTTTGCTTACTATGGCCATTGGCGTAAATGGCCCATTTTTTACTCCATTTGCGATGATTTTTCAACCGACGATGTCTATATTCGTAAGTAAATCGAGCCTATCCCGAAGATGTGTTACTGGCTAAGTGATTTTCAAACAATTGGCAATTCACAATGCATTAGAGATACTAGAAAGCTGTCTTGAAAGACATGTTACAGAATATGAACTGTCGTCTTAACAAGTAACACGTCTTATGGTATAGGGCAGTGTTTTTCAACCTTTTTCATCGAGTGGCACCCTTAGCTGATAAATGAAAAATCGCGGCCCCCTGACTGAAAAATAAAAAATAATGCCACACCGTTTGTTTTTTTTTTGTTTTAAATCTACTCTTATTATCACATGTCTAATTATACAAAGAAACATGACAAAGACAGAACTATCCATTTATTAGCGCAAAAATAATATTTAAAAATTATGTCATAAGAGATGGCATTGCTATTACATTTTCAAACCGAAACCATCCGAAACATCCGAAATTCATGCGAAGGTCTGAGGATACGGTATGTACAAGCAAGGGTCACACCGGTTGAAAAACACTGTTATAGGGTCAAATAAACTAAAAAACAATATCTAAATAATATATGATTTGGTTTTTCTAGACATGTTCACCATTCCATACTTTTTATTTGGAAGCTGGGGAACTTATGTTTCGTTATGCTACTATATCGAGTTAAGAGGACGAGTTCGATGCGAAGATGGTAGCCCCTCGTGTAAAAGAAACATATTTTTATACAGCAAAGGATTCGTTCAAAATCTCTGGCCGAAAGAAACGCTTAAAACAATGTTACATTCCGCAAAAGATACATACACGAAGTATCAAAATACAAAACCAACAGCTGTTTAAAGAAATTTTATTCTTTGGTTGAAACCATTGAAATGTTGCATAATATATGCGGTTTTAGAAATCACTTTTAATAGATACAAACACGCGATATTTACCAATATCAAGAGCAGTTAATGCCCTCCAATCACAATTATCTGCTTGCATTTTATCAACTCCTTCAAAAATGATTTTATTGTGAAATATTAGATATGTATGATGTGTAAAGCGGTAGGGTTGTTTCAAATGAAAAGAAACCCGTACATTTACCGTACGAATCATGCCCAATATGGAAAAGATGCAATAATTTTCTATTGTATATGACTTGCATCGTAAATGTACGGTTTTATTTTCATCTGGAACAGAAATGGTATCACAAATTAATAAATATACATTTTTCAAGAGTACGTTTATTTTTTTTAAACCTTTAAAATTTTAAAGTTTAACAAATTTTTATTTTTGTTCGATTTGTTTCATAAGAAATATAAGAAGAAAATTTGATCAGTTAAATTAATTTTCGAAAGGAATGCTTTTCTTCTTATATTTCTATGCATTTTCAATATATATATATATAAAGGATGTCTCAAAAGTAATAAAAAAGCCGAAAACTGGAGGTGGATGACGCAACTTTAACACAAAAGGTCCTTTGCCATTTTTTATATTACGCGCCATTAATTAGTTATAAACAAAATAAATTTGCCAATCATCTATCAGCGTCAAATAAAAAACTAGTAAAGGGCTTTGCGTCTAAGAATAGCGTCATTTACTGCTAGTTTCCGATTTTTTAAATTACTTTTGTGACACCCTGTATGTTCTTTATACTAAATTATAATTATTATATAAATATTTACAGCCTTACGGGTTCGAAATCTAAAAGAAGTAACTTTATTAAGCTCTCGATTATAATATATTGTAAAAAAGGACATGGAAAATATATTCGTTTGCTAAAGTCATTCATCTGCCGTCTGTGATTTCTAAGAATTGAGCACTCACGTCTAAAGAACAATCGCCTTTATTGTTGAATACGAATTTGTAGTAACTTCCATCAGCGCATATCACTGAAAAATTTAAATGAAGTTAATTTTTGATGGAGAAAGATAAATTATATTTAGTGTACCAATAACGGACGTATTGTCTGTACCAAATGCACATACGCACGGCGGTCCATTAGGCACAGTAAATTTACAAAAGGACCAATTTGATGCAAAATATTTAGGTAAAAAGGTCGCATTTGCTAAAGAAGATTGCTTATTGAGTTTCGGATCGTCCAACGCAAAGATATGAACTGTTCCATGATCTGAGGCAACACACAATGAAGTGGATGAATGATTAAAATTGATGCAATAAATCGTTGCCTAAAATATTGTTTAGAATGTAATTTTTAGTTTCAAATATGGTTAATTTGATTTACTTGGTGAGCTCCTCGTCGTAATTCAGTTATTTTACTCCCGTTGACTGTGTTGAATACACGAATTAAGGTTCCTTTTTCAGAAGCGGTCGCTAAACGAGTGCCTTGTAAATTTAAGGCTATACAACTAACGGAGGCTTCGTGAGCAACAATATCTAGTGGTGCTTTCTCCGTATTTGCTAAGTCTACCACTTGTACGTGTCCAATTCTTCGTCCTGGAAACGCTAGTAACGAATTATCGCTGTTTGGACATAAGACACAGAGACCTTTGGGATTTTGACTCGTTTCGAAAACGTGTAACTGTTGTGGAGTTTGAGTGAACGTATAAACTTTAATAACACCTTCTATAAAAGAAATTATAAAGTTAACATACATTCTAAAAAAATTTGAGCTAACAATTTATATGAAAAATGTTTATTTAACCCTCATAGACCAGGGTAGATCATTTTTGAACCAAAATAAAATTATAGTAAGATGAAACCTTTTGGAAAAGGAAGAGAATGTGACAAAAATGAAAGGAAAAATAAATTACGGTTTATCTGAAAAGGGGAGGTTTTTAAGGGTAGAAACGGTTCATCTCGATTTCCGACAAAACTAAAAGTCCTATGGAAAAAAGTTAAATGGCAAAGTTGTAGATAATACGTAGATCTACAAATTATGTACTAACACTTTTTTCACATAACCTCAAAATGTATGTGAAAAATTCAAATTAGCAAAATTTTGGTTTTTAATTTTTAACTTTTATAAAAACAATTTTTTTACACGAAATGTGGTGAAAACTTACCTTTTAATGTCCTAAAAATACTGTATTTTTTGAATGACTTAATATTGAATAACCACTCTAATTTTCAATTGAAAATTCACACGTAAAAACATCTGATTTTTTTAAAAAGTTTTTTGTTCGTTGAAACCTCTACTTTCTGATGGTGCAAAAATATATACATTACAATGTTAAATGTTCTCAGAATATGCAATAATTAAAGTGTAAATTTTAATAAATTGCTTAAAGTTGTATTTGTACAACTGTATTATGTTTTATTTTTTTTTTTTTGTAAACCATACAAATTAAGAACCAAAAACTTGGTTATTGGAATTTTTCACATAAATTTTGAGGTTATGTGAAAAAAGTGTTAGCACAAACGTTGTAGATCTACTAATTATCTACAACTTTGCCATTTAACTTTTTTCCATAGGGCTTGTAGTTTTGTCGAAAATCGAAATAAACCGTTTCTACCCTTACCCCCCTTGTTTTTTCCCACTTCCCCACCTTATTTTTGTTATATTCTCTTCCTTTTGCAATGGGTTTCATCCTACTATAATTTTTTTCACTTTTTACCATTTTCAAAGATTAAAAGTACTGGTCTATCAACCTCTTGTATCAACCTATCATTGAATACAGGCATCCCTCGTATAACACGGTTAATTCGTACCGTGCTATATCAAAACCGTGTTATAGAAATTTCAGCTATCATAAAATTTTACACCTGAAGATTTAGTTTCGATATAACACGGTACACATTGCCTTTATTTATATTATTTCAAGGTCTCGATACTACATGGTATACCTTATTTCGTATAACACGGTTTCGATATAGCACGGTACGAATTAACCGTGTTATACGAAATAAGTTATACCGTGTAGTATCGAGACCTTGAAATAATATAAATGAAGGCAATGTATACTGTGTTATATCGAAACTAAATCTTCAGGTGTAAAATTTTATGATAGCTGAAATTTCTTTCCAAATATCACATAAATGAAAAAGGAATTTTTAAAATAAAAAACTTATTAAGGAATTTAAAAATAATTTTTTTTTTCATACAACTGATGGTCCCTATCCAAACATTAGTGCGGAATATATTTTTTTAAAGTATGTTCCACCAAATCGATTTTCTCGAATTTCTCGTTTTGTGGTAAGCAGGTACTTGATATTTGCATAAAATATATTTTTTTGGTAGGTGTCAACTAAAACAACCCCTTAAATATTTCTATAATTTTTTTTACTACATAAATATTTTGATATGAGCACCAAAAAAATACAGAATATAGGTCTTATTGATTTAAATGTTAGTTTGAAAATTTTGTTCCGTTATCTTTATTAGTTTTGGAGAAAAAAAATTTAAAGTTAAGGGTTGTAACACCTCTAGCTCCGATAATAGAAGGGGTAGCGGTGTAATATTGAGTATACTTACTACTTCTACCTAGAGGTATACGTGGAGAAAAACAAAATAAACGTCAGGGTAAAAAACCCACTGGACCGCTTAGATAGGCTTATTCGGCTAGACCCTTTCCAATGCATATTTTTCAAAATCGTGTAATATTACCGTGAAATATCGAAACCGTGTTTTACAAGTACCGTGTTATGCGAGGGACGCCTGTACATAAATTTCAACACAATCGTTCTTAAGGAGTAAGCTCCCGTTGCTTGTCAGAGCTGATACAAAAATTTTATTGTTTTTTTTTAATACTACAAACCTAAAACAACGACTATTCGATCTCGACGTAATCGTACAGCATTGACGGGTGCTGAAAATTCTAAACTAATCGCCGGTTGTTTTTTCAAGTCGTCCCAAATAATGACCCGATTCGTAGGATATACAGGACGAGAACCTCCTCCAACTAATGCTAAATAGTTACAACGAAATAACATTTCTACGTATGATAAACCGCCATCGGTGAAATCTTGTTGTTCCTTTTCTTTGAGTGGATCACAGTTATAAATTCGAAACCCCGTTTCAGTAGCACAAGCAAAGCATCCTATAAAACACATTCACGATTAATAAAAAAAAAAATAATTAAATTTAGTATGGTAAAATGTACCTTGGTCTTGATTGAAACCGGCGAAAAGAAGTCCATTTTTATACGGGTTCAATGACCCTAAATGTAACGACATTTTATTTCAATCGTATTTTATTACTTTTATCATGTAAAATTTATTCGAAATATTCATCATAACAAAAATTATATAATAATACGCATTGCTTGTAACGAAGCTCTACGAGCATTTGTCATCAATGAAAAGAAGTTAAGTTTTTCTTTAAGTTACACTAATCTTTTGAAAGTCACTGCCTTAAAGTTTTAATTACAGCTCAACACAAATTTCACATAAATTTTTTTTCAAAATTTTATACTGAAAATGCATTTTTTTTAAATGAAAAAATTGTGAAACTTTTGACGTTAACATGAAGGAAAATATTTCCTCGAATCACTTTGACCAACTTAAATAGTTCATTTTTACTAAAAGTATTTTTCCCAAGTTTTCCCATAAAAACGAGATTTCTGATATTTAAATGAAGTTCTTTTGCGTTTGAATAACATTAATAAGAAAATTTACTTTTGGAAAAACTTTTATTGTTTCTATTTTCGATTCTTTGAATTGGAACAAATAGGGACATTTGATATTTTTAGTGATAATTATGTCAATCACATGTGACATTGATAACCCTTTTCTTATTATAATTTTTAATAAACAATAAGAAATGAAAAGTCTTAATCAAATCGCTTTTACAGTTAGTAGATTTTATTCAAAGGAAACACCAAAGAATTTAAAAGGCAAAACACATAGCTCTCAACTATGGATTACCCGTCAACTTGCCGATCCTTTTGTAGAGAAGGCAAAAATGATGAACTACCGGTATACAATTAAATGCTCATTAATTTTCTAATATTTTATGAATTAAAAATATACTGTATCTTTGTTGATTTAATTATAGATGTCGAAGTGCATTTAAATTACTTCAAATGGATGATAAACATAGAATACTACAACCGGGACATGTTGTAATCGATTGTGGAGCAGCTCCTGGGTCTTGGTGTCAAATAGCAGCTAAACGAGTCAACTCTGATAAATCAATTGCCGATAAGCCTCAAGGAATTGTTATAGGAATTGACAAATTACAAATATACCCAATTGAGGTTTTACATGTTCATTTTTAGTATTCTCTTTTTTTTCTACCCAATAAGCACAAAACATTTAACTATTAAAAGTTAACGAAAGCATGTTACGTAACTATTACAAAACTTTTACGTAGTTAAATGTTTTGTGGTCACTGAGTGGCGCCAAGGAATATGTAGGATTATTTTTCTGCTAGTAGCTTGAATAATTTTAGGATTCCACATTAAAATTTTATAAGTTTTAATGGCTCTAAAAAAAGAATGAACAAGTTAACGACGCTTTTTTAAATGTAATTTGATGTTGGTAAGAAGCTGCAGTATTTAAACTTTTCTGAAAGAGTTTTTCAGATTAAAAGCTTCGTTTCATCACTAGGTGTATCTAGCTATATAAATAAAATGATAGCTGTTTTCCAATGTTCTTATCTAAAAAAAGAGTTATCACGATATCTTCATTAAAAACAAAGTAATTAAAGTTTTAAAAATTGCGATTTTTCTAAGCAGACCGCGTTACCGCGTATGCTTTCTTTGTTCTTTAGTTGCTTTGATAGAGTAGGGCAAACGATGTTATGCGCATGGAGAATGTTTCTCCTTTTTTTTTTTTTTTTCTGTTTTTAAAATATTTTACAATAATCAAATTACATTTCAACACTCCCTTTTATTATTGCAAATATATGTTTTAACCAGAAAGAGTTAAATTAGCGGGAAACATATTTTTAAATTAAACTATATGCAAAAAAATTGCTCCCTCAGAATTCGGAATTTCTCCAAGTGTATAGTTATTAATTGATTAATAATTAATTTTTCAAAAATTTGCAAACTAAAAATTAAAATTGCTACAAAATACAAAAAAATAACTTTTTTAAATTTTTTTAAAATTGCTCCTTAAATGCTCTTTCCGGATCCGCAATTGCGCCGGGTGTATAGTTAATAGTTAATTAACAATTAAATTTTTAAACAATTTTCAAACTCAAGAATTAAAATCGCTATAAATCCGAAAATAATTTTTAATTGAAATTTTGTTTTTTTTTTAAAGTTCTCTATCTGCTCTTTTCATTACGCAAATAATTGATCAATTTTTTGCAATATTTTTAATAATTAATTATTTTTAACTATTTATACATGCGTTGTTGTATTATGACGTCATCAACTGCCGTTGGATCTTATAAACATGAAGAGTTTAAAAATTGAATTACTAATTAACTATACAGCAATAGCGGATTCTGAAGGAGCAATTTTTTGGCATCTCGTTAAAATGTTCTACACCAAGTTATTTTTGATATATTTTTGCTTTTAATTGTTTAAATGTTTTTCCTCTGTAAATTAAACATAATAACCCACGCAGACAACGTCGCGGGTATCAGCTAGTTATTGATAAAGTGATCGATAGCCTATCTACTAGTTATCGTTTAGATAATATGTAAACTTATATTTTACACAGCCTTATTAACGTTATCTGATTTGTAAATATCTTTATAAACCACCTACCACTTGAAATGTTCGTTAAAATGTTATCATATGGATAGTCAAAAACGTTAAAATGTTCCAAATTACCACTTCACACCACACTCAAATTAACCAATTTCCTCTATTTTTTAATGCCATGTAGACTCTAAAATTATATTCTTTAACATAACATGAAAGTACAGTATAAATCGTTTATAACGACACCGGATATAATAAACAACCGGTTGAAACGTACAAAACCTTCGGGCCCCGTTATATGTCTTAGATAAGACGATACATGCAATACATATCCGTTATAGTGAATATCGCTTATAACGAACGAAATTTGACGGTCCCCTGAAGTTTGTTATTAACGATTTCTACTGTATATCCCTCTCTCCTGGTAGAGTAAGTTATTTGATTTTTGAATGACCTCTTATAAAAAAAATCTGCCATTGAAAAATTCCTAATAAGAAGGCTATCTATAAACTATTTCGTTTTTACTATTTTTATACACCCCCCTATCAGGTAACACTATGCAGATATTAACTTATCTCCATTCTCTAACATAATTATATTTGCTATTTAACTTTTGAGTCAATAATTTAAAATAGTCAAATTATAAAGATTAAAGAAGACCTGCTTTTAGTTGAGTGAATATTTAACAATGTCCAAAAAGACAATTAATAAAAATTAAAATAAAATATGATAGAAATAGATAAAATTATTGCTCTGCTTAGCTTACATTAGCAAAAATAATTAATCAGAAAGATTTATCTGCCAAATAGACACGTTATTATTAGGTGGTAAAACAAAGCCTAAATGTTAAATCTAATTATATCTGAAAAAATCTTCTAGAAGGCTTTAAATACTTCAATACTTTTCGACTTCGAATTACATAAAAACTTTTTATTTTATATTGCCGTATTTGAAAAAAAAAATGTTTAAAAATCGATTTTTTCGAAAACTGAGCGAAATTTGTATTCTTCATTTTATTTTTTTGGTATCTATAAGGATTTATCATCAAACCTTGGTGTCCTAGAAACAGAACATAGAAAATTTATAATAAGAACATTATAGACTTAGAACATTTATATTGATATTTAACGGCTATTATTTTATTTTAGGGAGTACATTTACTTGGAAATATGGACTTTACCACTATCGAAAGCCAAGAAAAAATCAAGACAATTTTAAATAATCGTAAAGTAAATGTAGTCCTTTCAGATATGGCACCAAATGCAACTGGCATACGAGCTATGGATCAAGAAAACATAATAAATTTAGCATATTCCGCTCTTAAATTCGCTATCCAAATATCCGTGGAAAATGCAAGTTTGCTAGTCAAAGTTTGGGACGGTGGAGACGTTCAAACCCTAGAAAAGGACATTTTAAAATTCTACAAAACTCTTAAAATCATAAAACCGTTAGCATCTCGATCTGAGTCATCTGAAAAATTTTTATTAGGTCGTGAATTTAGAGGAATCGTGCGATGATTTTAAATTATATTTATATATTTATTTACAATGTTATATACAATAATAAACTTAATATTTAAATAATTTGTTCATTTAAAAAAATATTTTTAATTTCCTACAAAAAATAATTTCAGTCACTACAGCTTTTTAAATATGTAATGTTTTTAATATGCAAAAATATAAAAGGTAGAATAAACAGATAGATATATATAAATAGGGGATACTGGCCAATAATACTTAATAATTGGATCCATAAAAGATGAAAGAAAAAAAGGTTGAAATAAAAATTTATTTATATGATGTCTTGTGAAAGATATTTTTCATCTGTTTGAGGCCAAAAAAAAAAACATCAAAAAACCATTAAACGTTTTGGATATAAATTCATATATTGTAAATCTCATTTATCTTTTACGGAACGGTCAATAAATACAAAACATCTTTTGTATAGATTTGTGAGAGATAAATCGTATCTTTATGGTATAGGTTTTGTGTAAATATGTATATTCCAGCCCTTTATCAAAGAGGTATTTTAATATGATGCCAAGATCAAAGTTCAGAGACAAATTCGACTCTTGACTATAAAAAGCATATGTACGTATTTTTTGTCATGGTTTCAATATCGATACAAACTTATTTACATTGTTCTTTTTTTCAAGACTTACATATATAAAAACATTAATAGGGACACATAAAATATAAGAAAATAAATAGTAAAAACATGCAAGGTTACATGAACATATTTTTTCTTCACAAAAGCGAACCGTTCATTTAAGAATATTTATAAAAATCAGGCCATAGGGCAAGAAGGCAAATAAGTTAAAAAAAATCATCGTAACATATGGCAAAACAAAGATTTTCTTTTGCATTTTGACTTGATTTTCCAAACAAACGGTTCATATTGGCAATATTTATAATTATTACAATAGGTTTGTTTCATCTCCTTATTTTGAATACCCTACGTTATTTTGAACGGTTTTGAAATACTGCGCATGAATAATAACTAGGACTGTTAAAGGTGCAATCTCACCAATCGCTCGCTTTCCAGCAATTTGGGTCACGTGGTACGATTTCGACCAATATGCTGCCAGGATTTTGAATTTGTTGAAAAGATGGCTGCCATCTGATGAGCGATTTGAAACTTCAACGATTTGACGCTAGCGGCGCTAAGGCAGGAGTTTCAGTTTCAAAATCCTGGCAGCCAGTTGGTCAAAATCGTACCACATGACCAAAATTGCTGGAAATCGAGCGATTCATGAAATTGCACCTTTAATAATAACTTGTAATTCTTAAAAACTACAAGTTTGTTGTTTCATCAATAAATTTTAGTGGTTCTACTGCCATACCGCCATTTAAAATAGAAAGTGATTTCTGGATTGACCTCTTCTCATCAGGCAGAAAAAGATTTGTTTTTAATTTGTAAACTTTTGATAATGTGAGAATGGCCCATACTTGAAAAAAATTATTTTAACCGTTTAATTAGACTGGAACTGGCTAGAACTGGCTGAAAAATCTTTGACATATTAGACTTTTTTTTTTTCTGGCCGACTGATCGCGGCAAAGAGTGATCTTTCAGAACAGGAGTTTAGATTTCATTCGACAAATTTTGCCTAAGAACTCATCCTCTCAATGGTCAATATTTGTTGCAGACTTTTGGCTTTAAAAAAAATCCGTGGTACTTGTGGCATAGTCTGACAAACTATCCAGTCTGGTGTCCATCGGTTTTTCAATAGAATTTTCACCTCGGGTATCGTTGATATGATTATGAATATTGATTAAAATTACAGAGAGCATAAAACGTCCTAAAACGTCCTACTTCGTAACAAATCCGTAGTTAGACGTTTTGTTCTCACTGAGATATGAGTTTATCGGATTGAAGGAAACGGTCATTAGCCATCGATCCATAATTTATTATCTAACCATTGGCTATCAAACTGTTTCTTTCAGTCCGATAAACTCATTTAGGTTATATTACGACTCCTGAAGTCTATCGGACTTCCAATGGCCATAAGACTGGATAGTCTATTGAATGATGATTTACGTAAAACCGCTTTAAATGCCAAAATACCCTATGATAAATCACTTATGTTAAATGAGATGACCAACAAATACTTTATTTTATATTATAAAAAATTCTATTTTAATATCAAAGGTATTCGTAAAAAATATGGCTTTGTGTTTAAAACTCTTACACTCAGTAAGATTTGGACCTATGTCCGCCTCCTAGTCAGCACAAAACGTCCAACTACATAACAGTTACGTAACATTCTTTCGTTATATAATTGGAAGTTTTGTATTCACTGGGTTTTCCTTATCCTTTTTTCAGATCAAATATTGTATATTGCATATTTTATCCAATATTGTCTAAACAAAGAGACAGTGGCGGATTTACAAGCAGACTGAGTAAACTGTAGCCTAGAATGGTAGGTTTTAGAGGCGGCAAATTTAAGACCAAAATTTCAAATACAAATCTTTCATTGGTAAAAATATTCTAATTAATATGATGATAAATTGAATAAAATAATTTGATAGAGGCGGCGAAATTTTAATAACCTACTGTCGGCGAATGAGTAAATGAGTAAATCGCCATATGCAAAGAGAACTTGTTAGGGGCTGCCGCCTAATATCCTGACAATGATATTTTTTATAAAAACCTCTTTAGTTTATTTTTTAATAATTATCATAAATTTCTTCTGAAAAAATGAATATTGAGCGAGCATTCAAGTCGTAAAGATGCTAAAGTGTAGTTGCCTACCCTTTTCATTGTTGGATACCACGTACGTTAAATACTCTTTCACGAATCTTTCTCTTCAAATCGCCACAATCCTCAATCATTATTTATGCAAAAACATTTTATACATTTTGATTTCTAAATTATTGATGAGGGTAGATTATCGAGAATAGTTTGTCTATTTACAACTGGGACCCCGCTATCCTGCCTGAAAGAAGATAGGCAACCACCTTTTCTCGTTTGTTTTACAACTTGAATGTTCGATTAATATTCACTTTTTCCAGGAAAAGAACGATGGTAATTGCAAAAAATAAACAAAAGAGTTTACCATTAAAATATCCGTGCCGTTAAAATAAAGTATGGTTTGTTTATACATTAAATTGAATAAAATTTATACTTGGCCCGGAACAAGAATAAGGGATAGTGGACATATGTTAGAATCTCAGACTATACTAGTTCAAAAATTCTTTTAATATTAAGGCTGAGTATTAGGAGATTATTAAATTTAAAAAAAAAAAAAACAAGTGACAAAATTTCTTTCATTATTTTAATGATATTGATACCATTAACGTTCAAAAACATCAACTATCAGCTACCTACTAAATTTAAGGCATTCAAACATAAAAAATCAGCATTAATAAATTTTTTTTTGGTGTTAGATGTCACAACAATTAGGTATTGTATAATATATTGCTAGTTAGATTCTCTCTTCAGACCAAATAAGAGGATAGCATAAAAACATTGAGTGTTAGACCCCTGATTCTGGTAATATCTTGCTTCTAAGTTGACGTAAACACAATAAAAGCAGGGATCTAACTTATAGTAGTTTTCAGAACTGTTCATTTTTGTGTTCAGATGAAACAAACCTAATAATTTCTAACGTTAAACTGACATTCAGTTTTGTACATCATCTTGCTATAAAGTTTCGCTCTTTTTGGTTTCAAATTTAAAATACACTCAGTTGTAGCGCCTGTTTATGAAGTGTTCGCTTTTAACGTGGATTCAGTGTTGAATCACCTATTGTTCCATTGTCGATAGACCTTTCCACCGTAGTTATACGGTTGGGTTTTTCTGTAATATCCACGGTAGGCACCATTGTAATTACCACCAGGCACAAAATATTTCGTTGCAAGACGATCTGATGACATTCCGTTTTGTTTCGAGTTCTGTTCGAGCCAGGAGAACAGATTTCGATCCCGGTTTCGATGATTAAATTCTGGTAAACGTTGACGCACTTCTTGCGAATTGTAAAAGTTTACCGGTCGGGAGTTAGGTGGAGGTGCAGTTGGTTTGGGTTCAAAAATGATTTTAGCAGGAGAGTTGTTTGTGACTGGTTTATTTCTACTAGGGGTAGATTCATAATGGAAACTCTCAACTGGTTTGATCGGTTTTGTCGTTGTTGACTTTTGATTTTCATTTAAACGAGAATTGAAAAACGATGATTTATAATCTCCACTAGAAACATCTACGGGAAAATGGACATAACTAGAAACAAATCGATTGATTTTGACTTCATCATCAACCGGAAACGGTAAAATTGGATCACGGTTTTCTGGGAAAGTGATTTTTTCAGTTTTTTTCTCTGAACTTTCCGGTTCTGGCTCTTTTTCGGTTATGAGTTCAGTCGTTTCATTGAGTTCTGTTGTATTAGTGGTATCCTCAATGGTTGTTTGTTCTTCGATTTCGGTCGCTTTTTCGAAATCGTTTTCTGTTTGAGATGCATTTTCTGTTTTATCTGCACTTGATTCATTGACAAAAAAGAATAATGCTTGCTTTTCGATATTTTGGTCTGCTTTTTCAGTCGTTTCTTGGACACTTGAACTTGAGTTAACTGTTTGTTCGATAATAGAAGTTACTGTTTCGTTAATATCAGTCATTTCAGTAGCAATATCGGGCGTTTCGGTTGCATTTTCTCCGTGTGTGATCAGAGTAAATACAGCTTCTAAGTCCTCGACTGGTTTTTTCAAAATATCAGCAAATTTAGTAAGATTTATCATAACTTCTCTTGTGTTGTTTAATGTAATATTTTCTAGGATATCACTCGGTGGGAGAGGAATAGAATCGTTGGAATTCGGTGATTGTTCCGTAAAATTTCCAATGTTGGGAGTGAGTAAAATTGATAAATCTGTTGTATTAGGCATTGACGATGGGGCATTTTCATTGTTTCCTCCGAAGAATGGAATGTTGAACTGCAACGGACCGGCGGTGGGTTTATCGACGTCATCCTCTTCATCGTCGTAATCTTCGTCGTCGCCGTCTTCATACATTGAGTTCAATTTTTCCACCAGGAAGCCAAGATGTGAGTTCTGGTCGATTTTAATGAACTTCACACATCTCCCCATCGCATCTGAACGATACCCTTCCGCACATGGTGGCAAATTATCCGCATTGAAGGGACGCACCGTAAAAATTGATTTGGGCGTAATTCGACGAATCGTTTCATCTCCAGTCGTCGCTGCATCACCATTAATCGGTCGGTTATCGTGAATTAATAGCCAGGCTTCCCATTCAATTTCGCCCGGTGATTGTTCCAACGGTTTTGTCGGTTTTAACTGCGACCGACCTACATAGAATAAAATAATCAGAAACAAACGTATTTGATGATTCCACTGCATCATTCAAAACCACATCTATACACCGAAGAGACAAAAATGAACTTCTTCTAAATTTATTCTTGAAAATTTTATCGGTAATTACGTATTAAGTTTCTGGAAAATCTGAAAATGTTCTTCATTTTCTTTTTGTTTTCGTTTGGTGCGTTTTATTGTTGTAGCTTTGCTACTTTGTTATTCTAACGGAAATTTAAATAACGGAATCGCCCGTCAATTTGTGAAGAAATGAATGAACCAAGTGAGTCTCAAAGGTGTGGAGTATGCGAAGAGTTTTTCATTCGTTTATGATGATTTTTTCCTGAAAAAAAAAATAAAAACTTAATGTCAATACGTTAACTATATAAAAATCTTCTTCGCTTACAACTATAATTATTGGTCATTATTTTACTAAGATAAATTTATTGTTTATGACTTAGTGGTCTTAGATGGGAGAAGGTGGAATGTAATTGATGGGACCTTGAATTTTTTTTCAAATTTATCTAATTGATTTAGCATGCACTTGGAAGAAATTTGTTCAGTTCTTAATGATGGGAAGCGTAGAGAAATTTCTCTTAATCGCTCCAGCTTCTCTAATGACTATTAGATGAAATCTTTTCAATGAGCATCCCCCGGCCAAAGATGAAGGATTTTTTTCTTCTGAAAGATGGACAAATAATGGTGATGATAGCAATAATAATAATAATTATGGGGGACGGTCCGAGGCAGCTAAGATCATCCACGTGATTGACTTGGCATCATACAACAAACGAGCGAACGGACAAAAAGGTTGTTTCGAGATAAGTGAAAGTGAAAGAGTCAATTGGTCAAAAGCATTTCCAATTGGATTTGTGCATTAAAAAAAATATTATAAGTCGAGGACGTCACATTAAGGAATGTGAAAAATGCAGTGACTGCATTTTAATCTCTGGCGCCGAAAAAATTCCGGCAATAATTTCACCCGGAATTTCTTAATTTAATGACACAAAAAGAAGTATTAGATAAATGTGCGTATTATTACACAGTATACATTTTCAATACAGCTACATTATTTGCATAAATTTGGATAATTTTTTCTACTCATTTTCATGCATCAAATACGCTGAATCATTTTACGTAAATGTGCTTGACTTAAATTACTATCAATAATAATTAATAAGCAATCGTATTTACATCAACATTTTAAGACGCATATTCTGAAGCTCTTCTGACGAATTTTGATTCAATTATTCCAAAATCGTAAAACGATAGCTTCTAGATACAGTGAGGGATAGTTACGATGAAATTGAAATATTTTTTCGTAATAAACCAATTTCGCCTTAAAAATGTATGAAATTATAATAGCACACATTTGTTTGGGGCTATAGTATTATTTCGGATTTCCTTAAACGTTTTCATTATTAAAGGTTTCTACTATACTTTGCTAGGGATTCATCAAGTCAAGTAGCTCGATATTTTATGAAATAATTGCGCTTCATATTTTAATTTGAAAATTACTTAACTTGAAAAGCTTATGCTTATCTTAACTTGATATATCTTCATATTAACTTTTTACTGGGGTTTGACTTGATTTCAAATCAACTAGCTTGAAAATCAAGCCGAGTGATTGCCACTAAAAAAACGTAAACATTATAAGCATTATTTTTGGAACCGCAAAAGTTTAATTAACATGAAAATGTTTGCAAAATGTAGGCATCTAAAGATAAATAAAATAATTTAATTTCTTTTACAAAAAAATACCGTTATTGCATAGCAGGCACATTGGAAAGTTCACTACTGAAGCTAATAGCATGAAAGTGTGATTCCTGAGAGAACTGCAACTTATACTAAAAAAGGATTTTCAAAATTTCAACTCTTCAGAGGCTTAAAGAAGATGTTGAAAGTTTTACTTTTTTCAGTCTTACTTTCGAAACTAACAATTTTTTTTAATTTTAAATTTACAATTATTAAAACTACTTACAAATCTTAAGAATTTCTTCATTAGTAGTTTTTTAATTCATTCATTACAGAGTGGAAAAAATTGTCAGAAATCACAAGAAAATGTTTAAAGAAATGCCTTCACTGACTTAATAATCGATTTTTTATACGAAACTAACTTTTTCATTACATGGTAATTCATAAAAAATGCTCTATACAAACTCGGAGGGTGGGCGGGTACAAATTCAAAATTGTAATAAGTCTAGTATTTTGGATTGAATTTTTCTTTAGAGCTTAGACCTAATTTGGTACTCCATGCACTCAATTTTTGTAATGAAAATTTGGGAGCTATACTGTTTTGACAATGCGGTATTTTTGTATTTAATTTGTTAGACAGAAGTTTAGTTGTACTCATTGGCGAAGGGGAGGGGTCGGGGGTCATAGCCCCGGACGACAAGGCGACAAGAAGCAAAAAAAATTATTTCATTGTGAAAATAAGAGGCGGCAAGTTTATCATTCTCCCCGGCTGGCATAAATCGACGTTATTGCACTGATTGTACATACATTTCACTGTATTACGTCGATTATGAGACACTCTAAATATTTTAAGCTAAAAATAAAAATACCTGAACTAAGGTATATCTGAATTAACCATTTATTATAAGACGGATCACCAATACAAACGCATAAAAACAGAAAAAAATTTTCGTCTTATAATTTGACCTAATACGTACGGTAATATTTTTGTCAAATTTTACGAAGTCACGGGTAGCCACTACATTTGTGTATAACTATTATAGGTCTTTTTCAAAACCATGAATACCAAATCCAAAAATATTATTTAATGAAAAAAGTAAGAAAAAGTAAAAAAAAAAATGTTCCTATTTAGATATTCAAGATTTTGGGTTAAATAAACTTATTATATGAACGTATTCGTTCATATAATCGTTTAATTTAAAGTCTTTTCGTTATCAAACGAAATTTTCGTAACTACCAATTTAATACATTAAATTAGCGAATATCTTTTTTTATACTTCCGACACTTTTAACGAGGTTGAATAAGTTGGATTATACATTCAAATTAACATCTATACGTTTAAATAAGTTTAAAAAATATACAAAGGAAACGCTTTGCATCAAACGTTTTCAAATAAGATCGTTAGTGAGTGAAAGATATCTGTTACTTAACTTTAACTATGGGAAAACGCCAAAGGGAAAAACTTTAACGTTTTTTTTTACACAGTACCAAATTGTGATTTATAGTGGAGGTATACTGAATGAATAATTTCAATAAACAATAAATATAATCATTTAATTTTTTTATCTTAGTAACAGTTCGAGAAATTATTCATTGTGTTCGAAATCGAAGGTAAGCACATGGTCATTGTAAATGCACTCTTTAGGTTTTTTAATCAACCTTTACACAAGTGTCGTGATGATAGGCATATCAAGATACACATGTGAAAATTTATCGTTTATAGGTAGACGAGAATAAAATAAAATTAAAACACTTCCCTCGATCATGTACTTATTGAATTTAGTGTGCAATTGATATTTCGAACAAGTACCTCAAGGTTTTTAACCACAGTCTCTTATAAAGGTATCTACATTTTGCTATAGGCTACGTGAACACGTCGTTTCTAAAGGCTAAATTTACTCATCGCCTATACTGTGTCACAGTTCTTTATGTAAATTGAAATTTTGCCGCCTTCGAAAATTTGCTGCCCTAGGCTATAACCTATCTTAACCATTTAAAAACCCGCCTCTGATTGTATTAATTATTCAACTATAATTTTTAAATAGTCAAAGCTCCTGATTCATGATTTCATTATTTGCGCGTTCTTATTTGGGAATACTTTCATGTTTAAGACTTAATATTTTACCAGAAATTATAAAATGTGATTACAATAATACGCTATGAAATGAAAGAATTTTTTTGGTATAGTAAAGTGCATAGTTAGCAAGACGCAATGAAAACATGTTGAAAAAATTGTTACATGATCTAAATAATATGGGCAATAATAAAAAAATCTGTGTAACTCTTTAATCATTGACACTGAAATCAACTTGGAAAACATGGTACATTTCTATTTCTTTCTTTACAAATAAATTTTTGGTTTTATCGAATTAGAAAACTGTTTTTCTTCAAAGTCCGAAACCCCTTGGAAACTATGCGTTCGGGAGGAATCACCCCCGACCTCCTTCAATCTTTAGGGTTTTGATTATACTTTTGCCACTAATTCCATACAAATTACAATTTGGATTTTTATATAGGTATAGACTGTATTTATACAGAACGTATGCTTGTGAATAAGTGCATAAGTATTAGAAGTCAATGTTGCAATTCTTTATATTTTTTAAAGCAGAAACAGGTGCTTTTAAGTGAAAAAGAATAATTATTTAATCAGTTGATAATCAATTGATAAGTTATTAAGAAAAACAAAGACATAAATATTGTAACAAACAGCCATAAGAAAGGATAGATTATTCCAGATTGTTCGATCAAAACTTCAATAATACCATTTAAACCAATTCATTATTTAACGATCAATGATGTTGGGATGAATCGTATCGAACAATGGAGAAATTTCTAGTATATTCTACACCTTTATCGTATGTTGGATTGCTTATATAAATATACATATAACAGGTTCGCCGGATTGAGTCAGTCTAAGTCTGAATAAGACAGTGAAAAGTGCGATATTTCGGGCGATTTATTGCAAAAAGTGCTCCATTTCTAATTTGTTGTGACAAGTTATAAATCACCGAGTGTAAAAAAAAGTTTTGGTTATTAAATGTTTGGTGAATATTTCCAAAGAACTAAAAGAACTCATGAAGTGAATCTCAATACAGTTTTGAGTAATCCCGTTACAATATTATAATTAGGCTTGTCGCTTGTACAATCAAAATGAACTTAATATTATGGTCCTTAAACTTTCAATTTTTTTAACACGTTAACTATGGACCCTTTTGGTTTGGGTCGATCTCTTGGAAGAATATTGAATAGATTTATTTAAAAGAAAAACTCGAAATCTAAGACGAGGGGCCAAATAAATTTAAAACCTTTTTTACGTAACGAAAAGTAAATAACAATATTCAATTAAGACTGTGTAAAAGACTGTGGGACGACCTAAAATAAAATTAAATTTTTCGATTTAATGCCGACAACTGCACTAGGAAAAAAGAAGAGATGTTAAGATATGAGTATTAACAACTACAGAGTACCAGTTAAACTTTAACTAGGTTAAAATTGTCCATATTTCTACTTTAATGTGATTTCAGTAAAGTACCTTAAGTATTACTATTGATAGAAATAGTTAGAAGGGCAATGGATCGGGATTTACAATGAATGCAACAAAAGTATCAGGTCGTGAATTTCGCCATATATTATAGCATATATGCAAGGCTACAGCAAGATAAGAATGCTGAGCATGCATCAGAGAGCCCGAGAAAGCTATAATATATGGCAAAACGTCCCGACCTGATACTTTTGTTGCATTCATTGTAAATCCCGATCCATTGCCCCTCTAACTATATCTATCAATACAAAATAACAAGGATCTGAGGAAATATTAATTAAAGTATTACTACTATGCTATTTATGTTAAGTTTGAAAAATAGTGTTTAAAGTGCGTCATAAAACACAATATTAGTCTCGATTGATCGTCTTGAAAATAATTAACCTTTTTAAATTCCTCTCGTATAAAATATGAATTTATTTTTTTTAAATAAATTTTTACGGTTATATTTAAAATAAATATTTTAACATTAATAATATTAATAGATAGATCATTAAAATTTATTTTGACATTGGAACAATATAAGTAACGATGTATATTTTAAATGTTTTTTTTTTTAATAATAATAATATAAATTTTCTCTTTTTTCGATCTAAAAATTTTTCGAAACACACAAATCTAATTACATTTGATAAATCAAACTAGAAAAAGAATCAGCCATAAAATTAAGATGACTGAGCGAAATAGAAAATTAAGAATTGAAATAGCTGACCTCGTTATGAGAAAATTTCCGAACTTAAGATTACTTACATATATTTGTAAATGAATATTATAACGAGTATGATGAAAGAAACAATGTCGTACATTATATACCAAAATATTATAAAACGAGAACGGGGGGAAAATTTCCGCCATCACGTTGTACATTTATCTTTTTTTCGCAATTGCTTGATGCGCAGAAAATTCCATTCAAAGCCAATTTATCAATTACGATTAATTGAAATAATTGAACCTGCAAATTAATGGGGCTTATATTATTATAGCAAATGTGAAAAAAATGCATTTAATACTTTGGCTAGTTGGACGTTGTTCTATTAGGAAAAATTATCTGTTTACCGTAATGAATTTTTTAGCTATTACTAAATTTCTTTGACAGTTATTTTTAATTAATATTTTTTTTTTTGTTTTAATTTAAGTTAAGTAATTAATAGTTTTTCTGAGAAAATTGACTTTTGTCTAGTGAATATGAATGATTTTTTTTCCTTTAATTTCTGGAGGTTTGCCCAAATAATGACGTCAAATATTTATTTTTTATTAATGTTAATTTCCGTATTTAAATTATTATAATTTTGAATAAAAACATTGAAACAGTGCAAATTTAAAGATGGGGCCTTTTATGGGTTGGTGATTTGAATGAAAGGGGGTGAAAAAAAATTCTTTGTTTTTTTTTCGGTTTTCGATAATCGTTGGGAATTTCCCATAATGCAAGTTTGAAAAATCCACGATTGAAATGAATACCGGTAACCAATCACGTATTATTTCGTTTAGTGACGTCAATAACTTTCGATTTTACATCCGGAATTTCTAACGAATCGGAGAAATGCTTGCTCCGTCCCTATGTTATTGCACATCTTTGTGAAAATACTTGATTTATTTCAAAATGGGGTCATTATTTCATTTAGGTGAAAAAAATTATTTTATTTTCGTATACTACGTGCGACAAACGCATCCAAGGCTAGTCACGCGCTCAAAATGCACTCAATGATGTTCTTTGAGCCAACTTTTAAAAATGCTTTCTTCATCAAATCCTTGATAGCATTTTTTTGCGAATAATTATTTATTCTGTTTATGTAACAAATAATAAACTTCATTGAGCATTTTAGCGCCTTGTCTCCCCCTAGCCTTTCATCATGGTCATTATGAGCGATGAATTAATGATGGTTTCCGCAAAGGAAACGGAAAACAGCATAGACTTAGATAAACTATTCGTAACTAATTATAATTGCTAACAAATTCGCATTGGTAAAGCTTGAGAGCTTTTTCAATTTTTTTTCCATTTTGAATTATTTATACCTTCCAAGTTAAATCTTCAAGCGTTTTTATAAGTATCTGATTTTTTTGTGTGGCATAGGCATAAATCCCGTTATAGTTGACTTTGATAGATCGTGTGCTACACGAAGAAGATCACGATGGCAACGATAGCATGTAATTCTAAAAAAAAAATACAAAGACACGTAAGACATGTTTGACAAAAAGGATGAAAGTAGACTTTAATACAATTTTTAAATCTTTTCTTCTTGTTAGCCATTCCACGATTTTCTATCAAGATCTATAGGCTAGGTTAGTAAATTTTTCTTTATCCGTTTGAATGGCTCACTTTAATCTGTTCTCGACTTGGATCCATTTTTTTACAAAAAAAAAAAAATAATTTAATGTCAATTCTTGAAGATCCTATGTAACGACTGTTCGTGCATATTTTTGCTCATAAGTGAAAGTTGATTAAAGAGCGCACGCGGTTGTTCCATAGTTCAAAGAATTGGAATCCTTTTGAAGGGCCGCTATAATTCACTTTCAAGTTGCAAGATGAGGTCTGGCGCTAATGAACCTTTCAATTGAAAAAAAATCCACACATTACGCATATAAAAAGACAACCGGAAGTAATAGAAAATCTATGTGGCGTCAGGAAGTCGTCGTCTTGGTGGATGGAAAAAGTTCAATCATATGCTCTGATTTTTTTCGCTTCGCAACTCAAAAAAGTGCTGACCATGCCACAACTTTAAAAATCTAAAACTGTGATAGAAGAAGACGTAGAAGAAGATCCATTTCCGTTTCAAATGGAATGAAAAACGGAGAGTGGCGCTAATTTAAAAACGCTGATTACAATTTATTTATAATCGTATTGAGCAAATTAAGAACAGGAAGTCACCGCTTGAGAATTTCGATTATCCAAAGCTTTCAACATCATGGTGATCAGTTTCAAAGTTTTTGGTGTCTTTAAGAAAACGCTTAAGTGCGAGTCAGACCATGTACACGTAAGGTTTCGTTATCAGGAGAAAATTTCATAATTTTTTTTAATTAAAGAAAAACTTTAAATATTTGATAATATTTTTATAATGGAATAGTCAAATAAAATTTAAAATTTTGACGGTAAACATTTACCTAAGTACATGTTAAAAGTACATACTTAATTGTAATTCAATTTTAAGTTCTATAAGAAATAAGTTCTGATTTGAATTAATCTGACTTGATTATTTCGCGCTTCTTCATTTCAAATAGCCGACATGGATAATTCTTTCAGAAATAAAATATCGATAAATCTTAGGACGTTAGACCCATACAAGTTTTACACTCCAAATTGAACATTTTAAAAATCAAATTAGACACTATAGTAGAGCAAAGGTATACAAATATTTTTATAAATTTTTTTAATCGTCATATTCACCAATGATGTAATCTGCTGAAGAGGTATTTTCGAAGTATTTTTAATATTTTGTTCATTTCAAATATTTATAAATTAAATTAATATATATAAATCCTTTTTTACTACGATTTTCATCAATAACATTTAGTTAGTAACTATAACGATTATCTTTTTTTTTTGCTATTTGTTTTGTTTGTTGCACTAGATCAGCGGCCTAAGTGGCGCTATGCATAGTGTCGCTGATAGGTAATTTTTGCTGGCTCGATTTGGCTGGAGGTTTAATAATCTTATTTTTATGCTATTTACTGGACCTAGAGACACAAATAGTGTTCGGTATTTTATGTCACCTCATTTGCTCATTGTAGTTATTTATAGGATTTTTATTTTTATGTTATAATTTTTGTTAGAATTTTCAACTTTACTGTCAAAAATTGATGTATCAATATAGAGACGTAAGAAGTAGGGATAGGTACATCAATTCAAGTAGTTGGATATTTTAAAAATGAATTGTGCTTGATACTTGTGAATGAAATATCTAAAGAGTCAAAAATCAAGTAGTTTGAAAATCAAGTCGAGAAGTGAATCCCCAGTACGAAGTGAATATTTTATCGGTTAAAAATTGTGCTTCGAATGATGTTTTCATATGTGTTCACAAACAGGATATGACTTTTAGGTTAATAAAAATAAAAATTTTGGTTTTTAATTATAATTTATAACTATGCAAATAATAGCTTTGGTTTTATTCTTTCAAAGATACAAACAAAAACGCTACAGCAGTAGATGTTACATATCTCAATATTTTGTATTACTAATTACTAAGGTTACGCTCGTAACTTGTAACCCTTAAAGCGTAACGCGTAACATTTTTAGTATATTTTATATTGTACTTGTACTTAAGTTTTTTCTTAGCATACCTAAAGGGGTTCACTTAATTAATTAATTAATTAATTTAAAACATCCATTTTTGAAATTCTTACCGAAAATATTGATTTCTTTTACTTTTTAATGAAATAGGTGTGGTATCACTCACAACTATTTCATTTGACTACTGTACATTGGTTCAGAGTACCATAAAAAATTTCCTCTATAAAGTGTCAATAGAATTCGTGTTAAAAGGTCGTAATATTCACACCGAAAAGCAAATAAACTGGACGAAATTTTAAGGATTCCGTTTTGGTCATTTGGCAACGGAACTCGAAAAAAATGACAAAAGACAGTGCAAAATGCTCTTTTGTTTTACCCATTCTAGAAATAATGATAATACTAACAACTACAATAGTAAGAATAATAATGGTGATGATGATGATGACGATTCAAAGGCCATTGAACTTATGCAAATGTTCCTTCTCGGTCCGATTTTTTCTTATATATATATTTTTTTTAATTTTAACATTTGAACTGTTTTTGTTTGTTCGTTCTGCTTTGTTTAGCAAACAACTCGAACTTGTTCAATGAATGTTACGTACTGAATAAAGATTGAAATAAAAGGAGGTGAATCCGGGAAATCCTCGAGTCGCTCTCCCAGAGATACACGCAGGATCTTCCCAGGTCATGTTGGGAACGAGTGGAAAACAAGGAGATAAGGCACGATTATTCCTCTGTCTTTGTTATACTAAATACTATTGACCCGCTGATATTTACAGGTGTAATATTGTGTCGTCGTCGTATTGTTTCCTTTCTAATGGCCTCGAACTGGCGTTACCACTCGTGTAATTGTCTGTCCATCGGTCTGTTTGTCTGTTCGTCTCTCTGTGTCTTGTATTACAAGTTTTTAATAGTAATGACACGATGGCTATACAATAATTACGTATTCGAAACTCATACAAGATCGAATTCTACTCAAAAATATTATTTATTAGTAATAATGATAAACTAAGAGCGCTTTAGCTTTCTGAAGCATCCACAGCTATAATCTATGGGACGTGCATGCGACTTAATGCATTCAAAATTATAATTAAATTATGAATGAAAGCACTGTGAAAAAAGAGAGCGTTACAATTTTCATTTTTATTGTACAAGTACCATCAATGACCTTTACGTTACTCCAATTTATTGGATCGAAACAACTAAATTTTTGATAGACTTACGAAATCTATGTTTGATTCTAATGGCTCAATTAAAGGGCAAATCAAAAAGTTGTTGAAAAATGTTCAACCTTGATTCGTCGTTATAAATTTTTATAGCAAATATAAAAAATCGATTTGGACAGTTTAGTGAGTTTTATCGCTTCGAGATAGATCCGATATCTGAAATTTTGCTTGAAAATGTGGAATAAGTCGACATAAATCAGAAATTGGTTGTGCAGCTGTTTGAAAAGCTGAAATTTCAAAAAGGCTTGTTGATATACGCTGGCTGAAAAAATATCAGAGTTGAACGAGAAGAGCAAAAAAAAATCGTATAAACGATTCGTAGCTCTGTTTTGCTTTTATCGGTTTTCTACGAGTATATTCACATTTTTAGAATTTCAAATTAAAAAGTAACAGTCCGATGTAGACGTGCAGTCTCAAGGTTGGCCAATATTTATAATTAATGTTTTAGATTTTTCATATTTAGAATAATGAATTTTTTCTATAACTATCTATGATTTTAATTTCGTTGCGGTTTCTTGAAGTTATAAAAAAAATGCTCCACCCGAGTTTGAGTTACTTGCTAATTGAATTAGAGAGCAACGATAGTATTGCACGGTGTGAAGGAGAATAATTGCTACAGGTGCTTACCGATGTCAAATAGATTTTTTTTTTTGGGTGAAACATTCTTGAAATAATTATTTTGCCAATTTCCGGTTCAATTTATGAAACATTTAGAATCGTAGAAATGATTATCTATATTTAAAATATGATAACTATTAACTCTACTATACCTATACCATAACTTTTTTGGTAAATCCAAAAGTAAATATAGAAAGCAGATTTCTATAATCAAGTCTTAAAAATAATTAAGTTCTTCATTAATTTTTGATTTGTTAAGGTTTAGTCGTAAAACCTAAAGGAAGCCATAAGAGATTCACTGATTGACTTGATTTACAAGCTACTTGACCTAATTTGGACTTGAAATGAAGACAAACTTAATTCAAAGATAATAATTATATATCTAATCCAATTAAGCATTGATTTCACAAGTAATTCAACTTTCAAGTCAAAATATCAAGCATAGTTAATTCTAAAAAAATGCTCAGCTACTGGAGGTAGGTATATAGGTATATATGGTTAGGAGACCGAAAAAAAAACGATTTTCATGATTTTTTTCTAAAAAAACTATTGAATTTATTAATTTGAAAATCTATATATATTTTCTGTATACTTTTAACAGTACTTTAACATGTTTAGTTAATTTTTTTTTTTTTTGAAAGCTTCTGTAGCCGATTTCCGGTAGCTTCTCTAAAAAAAGTCGTCTTGCGGTGTACGATATCTCTAGTCTGGATCATTTGAAATAAAAAAATCAAATTTTTTCAGTTAAAGTAAAGTATAATCTTGTAATTAATCGAAGAAATAAGCAAAAAAATTTTTTTTTGACAAAATGGCGGCTTCTCAAACTCAAAAATCGATTTTTGACATAAATTTTGGATTTTAAATTGTTTATAAAAAAAAAATATATTTATCACAGACAAAAAACCTTCAATTAATTACTAAAAAATATATCTAAGAAGCCTGTGTTAAAATTTGAGGCAGATCGGTTCAGTAGTTTTCGAGAAATCGTGCACACCGAAAACACAGTTTTGAGAAAAACGATTTTAAAGTTACAAAAGCACTTGACATAGAGTGAAAAGTGTTTTTACATATTTGCGTCTAATTTTGAAAATAATCGCCGGATTGGCATGAATTTTTTTTATGTATACTTGAATATATTATATAAATTACCAAAATCAAATAAAATAAAAATCGATTTTTCCAAAATTCTAACCATATATAACCCCTTAATGAATCCCTAAAAACCACTGCTTGCAATCAAACAGTTTAAGAAACACTTAATAACTCTAAGATTTTTATGAATCTATTCATAAATAATAGATACAAAAGTCAATATTTAAAGTAAATTTTATTGGTCAAGTTTTAAAACAATTAAGTCATCCATTAGTTTTTTATTTAATGAAATTTTGATATTGTCAATGCTTTAAACTTTAAAAGGCCTATAGAAAACTGTTTAGGATTCAATACCTGATTTGATTTCAAATCTGCTCGACTTGATTTTCAAATCACTTGACCTAATTTTGACTTGAAATTAAATCAAACTTGAGTCAAAGATAATAATAATTATATATCTATAACGAAGGCAAGCATTGACTTCATAATTTATTTCCTTTATAAGCCAAAATAAGAAGCATAAATTATTTTAAAAAATTTCCAACTACTTGACTTGATGAATAATAACCAGCCAATCAATTATAAAAACTCGTAGAAGTCAAGTCGCAGTGGTGAGAGCAGTTTGATCTCTTCGCTACATGCATCAGTGGTACTGGGCTCGATTCCAATTCCCAATCGAATCTCTACGAAGACCTACAGAAATTTTCTGTGTGTAAGACAGCCGTGATATGACTTTAGATGTTAAAGCGACTTAAAACAAAAAAAAAATTGATTTTCGTGAATTTATTCATAAATAGAACGATTGATTACGACCAGCAAATAATGATTCCTCTTATCAGATTGATTTAAACTTGAATACGCCTTAATAAGAATCATAACACTTTGTTCTATACTTGCAAACACATTTGAAACTATTTTTATAATCTTTTTTAAATATATGAACAAAGACTTTTATTTACAAAGGGTTTTTTTTTTCTAATCAGTCTTATTCAGAATTATTGCTAAAGTAGGTTAGTAGATAAATAAAACCATTAAATACGGCTATGTGGAATATTTAGGATATAATTTTTAGGTTTTTTCCTCAAAACTATTCTTGGCGGTTGCAATAACCATATTCATAAGTAGTACTTATTAAATGTGGTAAAAATCTTATAATCTGATGAATCAATATTGAAGTTTCCAACATATTATGACGCAGTATTTTGTATTTTTTTGTTAAGTGTTCCAAAATTTGTAAGATTTTTTCCATAACTAGTAAACGATATATTTTTTCAATGAATAGGCTTAATGCCAATGACCTGAAATTAAGGAAGACAATACGAATGTGATTAATTGTAAATATGACTAGATAATGTGCGTTATTCTTTAGTGAGCTATCAGATAAATTTGATAATTTATCAGCTTTGACGTTACTTTTCATCTGTTAAAACTACCTTTGTACATCGAGGAAATTATATTTAACTTATAACTTATCAGATTTGTGTTATTTAGTAGGTAGTTAAATTTTTGTTATTTATGTTGTTTTTCCTTATATTAATGCGAATATTTCCACTAAATAAGCAAGAGAAATAAAACAATTAACGTTATTATATATACTTTCGTCAATTGCAAATAGAAATAAGTAGGTACCTATCTATTATCTTATAATAATAATATGTATTTAAAGTTTTTAAAGATATTTTTCTTGTTGTTTTAACCGATACAAAAATATCATGTAGAGCTGTCGCATTTTTAAAATTTTGTCTTACACATCACAAATGAAAATGTTTTGGTATACATACCTAACGTTATTTAATCGGACTCTACCTTGAAATAAAGTTAAATGTTCCTAACTATTGTTGCTGTTATAACTGAAGGTAATTAATGATGCAACTAACTTAATTTTATTTTCATATTCAGTAAAATTATATTGTGATAAATTGTTTTATTAAGTTCTTTGTCTCAAAGTTTTTTGATTTTTCTTTGATAGTGTTTCAGTTATATTTGTATGTAAATAGGTGTAAGTTTAGACTTTAGAGCAGTGATTCCCAAAATTTTGGACCCATTGGCGCCGTTTTATAGTCAAAACTAGCCCACGAGCCCCCAAGAAATGAAATATTCACCCTCAATAAACAAACATTATAAGAAGCACGCAGTTCATTGTAATCTCGCTTAAATGTTGTTCCAATGATTTGTTGCAATGATGGTATTTTAAAATACCTTTCTTTGAATGTTTGAAAAAACGTAATATCTTTCATTAAATGTTCTTTAAGTTTTAAAGGTTTCGTTGTATCATTTGACATAGTTTTATTACATAGAAGACACAATATATGTAAAGTACTATGCTAGGGCGGCTCCTTGATATTGTTCAGAGACCCGCAAATCAATTTTAATTTTCTACGAACTCTATGAATGATACCGGAGGCCCCCGAGGGTCCGTGGGGACTACTTTAGAAACCACTGCTTTAGAGTGTTAAATATTTGTATCACAAAAATATGCCTAACTTAATCAAGACTGATTTTAATCTTGATCATCAGGTTTGATTAAATTGACAGGACCTTGGTCAACAGTCGAGTGATAACAATATGTGTTTTCGATTTTTAACTGCCCTATTCACATAGTTCACTTCTTCAAGGTGCCTATCTTCGGTCTTAGAGTCTTAAAGTGGTGTTTGTTACTCCCAAAATTGTCATAACATTTGCGGAAGAGGTCGCAAAATATTACTTCTGAATTTAAATTACCTCTTTACTCCTCTTTGATATGAGTTTTTACATACGCTTATTACTTGAAGGGGGAGGGGGGAGGTATTTTGAAATTTTTAACAATGAAAAGGCTTTGCAGGCGGGTACAAACGTACCCAAACAAGAAACACTGCCTCAAAGAGCATTATAACGCACTTATTTTTTTTTTGCTAAGAACTATGAAACTTGATATATTCGGTTTGACGCTCTAATATAATATGTATCTACATAGTTGCCACCCAACCAGCTATCTTAGTACGTATAACGCTATTTTATTACCCTTCAACTGTTGATCAAATCATAAATTTTATCATTTTCATACGACAAATATGCAGTTTCAATTTTACATTTTTTTTTACTCTCATTCTTATACATTACATTTCATTAGTTTTGATAGAATCTTCGGTAGAAACATCTAAATAAACCGTGAATTAAGACAATATCACTACATTATAAGAAATACTATTTTTAGTGAATTTTTTTCTTGAATACAATGTCAAACTGTAGTTCACCTCGATTGACAAAAGCTCTAGGTAAACTACTGTTAGATTTTGAGTGTAAAATTTAAATATCTAATGACCATTAAGGTTGTTTGGGAGGTAAATCAAAATTGATGACAAACAAACAAAATTCTCGAAAATCTACTGTTAAAATTTTAAAGTGATTGACTAAACTGTTCAAAACAATTTAAAGAACCTGTATATTGACAGGTTTTTATGGCGATTTGTTCTCTTAGTAGATTAAAATTTAAACTAATGTAAAAAAGATGGACAAGTTATCTATATCATTAATTGAACTAAATACGAAATGTGTTTATCATTCATTGAAGCATTGTTAAGAAAAATATTACAATACACATCGTAAGCCTAATTTTACTTGTTTATACATGCACGGAAAAAATAGTGGTGTAACATTTACAACACTAAACTAGTAATATTTTTACTGCACTTTGTGTTCACTATAACCATAAATGTAACATTAGATAACACACTGTGTTGTATTCAGCTCTAACGTATAGTAGGTATTTTTAACTACCATAGTGTAGAAAATATATGTAGCTGTTACAAATGCTGGGTGTTGTACAATTAACAAATTTTGGCGTTTGCGCATGCGGCGCGTACAACATAACCAATCATTTTGACAAATAAATGCAAGTGTCAAAATTTCAACTACATTTTTACTAGTTCGTGTTGTAAATAATACTACAGTTTTTTAATTACACTTGACTGGTAAACGTTACCACACGTGGTGTCATCCTATATAATACTAGTTAGTGTAGTAAAATTAACAATGAATGTTGTTAAAATTACAACACATTTTTTTCCGTGTGGTATAAATTGAATTACTCGTATATTAATAGGCAAAAGTAAGTAAACTTTTTCGTTTCATACATTTTTTTTCTTGGTTAAATTAAGATTAATTTTATGTTTTTCTTTTAATATTGGAACTATTTATTTACTTTGTGGCAAGTTACGGCTAGTAGGCTCTTGAAATTATGGCCAAATTATGCCAAATTTTTGTTTCAATATATCAATGGTAACATAATTGTTGTGGTATGATGCACCGTCTTGTTGAAACCACATTTCATTCAAATCGATATCATTCCTTTTTATACGTACAATTTTTTCCATATTTTTCATAACATTTGGGATGACATCAATAAAATGATAACCAGGTTAATTTGCGCCATGCTAAAATAGCCTTTATAGCATAATAAAATATTACTACACCCATTAAAAATCCTTTAAAGTTTAAAACAAAAGCTAACTGTTACAATCACTAAGCAGAAGCAAATCTCGATATGTCGCTATTCTAATGCTAGTGGGGTTCAATAGAACAGATTTTAAAAAAATTATATGTTCGAATAATGACTTAAAAACAATTTTAAAGAATAAACACAGTAAACTTGCAATTTATTAAATTAGATTCTGATATATACAAACCGGTTTAATTCGCTTTGACTCAGTTCGGATCCACCAAAACCATTACAGTTATACAAATATATTTGCAAATTATGTAAGCATATTAATTGGTTCGTTGTGTAGGTTTCCTCATATTTGGAAGTGCAGGATAAATTACCCCGTTATCCTTATGCAATTATTAATTTTTAGCTATGACTAAATATAAACTTTTTTTAATATCTACATTAGTTGCATACAAACATAAAATGTTAAAGATTTACTTTGATTTCCTATTTTTCAAATACATTTTTAAGCTTTTTACATTTGACATAGATAACAGGTAATATCTGCATGTTTTTTGTTCTTGTTAAATTTTGTGAACACCTACTTTGAATGTCTACAAGCAAATTTCTCTTTATTCTACATATTAACGCAATTTAAAAATCAATGCTTTCTTGTACGTATATTAAAATAAAAACGATGAAATTACTAAAACACGTGGTATGACGTTTTGGTTTTATTATCGATTAATATAATTTTAGTATAATTTTCTTTTTTTGTCCAAATTATATAAATAAATTATAAAGTAAATCTTTGTTATTTAACATTTGAAATATTTCTTTACCTGATGTGTTCTTGCTCTAATTTAAAGACCAATTAATTATTACTGTAGATTCAAGATTCTAACTTTATATAACTGACGTCATGGAAAAAGGTAATAAGGTCATAAAGAAGGTAATTCAACAAGGTAATATGAAAATGCAACCCTTACTCGCCCACGCCTCAAGAAACCATCAATGTGCAATTTTAAATTGCATAACTATATTGTGAATGGATTTTCACACGACTTAGGTAAGAACGAGTAAAAATAGAATAAAACTTTCCATATCCACAACAACATAAGATTAAGAGAATAATAATAAAAATCAAACAATCTGCCTGAATATAAGCAGATGTGTATTTTCAGGGTCAGCTTTTGATATGGAACATTTGACCCACACGTTTTTTCCTTTGATCAAAGCAACTATAACAAAGAGAAAGAAAAAAACGCAAAACCTCAAAAGCATATGATATCAAAGTAAATGATAAAAATAACAATTAAAAAGAACCGACAGACGCTAATTAGCAGGTTCTTTGTAAGAGATAAACAAATTTTGTTTAAATTTTCTTGAGGGAAGCACTAAAATATTTGAGGATTCAACAAACACACGTTTCATATTGTTTGCGATCGAAGTCGATTGATTTTTATAAAAATTAAGAAATAAAAATTGTTGCTAAAGTCAAGGTTGTAGAACAACTTTTTTTTATTAATATAAAAAATAAAAATGTTAATCCAGCAGGATTTCAGTGAAAAATTGATTTTTTTTCCTGCACAGTTTTTTTTTTTTGATTTTTATTATTTATATGTAAAATGTGTTACGAAATCGTTCTTGTTAATTAACCGAAATCAAATTGACCTTTGCAATTAATGAAATAGATAATTGATTCTGGTTTTAGCCGCCATCCAACAACATTTAGCTGTCTCAATCAGCTACGACGCCCGTTATGAATGTTTTATTCTTTTTATACAGGGTGCGGTGAAAAATATGTGGTACCACGATTTCGAATAACTGGTAGCAAAAAATTGCCTTTATTCTCAGTTTATTTGTGTTGTGCCATCCAATATATCGTAACACTTTGCAACCAAATAAAAAACTCACGTGTAATAACTATTATTATTGATATTTTTTTGAATTTTAAAGTTTAACACTAAATCGCTTTTTTTTTTTAATAAGTGTTTGTTGTTATTCTGAATAATTATAAACTCTTTAATGACTAAAATGTAATATTGACAATAGACCTAATAAATATAAAGGTCTATTTTAATGAAACGATCATCAACATTCGTTTTGAAGACCAAAGTTGGATGTAGAGTTAAAACAAAAACACTTGGTAAATGTGTTTTTATTTTTATTTTTGGTGTTTTAAGTCGCCTTAATATCTAAAGCCATATAACGACTATACAATACAGAAAATTTTTGTAGGGCGTTTTAATCTTAGGTCATAAATCTTATGTCTAGGAATCAACGGGTACCAAACTCAGTAACACTGACGCATTAACCGAAGCAACTGCACAACTGCTCTAACCACTGCGCCAATAAGTGGTTGTTTAGGTGGAATCTTACAATAGGTATTTTGCCCCCTTTCTGATATATTATCGAACTGAAATTTTACATACACGTGGTTACTCCAGGACTATAATTTATAAAGATTCATCGAACAATATAATAACAGTTTTCACCATTGCGTTATTTATTGTTGTGGCTTCAGATAACGAAATCATACAACTAACACATACCTACTTATTATTGTTGAGAATTTTAGCTACAGTTAAAATTCACGGTTTGGTTTGATTTTCAAGCTGCTTGACAAATGAAACTGCTTGAAATTAAACTTAAGTTAACTCAAGGTGAACAGAAACTAAATTTTAATGTAATATTAAAATACTAAGCCAAGTTTTGAATTTGGAAGTTATTTTATTTCAAAGTTCAAAATATATGAAGCGTAATTCATAACATAAAGTATCCAAATACTTAAATTGATGAATCTCTTATAATTTATACGAATCAATTATCACTAAGCTACTAATTGGTCAAATAATCCATCATAATTGGTGCGTACTTTTTTCGTAACAAGAACCCGAGAACATAACCAGTATTAACACAATACAGTTCGAATACAGAAATCGATTAATAAATAGCACCACATTGAAATATAAGAAGTGATTTTACATAAAAGCATTTACTTCTCATTACATATAGACTAGAAAGTAGATATAATAGGTTTGTTCCAGATAACGTTAACCTGACGATAAAAGAACTGTGAGGTAATTACTTTGTGCGCATGTCTATTCTTAACTTAGTTTTAGGCATTGTAAAGGATACCTGCTCGAGATTAATCACAGGCTTTATTGGTTCAGAATCGTACAATATTATCTGGATTATCTGGAACGCTATTTTGCAATCCATGTACGGAAATGTACGGTTTGTCTAATATCTGGAAAATATTTAATATTTCATATTTGTTAAAGCTACCCTTACTGATGTCTAAATATTTTTAAAAAAATTCCGATAAAAAATGTTACCTTGTTTAAGAAATAGAGCTCGGGTAGGTACTACAAGTATTGATATAGATACCTGTTGTTGATGGAGGGAAAGCATCCACTCTTTATTTTCTGAAGTAAAAATATTTGGGTCAAAAATGTATTTTTTCCTTATAAGTATATTTAAATACAAGCGTGGTTTAAGAAATCCTGTAACATATTTTTGGCGATTTTTGAACTTGCTAATGAAGTCGCTATTGGAGTAAAGCATGATATAACGAAATTCGCTACCTGGTTTGATTTTCAAGCTACTTGGTATAAATTTGATTTGAAATCAAGTCAAACTCGAAACGAATATTAAAATTTAAATCTGAAATCAGTTCAAGCATTGACATCGTAAGTTGTTTTGTTTACAGCCCATAATATCAAGCACAATTAATTTTTAAAAATGTCCAATACTTACTTGGCATGATAAGTCGTTTGTCATATCCCAAGGCTTAGCAAGTCCTGCTTTTTATTATATTATATTAGTAATTAAAATCATAAATTTTGAAATAGTTCTATATCTATTAGTACAGGGGGATATAAAACATTGAATAGATTGATTTCTAAAAATAAAAGAAATCTAATATGTAGATCGTATGTGCATATATCCCACTTGTATGTAATGATACATATTATGCCACTTTGTACTTATTAGAAAATTCAAATTTTAATTAACCTTGATTTTTCTCAGGAAAAAATTTGCAATTGCATTTTTTCTCACGCGTGTCACTCTCTCTTTTTTACAATCCCCCATTATTTTCGATTAAGTCTTTCTGTGACAATCTAATTAAATCTAATGTAGACAAAACTCTATAATTTATAAGAGGGAATGGAACGCGACAAATAGAAATCATTTGATCATTTGGTTGCGTCATTTATCGGCAATTTTTCAATTACATAAATCAATCTATAAATAAACAAAAGAAGACTTAAAAAAATCAAATACAATTGATTTTTCCCTAAGGCGCTGAAGAAAAACGAAACAGTCAAGGTTGAAAAAATAAAATATCCTAAATGGTCCGATTAGATAGATCTATACTTATGTAGGTATATCAGGATACTTATATATTATTTTTTTTTTTGAAAACGTCTGAAAGCAAAAAGAAGAAATTTAAAATATCATTAAGACCTCTTACTTGTTTGGTCTTTAATGTTGAAATTTATAATTACAAAGAAAATTTAGAGAGAACAGATTACGATCGAAAATGGCTGTGACAAATATAAATGATGGCGTCAATTTGTTCAACTGTATTTACTTGAAAGCAAGTGTAATTATTTTTAAGTTGAAAATTGTCACGGATAATTTCATCTCGTTCAAATTAAATTTAATTAATAGTGTACTTATCTTTAAAACGCATTATAAAATAATATTTTCAATTCAAAAACTAACTATAATTTTTTTTAAATGAAAAAATTTGCATATTTACTCGAAATAGATTGCTTTGAACCTTCATTAATAAGTTGTTTAAGTCAATAATCCTTCGAGGACTGAAACAAGAAGATATTATATTTATTTATTCTTCGAAAACATTTTGTAGAATATGAATTTAATTTTTGGGTGTTTCAAATCCTTTATGCCAACTGTTCTGCAAATATGCAATGTACAAAACAATAACGCTGAGGTGTGGTTTGCAAGGGTCAAAGGACCCTTAAATGTTTTGAATGTTATTGTCTTACTGAGGTAGGTAACCAAATTATTTTTACAGTTTGAGCCAACGTTTCCCAATAGAGGTTTTATGAAAGCCTTAAGGTAGTTTAAGAAAATAATTGATTTCAATTAAATCAATAATTTGCGCGATCTATTAAAAAATAATTTTTGTTTGTAATCATTTCAATATCTAAGATCATTAACGACTGTCTGAGCTATAGAAATGTTCGTATTTGAAAAATTAAGTTAAATCTTAGATTTTATAAGAATTGATCTACTTATATATGCAACGCGACATCTTACTGCTATTTCATTTGGTAGGCCAAAAACGTTCGGATAAGTCTAAAGCAGTAATAGCTATTTTTTTTAATATTAGTCAAAATTAGGTAAATTTACACACTTGTGGTAATTTTTAATGCTTTAAATCAGAGTTTCCTAAACTTTTTGTTCTGTGATCCCTTTTGCACTTATAAAGGTTTAAAGAACCCTCCAACGAATTAATATAGGTACGTAAAAAGAAAACATTAAAGACGAATGGGAACGCAAAACAGATTTAGAAGGATAATTGTGTGATTCACTACACATTTTCGGAGAATAACAACTCTCTTAAATCGAAATAGTGACTTTCGACTATCAAATAGTGACTATGCGCTATTTTGTAGTGAAAAGTATACCACTATTTGAATTTAGTGGTATACTCTGCACTGAAAAAATAGTGAATAGTTACTAAAGTCACTATTTCGATTTAAGAGACAACCCTTATTACGATATCTACTGCTGTAAATAATTGCAAAACAAAATTTGGGAATCTATTGCTTCATGAGCCAGTGCCAGAACCTATTACTGATTCAGCAAGCAGCAAGTCAAGTAATTGAATATTTTTTTTAATGAATTGTACTTGATAGAACTTGCAAATGGAACAACTGCGTTGCTATTTGATTTGGCATTTATAAATTAATATTTGACTCGAGTTCGAATTTATTTTAAGTCAATTTCATGTCAAGTAGCTTGAAAGTCAAGTCAAGTAGCTTTGCAATCAAGTCAAGTAATGAATCTCTAGACTCTATGGTCTAATTACCGTAGCGATGAATTGTATATGAAGGCAAAGAGGCAGCGCTTCCACATACAAAAATTAGTGTTATAAAGGTTGCTATTAATTACCATTAATAGAGATAATCATATTTTCATGTTTCTTGTAGGAAAGAAGTTCTCAATCTTTTAATGATGTTGTATCGGTATAGAGCAGAAAATAACTGTGGGTATATTTATGAAAGAACTAAAAGTTATTTTAAAATTGTCAAGTGATGATTTTAATTTCTGAATATTGTAGAAAGAAATTATAAAGCTACTTAGCAATACCTTTTTTTATTATTTATAATATCAATTTGCGACCTTAGTTATCAGTTGTTAGATCGATAAGAAACTCTTTCTCAATTACATAATCCGATATTTAAGAAATTGCAAATCTATCTTCAGAAAATAAGAAATTTAATGTTTCGTTTAGACTAGAGTATGTACCGATAGATTGGTTTTGGCGTACCGATACGCGTACGACTTATTGAAAATATCTCTTAGAAAAGATTTAAAAAATAATATCGTAAATCTACGATGAAAATTGTAGTAAATTTCTCTAAGTCCATTTTATCGTTTTTCGAGATATCGCGGTTATAAGTTCTACCAACTTTCGTGCATTGGAAAATTCTGAGATTTTTGTGTGTTTTAAGTCGCTTTAACACTGTGCCAATAAGTGGACAGAATTTCTTATGAGGCTTAGGCAATTTTATCGGGAAAATGGACTTCGGTTGTTTTTCCAT
Source organism: Sisyra nigra (assembly GCA_958496155.1). NCBI lineage: Eukaryota > Metazoa > Arthropoda > Insecta > Neuroptera > Sisyridae > Sisyra > Sisyra nigra. The sequence goes on from OY292314.1 coordinate 16,010,132, forward strand.
ATTCTGATTTTTGACAAACTAGACTGAATCAGGAATTCTCTTCGGGACAGCTGATGGAGGGTTGAATGGAAATTCAAAATCAACTATAATCTCCTATTACAAAAAAGGGGCCTAATGTGATTTTACTAAGGAGCCACTGAAATAGAACAGCACAATTGATAGACCTAAGGCAATTACGTCCTCCAGTTTATTAGGAATAGATCGTAAAATTGTATATACACAAATTAAAACTATCATTCTGGTTAAATAGGTAAAAGAATAAGTCTCTAATCGGTATACATTTCCAAAAAAATTTTGTCACGAGCCGTCACTGAAATTCAGATACGTTATATGAAGAAAAAAACTTGTTAAACTATGAATTGTTGATTTATTTTTGTTGTAATTGTATTACGATTATAACATGTTTGTATACATAGTTAAATTCTCGTACAAACAAAATGTTTTAACTATATGTATTTAACGAAATTTATTCAATTTCCTGGGTAATCTTTCAATTTTCCACCATTTCCAGTCCATTATTTTTATACCAATTATAATATGTACTTAATCTTTTTGGGCATTCCCACGCAATTCGTGCGTCTGTCACTGACTTTACCTCACATTGTCTCTCCACATTTCATTACTTAAACCCACGCTATGTTTACATCGAAGAGATTGTGAACGTAGTAAGTACGACTCGGCTATCGTACACAGTTATCACATTAAACAATCAATACTACATCAATATTTCAGATCTAATGCTTCGCTTTTAGCCATTTCTGAGCTAATCTTAGAGAAATGATCGAGTAAAGACTCGAAAAAATTGTTATTAATGACCTGATCTATCCGAAATAGAAGCGAGTAAACTCTAATTTATCTATTTTTTGAAGTTATTAACAGCCTCTTGTGTTTTATTTATGCGTATATATTTATCTTCACGTGTCCTCACTTGTCAGAGTGAATATTAATTTTATCATGCTAATTGCGAAAAAACGACATTCTGCTCCTTTAACAGACTTACAACCAAATCTATAATACACATATTGACCTTTTAATATGTATTTTAAACTGTTGTTATTATGTTATGAACAATGGTTCAATCTTATATTAAAGCACGAAGAAGACATTTTAAACACTTAGATATTTTATTAACTATAAAATTGTTCAATGTTATATAATTAATTAAACATTGACCATTGTTATTTTGATATAGTTTTCTATAATAGGATACTAATAATTTGTGCAAACCATTACTTATGTATATGTTAGTATTGCACAACAAATCTAATGTAGGGAATTAATACCTAATAAAGTATAAAGTTCATTGGAAGATATAAAAGTGTTGCATAAATAGAATTATAGTGATTTATATCGATACGTTATTATGCTGATATTGATTTATAAGCAGAAATCTATAAATTGTTTAACCATTATATAAGCAGAAAGCACGTAGTGTATATTTAATCAATATAGGTACATATTGTTTTAAATTATTCAAAACTTCTTTGGATTTTTTTTGCAAAATACATATTTTTTTTTCTTAAAATTTCCACTTCTTATTTTAAAGTAGGGAGTTAATAATGAGGAAGGATCAATTTTTTTGTTAAGTGTAAAGAATGACTATAAACAAACAAGACAAATATTATGGTTACTAGTTATTGGGTTGTCTCAACAACACCCCAAATGCAGACTGTTTGGGGATGGGGAGCAAAACGCGACCCATGTCATTTTTGACTGCAAAGCCCTCACAAAAGTGGCGACACCTGTATGGAATAAATGACGCCCAAACAGGCACAAATCGCACAGGGATTGCTTCTGTTAGGCAGAATGCTGAACCTGGAATAATCAAGAATCCTTGTACAACAGGGATACATGAGCAGAACAGGAATAGATCAAGCCTAAGGCTGCAGTGCGGAGGAAACGAGCCCTAACCTGGCTTTCTGCTAACGGAAAAAAAATTGTGAGTAATGAATGATGAAAATATTTCTTACAATTAGATCTATACAATTTCAAGTGTTTGTTCCATTCATGTTCGAGAAAAAAACCCCACTCAAAACAAAGCCTTAACCAAACAACTATAGAGTGATATTCTTTCATAAAATAAATCAATTGGGAAACTTATTACTTGTTAACAACACGTACCTATACCTAAGCCTTGTTCGTACAATAGTTCTGGATTAATTTGGAACTTATAAAGTATCTCAATAAGTAGTAGATAATAACTAGATTCAATAAGATTAATTCCTTGTGACTGCTGTAGAAAAAAAGTAACACTTATTAACTTTTTTATAACCATAATTAACCAATTACAATTTTAATAGGTAGTGGTAAGCTATTTTCATGTACGAAAAACTTTGAAATATGCAATGTCTCAATTATTAAAACAAATTACTAATTATCATGGCTGCATTATTGTGTACCATTCTTCAGTTTGCCTACGAAACACATTGATAAATATCTTCTTCTATTGAGATCTTGAATATGTACCTTAAAAATCTTTGAGGTATTGAATATCTTCTTTGTGCAGTGCTCCATAGATGATTGAATCTAGTTTACGGATTTTCTTGTTAGGTACAAATTGACCCTTTAAGAAGAAATAGATAACAATAGTAAACGATTAAAAGGTTTTACGGAAAATTAGATTCTGATCTTGTTATTTGATATTGTCGTATCTTTACCCTTTCCTACTAGTTTGATAAATATCGAAACTATATTCATTATTCCCTTGAAATCCTTATCATACGGAAATCATATCTACACCATTTCTCGAAGCAGATTTTTAGTTAAAAGTTTAACAATAGCTCACAGTGTAGTATGAATTAAAATAAATTTTGACTTAATTGGTCCTAAACTTAATAATACAGTATCTAAAAAATTACAAACAAACAGCTTTTGTTATATTTTATTACAAATTTAAAATCTTGTCACCGAAAAATTAAAATTTGAATCTTTTTCGCGTAATAAATTATTTAAGAAAATATATACCTTGTTCGTCTACAAAGCTCTTCTTCTCGATGAAAATACATATTATGATTCAAAAAGTAAAAACCAAGCTATATCAATTTAGTCATTTTATTACCGTGCATCATTCGAACAAAATAGCATTAACAAGAAAACAAAATATTATGACCTATCATTTCATATTACAATACGACTTGAAAGCAATGCAATGAGCAGCTTGTTTTGTTCAAACATCCGGTAATATTTCAATAAAAAGAAAAAAAAAACGTCGACAAATTGATTTCGACAATTAAAAGTACTTTATAGAAGATAACAAGAAGAAGTTGAAAAGTTAACTTATGCCTCGGCAAAAAATTTAGTGCTATACCGTATCGTAGTTATGATTTTAATACTCAATAATTGGAAAAAATCGTACTGTAATTTTTCTTGTATCTATTACATTTGTTATATGATAAGGTATTAAAAATTTTCATGTTTCAAAGATTTTTTAGTCTTTGCACTTTTGGTATTTGTTATGTTATCAATGCAGTTCTACTTTATTATGGTATACTCTGGGCATATGTAATTTTATATGTGTATCAGAAGTTTATCAAATAAATATTATTCTTATAATAATATTTTAATTGGATATAAAATGATTTCTTGTGAAAACTAACAAATCAAAATGATTTCAACTCACTTTTCTCATAAAAAATGTAATACATTTAAAAATAATTTGATTTTAAGCTTAATAATTTGAAACTGTAAGTCAGTTGTATTGTTAGCCGTATTATCTCTTTATATAAAAGAGTATACTGATTGACTGACATACAGCTGCGTGTTAGCCAATTTTGTTCAACTATTAAAGATAAAAACATGAATTTTCAAAGTGTTAACCCGAAGTGACCTGTGGTCCCAATTAAGAAAAGAATATTCAAAATTCCACCCCTGCGTAGTTCAAAAAATGGGTTGAAATTATTTTTACATCTTTCTTTTGCAATATCAATTTACTGAAATTCTATTCTTGCAATTATAAACCTACATGTAAAGAGCCTCTACTTTTGTAGCTTCTAAATTTCTTTATTTAAGAGTATAAAGCATTTTTTTTAAATTTCAACAAAAATTTTACGTGAATGAAGTCACGGATAATTTTTTTTTTGGTGTTTTAAGTCGCTTTAACAGCTTAGGTCATATCACGACTGTCTAAACACAGAAAATTTCTGTTGGTCAATTTTAATCTTAGGTCTAGGATTCAACGGGAATCGAACCCGTACCACTTGACGCATGAAGTAGAGTGAACTACTGTTCTAGCCACTGCGCCAATAGGTGGTTTTTACGGATAATTTATAGTTGTCAAAAATACGAGTACAAAATCAATTTCATTATTCAAGTTATATTAAATTATTTCGCAAAAATTTAACAAAAAGAAGTGACAGAAAAATTAATGATATAGCTAAAAATTAATATAAAAGCAATACCCTGTGCAATGAAAAACATTTTTTTTTTTGTTCTCCTAGCATAACATATTGTAAGGTTTACCTTCTATTTTCCTTAAAAACATTTTAATACAGTAAAAAACGTTTAACATGAAACAATACTGTCATTTCAAAAAAATAACTAAAAAAAAGTTACTACAAGGATTCATTACTTGACTCTATTTCAAGCTTCGTGACCTTTTGACTTAAAATTAAGTCAAAATCAAGTTAATTTTTATTTATTAAAATATTAAGTTAAGCCAAGCATTGAATTTACAAGTTTTTCAATAATAAGTAGGAATGACAAAAAATACTATAGAAAAAATAGATTAAATAAAGGTTAGCGTGGTCGAAAACGGGTTTTCTTTTGGGACCAAATTTTTTAACCAAAATTTCTTCTAATTTATTTTTTATAGTATCAAAAATTATTATGATGATACTACTAAATCAGCTTAATTGATAGTTAAAGATGTGTATATAATAAAAAAATCACAGTCATGTAATTGAATGAAGATGCACCTTTATATAATAATCCTGTTATTTTAGCTCTGCTTGAGTGTTAACTTAAAATCAAGCTGTGGTAAATTTTCAGTTATTTGAATATTTAGGTATTTACTCGGGCAAATCTTCAGCCTCTTACGAGATAATCTTCATATACGTGTTAGAAATAATCTTTTCTAAAATTTAATTTATGGTCCTCCCCATTCTCTTCTTTTTACCAATTAAATGTATTACGTTCAAGTTCACAACTTTTCTCTCTCTATTATTTTCTTTCGATCTAGGCTAATGCATTTTAAGACCTTAAAATGTAAATGTTATTAATGAGATTTACATAATAAAGTTTCTTAAATGATGAATATTAAATAGTGAAGTTTCATAACAAAAATTAATAATTTTTGGAGCGTTTATTTAATGTATTATAACAAAATTGTTTAATATATAATTTTTTTTTATCTTTTCATATAAAATAGGTCTAATTGTCTTGATAACCTTCATTGAATCAATTAGAAAATAGGATGTATAAGGTTATTATTTATTGTATTTTTATCTCGTCACCTTTCCAAATTGATTTGAAGTATTTATTGAACATTTAAATTTAATTGTCTCTTTTTTCATAATAATTTACTAGGAAAAATACGTGAGGTGACCCTTGTATAATACAAGTCTTGACCTATCCTGGCCTCTTTCAATTGTGCCGATAGTCTCTCGATCAGATAAGAGATTTCGGTTTTGAGCATTTTGAAAAAAATCTTTTGAACGTTTACATCATCATCAAAGTCAAATAAGTGGGACACCAAGAAGCGGAGACCAAGATTACGACAAAGAGAAGAAGGAAGACAAAATACAGGTAAAGTCTTCTGAAATTAACCTCAAAAAGAAAACCGTCACAACCACAATTTATCAATTTGTCAACAATTTTGATTATGATTTCTCCCATTTTCTTTAATAACGTTGAAACGGTGATCCGACATACAATGTCTTAAAATTCTTTACAAGATTTAATACATATTATAGTGGAGAGAAATCGAAGTTATGAGCTTTTCCACACGTGTATATATGTAAGAAAATGAAAACATTTTCTTTTGTAGCGAACGTGAACATTTTCATTGAAAAATGAAAACTGTTTGATTTCTCGGAAAAATGGTTGACTTAAAGAAAATTTTTTGATTTGTCACAATGACATAGATTAATTCTTTTTTCATTGAAAATGAAACCTTGACCTTATGACTTGAATTTTTTTATTTTTTCAATTTTCTGTGTTTATAAGCGCGGGGAATATGAAAAATAGCAAACATCGTTAATTAAGGGGGGCCCATTTAATCGCAAGATATAAAATTATTTTTATTGTTACTATACTTAATCAATGTGTTTATTTTCCTCTGCAAATTATAAACATTTGGATCATGTGATTTATAAGCTGTGTTTAATGTTGTATATAGGTGATTATTTAAAATAGATCAAGTGAAATGAACGAAGAAATTAATGTCTTCAAACATATGTGAATATTATTTTAAGTTTTCATGCAATACATTTCCTTTTTTATTCTAGTAACAAGAAAATTTCAACCTACCAACTTTTGAAAAATCGAGCTCCTATTGTTGAAAAACAAAACTCCGGTTATTTTCCCCCTTTAATAGTATTGGTAAAAACACTTCAATATTTACACAAAAACTTGCATTAATTTATTAGGTAACACTGTTTTTAATTGTTTAAACAACAAATATTTCTTTATTGTTGTTATAAAAAATATTTATTAAAACTTGGTTTTTAAATACCACACATTACACATAAAATAAATTTGGATTGAAGTGAAAAATTGTTAAAAATTTAATTAAAATCATTTAGTTAAAAGAAAAATGCATTTAAAGGTGTCGTGTTGTTTCTCACTGACTGTGCTCTTTGTTGGCAAGTTTGCTGCAATCTATCTCACAACTGAATTGTGACTGACGGAGTTAAATCGTAACCGCGTTATCAAGCAGAAAGAACGACAACGACGCCAAGTGTATACTTATATATATGTATACTGTATGCACGACAAATGGTCATTTCCACAAAACTCTATGTCCACTCGAAGCATTTCACTGTAATATCAGTTGATGATATCGAATGGGGATGGCTTGAGGACACATTTTTATGTTTACTTTTTCCTTTTCAATGATGAAAAAAGGGTGAAATAAGTTGATGTATCTCTTGACACACGCAAGGTAAAAATAAATATTGGGACACGTTTTCGAGTATCAGTCTATCAGCTAGGGGTCTACAGGACTGGATTAAAATCTAAAATGAATAGGTTTATTTTCAATATATTCGGTTTTAACCTTTTCCCTTTTATAACATGACAAGATATTTACCTACCCTTCTTCAAAAAAAAAAAAAAAAAAAATTATACAAAAATAAAAATGAGCTACTTACTTATGATATCTCTTAAAATTTTAAAATTCAGTTAACAAGTTGGTAGCTTATTTTTACGTATAAAGGAAAATTATACGATATTTTATCAATGGTTATATTGTACAAAATGTTCAGTAAACAAATCCTTATAAAGTACCTATAGATATTAAGACCCGAATAGACCAGGGTAAATAATTTTTAAACAGAAACAAAATTAAAGTAGGATGAAGCCCATTAGAAAAGGAAGAGAATATAACAAAAATTATAGGAAAAATAAATCACGGTCGATCTGAGGTGGGGAAGTGAAAAAGGGTGTTTTTTTTTCAGGGTAAAACGGTTTATCTCGATTTTCGACAAAACTGCAAGTTCCATGGAAAAAAGTTAAATAGCAAAGTTGTTGATAATAAGTAGATCTACACTTTTTGTGCTAACATTTTTCTCACATGACCTAAAAATTTATGTGAAAAATTCCAGTAACGAAGTTATTAGTTTTTTTTTTATTGAGTTTATTTACGGTCGCCCTAACATCCAGGGTCATTGACGACCTCCATTACAACTTAATTAGTTTTTTATTTTTATCTTTTACAAAAAAAAAAAAAAAAAAATTTAATGAAATTTTGTAAAAATTAACTTTTTAATGTCCCAAACAAACTGTAATTTTTTTGATTTGAAATTATAATTTTTGGTTTGTTGAAACCTCTACTTTTTGATGGTGCAAAAAAAACATAAGTATACATTACAATGTTAAATGTTCTCAGAAAATGCTATAAGAGTGTAAATTTTAATAAATTGCTCAAAGTTGTATTTGTACAATTGCATTATGTACAATTTTGAGCAATTTATTAAAGTATACACTTTAATCATTGCATTTTCTGAGAACATTTAACATTGTAATGCATTTGTTTTTTGCACCATCAGAAAGTAGACGTTTCAACGAACAAAAATCTCACCGATTTTTAACAAAAACCAGATATATTGACGTGAGAATTTTCGATTAAAAATTAGGTTGCTTTTGCGTTCGGGACATTAAAAGGTACATTTTAAAAAATTTCATTATTTTTTTTTTGTAAAAGATAATAATAAAAACTTGGTTATTGGAATTTTTTACATAAATTTTGAGGTAATGTGAAAAAAGTGTTGGTACAAAAAGTGTAGATCTACTTATTATCTACAACTTTGCAATTTAACTTTTTTCCATAAGTCCTTGCAGTTTTGTCGAAAAATCGAGATAAACCGTTTCTACTCTGAAATAAAAACCCTCAGATCGACCGTAATTTATTTTTCCTTTCATTTCTATTATATTCTCATCCTTTTCCAATGGGTTTCATCGTACTTTAATTTTTTTCACTTCTTACCATTTTTAAAGGCTAAAAGCACTGGTCTAAAAAGCTCATTGCACTTGTCTAATTGATCTGTAGTTAATTGGGATTGAACCTGAAAACTTGAAAACATCGATTTATTGTCGTTGAGGTTAACAAAAAAAAAAAAAAATACCCCGAGGAAGTCAATAAAAGAAATTTAATTAAACATTTCATTATTTAACACCATCGGCACGTGATTTAGTGGACTTTGTGATGTATCAATGTACATGTTACCATTAAAGTGGGTAATCTAGTTAAAGCGTGGAATAGCTAAGTGGACAACCACAGAAGTTTTGAATGGGAAACCGGAAGTTGATAGAAGAGGAAGTTTTGTACAAATCCCATCCCCAGGATCCCAAAGGACTCCAGAACAGAGGAGCAAACCCCTCCCCTTGGGATGTTTCATCCCATCTATTTCATGAATTACCTAGTTATTGCATAAAATACCGGATTACACGCTTCAATGGTAACATATACATTATCTAGCATATATGCTGTATTATCATTAAACAACTGATGAGGGAATATATTTCTTATATCGAATCTTAAACTATATATGTAGGTTCCTACAACTATATTTTGTAAATTTAAGTTCCTTATATTTGTGAACCCAAATCTCGGAAAATAATTGATGGATTTGAATATTTTTTGTCACTTTTATTCGTTATTCTCTATTTTGAGATGGCTTAAAAAAGTGTGGAAAAATCTCCAAAACAACAGTTGAAAACTCTTAAAAATCAAAATGTCTAATTTCGGCAAACTTTGAACTATTTTCTTTAATGTTTTTTATTGACCATCAGGATAATGGCCCTTGTTGTGTCGAACTATTGACAATTATTTTCAATGAACTCAAAAGAATATTATATCCTGGAATGGTACACGGTTCTATGGGATAAATATCATCTTCTAACATAGGCAACTGAATGTATTTTAATAAAATTTTGTCGAAGATACCTCAGATTTTAAAATAATACATGGAATGTTATTTATTTAAAAAAATTTATCATTCCTGTAGGATACTTCTAATTCACTACACTATATTATATAAACGGATTATAATGACATGGTGTACCATGGTGACATCGGTGTAAGACATTCTCAAGTCTTAAAGTATCATAAATTTATTTTATTCTGAAGAAAATGTCCAGCGATCTTGTGAGATAATTTATACTTCTCTCTTGAAAAGTAACGAATTTTGATGAACTATGAAATCTAACCCTTACTATAGATCTAAAGTCTGGAAGTTGCATCAAGATATTTATTGTTCAGGAAAATGCACTGTTCTTAAAGGATAACGAAACCTGTTACTGTTTTCTGTCAAAATAGCTGAAAGAAATGTTTTATAGCTTGATATAAAGGCGTCCATTAATCAATTAGTTGAATTTAGATACGTTCAGCAATGGAGGGTAGCTAGTATATTTGTTGGTTTGGAAAATCAGTTTACATAAAGCTTATAACATGAATCAAATGCATAAATACAGCCCCAAATGTTGAAAATTTTCATTTCCACTAAACAAATTCTTATTGTGCAAATACTATTAAAAAGTATGACCTGGGAATCCCATTCATTGTACTAGGACAAGGGACCTATTGGGACCTATTATTCGAATCGTACCTGAAAACTTGAAAACATTGATCTATTGCTGTCGGGGTTTATAGAAAAAAAAAATGAAAATTACTATATATTAACTACTTTTTATTTTAATTGTAAGTCACCTTAGGCAAGTTGTCAGCACAAGTGAAATACACTTTAAATGTGGAAAACCTTCTATTGAATTATAATGGATCGTTCATACAAAACCGATACAAACTAATGAAAAAAATGAAAACTATTTACTGAAATAATATAGGGGTTAGAAAAATACAATTCAAATGCATGCAGCTGAATAATTCTTTTAGGATTCTGAAAAATTATTCTACAGTGAGTACCTACTTTAGTATATTTCGTTTGGATAAAAAATATTTGAAAAACATTTCTGTCAGAAAGTAATATTTAAATTGTTATAGGAATATTTCATCTACTAAATAATTTAGAAATGATAGAAAGATTAATCCTCTAAATGAGTTTTAGTGCCAAACATTATAAAGTAGTTAATAAATATAAAATCGTTTTTGATTATTCAAGATCAAAGTTTTTTATGTTCTCTTATTTTGAATCAAAATATTGAATGTATAACAGCATTTTTTTAAAGATTTTAATATATAAAGTAAAAATTATACTTAGTTAAAAGTTGTACTAGGACATTGTTGGATTTTTATCCATGAATTTTCAACGGAGGTCTTTTCCTAACTAACCCTTCTATCATAAAAGTCTGGTAAGATATCAGCACAACATAAATATAATGACATTAATTTTTGTTCCTGGATTCTATCTGCTGTCAATCTAAATTTATAATATCTGAGTTTGTAATAATAAACTCTTATAAGTCATCAACAAATTGGCATAATCTGGCAATATTTCAACCCATGTCAACTTTGAAACCAGGATCACTATTTACTATGTAGCTGCATTTATATACGCAGTTATTTAACTACGAAAAGCAAAACACAACACATGCAATGTACTTAAGACTTATATAATTCTTTGTAGTTAGACAAAATTTGAAAGATTATATTTTCGCAGTAAAATTTTATTAAGACGATTTGTTGCTGCCACAGTTATGTATTATTTAAACTCTAGCTAGCTATTCAGCAAACAAAAAACGTTATTATTGATTTAAAATTCAAATGATTTTCTTCATAAGAACACTTGCATATCTAAAGATTCTAAATCTAAAGATTCAGAACTTGACTTGATTTTTGAGCTATTTGACTCGATTTTCAGGACGCTGGACTTGAATTTGAGTTAAAATCAAAATTTCTAAGTTTTAATATTTAGTTACTTAAGTGCATTACACAAACTTTAGAAATTCTTTACATGATCAATCCTTACAAGTAGGATCCAGCATAATTTTGGATTTAGGCCTCGCAGAATTCCATAACAGCTTGCGGATCCGCGATGTGAATCCGCAAATACCGAATGATGAAAATTCATCAATTTCTGCCTTTAATTCACTTAATTTTAAAGTTCTTAGAAATAAAACAAATGTTTCCATTAATACTGTAAAGAGTAAAACAGAAGGTGTATCGCGAGGGTTTGAAAATGTGAGCTGATTCAGGGTATATATAAAAATGCTGTTTTAAAAGTATACTAACTATATGGTTTAATATAAGCAACATCTAAATGTACATTTTGAACCTATTGTACATCCAAGGGAGCTACTGCAATCGTAATAAGCATAATTATACTAAATTTGCAAGAAATCAAATGACTATTGATTGAAAAAACGCATAAATAGCGGATATTTTAACAAAATTTAGTTCTACACCTGTAAAAACGTAAAAAAATAATTTTTCAGGATGCCAAGTTAAAATACTTTTCCGAAATGATGGAGAAAATTTCAACATTTAAGAAAAAATTAGAATTAAAAACTTTCAAAATATTTATAAATAATCGCTTCCTTAAAAGCAATGACTTTATAGACATGATTGAAAATTGGTTTGAATTCTTTAAATAACTATAATCTATGAGGGATCCCGCTGGATTGAAGTCGATGCAGTGAAATTACTCATTTAAATTAAATTTTTTTAAGTAGAAGTTTAAATAAGGACTATTCCAGTTAGTTAGAATAAACCGAAGAATAGCACTTTAGAATAGAACTTTAGCTGTAAGATAAATGGGATTGAGGTAATCAATCATTACTCAACCATTTATGCTTATTTTGAAAAAAAAAAACAATAAAATTAACTGTAATTGATACATATATAGGTACTTATTATTTCCATGTTATATGCATATTTATGTAATGTAGATATAATCTTTACAAACTTTATAAAAATTGCAATAAAATACAATTCAAGATTTATAATTGAATTATTTATATTGTGTAGGTAACTTATTTAATTAAGTACTCGATTTAAATGCGTGTTACGTTCAGAAATAGTGCAAGTTGATTTTTAATCAATTACAAAGAAAAAATTATGTTTTCACCTAGGTAATTGAAAATTTAATGTTGTTTGTGTTAGAAGAGGCCAGATAAAAAAAAATCTAACAAACAATTTAATCAATGTATAGGTAGTTATTAACACGCAGTGTAAAATTTCAATTTTTACACTTGATTTTCTACTAATCAGCAGACTCACAATCAAAAAAATGAGCAAAATGGGCTTTATTACGAAATACATTTAATTTTTAACTAAAATTGATGTATTGAAATATATAGTTACATACTTATAGAAAAATAACACACGATGTAGTTTAATTATAATTCTGGAAAAAAAAATTATGAAATGTATTGTAAAATCATAATAATATACATAAGTAATAATAATTATAAGTGTAATGATACAGTAAATATTTCAAAACAATTTATGTACAGTTGCTTTGTTTGATTCATTGCTTTTAAAAGATTTTTTTCTTTCATGGCACTTTTAGAAGTTAAATACTTTTTCTTAATGTGAAAAAATTATAAATAGAATTTTGTTCACGTTAATTTTCTAGTACTTAGTATTAAAAACATTTTAAATGCTAGGGATGTTTACAATTATTGCACTTGCGACAATTTCAAAATATTATATTATGTAGGTACATGCATACAGTCGTATTTGGATAAGCAAGAACTTAGTTATTTGTTATATTTATGTTTAGCAAACTATAGGAACTATGATATGATAACGATGTACATTGTACATAAACTGCATTTAGTAGTTCTTGGGAGAACTTTATAAAAATTAATTAACAATTGACATAATAACAGTTAATTTTTATATTTAAACAAACATATTTTTCTCTTTATAGAAGTAATGGTGGAAATCCAGATGTAGATCAATGGATATAGAATTATAGTTATAGATTAATGTAGATGAATTTAAACTTTTCCTTTCTAAAATAAAAAAAAAATTATTGTGTGATTTTACAAAACCACGATGCAAGTGAAACTTTTTTTCGGATTTTAGGCACTTAAGTAACTAAAAATTTTCGAAAAATTATTCGATTTAGGGTATGAAAATAAAATAGAAAGAAAGGGATGTGGCACGAATTCACTGTCTGACGTGACGCGCACCATTGCAACTATTTTTGAATTTCCATTATTGATATTAATACTCGAATGTTATTTTCATTATTGAATTTGTTGATTTTTGTCACCGTCGGATATTTTTGCACTACCTATTCTCACTAGCTTTATCTTTGTTTATCATGATCAGTGAACAATAACAATTATATCAATACACTGATCAAAATACAAATATGATTGACAATTAACGACAACTTATAAACTAATAAAACGTTGTCATGGAGAGGAAAATAGCTCACTACATTCAGTAATAGTTCGCGCAACAGGCCTAGGAAAACGACATGGCATATAGCTAACAATGTGTATACGAGCTCTGCCAAACACTTGCTGATTCCCTACCGAGAATGTGTTACATTTAGCGACATGCTAAAGACAGGCAAAAAAATTTGAGACGATGTATAGAAAGTTTCACTTTAAAAAATATTTTCATTGATGTATTCAAATTTCAGTTTATGTTTTACTGATATTTAAAAAAATACCAATCCTAATATTTTTATAAAATACATTTTAATTCGAAAGGTGAAACGATAAATTTTCTGAAACCCGCTCCTGGATTTTGACGATCCTAGAGATAAGGTGCAATAAAGGTGCTTATTGATTATGACACTTTCGTTCATATTGTTGTTAGTAGTAGACGTTTGATAAATGAAAGAGTTGTTAAACGAGTCACTCAGGTAATTTAAAAACGAAACGAAAAAAAAACTAAAGGGTAGGTAGCCAAAATGAATGATTTTCAAATTATCCCAAGTCAAATAAACATGCAGCGGGTTTATTAATTCTTTCGACGAAGTTTCGTTTTTTAAACAATTATTCAAAGTCATATCCGGCAATGAAATGTTTTATGAGCTTTTTTACTTTTTACAATAATATTTTTGGCGAACGTCTACAAAGGGGTTAACTTTAGACTGATAGCTAACCATAAATAATATTTTGCCAATTTTTTGGCTCGTAAAAAACTGAATTTCGCACGTTTCTTTTGTCGTCACGTCTTCCTTTATATGAATCGCTTTTTTCGGGGGATACAAGCGTACCATAAATATACCTATGATCGTTATGATGAGAACACAAACAATTTTTTTTGAAAATTTATTTATAACTTCCTTGGTTTTGTTTGCAAAATTTACCCTCACGAGTTAATCTTGAACCGTTACAAAAAACGCAAAAGAAACGAAGATAGATAAAGTTCTTTGAAGTAATTTGACAAGATAATTTTAGAATTATGAGTCAATTAAGATGTTTTTAAGTCTTTTTTGGTTGCGACAAGGTTGTAATTAAACTTATTTTTACTACGCTACAATTTCGACGAATTTTAAACTGTTCCAATTTGCGCGAAATTAAAAAAATGAGTTTTATTCTTTCGACAAAAAAAAAATAAACTTATTAATAATGTCGAAAGCAAAAAAGTAAGCATCTCAAGATGGAAAATATTTTATGTTATATTCAACTTGTTGAAAATGAATCACCACAAAAAGAATGTTATAATGTTACTTATCTCAATCTCTAAACTATGTCTTCAATTTAATGTTAAAAATTAAGACATCTATGAATTAAAGTTATAAATTGTAAAGTGTGGATGACTTCGTAAGAGCTTTAGTTAAATTAAGAGAAAGAAATAAATATAAAACAGAAAAAAATTCCTTTCGAAAAATGTCGAATAAGTACACATAAAATTTGAATATCCGTGTTGTGGAATGACTAAAGTCCTTTCACTCATAAAATATTTATAGTCCATTTGGTTAGCCTAATTTTTTTTAAAAGCCTTATGTTGATTTTTGTATATGCTTCGAGGCCACCCATTTCTTGTTTTTGTTTATATTCAATCTACATGGAAACTTACATTATCATATTACGTATTATTAGTGGGTCTATTTAAATATTGTATAAGATTTGGTTTTTACGAAAATCCGGTCAATCATTATAAACATTTTAAATATTTTTATCTATGTAATTATATCATAAGTGTAACAAAGTCAAAATAATATCATTATAGTGGCAAACGGTTAACACGAAACGAAAGATCAATGCAATTCTTCAGGTTAAACAAATTTCGAATTAAACACTAACTTCAAAAACGTCTGACTTTATTAAATTTTATTTATTATTGTTGTATTTCACATCAGAAACCTTGCTTGCTACTATACTTTATTAAACTGTTTGGTAGCCCTAAACATGTTTTCCAAAATGGAACTGATTTAGTACCTAATCAGTAACCAAAAGAAGATTAAGTTTATACCTATTAGTAATTTGTTTTTACTTATTAGTGTTCGTGTTAAATGTTTTAAATTTTGTCATAAGAATCTAAATAATAACAATTTTTACAAGTAAGTTTCGATGTTAAAATAACAAAGCTTTGTTCTAGTCTGTTCTGAAAGTTTATAATAGAAGCTAAAATCTTAATATGAGTTAATTCCCAAAGTGATCTAAACGCTTGCATTGGGCTGCATTAGGTCCAAAATTTAATGCATTTTATTTAGAATCATTTGTTGGTATAAAAATGAGTTAAAAATGGAATATGTACCTATTATATTATGTATGCATGCACAAGGATGAGAAAAAAACTAGAATGTTGAAAAATACTACTAAAACCACCTATAACTCATTAAATGTAAAAATAATGAAAATTTTACAGTGTCCGAATAAATAGCTGATCATTTATAAAACTATAGTATGAAACAACTTTATCAAACCAAAATTATAAATTTGTTAAATCTAAGAAGTTGGTGGCCCCGTGTGGAGGCCTGTTTTTCAAACATTTTTTGATGTTTTTATCATTTGTTTATTACTGTTTTAAGACCTTTAACAATAAGACTATATACCTAAAACAAATTTCAATTTCAATTCAATTCAAGATACCCGATTCGAAAAAAGAACGCTAACTACTTCCAGATTTCGGCTGATTGGGTTTTATGAAAAAAAAAAAAAAAAAAAAGCAATTTAATCTACAAGCCTAAGTGAATGGAATGACCTAGAATTAGTTGAAAATATTGAAAATTAGATTTTTGGCAGATTGCTGAAAATGTAGGTATTTTTTAAATTTCATGATTTTTTTGTAACGAGTTTTTTAAGTCATTCCGTGCGTTTACGTGTGCTGAGGCTGTCTTATAAAGTGCATGTGAATCGATTAAACTGTTCTCGAGTTGCGATGGAGGAAAATTTGAAAACACAGTTTTGAGAAAAACCTGTTCAAGCTTCAATTAAGGTTAAAACGGCTAAAACATTTGCTTCTTCTAACTGCTATATTTTTATAGCGACTTCTAATTTTAGAAAATCACTATTTATACCAGTATTTTCAACACATGTCCAGGAATCAACTTATGCAAAAAAATCAATTTTTGAACGAGGCGACTCCTTAAAATGAAAAGGTTTAAAATTTAATCTGATTGATTAGCTGTTTTAACGCCATCTCTCTACAATTAGCCTATACACCTGAAACAAGGAGATTAAAAAGAATATACTTCAAGGATTTGACTGAAGACAGTTAGTTCAGTAGAACAATTAAAAATTTCCCTTATTCAAAGAGTTGTGAAATCTAGGAAAATATAAATGATAACGTAGTGTAAGGGTTGTACACCCATATTGTAGACATAAAGTGAATGAAACGAATAAGTCTATGTATAGCGGACTACTGCTGATCCGGGCAGAACAATAAATTTGGAAAGAAAAAATTTAATCTAACCATATCCAAATGAACGTTAACTTCACATTAGGCACTGAATATGAGAATGAGTAGAATATGCATTACCGACTTCACACAAATCCTGTTCAGCTTCATCAATGCTCGTTGCAAAACTAAACGATCTAAAGATGCTCAAGTTATTAGGATCTTTTACAATATGTACATTTCCATACCATTACTTATGAAATAAAATTTCCCATTACCAAAAACAGATTTCACACTTACGAAATAAAATTTTCCCATCTCCAAGAACAGATTCCATATTCATATCCATGTTATTCAAATGCAGTTTCAAGTTAATTACCTTTATCGATTTATTGGCCGTTAATTTGTTTAAAATGGATAATATAACCATAAAACCAAAAATAACCATAAATAAACATAAGATTTGGTACTTGATTTTTAAGGTAAATTAGTTAGTTAAAGACTTAAATTGGGCTCCAAAAAAGTCAAGCTCACGTCAAATTTTAATGTTAAAATATCAAGATATAATATTTTATATTAATGTTTAATTGTTAAGCTCAATTTATTATACATACAAGATGTCAACAAAAATGTGTGTGATGAACATTTAGTAAATTATGGGGTTACTCGTAAAACTGACTATATTTGAGTACTTTTTATCCCACAAGGTAGAAAATATTTTTTTTTTTATCCCGAAATTAATTTTTTATGAATGTTGATATAAGTCTTATCTAATAGTTAAAGTTACATAAAAATCTATGGCATCCGTAAGGTGACTAATAATAACGTATGATATTTGGGAAACACAAAATTTCAAAGGACAATAATTAATAACATTATTTAGTCGCTGAAGTCTATAAGTATAACATCTTCTTATGAAGATATCTGAAAAACTACTTATTTAATATTAAACCACAAACAAGCTTAGTTTAAGATACGCATAAAAGAAAATATCTCAAAAAGCTCGAAAAACCAGTCGATATACTCTGAGCTTTTAAACTTGCGTTCTAAGATTTTTAAATAAACGTTTATTAAACGTACATACAATAAGAATTTTAACAACAGACAACATTTAATTGATGTTTATTTTTTATACATGACCAATGAATTTTTCTTTTTTAGAACATATTTTAAGCGTTATATAAACGGTCAACTGGACCAAGCGGTTGACTCCCTAAAACAAGAAAAATAGAAACGCTGTTGGGAAGGTTTGTATATTTGAATTCTATATCGGTGTAGATTCAAAATAAGTAGTAAGTATGCAATTTTTACACTTTCTGGTGTTTGTATGTGTAATGCTTGCAAACGTTAAGTTTAACTTTAAGGGTAGAATTTTTGTGCAGCATGTACTGGTATTATTGTTTGTGTTTAAATAGAAAAAAAAAGTAGTTAAAAGTGCTAATGATTTAGTAGAATGCTTAAATAAACTTCAAAAAAACAGCAGAAAAAAACGATAATTATATAGAAAGATAAAGCTGTAATCTCTATATGTAAAACAGTACCGTAATTGACTGACAAATATCTACGCGAAAGGATAAACTACTGAAGATGAAAACATACAATTGAAAAGTGGTCATCCTGCGACGACTGTGACTTTTACTAATTTCCGAAAACTCCACCTCTAAGTGGTTCACAAAGGATTTGTGACTTTTCCAATTATAGTTTTGCTATTATGAATCTACATGCAAATGTTAAGAATTTCTGCTTTTTAAGAAGTTCACTATGTTTGAATTAATTATTATTTTCATAAAATTTATTTTACAATGAAATTCTTAAAACATGTTCTGCTATTTGCAGTAAAATGGCTTTTTAGCTACTTTCTTCAGAAACTTATTTTTCTAAATCTAAATGTTGACTTATTTTGTTAAATTTTTCGTGAACTAAGTCACGAGTAGCCACTAATCTCTAATAATAATGAGAGAGAAAATAAAAAGGTCACTTAGTAGCGTGGTTGATTAGATAGTTGCCCTATACGCCAGTGGTCCTGGGTTCGAATCCCAATGAAAGTCCAATTTTTTTTCATGGATTTTCGGACTCGACGGTCGCTAATGACCATACTAGTTGATGCGACCTTAAATAATTTAAAAAAAATAGCCCATTCATTAAGTGTTAGAATTGTCTAGAACTAGATCATGATTTAGTAAAAAATTTAAGCACAGCTTAATGTTACACTTACAAGTTTTCTTTCTATTTATGGTCCATATTCCAACTTAAAGTTAAAACTCGTGCAAGATAAATTATGTAGAGCGTACATAGCTACGGGGCCTTGTAACTTACAATCCGTTTATTTTGTTTAATATCTATTAAACAAACTGTGATTTACGAGTCGTATCTACCCACGTAGCTACTAAATATTTTATCTAAAACTTTGCTTACTTATTTAAGATTTAATGTAAAGCTTTAATAACAATTTTAATGATCTAAAAATTATTTTGATTTTTATTTAATTTATTTTGATCTGCAGTTGCTTCTCTGTTGTATGTTTTTACTGAAAAAAATTCTTATTAGGTATTCTTTTTTACATCAAAGTTTTATAATTGCAACTTGCTTTTTATAGAACTACGTTCCGGGGAGACAATCCACAATAAATGTTATACGATCCAAACAATCTCGTCATGATCATGATTATCATCGTTAATACGTCTATCTGTCTGTCTGTTCGTCCGTCCTACTTTGATGCAAACTTGTTCGCATAAAACCGAGACCTGATGTTTTACTTCTGGCTAAGAACAAGGAAACGCAAGAGGAGACAAGAGGGCACACTATATGAGAAGTTCAAAAATCCCTCGTTCCAAATTTATTTTTTTGTGTGTTTCATTCAACTAAAATTCAAAGCTAATGCTTTTGATTGCAAACAGGAAACTGATGCGTTGTCGTTCAGCTTATTTACATTTCCGGTATGAAACAAAGCCTAACATTGAGGGATACATGAAAAGGCTTTTTTTTCTATTTTCAATTAAAATCGTCACGAGTCATAGGCCCTTTAAAAATAATTCAGGGTCATGGTTAATGACTTCATTCGAGTCCGAAAATTGTCACGTATATATATATGAAATATTTGACCATTTTATTGCAAACTGCGTTTTAATTGTAAGCAATTAATGTTTAAGTGGAAATTTTGTCATATTTCTTTGAAGCGAAAGAAAATGAAATAATGCAAAAACACTTGGGTATTTGTAGAATGCAACCGATTAGTTGACTAATTGCGCGCTTTCTTTAGTTTTTCAATTATTTTTTTTGTTGAATTTTCTTGTAAAAATTGTGGAAGAGTTAATTTCTTCATAAAATGCACATGGAGAACACGTGGCTCATGGAAGAGAATTAATTAAAGAAGGCGTTAATTAATCGTACACAATTCCTCAGCAAATTTTCAAATTAAAGAAATTTTTTTACTAGCAAAACTAAAAATTAATTAGCTATTTGTTTATAACTTAATAAACGTCAAAAATAACGTAGAAATTATTCAGTAAAAATCATTTTGTTTGATAATTTAATATTGAATTCTAGGTCATAACAAATTGAATTTTAAGGCCCTCAAGTGAAATTTCTTTAATTATTGAAAAATGAATAATTTTTGCGTAATATCGATTACATTAGACATGATCGACAAAGATAGATCGATAGCTTTTTGAAAGTTTAGCAAAGATCGATACATTGATCTCAAAAATGACCATGAAGCAAATTTTAAAGTAAAAAAAATATTTGGTCACATTTCTCCCTTTCTTACTTATATTATGTAGAGTAAATACAACGGAGGAAATCCACATCAACCTTTGATCATTCTCCGTCGAAATACGTCTATATTCTAATTGAACTCAATTGCCTCGAACGTCTTTTTCATCGAACTAAATTGAAAGGAATACGATGAGAATATAAATATAGAAAATGTTTCAGACACAAAAATCTACATTTGGCCACTTCAAACATTTTTTTTTTCATTTGATGTAAAGATAAATGCTTTGAAAATTAACAACATCGTTTTAAATGAGTTTAGATCATTATATGATCATATCGACCCGTATAGAAAGTCGGAAATGATTGTATATTCGCAACGTTTTTAAACTTGCGTAACAAAATCTCACACATTTTGTTCCTTTTTTTTTGGAGTAATAGTATCATTATGTATGTGATAAAAGTATAAGAAAGTCATTGTTTTCTATTTGTACTAAATTCAAAAATTAACCGATTCAGTCACGTCCATGTTTCAATCAATTGAGATTACACAAGAATTCGTGAAAAGAGAAATCTAAGTATATGCACAATTGATAAGGTTTTCAATTTATGTGAATAAGTAAAACTTAAGTTTCAACAGTGTATAATCTATTTTTTGATTATTTCACCTATAGACGCTGTTTCTTATTGAAGTAATAAAAAGGATAATAAAAGTTTAACGATAATGTCTTGATAAGGTCTTGCATCTGGCTTCCCGCTATGTACTCAACGAAGCATGAAAAATAAATAAAGGGGGAGTTCTGAACCTGACTGAGACCAATGATGTTCTAAAAGTTTCTTTGCGGATTTTTGATTTAAGAAAACAAAGGATATACAATAAAAATTAGGATCGAATATGTCATAAATGGAACAATCTGGAGCTCGAATATTCTGGAAGCATGTCTGGGCCCATATATTAAACGGGTTGACAGTCGGGAGAATCAGTTCAGTTATAAAGAGTTTATCAGTTTTCAAAGAGTTAGTGAGATAAAATTCAGTGATTACGTTATAAATCGAGAATCAAGTAAGAAGTTGAACACTGAAATAAACGATTGTTGAATTGTAAAAAAAATAAGTGTAATAGTGTTAAATAAATAACATAAGGCCTCATTAAACGACTCAATAGAAAACATAAAAACGTACTACAACGGAGCTGGCAAAGCGAGTGGGGAATTTCCGTAGGGCTTAGGCCGTCTGAGATTGTTTAAGCCTCTAGTTGGTACCTTAACCATGGTGATCTCGGAAGACGAGGGGAGTTGGTCCTTATTCGCCTGAGAAATGGACACACCAATCTTACACAGTTTTCTACTAACAAGATCATCGAGGCCTCTACGTCCAACATCTGCCAATGCCCCCAATAAACCTATCCAGAGAGTCCAAGTTTTCTGGAGTATTGGTAAGCCATAAAGACGTCGACCGTCTATAACCGTCTATAGTTTTTATTGACCAAATCGCGACATAGCTTTAGCAGTTAGAGCGACGGTAAATAAAATAAAAAATAACTAAATAAACGTGTACTGACATATATAAAATAAATTGTTGTCTTAAAACAAAAATACTACGAACCCGTCAAAATAAATAGTTAAAAACGTAACAATATCTTTTATATTAGTCAATCAGTTTTCTTTAATTAACATAAATTTAAATCCTTTGCGACAATAATTAACAGTTCTCATGTTTTCAAAAGAGTAGCACAATTTCGGTGGTAACAAACTTTATGAAATGGAACGAAAAACTTCTCTAATACTCTAAATTATTTTTCAGTTATTTATCTTATTTTTGAGGACTTGACGATTTTACAGAATTTATTTACCGAGCAGACGGATAATAACGAAATTTCAGAGGGTTACAATTCAAGTTGCACAGAACTTGGATTGTCAAAATTCTGTTCTCTGTGGGTTTTGGGTCCTATAACATTTACATAATTTACAGCGAATTGTTTTAAGATCCCTTATAAAAACGTATATTAAACTTATGAATGTGTTTTGTTGTTTATATTTGGGCCTTCTAATAATTAAATTTAAGTAGCTCTAACGTTTGCCGACTCTTACTTTAGAATTAAATGATGTATAATGATATTAAATAATATTATTAATTTTTATTATGTACTTTTTTAACTCGTTGTATTAGTATATGTGAGCGGCCCGTCGTAAATCATTAATTGGTTGCATATACTCGTACTTCCAAGAATTCAATATTGCAATAATAATATGGTGACTAAACAATGATTTGTAAAATAAATTACTTTAAATGATTACTTATCTCAATAATTTATTAAAATAGAGCTTCATAAATTTTTCAATAATATATTTATTACAATTTTTATGATAAGTTAATTTCTGTCGTTTTTACATGTTCAAGTAGAACAACATTTACATCTGAAGTATAGAAATAATTATTTTTTAAAAAAACATTATATATAATCAAAATCGGTAAATTTTTAATAGTTTACCGTTTTACCTAGTTTGCATACTTTTAAAGCAATTATCTTTAACTTCCACCAACCACTTTTTCAAATCATAAAGAAAAAATGTTAACGAAATAGCCTCATTATCAGGAATTTGTAATGGTCTAAAATTAAATTTCAATTTCAACATTACAATAAAAGCTATAAATATAAAATGGTTTTACGCTTCTGCAATGTTTTTCGGTAACTTATTTCGGCGTTTTGAATCGTAATAATCTGATATTAAGACTAAATGCATTAAAAAAATAATACTCAATCGAAGAGCATTTTGAGCCTGAAAATAATAAATCGTTTGCTTATGTTTTCGAGTTCATAGCTTATTTCAAATTGTTTTACTTGATTTTTTAAGTGGTGTGCGACAGGATCGTGTTTTAAAGATTTATACAGTAAAGAGTTTGATTTCCATAACATCATTATTGAGCAGAATGTGGCGAAATGGAAGATAGTTCCACATAAACTTAAGATCAAGTCCAAAATAGGTAACACTTTTCTGGTAAACACAAGCAAATCTTGAAAATTGAATTTATAAATATAAAGATAATTTATACGTAATTGCTATATTTACTTGCAAAGATATAAAAAAAGAATGTTGCTTCAATAAAAGGTAGATAAAGTGCAATCAAAAGTGGTAGATCATAAGTGACTGTAGTTCCATAAGTATAAAGATATAAGGAGATAGTTATAAGCATCTACAAATTTTAATTTTAAATGAAATGTTTTAAGAATATTAAATAAGAATATGAGTATTTATTACACACCCCTTCGACAAATTTGAATGAATTTGAAACACTAATGATGTCATCACGCACTTGTAATGTGTCAGACATTTTCAATTTAAAAAAATTTTTAACAAGGCCATCTTATTCAACTTTTAATTCTTAGTGCATTAGTGCAATGAAAGAAACTACCAATTAAAAAATTCACAAACCTGTAGTTGGATCAAACTTTTATAATTCCCATCATATGATCAATTCTAAAAATGTAACCGTAAAGTAGTAGTTAACAGAATTTATGCCATCATGTGTAGATCATCAATTTGTCGTTCTCTGGTTTAGCAAAAATTTTTACATTATTTCTTTTTATGTAGAAATCGAACCCGTAGATTCTCCAACCTACAATATTCCAACTACTACACAAAATAAAATAAATTTAGCATTGATGTTCCTCTGACCATAGTCGCGAAAGAACAATTGAGCATACATTGAAATTCAATTTAAAAAATTACTTTTGAAGCGAGCTCGTTTGATTGTATTGCTACTCGTCTACGTATTTTTCTGCCAGTCCTTTAATTTGCCACATAACATCTTCAACATCCAGTTCACGTTAAATAATATCATTCCTTACATATCTGCCAACTCCCAGAAATGATCGAAGGATTTTACTTTGGCATCTTCTAACCATTTCCAAGTTGCTAGGCTTTGCCACACTCCAGAGTTGGGCCCCATACGCCCAATTTTGCAAAATAAAATATTTGTAAATGATCTTAAATTCTTTCAATCTTTTCCAAATAGAAATCCCAAAAAAGGTTTTCCTAAAGTAATTTTTTATTTCTTGCTGGTTCTGGAAACTTCCCATTTTTAACTAAATGGTAGTACTACAGACAGGGTTAGGCATCTCAAATTCTTCTTGCCGCTCCCATATTTGTATCACTTGGGGCTAAAGTTTTCTTAGCCCTCCATATACTACGTCACCGTCTCTAAGTATTCATTAGAATTCACTTGGCTTAGTAAGTAGCAAATATAAGAAAAAATGATATCATATCATTAAAAATAACAATGAACGATGAATTTTAATCAAAGAGACAATTGTCTAATTGAAGGTGAGATTCAAAAATGTGCCAAAACATTGTAATTCTTTAGGTCCTTATTTATTGTTGCCGTTTATGTTTTGCAGAGGTAACTTACATGATCAATTTTTTGATGACATTTTGATGAAATTAGTGATGAAAATTAATGTAAACGTGAAAAGGTTACTTTAATTTTTTGATAGTTTTGTTTTTAAAAGAAAGTAATCTCTTTCATATTATTCATTTACTTTGTACATTCATACGTCACGTAATATGTATTTATATTTTTACATTAAGATAGATAATTTTTACATCATAAAAGTAATGTGAGTTGCATATATAGCTTCTTGTTTATACAGTAGAATTTCTTTCAACTGCCTTTTTCCGGACTGGGTTACGACAGAATTGGATAGACGAATAACAAAAAATGAATTAAAACGTGTAGAATTATTATGTACTTTATTTAAATAGTTTGTGAAAGAAATAAAAAGTTCTTTAAATGGATAACACAAGGAGTTTTTTTTAAATTAATTTATTTATCGTTATTTTAATTTCTATTATTATAAACGACTTTTGGAGTTAATTGTCTAATCTACAAAGTTGTTTGTCCACAAACTTAATATAACATAACAATACTGTACAGTAGTCAGTAAAGTACAGTACTGGTACGTAACATGTCTTTGAGCTTAATTGTTTTCGTAGTGATGGATAACAGAGAAAACTGGATAACTGAGATTTTACTGAACATAGAATAGTATGTAATCAATAAAGTTTTTCCTAAACTGATATTGAGTAAAGTTCAGAGGGATCGCTCTATAGTTAAAGTAGGATTGATAGTTTTATTTGGGTTTTCAAATTGTAATTCAATTTTGATTCAATTAGGTGCAATTGTATAAAGTGTTAACAAACAGAAGCATTATTTGTAAGCTAATCCTCCACTTAAGCTGTCTTTATTATACAAATCACATTATTATTCATGACGAAGCTTAACTTTTGACTTAATTTTTTCATCTAAATCCTACTAAGTTTCAAAAAAATAAAAAAAATTTCGTATGCTTTCTAAAAATTGATAGTAAAAATTAAAACAAAATTTTTGTACCAAAACGAACCCTTAATATCAATATTAAAGTTTTCCCTAACCCATTTTTTCATTTTCCCTATTTTCCATTTAAACAACACAAGAAACATTTTTATTTTGAATTTTCATAACTTTGGAACAGTTCATGGTAAAAGCAATCTGAAAAGAGGGATTTAAAGGAAATTTTACCATCTAGAAAAACGATCCTAATTTATATAATTATACCTATAAGTTTTTTTTTTTCTTTTTTTTTGTGTTTTAAATCACTTAAGCTTTCTGTAGAGGTCATTTTTATCTTAGGTCTACGAACTTACACCTAGGATTCAACGGGGATCGAACCCAGTACCATTTACATATGTAGCGGAGATCAAAAGATCTAAACAATGCGTGAATATTTTTTTAATTGATGCAATGTTAAGAAATCATTTAATGAAAATAAAATTTTTTGATTAATCCAGTCAGTAAATTAATTTGTGTCGTGCATTGCAATTTTTAATAGCTAAAAGAGAAGGATAGAGGAAAGGATGTATACTAGTTAAGGATAAGAGAAACATGTTATAACGTTTATATTTAACGATTCTATTTTAACAAGATATAAATTTTGAACTCTCTCAATCGTATATATAGTCATGACTTAAACAAATTCATAATTAAATTCATAGTGTCTTAAATTAAGTAATAACAAAAACCTAAAATGAATTCAACCTTGTAAAATTGCATTAAAACATAATTTTATATTCTATTACATTAAGAATTAAAATGTTTAATTTTCAAAATATAATTGAATTAAAAAATTAACTGAATGTAAATAGTTTTGGTGAACCAGAAAAGATCATTGAAATTCTTTTCAAAAAAAATTTTTAATCGTAGAGGCCATCATTACATTTCCATTTCAGCTGTAATTGAGAATTCTTCTAAATACTGACATCATCAACATTGTTGATTTGTTGTCCTATCATAACTGATGAATGACATCATCATAATATTCAGATTTCTTACGACTTAGATCATAACAAAACGTTTAACTCCTCAATTAAATCGATCGTAAGTTTCAGGCCATGCTGAATTTACTAAATTCAATTCAAGCAAAAAATCAATAAATTTACGATCTTTAGCCATGGGCTATTAATAGCTGGGGACATTAGATGCATTAATATGCATTCCAGATGAAATTTGGTCTTAAAATAGACCTAGATGCATTTCCCCTATTTTATTTAGTAAAAAATGATTTTAGTTCTTTGATTATTCGTTTGTTTACGGCTGTTTTTATTAATAAATATTTATCATGTTGCTGGTTCGGTTATCATGAAATGATAAGTTTATCAACATGCAGTTTATGATTCACTTAAGTTGTTTATGGAAAAAAAATTGTACGAGGACAGAAAGGTTTCTTTATACTTTACTATAAACAAGAATTTGTTGGTTTGGGAAATTATAAATATTTCTTTCAAGGTTTATATAGGCTTTGAAACTCAATGAGATCATCACCTGTTAAATCATTGATGTGGGTCAAGCTTGGGCGGCAGAAATTGGGATTATTAACGTTGTTGTAGGTTTTAATTCATTTTTGCTTTTTTATAGAACAATATTTGTTTAAAATTGGTCTCATGCGTGTACCATTTGTTGATTTCAAGGTGAGAGCATAATATGAAAGTATAAGTCTGAATTTTCTTGAAAAACATTTCTTCAATATCTTATCTTGGTGTTTCATTTTTTTTTTTTTTTTTTTTTGAAAAATTTGATGATATGAGAAATATTTCAATTGGAGAATGAAACGAACCGCATGTATTTTTTCCCCAATGGTGGGGAATGTTTTGGTCGATAGCGATCAGACCATGTAGTTTCTGTCCTCGTATGTGAGTAGAAAAAACTTTGTCGAGTCTCCTCACATTTTCAGTCTCGAAGAGAAGTTTGTGTTACTTGGACGTGATTTTCTTAATAAGTTGTGGGTGTGTTCTTAGCTTCATTTAATCTTTTTGGTGAGAAAAATAGTAAGTAATTTAAATAATCACCAACGAAATGAAAATACAATTCATATCAACTTGAGTTTTAATCAATTTGCATAGTCCTCAATCAGTAAAACCATTGTTACGATAATAGCGCTATTTTATTTCGAGCAATTAAAGTACATAATAATCAAAAAAAAAAAAAATTAAAAAAAAACTTATTTTAAGTTATTTATAATTTTGATTTCATTATCATAAAAATTTTTAAATATAAAAATATAACGTGAGTAGAACATTTTATGTTAGTCATCACTAGCCCATTGTTGAATAAAAACCGCAAATTTATTAAAAATATTTTTCAGATAAAAAGGTAAAAAATTTAGTTCAAGGATTCACCTCTAAACAGTTATCTACAAAATGTAAATGTTCACATTGGAATAAAAAAAAACCTTTAGCAAAAAATCCATTTTTGAAAAACTCGTTTACCAAACCAATGTCACGTTCAATGAAAACGATTCAAAATTTCTCTTGCGAAAGTCAAATGATCGATTTGACTAATTGATCTACTTTTTAATAAATTAGAAATTTTTACAAATGTAATATGTGTTATTACAACGACATTTTAAACCGGTCCACCTCGCGCGCCTCTTTTTACAATCCTATTTTAATCTGTGATATAATAGTTGATTCATTGCTAAAAATAACATGAATGGATTATGATGATTAACATAGAATTCCTCTTTGTTTTGAAAAACCTCAATAATTATATGCCGTACAATCAGTGTTGAGCTAAAGGTTATCATGCGCTCATGCGAAGTCCTTTGTTAACTTTTTGACTTTTTTGGCTATAAGTGAACGGTTTGTTCTTTCTAAATAGAATTTTTCATAAACATTTAATTTTATAAACTTGGCACGAAAATAAAAGGATATAAAAAAAACTTTCAAAATTTTCACGTAACATTCAAAGAGAAGAACTTTAAAAAAAATGGTCATAGAGAGAAAAGAAAAAAAATTAGTTTTTAGTCTCTAATTTTTAGATTGGGAGATAAGGATTGATCGAGTCCTTTGGATTGGTCAAGTAAGTTGTAACTAGATATTTTGTGCAATGATTTAAGCTTCACATTTTAACTTTGAAATGAAATAACTTGGTTTTCAGTCTAATTGATTTGAATTTGACTTTAAAAGCAAGTTAAACTTCAGTTAAATGTCGATATTTACATACCAAGTTAAGTGAAGCATTGAATTTACAAGTTACATATTTCATTTAAGTAAAAAATTGTAAGCTATAAATTCATTCTACAAAATTTCAAGCTTGTTTAAAATGTCAATTGCATATAATAGAGATTCACTACTTGACTAGATTTTTAAGCTACTTGAATTGGTTTTCAATCTACTTGACTTAAATTCGACTTTAAAAGCAAGTCAAACTTCAGCTACGCTCTGATATTAACAAGCTAAGTAGCTTAAAAATCATGTCAAGTCTCAAGATCTCTATCTGACGCTTGATAATCTTTAATGTTAGCGGATTTTTAGTAATCGAAAAAAGTAGAAATTTATCAAGTTCAGTAACAAGATGTTTTGAATAATCTTGAGTTAGTATTTAAATATTAAGATATTACGTAAGTTTGATTTGCTTAATTTAATGTTAAATTAAAGTAAATTAGCTTGAAAATCAAGGCAGTTAGTGAATCTCTCTCTGGTGCACAAAAATCATTAGTATTAGCGGTTTTTGGAAAACAAGGTTAACGATAAATTTTTTTCAAATTTTTTTCTCTCCGAAAGATCTATGAACAATATTCATTTTTGTGTATGTTCACGTTAATACTATTTTAAAGAATATGTTTAACTTTCAATAAGACTGGTTGTACAATTTTTATCGCGGTTTTATCACCGAGCAAAGCTAAAAAAGTAATTTCTGAGTTTGGTAATCAGTTAATAAAAGTCGTACCGAAAATGTAAGCAGGATTTGGGCCCGGATTGTGACCTAAAAGTAGCCCAGGCATTTAAAGATGTCAGCTTGCAAAACACTATCCACAACAACCCTTTAAGTTTTTTAGTCGTAGTTTTTGAAGTTTCGTTAGTCTATTTACGATTACTCGAAATCCGATAGCATTAAAAAATTTGGTTCTCGACCCCAAAACCCAGAAATGTACTACAATTTTTATTTTTTGTTTTCTCTCAACAATCATTTTCATTCAGATTGCAGCTCTTTGAAAATCATAAAATAATATTGGGGTACTTTTTTTTAAATATCCTTGAGTTCTTGTGTCTAGTGTCTAAAGCGTATTTTACACCAAATATTGCCTATATTTTGTACTTAACGCAAAAACATAATTTCTGTATATTTAAATAGATCTAAATAAATTTTAAATGTGTCAAAATATAAGAATTCATCAATATACCTAAATTCATCAATAGTTTTATTTTTAAATAACTAGGAGGAAATCGTTTGTTTGTTAAAACTATTGTAGCTCATCACGGCTTATAATGTTATAATTACTAGGGGTTTGGTTCTAATTATTGTACCTAAATCTATTTTTACCACCCTTTTAAACATCTAAAAATAATTCGTCAAAACAAAATACAAGAATCTAATGAACTCCGGAAGACACGTAGTAAGGCTTAAAGAAGAAAAAAAAATATTTCCGTCTAACTGTTTTCAGTAACACAAAAAGGGCAGTGTTTCAATAACGCATAGATAGAGTTTATCAAAACATTTCCAATAATAATATTTAGGTCATTTAAACTTAAGTAATTCGCACACGCCTTTATTTTCGTTGTTAGGGGAGTTGGAAGATGCGAAACACTAAATTACAATACAATTTTCTGACCATTCCATTATGCGAACCATCACTTATTCAACGTACAATAAATTCGTTGTGCGAAAATCAATAATCTTATCCTGATTTCATTTCACAGGAGCGCGTTGACAAGAAACGAGGTTCATCTCAAATAAATAAAAAAACCAAATAAAAACAACCACTAAAATGGCCGTCACACGTTTAACTTTGATCAAATTCTTCGAATTGGTAATTTAATTTAGAATGTTTAAATTTAAATTGACTATTTAACTAATGTATTTTCATATTTCTTTATAGTTGTTGACGATTGTTTGCATTTTCCTCCACTATAAAAGCTACGGAGGAAACAACATCGAAACACTTTTCCTCATCACCGGAACATTCTGTGGCTATTTCATCATTTTAGTCGGAGACAGTGCCAGTAAGAAAATTGAAAAGAAAAATTGATTTTTCCAACACTAATTTTATATGATTTCAGGCCATCTATCATCGACTGCTGGTCGCAAAATCGACATTTTCTATAGTCTCTTGGGAGCTGTTCTTTTCATTGCTAGCGGAGCGTTTGCGATCAAAGCGTCCGACTCTTTCTGGACAAACGAAACGAAAAACTACGCAATGGCCAAGGGAATCATTGCTATTATTAACGGGGCCTTATTTTTATTCGATTCTCTGTTCACCTGGCGTGGAGAACACTAAGTGCTTTTACTACTCGAATCTCTAAAAGTCAATGTTTGCTTCTCCGTTTGGCTATAATTATTAACGTCTTAAAGGACTGATACATCTACAAATTCTAGCTGCCTTAAGCGATTTGAAAACTCTTCAATGTTCAGCTTTAAATGTGAATTTTAAGCATTTTTTTTATTTATATTTTTATACCAGATATTTTTACAATATACAAAATAATTTTCAAAGATAATTTTAAGATGAATAATTGTTACAATATTTATATTTATATATATACAACCCAAGATTTATATACAAGTTTTACATTGAAATAAATATTTATATAAACATATTTACAATTTAAATTCTGAGTTATTTATACGTAATATGTAATTGAATTTCAATAAAGATTTAAAATAACTAAATATTGTTTGAATGTTTTAGTCTCCTAAATTAGAGCTTTTTATAAATGAATTATTGTTTTATATGCAAGTAAAATATTTGTTTGTGAGTAATTTCTTACTAAGTGCATATAAATGAGACTCGAAGAAAATGTTTTTAAGTATTATGTCGCGACAGTCATTAGCATTAGATTAATATATATTATGATAATATTACCATCATGTCAGTACTTAGTTAATTGGAAATAAATAAATAAACACATAGACGTATGGTTTCTTGGTTAAGTACTTTAAAATATGAAAGAAAAGTATTCATTATTAAATCCCAGATATATTTGTAATGTTCAGCAATCAAAAAAGGCTATAAATAATACCTAATCACTAAATATTATAAATAAAAATTGACCGTTGAGTTTGTGTTTGTTAGGGCTAATTTCAGAAACTATTGGTCAAATCTTTGTATGGTTTTTACCAATTGAAAGAGAGATTATTTATGTAATATATGTAAGCTATAATTTATGAAAGGTTGACGAAAATAAGCTATGCAAGGTATACCTACCGGCATCGATATGATGATATTTTAATTAAGTCGGAAAAATTGTTTCTTTTGAGAACTTCCATTGTATAATATTATGCCATCATTATGCGTTAATGATTAAACTATGAAAATAATTATGGTTGCATTATTTTGCTTTAAAACTCCTAAAAAATCTATAAGGATAACTTACAATAAAAAAATTTATTGAACTTTAATGGAAATCGGTATAAAGGTGCTTTAGGTTTTGGTATGACATATTTAAGGCGAAAGATATTGATTTGCTTATCCTCAGTGAAGCAGAGATAGGTCAGCAAGTAGCTGTAGATATACTATACATTTGTTTTTATAAAATAAATAAAGGAACAAAGGCAAAAATAACATCTACATTGCATCTGGTAAATATTGGCTTAATATAAGTTCGAAGTCTGTAGTAATTTTTTAAAGCCCATCGTCTCAAATTTTTTGGCCTGTCTTTAGCATGTCGCGTGTTACATTCTCAGCAGGGAATCGGTAAGTGTTCGGCAGAGCTCGGCAAGCTTGTTAGCAATATACCATGTAGTTTTACCAGAGTTGTTGCGCGAGTTATTGCTGAATGGCTATTTTCTTCTCCATCCCAATGCAACGTTTTAGTATATTATAAGTTGTCATTAATTGTCAATCATATTTGTATTGGTATTTGTGTGTTTTGATCAGTGTATTGATATAAATGTTGTTGTTCACTTATCATGATAGGCAAAGATACAGCTAGTGAGAATAGTGCGAAAATATCCGACGGTGAATTAATTTTACGCCGTAAGAGAAATACTGCCGACAGAGTTCGTGCTTATAGAGATAGAAAAATGGCTCCTGGTGAGTTGATTTAATTTTTATAGTGAATTTATTAATATATTAGAACTTTCTGCTGGTGCATATGTTTATTTATGTCGGAGCGATAGGTTGTTAAGTGTGGTTTTCTTTTTTGATTTCTTCGCCAAAACAAACTTTATTGATGACATGATGACAACAATGATTGAACATGATATTCTTGAAGTAACTTTATAATAGATAACAACAGGCAGATGATCGATTTAACAATAATCAAAAAATTTAATAATGATAATAACATTCGAGTATTAACATCAATAATGAAAATTCAAAATTAGTTGCAAGTGGTAGAAAAGTTGTGCCGAAGGCGTAGCAAATGAAGTTAAATGAAAAACCTAGAAAATCAATTACATCGTTTATTTTCATACACTAAATCGAATAATTTTCCGAATATTTTCAGTTACCTACTTAAATGCCTACAATCCAAAAAAAAGTTTCACTTGTGTCGTGGTTTCGTAAAACCACACAATAATTTTTTTTTATAATTCAACTTAAAGCTTGTAATATTTATAATAAACTTAACTTAAAAGCTTACATTAAAGCTCTTAATATAACACCATTACTTCATTCCAACAAAAAATTTCAAAATACAAATAACTTAAGAGAAATTACGATACCTACGGGTAAAAATAAAAAATTTTTTAAAATTAATTTTATAATTTATTTTAGATTTGTACGGATAAGCTTTAAACTTGTATTTGTTTTGTATCTATATCTGAAGTTTCAATAAACTGTGCAGAAAAATTATACCTAAGCAAGTATTTAAGGTGTTGGCTATAAGGCCCATTTCTACTTTGATTTGTGCGAGTGCAAGTGATGAGCGATTAGTAGTACTTGTGAGTGATTAGTTCAAGTGTCTACAAGTGTACGAGTAGTGTCTACTGTACTGTTTAGCTGTATTGTTAGCCGTACGTTTCCTAGGAAGCAAAAGAAATTAGTACTCCTATTTAAATAGATCTTTTAATACGTTTTTTTTATTCAAGGATAATTTCATTATGAAATACCTAAAGTTTTTAACATTTTTTCGCGGATCAAAGTCAAAGTACAGTAATTATAGTATACTACTATAATATTATTATAAAGCCCATAAAACAAAAGATCCTAGCGAATAATGGAGCAGTATTTTATAACTTTACAAATTTTTTATTATAATTTAAAAAAAAAATCTATAAATTTTTCTTTATATTAATGTTCAAATAAAAAAAAAGATTCTTGACAAAGAATTCGTTGGTTCACGTAGAGGCGTTAAGGGATGAAGACTCAAAAGATATAAATTATGTGTTGTTTAATCAAAGGAATTTTCTACCTGTTATATCCTATTTACTATTCCAAGTCAACCCTCAGACCATTGTTAGTTTTGATTGGCTTTTACCCTTAAAGTTATCTCACTTTTTAACATTTTTATTGTTTCTAGATCGTATCGTTCTCCTTTCCTTTTTAAACGTTTTAAACTTTTTTTTTGTTTTCTTTTAATATAATATGTACATCCCGCCATTTTTTCATGTAAATGAAATAATTACCAATGTTAAAATAAAAGAGCGTATAGATATGAATTAAAATGAATCTTCGTCGATCCATTGATAAAGACCTTGAACTGATCTACAAGTGAGAGTAGGGGGATTCAACTCAAAGACCCGCGATCTTCATGGATCACCCATCCTTTTTATCGGTTTGTGGTTTCACTGGGTTTCATCAACGTTACACCTGTATCAAAGCGCTTGACCGGTTGCTTGGTTACCAATCAAAACAACATTTCCCTGACACTGTCAGATTCCAATAGAAAAATGTGAATAAATCCAGTGAAATCGATTTAATTCTTCGACGTAAAATTTTAATCAACAAACATGTCCCTATACTTTGATACGCCGGTTCAATTTAAAGAAATCGGAGCAATAACGACAAATGGGACATGGCACCAATCTTCTTCATTGCTAGCTTTAGCCAGTTATTCTCAAGAACGAGGAGGTTTTGTCAGCATTTTTGATGAATTGGTAAGTAATATACTATCTTAATTTTTTTGTTTGAAATGAATTTTTTAGGGAGAACCTTTACGAGATGTAGAAGCACCATGGCATCCAGTAGCTCAAGTTACTGCTTTAGCTTGGCGTCCAGAACGTCCCCTTTTGGCGGCTGGATGGGAAGATGGTGCACTACGAATCTGGGATGGTTCGTCTCCTGGTTTTGCGACAGTCCCAGCACCTCATAACGCCCCTTTAGTTCTATTAGCCTTTAGTGAAAAAGGTGGTCGACTAGTTTCAGCTGATGCGGTACTCATTACAACCACAAAAATTAAAGAAAATTTTTACTATTGAAAATCGTTGATTTTAGCTTGGTTCATTAGTTGGTTGGAAAGTTGATACAAGAAACCAACTTTATACTGTTTTTCATCATGACTTAAAAGATTCAATCACGCATTTAATATTTAGGAAAACCGTTCAAAGTAAAGTACAACAAGAGATGGAAATGATGGCAAAAGCTGCTGTTAATGGAGATGAGAACGCTTTGGATATGTTTAGTAATTGGCGTCCTCGAACGGCTGTAAATAAAATAAACATTCACACTAACACAGACGACAATCATTGCTTTTTTATCGGGACTCAATCGGGAATTGTTTACTATATCAATCAATCAGGTAGCTGTACAGAGGTTCTCAATACTGATGGACAGCCTTTGATTAGTATTATGTATCATCCGACCAAAGACTCATTGATTATAATGATGGAAGGTTTAAATGTTGGCCATTTTGGAGTTGATGCAAATGGGAATTTAACGGAATTAGTTAAAGTTAAATTAAGTGGAAAGTCGCAAGCTTTTCGTGGGTTAAATAGTCAAGGATTGGTTTGGGCTGGCCCTGGAGTATTAGCGATATTAACTGGTAAGTGAATTAATTTGATCTCAATCAGTGGCGGCTCGTGACATTTTATCATGGGGGTGCTGTGTTAAAAAAAACATAATGTTCGTATTCAATTTATGTATTTTTTGTATCATTTGTATACAAAATCCATTCTATGATTTTTAGCGTTTAGCTGGATATAGGAGATAATCGGTCTTGCTCCATATTACTCCTTAACAATGACTCAATTCGTTTTAATATAGCGTACTATTGTATAAATGTATTTGTAGAGTCAAAAGTAGCGAAAAATTAATTAGCCCTTTTAAAACACCAGGGTTTTGCAACGAACTTCTCTCAACGTGGCTACTTACGTACGTAGGTACTGGCACTACCGATATGACTGTCAGTTTCACTTGTTACATGCACAGACTGGAATACACGAACCAAAACGTAAATAGACGAAGCTGAACAAAGCCGACTGAATTGACACTGTAAACATCACAGATCCAGGCTTCATATTTCAACAAATTCTAACAATAAGTAAGATTTAAGTAGTTCATTTAGGGCGCTACACTCGCGTTCACACGTTTCAACTTTAGTTGAACGACAATTTTCAATCTTTTAGACCGTAGCAGGGTAAGCGACGCGAGAAGTGAAGCACAAACGAGCAGAATTGAAAGCAAATTGACCGGGGTCGACTCGATCGACTTGAACGACAGTAAGTTTGACTCAATCAAACATGTTGACTCAGTCAAACTTGCTGTCGTTCAAGTCGATCGAGTCGACCCCGGTCAATTTGTTTTCAATTCTGCTCAGTTTGCTTTCAATTCTGCTCGTTTGTGCTTCACTTCTCGCGTCGCTTACCCCGCTACGGTCTAAAAGATTGAAAATTGTCGTTCAACTAAAGTTGAAACGTCTGAACACGCCCTTACATAACAATTGAATTGATTATGATTAACAATGTTATTATATTAGATATTACTATGACTCTATAATTGACTCCATTATTGTCATTTAACAATATGAATGTAAACACTAAACAGTATTTTTACATAATTTATTTGGGGGTGCTGCAGTGCAAATGGACGAGCCACCACTGATCTCAATTAAACTGATTGTGAGAAATTTATTCTTTAAATTTAGGAGATTTAATCGTCCGAATTTGGGATATTGATAATAGCGACAACTACGTCCTTCCAGTAACAGAACAACGACCAAATGTAGACGATCAAGAAGCACGAGAAAGTGCAATTTTTACATGTATCGCCTATTGTTCCATAAATAATATCTTATGTGCTGGTACTAATTTGGGTCAGGTATACTTTTGGCACTATTCCACTTCCAACAATGAAAAGTTTATCGAGAACCCTGAAAGTGCATGGACCTTGAAAACTGTTAACCAAATCAGTGGAACTGTAAAACAATTGTTCTGGGGAAGTGTTAATATGATTGTGCCCCTTTTGGCTGTGAATTGTATTTCGAAAGTATTCATTTTGAAAGAGCAAACTTTGAATACGTGCTATTCGGAGAAGGTTTGGGCTACGCAAACGAATGCATGCGAATTGGTTTTATCATGTGAAAATGGAAGTGCTATACTCAAATCTGATATTCAAATTTCTTGTGTTGCGATTTCAAACGATTATATTGTTGCATCCAATGGAAAATTGATTACGGTCTATGAAATTATTTGGGATGAAATAAGCGATACTAGTTTTGCAAAAAGTATTAAAAGGGATAAGCCGTTTACAACTAAGCTAATCCATTCTTTCTTGTGTGAAAATGAAAATTTGTTTATTTACGATAAGAAAATAATCGCATTAACAGCATTGGGGGTTCAAATTCGATTCTTAACGGGACTCCCTGCGATTGCAATAAACACTCCATCAATTGAAGGTGAACCAATTGGAATCGATGTAAATGGAAATTTTTTAACCGTTTTCACAATGAACGGTTTCATAAAACTATTCGATTTAAGTAAATCAGATGCAAAATTTACGGTAGTCAGTAAAAATATTTACGATTTATGTGTGGATTTCGGTGAAATAATCAGCGCTAAGTCAAATATAACAGGTCGAGCAATCGCGTTTACAATCGCCAGTGCCAATTTGATTCCCGACCAAAAATTTTATGTATGGACAATAGAAAATGACGCCCTGGAAATTTTTGAAAAATTTCTTGCAAAATCTGCAAAGGGCGACACAGAAGCGTTGGACGATTTAGAAAAACAGTCTGAAACGATTTGCGCCAATCGCATGCCCATTTCATTTTTCTGGGACTACCAAGACGAACGTCTTCTGACCATTTGTGCGAAAAAAATGAGATCGCCAGATACGAAATCTTCAAACGAAAAAAATCATTTACTACCCGAATATTTGACTGATGATTTATATGAAAAACCAGAAAACTCCTTAAAAAATTCCGAACAAATTTTACTAAGTTTATTCTTAACTAACGAACACAGTCTAGTAATTAAAGAAGTCCAAGAATTAAGTATTGATATTCAATTAATTGGATTATATTGCCCATATTATATAACTTTGGAAAATGGTGAAGTAAAACGAAATTTGATATCTGATTTTGTTGGAATGGATAACTATGAAAGTTCAACAAAGAAAGCTCTTCTAGACTTTAGTTATCATTTAAGTTTGGGTAATATGGATGCAGCAATTCAATCAATTCGGTTGTTACCAAATGGAAGTAATGCATGGCGAAATTTAGCAAGAGTTTGTGTTAAAACGAAACGAGTTGATGTTGGTCGAGTATGTCTAGGACATGTAGGAGCTGCCCGAGAAGCACGAGCAGTTCGTGAAGCTATGGAAGATCCTTCCCTTGAACCAGAAGCCGTCGTCGCTGTTTTAGCTATTCAATTAGGAATGCTTGTAAGTTGAAAAAGAAAACTGATAAAATTTCATTGATTGCATTTTGCCTCATTTAGGACGAAGCTGAACAACTTTATAAACAGTGTAAACGTTACGATCTACTCAATAAGCTTTATCAAGCTAGAAACAAGTTTCCTCAAGCTACTGCAATAGCTCAAAAACATGATCGTATTCATATGAAAGCCACAGCTTTCGCATGGGCGAAATCTTTAGAAATAGCTGGTGACATTCCAAATGCGATTCAACGGTATGAAGAAGCCGGGTGCCATCGAGACTATGTCCCACGTTTGCTTTCATTTTTGGACAGAATGAAAGACCTGGAAGAATATATCAAAAAGAGTAACGACAAGTAAGTTTATGTAGTGCATAATTTAAACAATTGATTTTATAATCACTATTGAAAGAGATACATTTTATAATCTAAAAATTAGATGGGTTCAAGAAAACTAAAACTAAATTACAATTATTTTAATGAAGGTGGATTTAATTTTAATGTCTGAAGGGTCAAAACATCACAAATTACAGCTATTACCTACCCTAGTTATTGAAGTACTAGCTTATTTCATAAATTGATTTTAAATGTTATAATAAGATTAATATTTTTTGTTCAATAAAATAACGTGATATCTCTTAGCATTGTAAAGATTTGCATACTTATTGTCCTTATACGAGTCATTTATAAATTACAAGATATTTAGGAGTAGAAGATATTTGAACGTTTTTATTATAAAATATTCTTACAACGGATGAGAAAGATGTTACAAAATCAAAAACTATTTTATATAACTTATAAAAGAGTAAGAAAATTTAAAAGAAATAAAAAAATTTACCTCTAGATATGTTACTTCTATTATAATTTTTTGTGCTACCAAATGCTAAGAAGGAGGGTATATCTGCGACCAGGTTTAAAATCTAAAATTTTAATTTTCCAAAACCCCAAAACTTTTAGTGATGGAATTTTTGGTTATTCAAGTAAGAAAAAAATTTAGTTTTTGCAAGATTTAGGAATATATACTACTTGACTTGAAACTATTTGACTTAAACCTAACAATAAATCATGTTTAAATATCAAGTCAAGTAAAACATTGAATTTGAAAGCTAATGCATATCAAAATTTAAATTTCAAAATCAATGCATTGTACAAATTATCCCAATTCTTGACTTGATGTATCTCTAGCAGGGACATCAGGAATTGAAATTGCTTATTTTTATGCAAATACTTTTATTTCAATACACCGAGTAATATTAACTAAGGTTTAAGGTCACTTAGTGGCGTGGTTGACTAGATAGTTGCCCTAGAATTTTCATGGGGTTTCGGATTCGACGGTCGCTAATAACTATAGTAGTTAATGCGACCTTAAATAAACCAAAAAAAAAAAAACTAAGGTTTACAAGTACAATGTTTTAAAAACCATTAGTATGTGAAGGGACGCTTTATCAGTTTTTCGCGGTTCTGAGTTTATACAGAGCATACATGTGTTAAAAGCGAATCCCGGGAAAAAGAGACCTAGAAAAAAAAGACTCAGAAAAATGGTCGGACATACGAAAAGTGAGGATAGATTTATTTATTACGATATATACAACTATGATTCTTATCATAATGATGAAGTTAAGACTTTTGGTTTTTTGTAAAACTTTACGGTCACAAAAATGCACATACAGTCAAACAGTGAAAATGGGGTAAACGAACAGTGAGTTTTTTTTCGTCTTATTTCCGATTACCTTTTTAGGCACCGTTTGTAAGATTGTAAACTTAGAAGTATTTCTGTATGAACAGTTTTTTTCTATAT
Source organism: Sisyra nigra (assembly GCA_958496155.1). Classification (NCBI taxonomy): domain Eukaryota; kingdom Metazoa; phylum Arthropoda; class Insecta; order Neuroptera; family Sisyridae; genus Sisyra; species Sisyra nigra. Next base: position 16,051,290 of record OY292314.1, read on the forward strand.
TTATTTGTTTGTATTCCACATGAATAATGTATAAATATTATTATACCACATGCACTTGACTTCTGATAGCATCATGTTATACACGCATAAAAATGTTTATTATTGTTAGAACTAATAGTTCACTCATAATATTTGTAAATTTCAAAGTATGTAAGTATATTTTATGTTAATTTTTTCAAAAATTCGACTCCTCGGCGTACTAATTAAGAATTACAAGGTGAGGATAGTATTTAAAAAACTCTAATACAAATAATGAAATATACTTTCTTCAAAAGTTTCAAATGTTAGACGCGAACCATTTCAAATAAATAGATATCGTGAGCTTCTATAAACCAAAAGGACGTAACAACGTATTGTTGTTATTGTTTTTAAGATACTTTAGGTCACCTAGTGGCGTGGTGGACTAGATAGTTGCCTTATACGCCAGTGGTCCTGGGTTCGAATCCCAATGAAAGCCTAAAATGTTTTTTTCTGGGTTTTCACTTTTTGGATTCGACGGTCGCAAATGACCATAGTAGTTGATGCGACTTTAAATAAACCAAAAAAAAAAAGTACACAGTTTTTTAGAAGTACACTGAGTTTAATTTGTGAGACTAAAAGCATTTATTAAATAATATAACTGGAACAGTCCAGCAAACGCAAGTGCGCCAACTGGAAAAACCACCTATCCTAGTTTTAGTTCTAGTTTTAGCGTATTAGTCTATAAGAATTTATACAAACTTTGCTAGAGTTACTTGTAACAAATCCAAAGAATAAAAATAAAATAAAAATATTACAAAAAAAAAATAATATGAATTTGAAGTGAATAGTAATAAGCAGTGGCGGAACTATCATATCGCTAGACCCCGCGACGCGGGGGGCCCGAAAATTTTGAGAAAATTAGTACTAGTGGTGCTGCAGAGACGGTGCAGTAAAAAAGAGAAATTGAAAAAGGAACAGGAACGTTTAGTAAAAATACCAAAATTATCCCGTTTTTTTAAAATCGTTTGCTACGATCACAGAAAATCAAAGTACCTCTAAAGATGAGCAGGTATTTGAACAAGTTTACAGCGAAAAAATTAATCCAGCGACTTTAAACTAAAAAATTAAGGTACTAAACCTAGAGATGAAAGGAAATTTGAGCATGTTGATAGCAGAAGCAGTACGGCAATTGATTTGAATAACGATGAAAATGTTACAAATAAGGATATTAAGAAACTGTCGTTATTCTTAACGGACAATGCTAGTTTTAAAAACAAAATATTACACCTGATATGAAAAAAATGATAATATCTGCTAACTCCTCTAGACCTCAATGGCCTTTTAAGAAGGACCTTTCGCAAGAAAATCGGTGCTAAATTGAAATATGGGACGCTAGATACGAAAAGAAAAAATTCATATAAGGTTGAGGGTCGATCTAATTTTTTTGCGGGGTGGCCTTAAATTTGTAGTTCCGCCACTGGTAACAGGGATATTGAACTAAGAAAGTTTTAAAATATTTTTTCCTATTTGATTGTTTGGGACTTTAAAAAGACCTATTGTACGATTGTGCGTTAACAAAATGCTTTTTCTTTCCAGAGAATTGATGAAATGGTGGGGCCAGTATTTAGAATCCACAGGCGATATGAGCTATGCTCTTCAAGCTTATGAAGCAGCAGGTGATTACTTTTCCCAAGTACGATTATTGTGCTTTACCGAACAAGAAGAAAAAGCCACTCAACTCGCCCGCACCTCAGGCGATAAAGCAGCTTCTTACCACATGGCTAGATTTTATGAAACTAACGATGATATTGCTAAAGCTATTTCTTTCTTTGTTAAAGCACAAGCTTACAGTAAGTAAACAGAATTCATCACATTTTTTCCACTTTTAAGTTTAAAATTATTTTTATAGCGAACGCTATTCGTTTGTGTAAGGAACACAATTTGATTGAAGAACTATGGAATATCGCGATTGTTGCAAATAAACGCGATAAATTAGACTGTGCAAAGTTCTACGAAAGCTCCAAAGATATAGACAAGGCGATTATGTTATATCATCAATCCGGAATGATACATAAAGCCTTAGATTTAGCGTTTAAGACTAAAAAATATGAAACTTTACAAACGATAGCTACAGATTTAGATACAAACTCTGATCCAGCTTTGATTCAAAAATGTGCTAACTATTTTGTGGAAAATAATCAGTTTGAAAAGGCTGTAGATTTGTTGGCAATTGGAAAACAGGTTTTATTATTAATTATTTAATATATATATAGCTTATGTAATTTATTAAAATTTTTATGTTTCAGTATATCAAAGCTCTAGAAATTTGTTTGGAACATAATGTTCAAGTTACTGAAATCTTGGCTGAACGTTTAACGCCCAATAAAGATGAGTTAGATGAAACTTTACGAGTTTCGGTTCTTGAAAAATTAGCCGAAAGCCTACAAACACAAGGAAACTATCATTTAGCAGCGAAGAAGTTTACACAAACCGGGAATAAAATTCGTGCAATGAAGGCGTTACTAAAATCGGGAGACACTGAAAAAATTATATTTTTCGCAAACGTGTCTCGACAAAAGGAGATCTATGTTATGGCAGCCAATTATTTACAGTCTTTAGATTGGCAAAATCAGCCGAATATTTTGCGGAATATTATCAACTTTTATTCGAAAGGCCGAGCATTGGATTTGCTTGCCAATTTTTATGTTGCCTGCGCTCAAGTTGAAATTGACGAGTTCCAAAATTATGAGAAAGCATTGGGGGCATTGACAGAAGCAAGTCGAGCTTTGAGTAAAGTAACGGCGCCGCAAGATGCAACGCGACATCGCCGAGCGATTGAAATTGTTAATGGCCAAATGAGTTCCATTAAAAAGTTTGTGGATGTTCGTCGACTTTTTGAACGAGGCGACATACCAAATGGTAAGACTTTAGTATACTATTGTATGTTATTTGATACTCTTTTATAGCACAACTGAAACGAAATGTTTTAATTAAGTATCGGGACTATAAAAGACCAGTAACTTTAATGGGTCATAAAAATTTCCAAGGCTACAACGGCTCAAAAAAAAAAAATAAATGCATTCCAGACTTTTGCTTTAAATATCTGTAGTTACAAACACTTACCTACTTATTATCTTTAACATGCTAAAATATTCATAAAAATCGGAAAAAGTTCGTTTTTCTCGAGTAAGTTTTAGATTGATCGTAAATGAAGGGCCAATCTTTATATATAAAAATATTCTGTGCGTGTGTTTGTAATTAAACTCCTCCTAAACGGCTGGACCGATTTTTATGAAAATTTTTGTGTGTTTAAGTGGATTCGAGAATGGTTTCGATTAACAATTATCTACTTTTTTAAAATTGTTTATTTTTTTCTGGTAGCGAGGTAGCGCTGAGATCAGATTCAGAAAAATTTTCTGTACATTTGCTACTTCTAGGTACCTCAAAACGGTTCAGATTGTAACAGCTTATTTAAAAAGTTTGAAATTTTTGTATTTAAGTGTACAGGACGTCTGTCGGGGTCGCTAATACTATACTAAAAATATAACATCCATCCTACTTAATTTCTATTAATGTTTCTTCTAATCGCTCTTTACCTTTATTTCGTTTCTTCGTTTAAAATATTCTTGCGACATTAGCAACGTTCGTATTTGAGCCGTTCAGTGCACACATCGATTAACTCCACTTTTTCAACTTTTACAAATTTTCATGTCAAAACACTTGGCTCCTAGCTTTATATATCCGAAAAAAAATTGCTAATAATAAGTAATAACAGCTCTAAATGACAGTTTGCTTTTTAGCTTTTCCATAAGAGACAATGTATTTGAGAAGTCTATTTGCTCTGAACGGCTCATTTACTGATAGTGGAAATCGCGGACTTGATTTTTTTTTAATAAGTAATAATTACTTACCAATTGACATTTGAACAAAATAAAAATAAAATCCACTGAAAGCTTTTTTTAAATTTGTTTTTTAGTCTGCTTAAATAATTTGCCATTTTTTCACAATAAATACTTGATTATTTTCCTTGCTTCATACTTAAGAACGGTTGTTAAAAGTTTACGTTTTTGGCGAAAGTTCTTTTCTAAATATTATATGGGTCCAAATTCATGTCAAATTCTCCAAATTGATCACGTTTTATGAGGCTACTCGAAAATTTTCCATTGAATTTACCATCTTAAACGGAAAAAATACAATTCAAAAGCGCTGTGGGACAGTGGCGGATTTAGATTTATGCCGGCCTTGGTCCTTTCCGATGCACCGCCCTTCTTTACTATGTAAAAACGATAATAAAAATTATTAGTCAAAACAAAATAGGGACTTCCGGGCCTATGGTATAATCGATGTAATTTCGAAAATATTTTGGATTTTGATAAATCCGTTTGAGGACCTATTTTTGAATGTCTAAGAATTCGAAATACGGAAAAAAAAATTTTTATTTTTTCAAATTTTTAGACTAGAATATCCTCTTACTTTTTATATATTTGCCTCCTTGTTAATCACTGCTTTAGTCTTACCTAATAAAATTATTGTAAGAAAATCTGGTTTAGATTCTTTCTGTTGTTACAGGACTGACTCAGGCTCGACAATTATTGAATTCGGCCGATCAAAATGTGCAAACCTACGTAAGAAAAGGTGATATTTATGCGGTTATGATTCAACATTCATTGAATGCGGGTGATTTGACCGAAACAAAGCAATTACTTACGGACTTGCGGCAATACTTATCAGAATCTGGTAATGTCAGCCTCACATACTATTTAAGTAGTGAAATCATTCAGGTTCTGGCTAAAACATTGGGAATACCAGTCGTTTCACTTATACCACAACGTGGAAATAACCCTGAAAACAATTCTGAAAATCAAGACGAAGCTGAAGAGCAGGAAATTCAAGAGGAGGTCGAAGTTGAATAGTTGAAATTTTAAAAGAATTAAAACGTGATTCTTATTTATTATATTTATTTTTTTTAATAACTACATATCAGCTTTCAAATATAAGATATATTTTATATATATAATAAAGATTAATACCAAAACAAAATATTTATGGAACTTAAAAATACTTTCTGTTAAATCTAATGACCTATGTGGTCCATCAATATTTGTTACTAAATGAAATAAAAAATTTAAATAAATCCTGTAGATATATTTTTCAAATATATTTTCAAAGAGCAAAACGTTCCAAGAATACAAAATTTTCAGGAACGGTGTTGTGTTGAGGTGGGGTTTAAAATGTTTAGTATACAACAAAAAAAAACTGTAAAATTATTGAAATTGTTACCTTATCTCTTTGACTCCGATAAATGTTTGATCTTTTCTTTTTGTCGAAATATCACAGAGTTTCATCGACTTAATATAAAATTTTCATAAATCAATTCCAATAATCAATGGTTGTATATTTCGATTGAGCTCGATATGTTGTTCTTCTAAATCATTTATCACAGGATTTTTAATTTTAATCTATAATTGGTTAATTTATGAAATATTAAGTCGATTTTTATGACTTGTCCAATAAAATTACGAGTTTTTTATTTTTTTGGAAACATTGCAGCAGTGCTTTCTGTGAAGTGAATCGCCTTGTTTTTACAGCAATCAGTTTTAAAACAGTTCAGAACTAACGCGATTAGTTATCAACTATTCTAAAATGCTGTGCGAATAAAGCTATTGTCAAAAGAATTATAGTTTTCTGTTACTAAATTGAGGAACCATTTGTAAATTATGTCACACGTATTTCATGATTTCTTGACTGCCTGCTATTGACCTTGTCATAGATGGTCACATTTGGGACACTCTCTTCTGGTGTGTATGGTTGCCACCAAGTTTTACGAAGTTTGGAGCAGTCGGGATATATTCTAATCCTCGTCTGTGCATATAAATTTGTCACGTTTTTTTTAAAAGAAAAAGGAAGAAAAAACCAACCATATCCAACTAGAAATTCTTCCTGATTTCCCTATTTCTTGGTAAGAATTTATCAGGAAAAAATAAGGATTGCTTCAATAAGGTAAACCTAATCTCGTCCAAATCAGGATCTCATTGGATAGCTTTGCTAATAAAATATTATTTTTCATTAGATATTCCTGCTTGAGTTCATTTGAATTTTTTTACAAAAAAAAAGTAATTCGTCAGATATCCTTAATTTGGTCCATTTGAAGTTCTCAGGATTGACTTGTTAAGAGAAACATTATTTGTCATTAGCTTTTTTCGATCTACGTAAAGTGAGGACACGATTTGTACCTCATAAGTCTAAGGGTCGAATCTAAATAGAAATCCAGGATTTATAACTTGGGATTCCAGATTCACCAGTCCCTAATGACCAGAACAGTTGAAGCGACTTTAAATTATAAAAGAAAGAAAATCATAATAATGTCCTTTCTTTTTCAAAACAAGACAATCCTGAGAAGAGCTTAGAAATCGGGTCCTTGTCAGGACTTATAAGGTAATCCTAAGAAGGACCTCATAGATCATCTGCGTTACATTCTTGTCAGGTTCCTCATATGGTAATCCTGATTTTTACCTTATCAAAGCAGAAGGTTAACCTGATCAAGTCCTTATCGGATCCTTATAACAAACTATAATCGGATATAAATACTCTGAAAAAATACTTTACATAATTGTAGAAATCATTAAGAAAATGTAATGTAAAAATATTTTTTTACAAAAATCGGGAGTTGAAACTTAAAATCAGAAGTTGTGAGAAACGATACGTTTTCGAGAATCTCCCGATCAGATCGGGAGAGGTGGCAACTTTCTTGGTGTGACGTCACATATTAAGCAATTTACCTAGAAGCTTATGAACCGATTTAGGATTTTGTTCCGCGAACGACTTTAGAATTGCTCCGAACTAAACGAGGATTTACGAAAAACCCACGAAAATTGTTAATTGAACTGAACGTTGGCAGTGGTTGATAGCCAAACTGGATTTTGAACTAGCCACGATTTAACAAACTGCGTATGAGCAAGAGAATCGAATTTTTCGTCCTAACAAAAATCCGAGAATTGCTAGAACCAATTCTGAATCGGTAACAAACGCATTTCGTGAGAACCGCGAACATCGGACCGTTACTCGGTTCATAAGCAATAATCCTAAATTTGTCTGGAACTGATTCGTAGTCGGTTCAGAACGAGACCCGCGAACAAAGCTATTAAGTTTCGTGTTTTAATACTTTTAATTTTGATATGTGACGTCATGAAGGTTTTGATCCTCTTCTGCCGTTTGTCAAACTTTGTTGACCCCCTCCCTTCACCTCAACGTGTGAGGTAATTTATGCATGGCGCCTAATTTAGGTATAAAAGAAAACAATAATTTCATTTTTTATATACAACAAAAAACTAAAAGAAAATACTGCTGCAACTGTTTTAAATGCCAAATTAAAAAAAACAAGATGGCCTCCCGTACAAACTACATAATCAGTGATGAAAATGAGACTAATTTCACATAATGCCATCCAAAAAATTAAATCAATTATCCTAATTATTTACAAATATTTATATTAGGATTGCGTTAAATAAAACTATCATACTTTCATAGTTATAAGGTTAAAGTAAAAAAGTTGATTCTATCCTTCATTTTAAATAACAGAAATACTTTTCAATTTATATAAATAATTATTTTTACGCTATACTCTCTTTAACAAATATAGAATTGTTATTTGTTAGATTTGATTAAAAACCTATTAAAATCGTTTATGACAATATGGGGATGAACTGGAGAAAGTTTCAAGCATATTTTAACTATATTATGAACTGTAAGTTCTTTCAACCCCCTACTGGCCTGATTTGTTTGAAAACTCAAAATTGAAAAACCTACATAGAAAATATTTAAGTCGAATAAACCTACATGTAAAAACGAAATATATCCGAACAGTTTGAGAAAACTAATATGCACATTTTCTATTCGTAGAAAATTTTCATCGTTTTTCTTATTATATTGAAAACAGAAAACCGATTAACATTTTTTTTTAATTTTCCGCGATTCTTAGCGTCAAATCGTGAAAAGCTTACATTTAATATTTATATAACTACGATCATGTTTAGTCTAATTTAACATATAAATATTTACAAGGGTTAATTAGTGGTGTGAATCCTACTTGTAATTATTGGAAATATTTTTAACGTACAACATTTTTTTTTAATATTCATTTAGTGTTTGTCCATTCAACATAATTTTTTTAAACTTAATGTATACAAAGTTCTCCTATAGCATTTTTTAAATAATTATTCCTCTCTTACTTAAATAACATAATTACTAACTTACTTCCAAATCATCTATATTTAAATATAAATTTATATGTGTGTATATTATAATTGGTCACAAGAATTAACAGTCGACTATCTATTTATATGTACAATTATTTAATATCGCGCTAAAATGTCGATAAATTCGTTTTTGAAATTGTTAGCTATAAAAAATAGAAACGCCACTATTTTTACAATAAACTAAACGCATTTTATATCTTTTTTTTTCATTATATTATTTACAAAAAATTATATGGATTTAAAAAAATAAAAAAGGTTTTCTTCAAATTTTTCGTCCATCGTTTAAAAAAATGACTTAATCGAAATACTAAGTATTATATACGTTGAATGAATCATAAAAGAACGGGGTAAGTCCATGATCATATGATGGTATAATTTGATGTGGCATTTAAACATAGAAACAAGTTCTAGAAAATCAATGGCTAATTAATAATGTACATAAATGAGACAAAACATCCTCTAATTTTATACATAAGGTTCACTGTGAATGGGTTTAATTAACAAAATATTGCTAATTATAGATTGTATATTTAATTATCACTGAATTCTTGCTTTATTTATCTATGGTTATAAGAGCATTGCTATGTAATGTTAGAAAAAATATTGTTAATAATCGTACTGATTTAGGTCCGAATTGCAATAAGTATTTATGAGTATTTCAAAATTTAAAGTTGCCGCAAAGTTTATCAGTCACTATTCATTTACTTGATCTATTGCTAATCAGAGATAACTATCGACGGTATTCATAGTCGTCAATCACATTTGAGGAAACATTCAATTTTTTTTTGTTCTGTTTATTTAAGGTTGCATTAACTATTATGGTCATTAGCGACTGTCGAATTCAAAAATCCAGAAAAAAACATCTTAGGCTTTCATTGGGATTCGAACCCAGGACCACTGGCGTATAAGGCAACTATCTAGTCCACCACGCCACCAAGTGACCTTTCAAAATTATACTGAAAATATTCAATAATCATTTACTTGAAGGAACTCTGGCCTTCAATTAGGTTTTCATGGTTTACAAGTTAAGCATAAACTCAACTCATGTGAATTTGATCTATAGAAAATGTCATAATATTTAAAGTGTTTACTTGAGCCTATGCTTTATTTTGTAATGGAAGAGTTTGGTGAAATCAAAATTGAATGACCGACACTGACCACCACTAAAATTTGAGCGAAGACTATGAATACGGCTGGAAGTCAGTGGTCGTACCTTTTTTTACGTAAAAGATGGATTGATTTTTTTAAGAACTTGAATTCGGATGAGAAATCGCTGGCGAACTGGATTTAACTGGCGGATCGTATATTAGTGAGTATTAATCGAAGTGATTGATAACTTAATGGGCTGCCACTTCTTAGCTTGCGTTCAAAAAAAATTAAGTTTCTATCAGGGATATTACGAAAGTTATAACGGTCATAATTTAAGCATTAAAGACCAACTTAAATATTTAACTAGTTATCAAATTTAAAAAGAGACAAATCTATTTTTTTAAATATTATGATTAGATTGTCGCTCTATGGTGGTCCTAGGGTCGAATCCCAATAAAAGCTCAAGATTTTTATGTTTTTTTTTTAATAACTATGGTCGTTTATGTGACCTTGAATAAGCAAAAAAATAATATGAATGCTTTTTCGTGTATAAATCGATTCTGCAGTGGCTCATAATTAAAGCCTTTTATTGTAATATTTGTGATTTGCATGATATTCGTATCGTTAAATGCGAATGTTTAAAATGATCCATAAGCATATAAAAACCTTCGTAATAACTCTGATTTCTACATATAACGAGAACCAGTCACGGATTTTAAGTTAATGTATAGTGGTCGTTAAAATGTACAAGCCGATTCTGGCAGCCGCACGGTCATTTGATAAATATTGAAAATGTACACAATGTTATATATTTTAGTGAACAATCAAAGCCAATTTTAGGTTTTTGTATCGTGAATATACAACAATACAATTTTTATTCCCTACTTGTTTGCCGTTACGGCTTTTTAAAAAATGTAGAGGACAATTTCTGTAGATGTTGAATTTTGTTAAGAACCGTTTTTTGTAATAATCTATCATTTTCAAGATATAGTAAAAAAAACTCATTTCCATTATATTATGGGAATCAACAGTTTGGTGTATAAGCTCAAAAACAGATGCTAATCTGACTTTTGATTGCGGTCAAATTAACATTCCAACATTCTTAATATCGAAAAATATTGAGAAAATACATTTATGATTCTCTTTTTAGGTTACGACTATTTGTCCTTTACAAATTCTATTACAACCGTGGGGGCTGCCAGAATCGGCTATCATTTTTAATGACTTGATACGGTAAAAGTAAATGTGAAAGGTGTGTACATTTTCACGACTAAAGCTGTATTTACACGACTCTTATACTGTATTTACAATGACCCTTATACTACTATCTACTAACAGTGATCACGACTAACTGATATTTGGTGATTAGTAGTGATCTCGCCCAATTTACGACTACTTATGATCCTGGTTTAATACTAACACATTATTGACTTTCTCTAACAATCTTTTTCTCTTAATACATAGCTGGATCTTTTATTGTTATTTTTTTTTCTAGAAAGGGGTTGAATTATTGGCACTTAGATACAAGGAAAAAATGATACATGTTCAAATTTTGAAAGTTTTTTTTTTAAAACGAATTGTAAATTTTATTTGAGTAGAACAAATTCTGAATAAATCACTTTAAAATTGTTTTATAATAAAGATGTACTTTATGCATAAACTTTATTTTTGCTTTTTTGAAAAATTCTGAACCTGTAACGTTTTTTGTATGTATCCCTCATATATTAGATGCGTTTATTACCAAACGATTATCAAAGTGATTTCAACGCCTCATTTATTAAATCGATTAACTCCATAAAAGAAAACATTTTAAAAAAGATAATACAAGGTTCTGAACTATTTTACGTATTATGCAATGACTAAACAAATTGTCTCATGGTGGTGTTAAATCCGTTGCGGTCGTGCGGCACCGCTGCGCCGTCCAGGCCTTCGATGAATTCAATACCAGGTTTTGTTGATATTCAATGTGAAAATGTCATATAAATTGGGAACATTTTATAATTTATATACTTTTGTTTAAATGTACAATAATTTAAACGTATTTTCAAATCGAATCGGAATTATCTCGAATTGTTAGTTTGCCTAGTTTTTTTTTGAGTACATAAAGATGAGAAGTCTCAAGTCTTTTAACATTAAAATTTAATATAATTTGAAAAGTGGAGTTAGTCAATTTGGTAAATGAGGCATTAACTTATCTAACTCATCGAAACCACCTACAGTAATGCCTTAATCTTAAATATTTTTAACCAAATAATTCATTTTAAAAATGCGACATCAATGTATACAATCATCTGTGTTTTATTACCCTCTCAATAAAACATGGATACCAATCAAATCAAATTATTCTGAACCAAATGAACTATAAAACCAATATAAACTTGTATTTTTCAATATAAAATTAGCGAAATTACAAAGCAAAATAAGTATAAATGTCAGAAATCTGATAGTGAAACTACAATAAAAACCAATCACTGAATTGACTCAATAATCGAGTGTTCTCATACACATTTGTAAAACCAGTGAAAAGGGTACAAAACTTTACTAAAAATGGCTATTCTTTTACATGGCAGCTGATTTGTTCAACGTGTCAAAAAGGAGAGAAACCTAACTCGATACTATTAAAGCAGTTCTAAAACCTGGTCAATATTAAAGCCTTTTTGCTTTTTGTTGAAATTATACGATAAAATATTTAAAAACTATGACAAAAATCCCTCTTTGAGAGCTGTGATTTTATTTTTAATAGGTCGCTAAAACGTTTCCATTTAAAGTGGGAACGACTACTGGATGACTACCTTGTTGATGTAATTGCATGTGACTTACGGATGATACAGTTTGTGAGATGACCCCACCTTGTGTGTTCAGTTGTGTCGCTTGACTAACTTGCGGAATTTGAAGTCCAGCCCCGGGATTCGCTTGTGACGCACTGGGTTGCTGCTGCTGCTGCTGCTGTTGAACGTTGTTCACGGTCGCGGCTCCGGTTGTGACGGCATTGGTCGTGTCCGTGTTATGTTTGCGTAAATGACGCAACATGTTACCCTTTTCGACGAAAGTCTTACCACAATCAGGACAAGCGTGTGGTCGCTCGCCACTATGTGATCGCCTATGTGACACCAAATGACCCTTACACATGAAGTCTTTTGGACATAAATCGCATTTGAATGGACGCTCAGCGTTGGCTCCTTTGTTATGAGAGCGTTGGTGAAACAATAAGTTACCCTTAAGCGGGAACGATTTGCCGCATTCGCCGCAAGCAAACGGTCTTTCGCCGGTATGCGACCGCATATGATTGACCAAATGCTCTTTTCGAGTAAACGGTTTTGAACATACACTGCAACAATGCGGAGTTTCGCCGGTATGTTGGCGTAAATGATTGGTCAAGTGTTCTTTGCGAGTGAACGTTTTTTGACAGAATTCACAACGATGCGGTGATTCACCGGTATGAATACGTACATGGTTTGTTAGATGCTCTTTACGGGTGAACGATTTAGAACAATACTGACAACGGTGTGGTGATTCGCCGGTGTGCTGTCGTACGTGATTAGTTAAATGTTCTTTCCTTGTAAAACTCTTGGTACAGTATGTACATTTGTGTGGCGATTCGCCGGTGTGTTGACGGATGTGGTTAACAAGATGATCCTTACGAGTAAACGCCTTTGGGCAATAACTGCACCGGAACGGAGTTTCACCGGTATGCTGTCGAACGTGATTCACTAAGTGTTCTTTACGAGTAAACGACTTAGCACAGTAATCGCAACGATGCGGCGATTCGCCGGTATGTTGACGCACATGGTTCAATAAATGTTCCTTGCGAGTGAAGGTTTTCGAACAGAAATCACAACGATGCGGAGTCTCGCCAGTATGCCACATAATATGATTCGTAAAATGCTCCTTTCGTGTGAATGATTTACCGCAGATTTCACATCGGAAGGGCGTGTCGTTTGTATGAGAACGCATATGATTGGCCAAATGCTCTTTGCGAGTATATTTCTTACCGCATAACGTGCAATGGTGGGGTGTTTCGCCAGTATGCCACATCACATGGTTCATGAAATGCTCTTTTCGTGTGAAAGACTTCTTACAAATTTCACAACGATGAGGAGTTTCTCCAGTATGCTTACGAACGTGGTTAACCATATGCTCTTTTCTAGTAAAAGTTTTTGCACAGTACTGACACCGATATGGTGTTTCCCCAGTATGCGATCTAGTATGATTATCCAAATGTTCTTTTCGAGCAAAAGACTTGCCGCAAATGGTACATCCATACGGCTTGTCGGTGGAGTGTCGTTTCATATGGCGTTCCAGAGACGCTGAATTAGCGAACACATGAAAACATACAGCACAGGTATACATACTACATCCCAAATGGCATTTACCATGTGAAGTCAATTCAGCGGCACAAGTAAATGCTTTACCACAAACCTGACAACAAAATGGTTTTCGTTCAATATGGTAACGCCGATGTACAATCAACTGATATCGAAACGGAAACATTTTACCACACAAATCACAAACGTGAGTCCCAGAAATAACTGGTGGACTACTAGTTCCCAAAGCACTCGTACTAGGTTTTTGCTCCCCCTTAACAATATTTAAATTCGGCGATTGGGGATTAACAGCTGTCGTTCCCGAAACATTAGTTACAATATGAGTGTTGTTCTGATTTGGTGTCGGCGACTGAATATCAGTCTGCAACTTACCGAACACTTCATGATAAGCCAACAACTGGTTAATATCTTCCACATTAACCTTATACATATTTTGTACCATTTCTACTCCCAATGATTTCGCTAAATCTTGATCCTGAATACCAGCTGAAATTTTTACAATACTCCCATCAACAGTACGAACATCCATCATGTGGTGTCCCGGTTTAATATCTGGCATTTGAAACTGTGCAGTACTCAAAATTTTTGTACAATTCCCGTTACCCTTTTCATGCTTCACCACTAACTCTCCATCCTGATTGGTAGATATCGAAGTTTCTGTATTACCCACATTATCAACATTATCTAACACCTGATGCACTCCTAGCTGCTGTAATTGTTGTACTGTTAACCCTTGATTTAATGGCTGATTAATTTGATTTTCATGCTGGTTCATTTCCTGTGTTATGTGAGCCAGGTCAGATTTGGAATCTTTCTGCTCTTCCATAACATTAACCATATTGTTGTCTTGAACTTGTACTTGGACCAATGATTGGTTTCCGGCATTCTGATTGTTGGATACGTGCTGCTGTTGTTGGTGGGTGTTTGAATTGATTTGTTGTGAATGTTGATGGTTCGATTGTTGATTTTGGTTGTGATGTTGGTTATCGTTCGATTGGTTCCCTTGTTGGTTTTCCAAATGGGACATAGCAGATGTTGGTATCGAAATGTTAGCAACTCCTTGTGATGTTGAGATGCTAACAGGTATTTGTGCATTTATATTATTACTGTTATGATGTAATAATAGAGAATCAGATGGAAGAATTCCTGAATGTTGTTGTAGCATTCCATCCTGGAATAATTTGATATGTCAGTTATTGAAAAATGAGGTCGAGGGGTCACTTTAGTATTATACATCGAGTGTTTCAAAAAGAATTAGTTTCATATTCTTATAGTGTTATATTGATAGTATAAAACAAAAACAAAAATTTTGGCGCCATAACGAGCTTTAAAATAAATATTAAATTTTAACGCAATTCATTTTTCATCTATATTACAAAGGCTTTTTTTAAATATAGACAAGCAATTTTTGGACATTATAAGAAAATATTTCTTTGAACACCCTAATGTATATATATATTTCGGAGTTCTCTCAAAGTTTATGAGTTTACACAAAAACAAAATAAAAAATTTGTTATGGTGTAGGTATAAAATAAACGAAATATTTAATTTTTTCATGGAATCTAAAATATATTATAAAAAAAAATATGATGTATCAAATTGCAAACACATGGAATGTGAAATTTGGTCAAGTCAGAGGAGTTCATACAAACGAAAGGTACAAAAGGAGAAAATTTATGAACAATGTAATAAATAAATTAAATTAAATATAAACAGGTAATATTAGTAAGATTTGACGGCGGAAATTTTAAAATCTCGACAAAAAAAAACTTTTTTCGAGATGCCGTGTCTAAATTTTCTAAGTCTAAAATTTGTCCCAGGTGATAATAAAACCATACAGTAATGAAACAAGTTCTGCGCAATATACAATTATAGCGACTTTTTGTATATGTATTGCACAGCAACTGTGCTGTAAATGTATGGTTTTATTTTCATTTCGAACAAATCTACTAGTGAATCATCAAGTCAAGTATTTGGACACTTTGTGCAATAAACTGCACTTATTATTTAATAAACTTGGGGATATTGTTATTTCCCGGGCGCCAAAATTTGACAACGGATCCTTGTAGATCTCGCCAAAATAAAACAAAAATAAAGAGTAGGTACAATTTCCCAAAATTTAGCTTTTTTAGCCCAAAATTGGATTTTAGTATCACGATCCAAATATACTTATTAGTAGAAAATCCGAATGTACATCGACCTTCACCGAGTTGATAATAGAATGAAACATATATTATCATGAATTTAGTATATTAGAAAATATATTAAAAATAGGTTGCCTAAAAAAATCCAGGACAGACTATTAGAGAGTAAGGTTAGCGTGGCGCCAAGAATTGACGACGGTTCCTGATAAAACAAGTCAAAAGAAAACGAAAATGAAGAGTGGTAATTTTCGAGTTTTCGTTTCGTTTTCGATAAAAACTGGATTTCAAGACGCATTTTTCTCATGGGAAATAATTTTGATAAATCTGTCAATTAAGACGTAACTATGGGAACTGTCATATATTTTAACTTAATTCATATAAATTCATCTAATAATTTCCTACTACAAATGCCAAAGGGGTCCAGGGGCCCCCCTGGCAGGGGTTTGAGCCCCCAACAAAAGAAATTGTAGTCACTGTCGTTTACCCGATTTTCATTATTTGACTGAATGTGCACTTCCTGACAAAGTTTACGAAGTTTTACACAAAATTACGTGCTTTAAGATAAAAATTATGCTGCAAATACGATTTGTAGTTATTCCTATGAAATCTATGAGTTTTCAGTATTCGTTGAAAATCTTTATGATAACAGATCCTGCATTATTAGAGCATTTTAAATGTAAAAAATATTTTTAAAATCTACTCATCTTTAAAATGCGTGGTATCTAAGGATTGTTTATTTTGTTAATTTTATTTTCTATATTGTTTGAGTTCAAGCTCAAATCGAAATAGTTAGTATTTCATTAATTTTGTGATGTTTTCTATGTTTTATTCCTGAAATTTTGTATTATTTGATGTATATAAAATACGTATCCTTTAAATTGCAAAATAAATGAAAATTATTATCACTGAATGGAAATTTAATATTGAAAACGTGTTCGCAAATAAAAAATAATGAGTTGTTCAAATTGGACCATGTACGTTTCCATAGTTACTCATACCTTGAATTTTACAAATGGCTTGCTTAGGCCTCATGATGACGTCAAAATTTATCGATTTCTCTTCGGAATTTCGATTTTGGGTAAATTGGCACGAAATTTAGCTTCTATCAGCCTTACTTTATGGTTATACAAAAACATAATGTAAGGCAATTTCAAATACTTAAGGCGCCACGCTAATCTTACTCGCTCTTTTAATATGAAATATAACTACAATAATTTCAGAAGTTCCTATAAAATTCGAAAACTTTGAGAGCTTTCCGAGGTTTCTAGATCTAAAGTGACAGAAGTAAGAGTATTTTTTGAAAAATTCACCTGTCCAGCTTTTCCATTTTCTACTTTGGGTGTAGCAGTAGGAAGACCATAAACCGAAACTTGTGGAATCGGTCCTGGCAACAAATTAGTCAAAACCCAATATTTCGCTACACTGGATAACGCGACAGCATTTAGCGCCGTTGGATTTACTCTCAAATCGGTCGGAACTGTCGTCGTAACCGGAGTGCGATTCGATTCCTATTTAATTATTTTTCAATTAATTACACATTTAATGAAATCAAAAGTATTCATTTCAATATTAACGAGTCTCATTAGTAAAACAAACCTCAGATGACGTAATTGGTACCGGTGGGGCAGCCGATGTCGGTATTAAATTATGCTGATCTCCCGAATTCATGATTGGGACATGTAAATTAATTAATTTCGATACATATTTCACATGAAAACTTAAGTAAAAGTGTCAACAATGCGGAAATATCACGGAAAAATCACGTGAAAATAGTCACTGTCATTGTCTTTTGGTGAGGGGTGAACGGAGAAGCCATTACAAAAATGACTAACACAAAATAAAAGTATTCACTTAACTCGAGTTGAATCAAAAAGAAGCTAACAAATGATAGAACTACGTCGTAACACACATTAAGTTAAGCATTGCTAACATTTCATGGTTAACATTTAGCCGAAACTCGTTGGAAAATATTTCCTTTCTTATTTCGGTCGAAAAATGTATCGTGAATTTAACAATAAACACACGTTAAGTGTGATGACGCCAAAGCTACGCTAGACCGATAAAGCTAATCGCCACAGCTTCGAATTAATAAAACTAATCACAATCACACTTTTGAATTGATTTATGCCGTATATGAATTAACCACAAAATGGTCTTATCTAATTAGATTAAACGCATTCATATAAAATATGCCCATCTAATGAACACCATTTACAAATTTTATTTTTTAAGAAGATGGCGTCATTTCAACTAGAACTGATGCCAATAGATGTAGTTCTTCTTCGAGACTCGTCAACAGTCGGAAATGTTTCGAACACTCCCGGACTGTTCCTGGCCCAATGTTAAATGTGGTTAAATTTACCAAAAATTTGACGTGCAGCACAACCAACATAATATAATTTAAAACCAAAAAATCGCCATTGAAAAATAAAGAAATTTATTTGTTATAAGTTGGTTGTTTCAATCCACATGTGCTTAAAAGTAATATAACCTAAAACATTCTTTTCAATACTTCATCTTGCTAACTGCAGATGTTAGCAAGAAAAATAATTAAATATTAATTATAATTAGAAGAAATAAGTAATCATGTCTATGTATAATTTTAAGAAAATCGCGGTGGTTCCACCGGCAAAGGTAATACATTTTAATCAAATACTATTTATAAGTGTAAATGATATTAAACAAAACGTTATATTTTTAAGGATTTCATCGATATCATTTTATCGAAAACTCAACGGAAAACACCAACTGTGATCCATAAAAACTACAAAATTTCAAGAATCCGTTCTTTTTATATGAGAAAAGTTAAATTTACTCAACAAAATTTTCATGATCGACTCAGTCAGGTTCTACAAGAGTTCCCAAAGTTAGATGATGTACATCCATTCTATGCGGATTTAATGAATGTCCTATACGATAAGGATCATTACAAATTAGGTTTGGGTCAGTTGAATACTGCAAGACATTTGATTGATAAGTAAGGATACTGTGTAAGGGTTGAACTTCAGTGTATTTACTGTTTTAAATTTTTAGTGTTGCCAAGGACTATGTTCGTTTATTGAAATATGGAGACTCGCTTTATCGTTGTAAGCAGTTGAAACGAGCTGCACTTGGTCGTATGGCGACAATTATGAAACGACAAGCTGCTAATTTAACATACTTAGAACAAGTTAGGCAACATTTAGCTCGTCTTCCATCTATCGATCCCTACACCCGAACTATTGTAATCTGTGGTTTTCCAAATGTTGGAAAAAGTTCGTTTATAAACAAGGTATGATATGCATTTTTATTTCTTACCATTTCTAGGGGTCATCCATAAATAACGTCACACGAATTTTATGATTTTTTGACCCCCTCCCCCGTCCTTGTCACAGGTGGTCACATTTGCAAGACTCACTCCTCCTTAGTATGACGTCATATGTTTTATAATTTTACATATACAAATAATTATTGAATTAAAACAGCAGTTCCAAAATTGTTTTATTTCAATTTAAATGATTTTCTAATAAAATTAACATCAAATCAAACATTTCAAGAAATAAACAAAAAATAAAACGACTAATTATATTAATTAACTAGCTGATCCCCGCCCGCTTCGCTGAGCGTTTTCAAGTTTGGCGATGTATGTTTTTAGTTGCACAGTTTTTATTTTTTTGATTAGAAAATCGATTTTTTCTTTGGAATAAAAAGTATTTTATAGCACTTTCTGTAATTTTTACTACCTGTATGTGAACATTTCGTCCAAATCGGACTAGCCGTTTTCAAGTTTGCTAAGAACAAACAGGCAGATAGACGAAACTATTCGAAATAAAAAGTAGCCTAGAATGTAAGTTACAATATTTAATAACTTTTTGTGAAAATTTTATTGAAATTGACCCAGTCGTTATCAAGTTTACCCCGGACAAACAATGTTTTTTTGGGGACAATTACAATGTAAATGGCATTTATTTTTTGTATAAAATATATGAAAATGTAGGTAATAAAGAGTATTCATCAAAACACCTTACATTTTTTATTAAGAATAGATCTAATAGATTAGATAAAAATCTCAGCTATGAAAAATAATTCTGTTTTTGTTCCCTCGCATAGGTAACACGTAACGTTTTTATTATATAACTTTTCAAAAAGTAGAAATCTTTAATCTTATTATTGGTATAGAATATAGATGATCAAACTTAATCATCTCGAAAGTTAATTGTCAAATGAAATAAAAACAATATCACCGCTAGGCACGGTGCAGCATTTAGCGGCATTTATCAACGGGTAATAGTGTCGGCGCGTAACACTACACCGAGAAAAGAATTCTCTTCAAACAATTAAATCTAAATATTTAATATTTGATTGGCAATAGGCTAACAAATTATTTTGTGGGCGTAAATGAAATTCAGTTGTCAGAAGAAATTTTTTTTTCTCATTAAAATATGTTTCTACAGATAGTGTTGCAAATGTTTTTCGTTAATAATTCAAAATTCGTGCTTTATTTAACACTTAGATTAAAATAGCTTTTGAAATGTGACGTCACAAAATTTAGGAACCCCCCACCCCATCCTCTTGTCACACTTCATTGCCCCCTCCCTCCCCCTTAAGGTGTGACGTAGTTTATGGATGGTCCCGTATTAGATTTTCCAAAAATAACTAATACAAAATATCTCAATTTTTTTTTATTTAGATAACAAGAGCTGATGTTGAAGTCCAACCATATGCATTTACCACGAAAAGCTTATACGTAGGCCATACAGATTATAAATATTTACGTTGGCAAGTGATTGACACCCCTGGAATATTAGATCATCCTTTGGAAGAACGAAACGTTATTGAAATGCAAGCTGTTACTGCTTTAGCTCACTTACGAGCCGCTATATTATACATTTTTGATATATCCGAACAATGTGGCCATACTTTAGAAGAACAGTTAAATTTATTCGAAAGTATTCGACCTTTGTTTGCCAACAAACCACTAATTGTCGTCATGAATAAAGTGGATGTAATACGACTTGATGAACTGCCTCCAGAACGACGTGCTATCTTAAAAGCCCTTGAAGATGATTCCGCTGTTCAGGTGATTGAAATGTCGACGGTGACAGACGTTGGTGTAATGGAAGTGAAAACTGAAGCTTGTGAAAAATTGTTGAGCTATCGAGTGGATCAAAAAATGCGAACGAAAAAAGTAGATGGCTTATTAAATCGTTTGCATGTGGCCACACCTAAACCACGCGATGAGAAGGAACGACCTCCTTGTATTCCAGAAAGTATTTTGCTAAAGAAACAAAAGGAGCAAAGCAGAAAACGTAAATTGGAACGCGATATTGAAGAAGAAATGGGAGATGATTACGTCTTGGACTTGAAGAAGAACTACATGGTTGTTCCAGAGGAAGAACGACATGATATTATACCAGAATTCTGGGAAGGACATAATATCGCTGATTATATTGATCCTGAAATTTTCGAGGTAATTTTATTTATTTATTTTTTTTTTTTTAATAAAAAAAGAGAAATATTGATTCTCAAAAGCTCGCTGATTGGCTAGTTTATTTCGTTAATAACTAATAAATGGTGCATCAAAAAAAAAAAAAAAAAAAATTACAAAGGACTTTTCGTCTTAGAATTGCGTTATCTATCTCCAGTTAAGCTTTTCCCGTTACTTTTGAGGCACTCTGTAGGTTGGTTAAATTTTTTGAAGGGAAACTTTTATATAGACGAGGTCTTAGAATTTTGTCGGTCACAAAAACGACAGCTTGGTGAGAAGCGAACAGTGGCGAAGGGAGAGAAAGGCTGGCGGTAGCGGAGAAATACGGCTTTATAACATGGATATGCTCATAAGGCGGGACCCTTTTATCAGGAAGGTGTATCTTCTGAATTTAGGTCCGACGTTTCAAACAGAGATGGCAGCGCAATGCTCAACTTGGTTTAAATTACATATATTTATTATGCGCTTGCACTGTCATTATATTACGTGGCTGGGATTTGTTTGGGATCAAAAAAGTAAAGCGCAAATTGTATTTATAATTAAACAATTGTTTGATAAAATAAAAGGGTGCGATTTAAATGTACGCCGAAAAAGGTGAAAATCATTTTATCAAAGATTATATTGGACATCTAAGTATAAAAAAAACAATGGTTTTTTAACAGCATAAAAATTTAATTATATAACGTAAAATTATTTTTAATATGAACAACAACTTAACATTATAATGCATAATAACATTAAATATGTTTAAATAAAAAATTCATTCATTAAAATTAGGTACCTAACCTAACCAAATCATAATTTGCAGTAAACCTGCAAAAAAATCGAAATGTGTGCTGGGACATATAAAAGAAGTGAAACGGACTTCAACGGACAAGTGGAAAAACAAATCACAACAAAATTTTAAATTGAAGTTTTACGGGCAGGTTTAAAATTGCATAAGTAGATTAACAATCTGCAGATCCATATTTGATAGGTTAGGACAAGTGGAAAAACGAATCGCAACAAAATGTAGAAATGGATAATAATGTAGTTGCCCAATTTGAAAACCTGCCCGTAAAACTTCAATTTAAAATTTTTTGTGATTTGTTTTTCCACTTGTCCGTTGAAGTTTCACTTTTGTTATGTATCTCAGCACACATTTCAATTTTTTTAAATGTATTGTTCGTGAGCCGTTAAATTTCAAAAAATTGTGTACTGCCTTTCTGGTACTGCTAGAGAAAAAAAATCACTGCGTTATACATTTAATCAGTTAACTACATTTTTTTAAAAAATCAATTAGTTTTCATTATAAATGAAAAACTCCTATTATTTATATCGAATAATTCGTTAATAACCTAAACAAATAATAAATTGCATACTGATAATTTGACTAAATATTAACTAAGTTCAATCCGTTTCGAATCGAAACTAAAAAAGGGACCCAATATTCGGTTACGGTTAACCTGAAACTTGTTAGACAATAACTGTTATTATTTAAAATTAATAATATTTCTATTTATTACAGAAATTAGCTGAACTTGAAAAAGACGAAGACATCCGCGAGGAATCTGGAATGTATGAAGTACCGAAGATCGAGTACGATGAAACAATGCGAGAAATCAAAGATTTGGCGAGACAAATCCGCAAAAAGAAAGCCATCCTTAAGGACGAATCCAGAGTTAATAAACAAACGACAGGTCCTGTCATGCCCAGAACTACAGCGGCGAAAGCTCGTGGCCGTTCTGTTACACGTCTATGTGACACTATGAGGGAATTAGGAGTTGACATTGATCCATCAGACGATGCTCATTTCAAGAACACCAAACAAAGATCTCGTTCCTTATCACAACCACCTGAAAAACGAGCTCGATCAGCATCCCGAAGTGTTCCACGAGACGAGCAAGGAGTCAAAGACAAAACAGTATGTTCTATTTTTCTAGTTGTTTCTTTCATAGTTTAATCTTTTTTCTTTTCTCTTAGATGAAAATAAAACTGAAAAAGATCGCTCATCGTGCTATCAGTAAAAAGGTTAAGAAACACGGTCTTAAAGGAGAAGCTGATCGTTTCATTGGAACCAAGATGCCTAAACATCTATTCGCTGGAAAACGGGGAATTGGAAAAGCTGATCGCCGTTAAATATGTTTTTACTTATTACTAATTATATTTTTTGGTTAAAAATAAATATCATACTATTTAATTGCTGTTTATTTGTACATCCTTACTAAAATTACTCCTATTGCCTAATAAATCATTCTAAAATATTAGGTTTGTTCCTAGTGAAAAAAAAAACATACATTGTACGATACAAGTCATGTGCAACATAAAAAGTGCATTACTTTTTAAATTAGTATCAATCGCGAAAAGCTCGGTCACTCAGGTAATTTGATACTAAATGTTTATAGTTATAATAATAATGAATGCTCAAACTTATGAACATCTTAATTGCTATTAGATTTTAACGATTTTGCCGCATCAAACGCATTTAACGCATGGGGACGTAATAGTTTGACGTAATTACACTAGGACAGCGGTTCTCAACCTTTCTTTTATCGCGTACCACTATAAGGAAAACACATAACGCCCATAAACTATACAGGACCACCACCGCAGTTGTATATATGTAAAAGCTTACAAGTTAGGACTGTCAGTGGACAGCCGCCTAACCTCATGATTTTACTGTGATTTATGTATAAGAGCCGAACTATATAGTACAATATATGTACAAAAAGTTGTCAAATAAATTAAAAAAAAAAAAAAAAAAGCTTACAGCAAAAAAAAAGTTATAAATAGTAAATATAAAATATTCAACGCGATCCTTGCGCTTGTTTTGTAAATATATTTTTTTCTATTTCTCGTTCTATATTAAATATTTTTAAATTTGGTTCGATTTTTAATTTTGTTCTGTGTTTATAATTCTTCAGATATAACATTTGTGAAAAACCTTTTTCACATAGTTACGTCGTACAGAAGGGCATTAAAAACTGAATAGTATTGTTTGTTATTGTCTTCAAAATATGTCCTTTGTTGAAGCCGAAATTAAATCAGTATTTTTAAGTTTTCCATTACAGTGGAATCAATTGACATATTTTCAGGCCCCGATTTAAGGTGATTGGACCCAATCTAGACCTGCGCTTTAATGGGAATTTAGGAAAAGTTTAATACATAATTTAGTGGAGAAAAGCCGGGAAATTCAAAGATTTATAATGTGACGCTATCCCTACTGGAAAAATCTCATAGGATCTCATTAAAAAACCGTCAAAGATTTTTTATGTGTATTTTATGAGATCCTATTAGTGTATTTGACCGGGAAAATACTCATAGCATCTCATAAAAAATATTTTTTGGTAAAATTCTATGAGATTCTATGAGTATTTTCTCGGACAAAAACACCGGTTTTTGGTGAAATTCTATGAGATCCTATGAGTATTTTCTCGGACAAAAACACCGGTTTTTGCTGAAATTCTATGAGATCCTATGAGTATTTTCCCGGACAAAAACACCAATAGGATCTCATAAAATATCATCGACGGTTTTTTTATAAGATCTTATGAGTATTTTCTCGGACAAAAATACCAATAGGATTTCATAAAATATTTTCTACTTTATTTTTTGCAGATTAACAAACATATTTTTGTGCACTTAAATTGCAAACGCTGCAGGTTAAACCTTATGTGATAGATCAAACATATATGCGGCGAAATTGTGTATCTTAAAAAGATTGATAAAATGTCTGCGACGGTGTGTCTGTCTCCTAAGGATAACCTACAGGAACCATTTTTATCTTTTACATTAAATGACAAAAAAATATGTTGGCAGAGCGGCTGGCTATACGACGTACGGGACGTACGTATTACGGTGCGAGAGACAATAACTGCAAGATTGAATTCCCAGTCGCCACATATTTATCATCTTTTTCTGTCAAAATATTATAAATTAATTTTTTTATTTTGCTATGAAGGTAAGGAATCTATTAATCAATCATTTAAATTTAGATACTCTCAGCTAGGGATGTTAAAAAATAATCGATTTAAATAAAAATCTAATAATAATTCTAATAATCGATTTTCATAAACAGCGCAAACTTAAATGCAAACTAGCTGTAACGGTTTTTTTCATTCTTGTCATTTAAATATAATAGACATTCATTGAAATATTTGATTGTTAAATTTAAAATTCATTATTAAAAGATTGAAATCGAAAATAGTTTTTGAGGCAATAAGGTTGTAACTTTGTTAGGATCCTCATCATTTCATTTTTATTATAATAAAACGTTTAATGGTACTGAAATTGTGTATCAATAATCATATTTGCCTTATTCCTTACCTTGAAAGTTTAATGGAAGATTCGCTTTAATTTTTAGTTTTGAAGTAGTTATTTTTGTATTCATATCATTTTATTATTTGATTTTTAATCTGATAAATTGTTAGTATGAATCTCTTAGGTTTCATCATTATTGGAATATGAAAAGCAAGAAGAATTTTAAATAATAGAAAAAATCGATTTTTTTAATTAAAATCGATTTTTGACAAATTGATTCATATTGAATAAAGAAAAATCGATTTTTATTTAATCGATTCTTTTCCATTAATCTCACATCCCTACTCTCAGCAAAGCGAGCGGGTATCGGCTAGTGTATTAATAAAGTTATGGAAGGGACTGAAGAGACGGAAGAGACCTTACAGACCTTATATTTAGCGTGCCACCCTGATGGTGTTCTTTAATGTCTTTAATGTACCACTCAGGGCAACTGGTACCACTAGTGGTACATGTAGTATGTACCACAGGTTGAGAGCCGCTGCACTACAGTAATAGTTGGTAATAGTTATTTGTCATGTGCGACCAATTGCAACACGCACATTGGTTCATTCAATTCATACCGGTTCATACTTCATACTTAATAGCTGTTTATGACTTATGTCGTTCACATGGTTCATATTTGAAATAGCTGCTTGTTTCTATGGGTCTTCTAATTATTTGTCATAAACTATACAATTTATTGAAGTTATATTTTAAGTATTGTCAATATCATTTTCAAAAATGTCCGACTCAGAAGAAGAATTACCTGTTTTTACAAATTTGAACTGCAATCGAAAGGTAATTAATAAACTTCTGCTAACTGAGTTAAAGTAATTAAATGTATTTGATCTCGTTATTTTGTTTGCCATTATTTAATTACAGAGAACACGACAAACTGTAACTGTACAAACAGGATATTCATCAAGTTCCGATGACAATTTAGAATTCGTTGATTTAACCAATTTTGAGGTTAAAAATAAAAGAAGAGCGATAATCGAAAGCAGTGTAGTTCTTGAAACTAGAACGACTAGAACAAGAGCTCGCAGAAATCAACTTGAACATTTTGTGGAAGTGACAATAGATTTGACGGACTCCCCAATACGCTCCAACGATAAGCCTGCAAATCCTGTCGGCCAGGATTCTGCTGATACCAACCGAGACCAAAATCCTGATCCCAGCCCACATCACAAGCCGGAATGTCCTATTTGCTTACAACCGATTCGAAATATGGTATCAACATTCTGTGGCCATGTCTACTGCGGGGATTGTATCAAAGAATCTTTGAAAGTGTATAAAAAATGTCCCAAGTGCAGAAAACCTTTAACATTAAAAAAAATTCATTCTGTTTTTTTATAATAGGTAGATGTTTTGTTGAACAAAATATTTAATATATATTTACATCCATTTTATAATATTTGCGAGTATTTATTAAATCGCTACATATTTCACATGAATAGACTTTACAATTTATATGGCCATTGTAAGTATAAGTAGCAGTAGCGGCTCGTGACGAAAACTTGGGGGGGGGCAAATTTTTTATGAATCAAACCGTTTAGTAAATCTTACTTTTTGTGTTGTCATCAATATTTAATTAATTAATTTTTTATTTTTAATGATTAATAATTATAAACGGATTTAAATTGGGGTAAACTTGGCGTTTGGCATTGGAAATTACCAACAAGCATTTTGTTAGTTTATATTTTTAGTCTTGAAGGACTTATAAAAGGAACTCAAAGAAGGGTATACATCTTAAAATTTCGTAATATCTAAATGTGTTACTACATGGTGTGTCACAATTTAAAATTAAATATATATTTAGTTGGGCTCCTTAAATAATTTATTATGCAAATTATCGGCTTATTTTGGGAAAAAAATAGTCTGGCTCTCCTAGAAACTTTTGAACGATACAGTTATAATTTGTTTTCCCTGTGACCTTTATATATAGATACCTAACACATAGGGTAACCCACTCATCGTTTCTAAAAATCTGAAGATTATTTCAATAAATCCAAAAATATATTTCCAATACAATACAGCAGTGTTTCCTAAATTTTTGACAAATGTTTAACCCCTTCTATCATTTTCATTAGCGCTGAGTACCCCTTGTCAAAAAATGGACAACTTTAATAACAATCACTTTCATTAAAAAGCATAGTACAATATTCTCAACAAACTTTGGTACACCCACTAAACTCTTTCCGTACTCCTGGGGGTACGCGTACCATACTTTGGGAGACATTGCAATACTGGTATCTGTGAGAGATCTAAAATATAACATTATTGTGGTTAAATAAAAAGCTATCCTGAAGATATCAGAAACATCTCTAATGAACAATCTTAGAGAATTTTTTAGAACTTATCGAAAGGCTATCAGAAATTTATTTAATATTTATTAAACTCCATTTCCAAACTCAAACTCCATCCCGACTTATTTATATCATTAATATTTATTAATAGTCTAGCTGAAAAAAATGTACTTATTACAATTTATTTTTATTTCTTAAAATCCAGATCGTTTACAAGATTTTCTCGTAGAATATATTTTGTAAGTTTTACTAACAGTTCAAAAATTTCATTTTGAAAATGTTAGGGAGTTATCTCTTTGATGTCTTGAAGACATCTTTAACGATTATAATACTTATCTTTTTGACATCTTCATATTAATAAATTCTACAGAAAGATATAAAAATTTAAAAATGTGGAGATTACTTGTCGTGATCATTTGTTCGGGAAAACATTTAGCTTGAGTCTCTTGATTAAAGTTGGAGACCTGGTAACTCTACTAACACATTAAAATTTCAGCTGATTCCCGCTTTGTAGTGAGAACATTCATGCTATAAAACAGGGATTGTTAAACTTATGTAGTTTGCGGACCCCTTTCTAGCTAGAAGCATTTTATGGTATCTTTCAAGCTTTATTTTTGAATATATAATTTTTTTTCCGTTAGAAGAAAGCCAGGTTAGGGGTCGTTCCGTCGTTAGTACTCTTCTTCTGCTCATGTATCCCTGCTGTGGAAGAATCCTTGCTTATTCCAGCTTCAGTATTCTGCCTAGTAAAAGCAGTCTCTGTACTAAGCTTGCGCGATTTGTGCCTGTTAGGGCGTCGTTTATCCCATACAGATGTCGGAATATATAATATAAATAAAGTTTCGTGGACCACCAGCAACCACTTCACGAACCTCTGAGTCCGCGGATCCCATTTATTAATCCCTGCTATAACAAATATACACTAGTACAATGGATATTAAAGAATTTTTCGTGATGCCTCAAACTGAAGCATTGATCTACTTTATAATAGAAATTTATTTATAAATCAGTTTTTTTTTTAATTTTTCAAATATCTTTAAGGCGTTAAGCATTGATAGAGTTTAACTTTTTATGTTAAATAATTTTTTTTTATTAAATGTACATTTTATATAATATTATAATTTTAATAGAAAAATTGGCCTTGGAAAAGTTTGTAGAAAAGTCGTGGTGTCCCTGTAGTTCAGTTTGAGAACC
This sequence comes from Sisyra nigra, assembly GCA_958496155.1. NCBI lineage: Eukaryota > Metazoa > Arthropoda > Insecta > Neuroptera > Sisyridae > Sisyra > Sisyra nigra. Next base: position 16,080,309 of record OY292314.1, read on the forward strand.
ACTGCAGCAGAAGCTCGAAATATAAGTGGACTATTTATACGTGCAAATAATTTCCAACGCTAAACGCCAAGATTACCTTCCATTAATTTTAAATAAAGAGAATTAAATTTTTTTTAAAAGAAGTATCACCTCCTTTGCCTCAAAAGATGAACCGCCACTGATAAGAATTCTATTAATTTAATCTGAATTTTTATCCTTATTTTTAAAATTTACACTTCATATCAAAATCGTACTCATACTATTTTTTTTATTATATCGTTTTGATAGTAAAGTAAACTAAGTCATAGAATAGAAAAAAAATACTCGAATTAATGATATTCAAATTCCTAATTTGGAAAAATGCAATATTAACTCAAAAAAAAGAAACAATTTCCAAGTTTTAATTTTTAATTAGAATCATTAAATAAATAAATACAACAAAAGTACAAAATTCCAATATAAAATTATTTTAACACAACATTTTTTAAACAAATATTGTGATAATATATTAAGAAAGTTTTTATTGGTAGTTGTTTTAATAGATTCCTTTATTTGAAAATGTCCTGTCGAATAAAACAACTATCAATTGTGCTTATTTTATATACTACTGTTATATTAAGTTGTTTATTTTTCTTCAGTGTAAAACACCAATCATACCCCGCTTTATGATCTAAAAAAATTTGATCGAATTGGATCTAACGTGAAACTTCATTAATTTCATTCAAATAAAAATATAATATACATTACGTTTTTTGGTTGTACCCTAAAGAAATGTGGGTGTATATGTGGCGACGAGCAATTAAAAATAACAATATTTCTAGTAGTCGTCGACACAACCCCGGCAACAAAAAGGGAAAACAAAATAATAATATAATATATTGGCTTTTTGGAAAAACGCACGTCAACTCGCAAACTAAATTATTAAACAATAAAATCAGTAAATAAATAAAATATTAGTAAATAAATACAACTTAATTACTAAATTGGTGACCCCGACTGAACCCGACGTTTAAAAAAAAAAAAACAAGAAATGGAACAGAACACCAACCCGACCATAAATAGCGTTACTGTAAAAGTACCCACGTTTTGGCCGGACGAACCAGAGTTATGGTTTGCGCAGCTAGAAGGACAATTTGCGCTGGCCAACATTAGCCAAGACAGCACAAAATACAACTATGTTATTTCGAATTTGGACATAAAATACATAGCCGAAATTAAAGACGTTATCAAAAACCCGTCAATAACAAATAAGTATGAAAAAATAAAAACGGAACTTATAAATCGGTTATCGCAGTCGCAAGAACAACGTGTGCGGCAATTGCTGACACACGAAGACATTGGCGATAGAAAACCATCTCAGTTCTTACGACACCTGCAAAATCTCGCCGGTCCAAATGTGCCCGACGATTTCTTACGATCTATTTGGTCAAGTCGCCTTCCGACACAGGTCCAAGTAATTGTCGCTTCACAATCACGGAGCAGCTTAGAGGAGTTAACAACGCTCGCCGACACCGTGAACGAAGTCATCGGACAACCGCAAGTTTCAGCCACGGCTGCAACTCCAAACACAGAGATTTGTGAACTACGGGAAAACCTCGCCGATTTAACTCGCCAAATCGCTAGGCTAACCACTCAAGCCAGCGAAGAGCGCAACAGGACCCAACAACGAGGCCGGAACAGCCGCCCGAGAAGCCAATCGAGACAGCGCAAACTTAACAAATCGGGTATGTGTTATTATCATGTTAAATTTGGAAAAAGAGCATATTTATGTACACCCGGATGCAAGTTTCAGGAAAACTCTCTCGAGAATCACTAGTGGCGGAGTGTGATTCTCAGAAGATTTCAAGCCGCCTTTTCGTAAAAGATCGAGCTACAAAGACCGAGTTTCTCGTGGATACTGGTTCTGATCTGTCCGTTTTCCCGCGCGGCCAAGTGAAATCAACATCGATACCCTCAGGTTACCAGCTTTTTGCTGCAAACGGCACAATCATACAAACGTATGGGCTAGTTAAACACAAACTCAATCTTGGACTGAGGCGAGATTTTACGTGGAATTTTATCATAGCCGACGTAACCAAACCAATATTGGGAGCCGATTTCTTAAGTCATTTTGATTTAACTGTCGACCTCAAACGCAAATGCCTTCGTGATGGTATTACGGGACTCAAGTCGGATGGATACTTCCATAAAACAACAGCGTTAGATAAAATCAAAACAGTCGACGGTGATTCCATTTACGTGGATCTATTACGACAGTTTGCCGACATTACTCGACCTGAGTTGACTAAAACAGGAAAAAGTAAACATTCAACGGTGCACTACATTCGAACAACACCTGGTCCACCGATTTCATGTAAAGCACGTCGTCTAGCTCCCGATAAATTAAAGATCGCTCAGGAAGAATTCCGGAAAATGATCGACCAAGGCATCTGTAGACCATCACAGAGCCCCTGGTCATCGCCCTTACATATGGTCCAAAAGAAAGATGGCGGATGGAGACCATGCGGTGACTATCGTCCACTTAACGACCGCACTCTCATCGATAAATACGCATTGCGATACATCGACGATTTTGCTGCGTACCTTCATGGAAAACGTATTTATTCAGTTATAGATTTTGCCAAAGCATTTCTCCAACTCCCTGTCGCCCCGGAGGATATTAAAAAAACTGCCATAATTACTCCGTTTGGTCTATTTGAGTTCATGTACATGACGTTCGGACTCAAAAATGCAGCCCAGACATTCCAGAGGTTCATCGATGAAATCACTCGAGACCTGGACTTCGTATTTCCATATCTCGACGACATTCTTGTCGCATCGTCGGATGAAGCCGAACACTTAAATCATTTAAAGATTTTATTTGAACGCCTACGTAATTACGGTCTGATTATCAACGTTCCGAAGTGTCAACTAGGAAAGACCGAAGTTAAATTTCTAGGATATTTAGTCAACCGAGACGGTATCAAACCTCTCCCTGAAAAAGTCGAAGCTATTGTCAACATAAACCCTCCCAAAACAGTAAAATCGCTTCGTAGATTCCTCGGTACTGTTAATTTCTACAGAAGGTTCATTAAGAACGCTGCGGAAATTTTAGCGCCCCTAAATAAACTACTGGAAGGCCCAAAAGTCAAAGGATCACACCCTGTCATCTGGACAACTGGTTTGCAAGATGCCTTCGTTGCCGCCAAAAATTCTCTTGCGAATGCAACCCTGCTTGTTCACCCGAGAACAGACGTGAACTGGGCAGTTTTTACAGACGCATCAGAAATTGGAATCGGTGCAGTACTCCAACAATTTGTAGATAACGAGTGGCAGCCCTTAGCTTTCTTTAGTAGAAAACTGTCACCGTCAATCCAAAAACTATCGACTTACGACAGAGAATTACATGCCATTTACGAAGCCGTAAGACACTTCCGACATATCTTCGAAGGCAGGCATATAACAATCTACTCCGATCATAAGCCGTTACTACACGCTTTTAAACAACGCCCCGAACGTGCATCTCCTTGGCAATTCAGAAGACTCGATTTTATCAGCCAATTTACAACCGAAATTCAACACGTTTCTGGAACAGATAATCTTGTAGCCGACACACTATCACGAGTTGACGCCATTTCGTCACCTGTTGTAATGGAGGAATTAGCAACTGCCCAGAAACAAGACTGTGAACTTCAGCGGTTGTTGGAAAATCCATTAACATCACTAAAATTTAAAAAAATTACAATGGACAACGGATCCAAGTTGTACTGTGATATAACGACAGGTACAGCACGACCTTATGTTCCAGCCCCATTGCGAAAACAAATATTCAATTCGCTACATTCACTTTCGCACCCCGGCATCAAAGCGTCGCAGAAATTGTTAACCACGAGGTACGTTTGGCCATCCATCAACAAAGATTGTCGTAATTGGTCAAAATCTTGCATCGACTGCCAACGCAACAAAATTCAAAGACATGTTCATTCACCAATAGGAAAAATCAAATTACCAACCAGTCGTTTCGAACACATTCATATCGATCTGGTTTCCTTGGCTTATTCAAAAGGTTATAATCAATGTTTAACAATAATTGACCGTTTTACTCGTTTCCCAGAAGCAATACCGCTTGAAAACGGATCAACGGAAACTGTAGCTCGAGCCTTGATTCATCATTGGATTTCTCGCTATGGTGTCCCCAAAAGAATAACATCGGATAGAGGTGGCCAGTTTGAGTCAGCATTATTCCGTACACTAATGGATCTATTTGGCATTAGGCACTTACGAACTACACCATATCACCCACAAGCAAACGGGATCGTTGAGCGCCTCCATCGACAGCTCAAATCGGCACTCCTCTGTCACAAAGAGTCCTGGTATGATGCTTTGCCAGCTGTATTGCTTGGCCTGCGAGCCGCATGGAAGGAGGATATCGCGACGACACCGGCAGAGCTTGTTTATGGTGAGCCGATTCGTTTACCTGGGGAGCTGCTGTTCCCATCACGTAAGAAAATCGCGCCCAACACATTGGTGAGCGCACTGAAGGAACATTTCAATACAATGACTCCCAGTGAAACATCGTGCCATAGGAAGCAATCGGTATTCCAGTACAAAAATCTCCAAACATGTTCCCACGTACTGGTACGCGATGACCGTGTTAAGCAATCGTTCTCGCCACCATATGAAGGCCCTTTTTCCGTCATTAGCCGCCACGAAAAGTACTTCACTATCAACTACAAATGCGGACCAACATCCATTTCCATAGATAGACTCAAGCCAGTCTATGAAATAAATACCATCATGAAGAACTGCCCAACGCCAAAAAGAAAAGTCAGATTCCTTTTATAAAATATTCTTATGTAAAATTATTGTAAATTTTTTTTTTTTGTAAAAAATTTAAAAAAAAAAAAAAACAAGAGGGGGAGTATTGTGGCGACGAGCAATTAAAAATAACAATATTTCTAGTAGTCGTCGACACAACCCCGGCAACAAAAAGGGAAAACAAAATAATAATATAATATATTGGCTTTTTGGAAAAACGCACGTCAACTCGCAAACTAAATTATTAAACAATAAAATCAGTAAATAAATAAAATATTAGTAAATAAATACAACTTAATTACTAAATATACACGTACTATATTTTAAAAAATTAAAACACTTTTATAAAGCGTTGAATCAAAAAAATACAGCGAGGTATTCTTAGGTATTATATACATTTTTACCAAGTAATATAAAAATAATATAAAGTAACAAATTTTTGGAATTTATGAAAGAAAATACTGATAATGAAAAAAAAAGGATTTTACTATTGCTTTGTGTTAAATGAAACATGGTATACAATGTGTAAACGATAATTGGAACACTCGATAGCTGCGTTGGTTGTAGTGCCATTTGAGTTCTAACAAAAAATAATTTGTGATTTAATTAAATTAATAATCATTTAAGAAAAAAAGTTTATCATTTAATCATTTAACAGAAAAAAAAACTTTCTAACACAAAATTCCAAATGCATACGTCTCAATTAGTGTTTACACAGTGTATAATTTACATCCAATTAAAGCATCGTTTCTCAAAATGTATACTTAAAAATTTTTGTCTCGTTTTTTTTAAACGAAGCTACAGTTTCGTAAAGAAATCAAAATTATTTGCTAAGAGCATTAATTTTAAAGAGTATATATATTATTGAAACGTGTGTAAGGCTTGTGTAAAAAACGAGACTGACAATTTAGTTTTAAATATCCCAAAATAAGTTATATATTTAGTTTTTTATGCCTAAAGATTCAATTTATGTTCTAAATAACTCTACATGTAATTGGAAGAAAAGATTGAGAAACTCTGAATTACAACAAAATATCAAATCCATGTAAAAGTTCGAATATTTGTTTTAAAATAAATTGATTATTAAAATGCTTCAAATTCTATTAAACCCATTTTAAAATACAACATTACACATGGATCGTGCATCAATTGGCATCGTTTAAGTAATGAATCCAAGTATTCATCTTATAATAATTCCCATTCTTAAATAGATAGGGTGTTCGCAGACCAGTAAATTGTGAATTTTTAGTAACAGGTCGATGCTCGTGGTTTGAACTAAATTCGTTCGTTATCGATTCAGAATTGATTCTAACGAATCAAATTTGTTAAGACGAAAAATTCAAATCTCTTAGTTATGATGAATGATCTCACAGTTTGATGGATCGAGGTGTCCAGTTCTGCTGTAAATGTTGCCGTTAGTTCACATTTAATTTTGAAGTCCGTAAAAAAAAATTAAGGACCTGCTCATAAGCTGGGCATCCTGCTCGGCGATAACCGTGAATCTGTCTTGAAATGAATCGTAATCAGTTCACAAGGAGAACCATGGACAAAGCCAATATATACTTTGACGTGGTGCTCAGTTTTTCATCTTTGGTAGTTTTTAGACACCATTTTGTATAAATGGTGGTCCTCCTCTAAACCAAAAGCTAGATACGGCTATGTTGGCAGATAGCTTTGATGGCTCTAAACCCATAACATACATTTTTGGTAGCTCAACAAAGAATTGAAATTTATTGATATATTAAGCACGACCGACCTTCTGGTTACTCAAACATCTCGGTAGACAATGAAATATTTTCCTTCGGCCATATCAGACGAGTCATAGAAAAAGGGTAGGTATACCTTATGGTGTTAAAAAAATTTGTTTTTTTTTGTTTTTATTTTGCCCAAATATTGATAGTCTATATTAAAACAAAATTTTAGTGCTAAAACTTTTTCATTTTTTATTTACATAACAAAGGAAATAAAATTTTATTTTTGATTATAAGTGAAACCAACAAGACTACATGCGGTATATGCAACCAATGTTACATTCATGAGAATGGTACGGTGAAGTATTTAAAAATAATTCTTATGGTGTCCAAAAACTGATAGCATATATTCAAACGAACATTTTAGTACCAAAACGAGCTTTTAATATCGATATTAACATAAATTAACATCAACTGTTCCAGTCCATGCTTTCATTTTCTATTTAAATAAAACCGGAATTTTTATTTTTGAAGTTTCATAACTTTGGAAGATTTTATTGTAACAATTTGAAAGGTGGAATTTCTAAGATATTTTATGCTTTACAAAAAAGGTCATTAAAAAAACTTCCGCAGATCAACCATTTCAAAGGTATCAGAGTTCAAAAATAGCACTAATTAAACATTTTAAATATTTTCAAACTTTTTCTAAGGACTCTTTTCCAAAAAAAATCATTCGTATTTAAATGGAAAATAAAAAAAAATAATTGAGACTAACCTTGTTTTAGCAATAAAATTGTTGTTTTAGTAATATTTACTATCAATTTTTGGGTAAACTAAGAAAAACATTTTTTTGGAACCCCCTAGAGTACCTAATATCATATTTCAAAATTTACCTTTCTGAATAAAACGCTTCTAAAGTTTTTCGTACATATTAATTTTTCTTTCATAGAATAAAGATATACCCGCTTTTTGCGGATCAGGAGTAAAATAGAATAGGTCCATCCTTTTACCTATTAACTATAGCGAATCCACAGTCATTAAAATTGTCGGTACTGGGTAACTCAAAAAATCTAAATTTTGAGATGTATTTCAATACTCAACGGGTGTCATTTATTCATAAAATCATTTTATCATATTCGCATTAGTTATTATAACAAATCAACCGTCGCAATCATCGTTAGAATCATCATTGAGTTTTCTAAATTATTTTTAACGCGACTTTTCGAAATAGAACATAAAATGTATAATAATTTATCGACCAATGGCACTTATTTATATTTTGTAGTTTTCCTCGAAAACAGTTCATTATGTCGTAAGTTTTTAAGAACTAAATTAATTAAATTTTTCTAATCTACAACTTTGGAAATAACTCAAATTGTTCTTAAAAGCCTAGAAAACGAGATAATTAGAAACGTTTGATTTTTCACAATTTCCGTGCTGACAGCTTTTTGACTGAGTATGGGACCGGCCAGGCGAAAGACTCCTCATTTTACATACCACCATAAGTATGGTAAGTATAATAAAGGAACTATAGTTAAAAGATATATAGCGGTACCTCGACATACGAGTTTAATTCGTTCCGCAACCTTTCTCGTATCTTGAATTACTCGTATCTCGAAGTAAATGAATGTTCCGGAAATGAGTTAGGCAAATGTTATTAAAAAGATTAGATGCACGATCTGTTACAACTTTTTCTGGGTGTTTATGCTGCTAAACCGAACTCGTATCTCGAATTTCGCTCGTAACTCAAAGTAAAAAATCACCCGCTCGCCGGCTCGTATCTCAAAAAACTCGTATGTTGGGGCATTCGTATGTCGAGGTAATTTGTTATAAAGAACTATACTATACGTTTCTCGGTCATTGGCTCTTTGACTATAAAATTTATGGTGTGCTTTAGAATGGGCTTAATAGGAACGTATGTATATTACATCACTGAATCATATTTTTGTAATATTCAAAAAAACAAAAATAATCATTTGATACAAAAATTAAATTTTTATACCCAGATATATTGAAAAAAAAAGTATTTTGAATAAATATATTATGTAATAGATATTAATTAAGCTGAATATTATTTAGTAGCTAATGTAACAATCACATAACATCTCTTATGATTGGAAATGTTTAATAATCGAGTTCGTTATCTACATTTTCTAAATCACATTTATTATCATTTTATTGCTCAATAATTTACTCTATGAGTTTTCTATTTGCACTAACTGAATGTTATTGAAAAAATGAATGTAGATTAAATGCAAACTTTCTCCAAAAGAAAGCACAATGTTAATATTTATTTGTTCACTGAGGACCTTTTGTCAATTGTAAATTTCTTTGGCCTACGTTCATATCTGAATTTAGGATCCAATTGATGTGCTATTACGACACATTTTTATAATTTCACCAATTACGGTTTGGTATACGTATGTTGGACGAGGTAAAATACAAAACCTACTCAATTTAAAGATTCTGCTGTACACCTACACTGCTTGATGCGTTGTATTCGCTTCCTTCTTAAATGTGGTATTTTTGTCGGACAACGCAACGTAATTGTGATCCAAGTAAATTTTTTTGGCTTGCAATACTCGCAAGACTTAAATGCAGCACCGTTCAAGTCATTGTCTTCGTTCTCATCCATATCGTCGGAATAGCGGAGTTTGGCACGTCTTTTCTTCGGATTTTTTGGGATGTAAAACGAGTTGCATTGTCCGTAACAGAAACGATTTATGATCGTACGTGTTAAACATCCATCTTCCCGTATTTTTTGTACTAACGGCTCCGTTTTGCACCAATCCTTTCTTAGGTATTCTTTCTTAGTTACTAACAATGCGTTTTTGCTCGACTTCAACAGCTTTATCCCGGCATATCCAGTCAAATCATTCAACAAGTCCGTCTTTGGGAATGTGGTGGAATCATTATTTTTTCGAAATAACATATTAACTCCAATACGGGTTCGTTTAATTGGAATTATTTGATTTGGTGGATCTACCATGTGATTGTGTTCATAAGAATTTTGTTCATAGGAAGTCGGTGAATAAGTCTCGTCAAAGTTATTCAATTCCAAAAACCGTCTTTCTTCTCGACTAGCGTTTTCTCTTCGCTCAGCCAATATTTTTTCCACTTCCTGTGTATTGATAATATCCAAAATTGAAGGCGATCCATTATCACCAGTTGAAAATTTGTGAGCTTCAATCACAAACGAATTATTCATAAACAATAAAAATGTTATGAATATTGGAATCATCTGGAAAAGAACAAACACATTATTATAGGTATTTTTTAAAGAAACAAGTTTCAAGTATCAATTTATTCTGGATACGATTTCGCCCACTTCATATTAGCCCTAAGTGCAAGAAATCAAGCTCAGTTTGAATCGACAAAGTAATAACTATCGTAAAGTGCAATTTAACATTTAGCTTAAAGGGAGGAATATAAAAACAGCATGGAATCAATCATGAATGTATCCGTATTCTTAATGAACCATTCATGGTTGTGCCTCTCGGTTGAAAGGTACTAACATTAAGTATGTAGCATGTGTAGACGTAAGTGTGGGCGTTTCGTCGCGGTGTTGAAATGAATGGTTCATAAATCTGTGGGCGCATTACAATCATGATTAGTAGCAAATATATAGAGATCCATCGGTTCGTCACATGTCTTTCTACAGGTTCATTGCCAACAAATTGTTTCATTTTATTAATTAATATCACCTGTTGATTCTGTTTAGTTTCCCAAGATTAAAATTTAAAATTTTGGATACTTTCGCATAAAAGACAATTTTGTGATTTGAAAAAGAAACCATAGCATCAATTTTTATTGCAAACTATCAAAGTTAAATTGAATATAATAGAAATTAATTTTATCAAAACATAACGATTAACTAATAAAATTATTAATTACCTCATTATAGAAGATCGATTTTAAAACTGATATTAATAAAATTCTAAGATACAAACATTTTCGTTTTCCCTTATTTGGCTCAAAAATTTATAAATGATAGTGTATATTAAAACAAAAATTTTAGTACCAAAACGAGCTCTTATAACAACATCAAGGATTACCTCAATCCTTTTTTCATTTTCCACATTTTCTATTTAAATAACACAGACACTTTGTTTTTTAATTTTTGAGTTTTCATAACTTTGGAAGAGTTCTTTGTAACAACAATTTGATAGAATTTAAAGGAAATAACACTTTCATCGATATCAGAATTCAAAAATAACACGAATTACATTTTTTGATATTTTCCAAATTTTTCTAAGAACCTTTTCTGTAGAACGTGAAATTTGCTTTAAATCCTTTTTTTCAGATTGTTGTTACGATGAACTGTTCCAAGATTATAAAAATTTTAAAAAATCCTGTGTTATTTAAATCAGGGATGAAAAAATGTATTGAAGCAAACCTTAATATTGATCAATTTATTCAATATTGATTCAATTGGTCAATATTAAAATTCAATTCATTCAATATTGATATTAAGAGCTCTTTTTGGCACCAAATGTTGTTTCAATGTATATTTACTATCAATTTTTGAACAAAATAAGAAAAACAAAAAAAATTTTTTTTTTTATTACTCTGATGCAGGGATAGTGAACCTATGGCACTCGTGTCTGAGTTGGCACGTTTGAGAATTTGGATGGAACGCAAATAATTTCCAAGTTCAAAAATATTTTTTTTATAAAATTTTAACAACAGCAAAATTTAATTGATAAAATTTAAAACTCAATGTTCATATTTTTTATCAATAACAACTTTATTTTTAAATACTACAACTAATAATGGGAAATAGGGACCAAATTTTTTATGGAATATTTTTTATTTTATTTTATTTATTTTTAAACACTTCAGTTTTAGATTTTTAACTTCTATATTTTTTTTTTATTTTGGAGCATGTTTGAAATAATTATAAGGAATATTTGGCTCACAGACCCAAAAAGGTTCGTCATACCTATCCTAATGTATAATTAAAATTGTAAAGACTGCTTGGTACAGACTTTGATCAAATTTTTATTGAAGAATTTGGAAAATTCTGTAGTTGGACTCTGGTTTTCCGAGAATTCTTTGAAGAATCACTCCTCGTCGTGGTTTTAGACAATAATTCATCTCATGAGCTTTATTAGAAATCCAAAAACCGATTCCTTTCTGATAATGGGTGAATGACGAACGTAATTGAATGAAGGATTTAAAAAATATATGTTTTGAATTTTTTTGAAATAAAATATAATGTAATTTCTTCTACAATTAGTGTGAAAAGCTTCAAAAAATCAGTGAGGTAGTTCTTAAGAAATTGTGTTCACAATTTTTTTTTTCAAAAATGAAGTTTTAAGAAAAAAGCTTTTTAAGTCTTACATGAATCAAATGCGCTTAAAAATAAGATTTTGCAAAAACTGTCTTTCCTAAAATTTTACTCCTATAGATAAACCTGAAACTTTGAAGAATACTTTGAATATGTTGTTAAGTAAAAAATTGACGTTATCTTGATTATTTTAGTAAGAGATTCTATGAAACGAATCTTTGCATATTATGGAACATATAGCTGAAAGGTAAATTTCGCTTGATTTTCTTAATTAAGTAAAAATTGGTTGTCTGTAAAGTCGGTTTACGGAAGATAGTTTTACGTGATAAAATCATAAAGAAACATTGATGAAAAATTGCATACTTTTATGAATTGAATTATTATAACTGAATTGTCATTATTTTGTATAATACAAAGAGGAGTTAATTGAAAATTAACAATTTTTTCAAAATGAAATGAGAATGAAAATTATGAAGGATATCAATTTTAAATCTTATTAAGTAAATTGTAGAAAAAAACACCAAATACTTTGTCTAGGATTCAACAATTGCCTCTCTATCGCTTGTATCGCGTTCTCGCTTACACGCACAGGCTCAAATGGATTTGGACATAGAAATTTTTTCAGACTGGCTGCAGTAGTTCATCAATTTATAAGACGTTATCACGCCAAAAAAATTGAAATCTTGAAATTTCTAAGCCCCTTTAATTTCTTAATGTACTCTTATCTTTAACTTTTATTGGATAATCGATAATTGATAGGATTACTTTTTTTACATAGAAAAATGGACTCAAATTTTATTATCAATTTGTGTTTTACTTTTAACTAACAATTAGTAAATAGCTGTTTTCTTAATTTTTTCCGTAGAAAAATCCTGTTTCATTTAGAAAACTTATACTTATGTTATCTATAACGGTAAAAAACTCATAGTGGAAAGCAATTGATCAATGGTTGTTTTATCATTTTAACTATAATACAATGTGTCTTATCAATGTGTGTTGAAGAACAAAACATGTTTTTGAAAGTTTTTTAGGAAAATTATATTACCAATTGATAAAAAAATAACAAAGATACTTAGGGTTTAAGGACCTTAAATAATAACTCAAATGAAATTTTCAATTGTATTTTCAATAAAACTTTCATTGCAACAACAGCGTGGTAAAATAAAATAAATGAAAATAAACAGCGATTTAATGTTTTTAAACATCTGACTTAAATATATAATAAATTAGTTTATTACATTGACAATTATATTCATTGTCAGTTTTGATATGTTCGAGACGTAAGCTGACTTTTTGAATAGTAAAGCAAACATTGTTTCTTAAAACGTATGTTTATTCAATGGAAAGGACAAGTAATCGTTCTATAGGAAGGAAAAAAAACTACTAAGATGACTTGGTGTGTAAGTACATCCGACACTGTTGGGGCGTAGCAAAAATAAAGAAATATATTTATCTCGGTGATTAAGATTGTCGAGTTGACACTACTGTAGGCTGAAAGGGCTCTCTGCTAGTGGTTAATAAGTCACCACACTATTGATCACAAGCTATATTAGCTATATAAGTGTTAATTATAAATTTATAAAACGGGAAAGTTGATTTTTAGTTGAAAGATGTGTCGGTGGAAATTATTTTATTTCTACATGTACATGTATTTGTTTAATTAATGACCAAGTCAGACCTGGAATGACCTAAACTTTTATTTAAAAAATTTTTTATCTACTACTTGTGAATGATATTTAAATCCTGTGTAGGTTACGCTTCGCTTAAAGTATGTCGCTGGGTCATTTTATTGTATTTCAAATACTCGTATTTGCAATCCTTTCTTTTTAAACAATTAATAATGTTTTAATTTGGTTAGAACAATTAATTTAACTTTCTTCTGTCTATCAACTTAATTCTAAACATTAGTTTATATATAAACAGTTAAAAACTGTTAAAATAAATTATGTTTAACAATTAATTAATAAAAAAAAATTATAACTTATAATTATCTTTTAGCTTCATAAGTATTCAACTGATTTTCCATTATTAAAAAAAATCATTGAAATCTTAAATATCTTAATAGCATAAAAGTATTAGCTACCAGTAACAATATAGAAGCTCAAGTAACAATATAGTATTACAAACAAGTATCTACTAAAATTATTCCCACAATTTCGTTTTACAAATCTCAGTAAATAACTTTGGCGTGGCAATTTTTCTTATTATTTTATCTTCAAAGATTTAATTATTTGGTTTTATATAGAGTAATAAACTTATATCTGCCCGCTTGCCCGCTTCGCTTAGCATATCTAATTTGAATTGAAAGATGGTAATTAGAAAGGTTCTTATAAAAGAGCCCATTTCTTTTAAGATATTTTATCTGATTTTAGAGGTACCTAGACTAAAATTTAAAAGATATTAAGTTAAATTTAAAGAAAATTTATACGATCTAATTACATTTATAGAAAAACTTAGTAATTAAATCCACAAAATTATGTTATTATAGCTACTTTACTAAGCTCGAACAAAGTCGGGTATCAAAAGCTCAAAGTAAATATTGAAAATTAAAGATAAAACTTATAAAGATACACTTTGAATTTTAAAATTTATTTTGAATTGATGGAAGTTATTGGGTTGACATAGACTCCGGGCAAAGGATTTAAAAAGTCTAATCTTTATTTAGTTTATGAGACTAGCAAAATTTGACAACATAACTTCATCAAAAATATCTGCTGTAACGCGTAACAGAACTTTTGCTTTGCGAGTTACATGATAATACGCTGTTGATTAAAAGAATATAAATAAAATCTACGATGGATTGGAAAATTATAAGTAGAATTATAAATAAATATCTATATCAACAGAACTTTATGTAGGTATGCAGCTTCTAAGTATAAACAAACTCCTACCTTCAACCTCAGAACACTCTTTATTTGAAATTTTTCAAGTAGGTAAATGTTAAGGGATTGATAAGTCTAAGAATTATAGCAAGTTTAATCGTAGAAGCCGAAAAAATTGAAAAAAACTCAAAATCCCATATAATAAAGGGCTTTCTGTCAACCGATTTTAATCAAAAGCTTCGCCACAGAACTATATGTAACATGAAGGCAAAATTTCAAGTTTGGTGAAATTCGGATAAAGCTTTCGATACGATATCGCCGTCACACACACATAAACATTTTTCTAAAAACCATTTTTTTGGACTCAGGGAATCTCAAAACATGTATTTCCAGGGAAAACTCGAAATAAAAAATTCGACCCGATTACAATAATCCCTTTACTATATCTATACTTAGTCGTAAAAGAAAGTTATAACTAAAAATGATTTAATAAATAAGACAACTGCATTTACCAATACACGTTTTACCAATTGTAAGCATTTTTTTTTGGTATCACTTTTAAAAGTTTTCCTGATTTTCGTCTTTCTTTATATTAAAGAAACAAAAAAAATATTATAATATTAAATTGTTTTACTCATAATGTAGTTAATCAAATTCTAATTTTTACATATATTTATGAATGGTAGAATACATTTTAACCAAGGTTCCTATCAAAAAGTGCCCGCAAATGCTTTTATTTTTTTTTTTTTTGGGTGTTTTAAGTCGAGTCGACATCTAAGGCCATATCACGACTGTCCAAGCACAGAAAAATTCTGTTGGTCAATTTTATTTTAGGTCTAGGATCTTAAATCTAGGATTCAACGGGGAAAAAACCCAGTACCACTTGACGCATGAAGCGGAGTGAACAACTGCTCTTAACCACTGCGCCAATAGGTGGTGTTTGCTTTTAATGACAATAAAATAATAAAAATTGCTTTTTGGAGACGATTTCATTCATGTTGTATTGAAATAAAATATAATCCACTTGATAGTAGTATGTGTAAAGAATTAGAAAAATACTGGTTGTGTTCGCTTACGTGCCCGCACCCCTTCGCAGCCAGGTATAATTTTGGAAGACTTTTACATTCATAATGTTGATTCATCATTCATATATCAAACTAAAGCTCTTTTTTTCTGTGCATGATGATAAAAGGGTGCGAATGAAAAAGTTCCTGCAAATTGATGCAGCTAGCTGTTAAAGTTGTTAGAAATTAAAGATAAAGTGAGAGAACTGGTGGGATCTTAGGCTAAAAATCATAAGAGCAGAACATTTGAACAAAAAAAATTTGTCATTTTTAAAAAGTGATGGGAGTTCTATTAAAAAAATTAACAAACAAGAAGATATAAATTGTATACCTCTCATATACCTTTTTAATAAAATAATGCTTGCTTGATTGGCAATTTAATAATTTTTTAAAAGCACTTTTCAAGTAAAAAATTTTAACAATTCAAAAATCAAAGTAAGTAATTCAAAACAAACAAACCGTGAAAGTCAGAATTAAAGATTAGGAATATCATATTTATAAAGATTGACACTTAAGGACTTCCAGTATTCTTAGCGTTAGTTACACTTGTTCGAACCTTCTTTATTTTATTGTAAGATTATTCTAATTTGTTGTATTTAAAGTAACCTTGCTACAAAAATAGTGTTCCAAAGAGGGATGTGACTTGACCTTAGTTTGAAATACTGAAAACGTGTTTTCCAAGTATCAGTTGTAGGAGGGTTGTGTATTTATTATAAATAATATTAAGTAAACAATTCAGATAAATATACTCAACAACTAAAGAAATAAATAAAAGTTACAAGTTAACTATTTCGAATTTCTTCGTTTTGTTATGTAAATACTTCCATAATATATCATAAGCTTATGCTTTTTGATTCGTATAAGTTATTGAAAAATTGATTTTCTTATAGTTAAATTTTGGATACGTTGTGCTACGAAAGAAGAAATATATCATTAAGTATTGGGTGATTATTTTATTTAAAAGATTAAAAGTCGAAAATAAAATATAGTAGAAAAAATTCTCACTTTACAGCAAAGAATTGAAAGGAAAATATCGTAGTTGAAAAAAATATTATAAAACACGATTTTGGCGTTGACCAAAATCAAAACCCGGAAAGTTATGGCAAAAAGAAATAAACTTATTTTCCATCAAGATAAATCAGTTGCATATTATTTCCATCTAATTAGAAGTATAATAAATTTTTCTAATTAAGTTTAAATTATGGACAAGCTATGAGTCACCCAAATAATTTCTTTTTTGCGTTGAATTTTTCAGTGAATATTCGGAATATTTTAAGTGAAATATTATTACAGTGAACCAGGTGTCCGATTGCGGCACAACGTTTTGATTAGTTACTCCAAATAATCGAAGATCTAAATTAGCTGCTCGTAGGTGAGATCAAGATTTAAAGATGAACCGAAGGACCCCTGCCAAAATTATGATCAATGGCTGAATATTTATTCCCCGATTTCTTGAGACAAGGCGGCAGTTTTGGATTGTTTACTCCTATCGAAGGTATACAACAGTTATTATATTCATAAAATACGCCTTGTATACCTTTTCCTGTTAAATGATTAATAAATTATAATGGGATTCTTATTATATTGTAAATGTTTATTGGAAATTATTTCTAGATTCTAATAATAAGAATGAGTAAAAACGACGGTGCTATTATATTTTTTTTTAAATGTGAAATTAAAATAATTTTTATAGAAGATTGTGATCAAATGAAACGATATCTATAATAACTTAGTGGGATCATAATTTTTTCTTATAATGTTCTGATAAATAGGAAATACGAGTAGATAATAATATATGTACGTAAATATTTTTATAAATGATGTGTATTGCGTAAAAAGTAATTTCATTCATCCATTTTATACGTGGATCGGAGGGCGTATTTTACAATCTAAACACTTAATATGATTTATTCATGGCAATTTACTAACCGAATATTATGATTATATTGTTTAACATTACATTTTGAAAAATGTATTTCGTTCAGTTAGTAAACATAGTTCAATTAATCAATTTATTGTAATTAATTATAAAGAATTGAACCTTTTTTTAAAGATTAAAATAAATTTTTCTAGATTTATGTCTCAATGAATTATGAATATTATGAATGTAAGCAAAGATCTTGCAAATTATCTTTATTAAAATAATCATTGGATTTTAATGAATTTTAATTAAAAATTTTAGGTTTGGATTTTTAAAATAGAAGTTTCTTCCTCTTGACTTTAAATGCACTTACATGTTAGTTAGACGGTGTGGTCAACAAAATTAGGGAACATACCCATACCATTTGCTATGCACTCCATAGGAAATGAGTTTCCAACTAGAACCAATGAATAGTGCTTTATACACTTTGATGCATGAACATAATTTCCAACAGAACCTTTCTTTTTTCATGCATCAAAATGTATAAAGCACTATTCCATTCATTTGTCCTATGATTTCATATGCAATAAGTACAGTGCTGATCCATACTATGTGACCCATTTTTTCTAAATTTGTTTACCCCCTCCCTCTCAGGAACCACTCATAATATATTTCAAGACCTTCTCTTAGTTTTTACGTGGTTAATTCATAAAAATAATCAAATAAGTTGTTAAAAGCTCAA
This sequence comes from Sisyra nigra, assembly GCA_958496155.1. Classification (NCBI taxonomy): domain Eukaryota; kingdom Metazoa; phylum Arthropoda; class Insecta; order Neuroptera; family Sisyridae; genus Sisyra; species Sisyra nigra. The sequence continues at coordinate 16,098,555 of OY292314.1, forward strand.
AAAAGTACGAGAATTTTTTGGAGTACCTATATTGATAATGTGACGAAGATCTAAGCTCTCTTTTGGCCTATAATAAAATGTGTCATTTTGTTTTTTGAGACCCCCCCCCTAATAATATTGCTTAACAGATATGAATTGAAAAATTTAAATATAAAAATAATTTCCTTTGCTGACGTTGTTTTACTTAAAAACAGACTAAGTACACCTAATTCTCTTTAATTCTTCTTAATTCTTGTTTTTTTTACATGAATTTGATTTAACACGAGTAAAAAAGAAAGAAAATCTTATTTTTCACTGTTGTTTGTTTTATTATGCTTTTTTACGCTTTTTTCAATATTCTAAGAATTCAATTATTTATCTATTTTCTCATCTATTAGAAAATTATCTTTACACAAAATTTCTTAGGCACTGGCTTATCTATTATGAAAATATCTGCTGCAACGCGTCACAGAACTGTCTTTTACATAAAACTAGCTATTGGTGAGAAGAGCATAAATAATGCCTACAGTTGGTTAAAAAATATACATAGAATAATATAAATAAATACCTCTTAAAAGAGAACTATATGTATACTGCAGCTTCTATATTATGAACTCCCGCCTGTTACCTCAAAACCCTCTTTGTATGAATTTTCCCAGGAAAAGTTTCACATAAAAGTTGTTGCCTATGATGATACTTCTAACTAAGCAATACTATAGCAAGTTTAAAGAAAATCATTGGAGCTTATTTCACAAAAAAATTAAAAAATTCAAAAAAAGCAAAGAATTCAACTAAAAGCTTCGTGATATAACTAACAGAAATATGAGCCGAAATTTCAAGTTTGGTGGTTTCAAATAAAGCTTTCGATGTGATATCGCTGTAACCCACAAAAACATAATTTTTTTCTAAAAACCACTTTTTTAGATTCAGAGAACCTCAAAATTTATATTTCCGTTAAAAACTCGAAATCAAAAATTTCACCCTTATCTACTATATATATCCCGAGTAGTAGAAAAAGTGAAAAATGAATTATGATAACATGGAAAATATATCAATATCAAATCCGTTTATATAAGAGATCCAGATAAACTAAAATAAACTATAATATAATAGCTTCATAAATTACTTTCTTTTACTTCTCATAAAATACAGTAAAGGATGTATTGAAATTGGGGCGAATTATCAAATGTGGATAATGAAAAAACAATAATAAAATAGTTCACCATAAAATCCAGATTTTCTGGTGAAAATCTGGATTTTCACCAGAAATACAGGTTTTAAGGTCTCCTAGTCTCAAAACGTGGCTTTTGAAATGTGTGTGTGTGTGACAGCAATATCGTAACAATCGTAACATTTTTACAACTATTTGTATCTTATTTAGGCCATTAAGATCTTTTGTATGTACTTCTAAAGTGATTGATTCAGTTCATTGCATAATTTAATGTCAATGCAAGTCTTTGTTTGTTTTGAAATGGTTCTTACATTTTGTTTAATTTAAGTTAAACTTTATCAATGCTCCTAATAGCGTAATAATTACAGTTATAGTTTACGATATGGTGTTGTTACACTAATAGCTTTATGTATTTTAATTTTCAATGTATTTTTCAGACTATCCATCTATAGAACTTGACGAGTGGGTATGCTTAAGTACCATATTTCTTCTTTGGAAAAGAACAATGAAATTGAATATTAAAATAAGAAATATGGATGTATCGTTTGTGTTAAAAACGATATTTGTTTTAAATATCTATTTGCTCACTCGAGTAAGTGTAATATTGTAAAACATGGTTAATCCATCGTTTTATCCGATTGTTTTCTCAGCACGTTGTTAAGTAATGCGTTTAAACAACTTCCCTTATACTTAGTTAGATAAAAAAATTTTAACTTGACATTTGTTTAATTTAAAAATATTGTTGTATTTTTAAATCCATAATAATGGATGTTCTATAACAAAACAATTTATATTTACAGACTTGCAAAAGAATTTTGAGAACATTTCGAATATGTAGAGTTAGGTACTAGCAAGTCATTCAATTTGACGTCAAAAGTGCATTTTTTTGTATTTGCTTACAAATATAGTGATAATAAGGTTCAAATAGATTTCTTTCATTATAGAAAGACAAGTTGTACAAATCCATCTTTACAGTTTCCATATTTGTTACACTAAACATTTTGTAAGATAAGAGATAGAGCGAAAACTTTCTCCCAATATCAACTAATTAGCATTGAAACTAAGAAATTAGCAATAAACATTTTTCATCTAAATTAATATTTGCCAGATCGTTAATTTTACCACGGCGTTTCTTCTGGTAGGAAATATTTTTGCTAATTCAATTTGGTCACATGAGTTAATGACGTTCTCGTATTATTTAGAATGGAAACAAATAATATTAACGTTTTCAACTTAATGTATCCTATTAATCCGATTTTATATTTATCTCGTAAAATAAACTCAACAAGATTAATTTGAGTTCAAAATTAATATGTTTGAAATGTTGAAGTCAAGACCAAGTCTAGACAGGATCTTAACTGTCTCCAGTAAGGTTTTATTTATAAAGCAATAAATATATAAGTAGGTATATGGTGTTTGAAATTACATTTCCATTTTAAAATTCATCTACTTGAAACGTAAATCAAAAACGATTAAACGAATGAGAAAATAAATACTATGCTTAAAAATGCACTGTATGAAAAATTCAGAACACTAATACGTGAATGAGATTGCTTCTGTACTTTTAATTGAAGGGAATTGATTTTGTTAAAAAAATGTAAAACTTTAATTTTCAATGCCCTAACAATGAATTTATTTGTAAATATTTAAGGCCTTGTCTTTAATTTATATAATAATATTAAACTTTTATATTGTGAACATATATTGACGTTCCTTTAAGTTGTAGATAAGCATGTAAGATTATGTTATTAAAATATATCTGACAAAAAAAATTTTAAAGAGTATACTTAAATAAAAGTAATGTTAAATCATCTATTTTTATAAATATTGGAAAGATCGTATTGAACGTAGGAATTGTTGGTGGTTTGATACTTTCCAGCAAGTCAAAAATAGGGAATTGATTTTGTTGAAAAAATGAAATTTGAGCACTCTAATAATGTTAGAGAATTTACATCTTGACTTGATTTTCAAGCTACTTGATTGAAACTTGACCTCAAATCAAATGTCAGTCAATTATTGATATTTAGATATCAAGACAAATCAAGCATTGATTTTGCAAATTATTTCATTTTAATATCATAATTTCAAGCTGAACTCATTCTATACCAAGCCAGTTACTTGACTTGATGAATCATTTGATAATGATTTTCCTAATGTACAAGTTTGTTGGTTTTTTTCTTTACATAATGTAATACTTTTAAATTTTTAAATGGTTAATTTTTATGATCCCTTAATCTCTAAAAAAAGATTTAAGTACATGTTGATGCAATTGATACAACAAAAAAAAAATTAAAGGTTTCCTTTTGTGAAAGTTTAACCATATGTTGTGAAAATCCTAATTCTAAAAAAGGACTTACATTATGTTTGTTGTTTTTAAAAAAGTGGTAGAAACATCGTTTGTAGTTAGACCGAAACGAAAAAAAGAAATGTTTAAGGATAAGAACAATGTAAAATACTGGGGTCCCTTTAAATGCTTGAACAAACTTTTTTTTTTACTTTCGTCTAATTATTATACGTATAATATAATATTGCACTTTTAAATCAGTAACAGTTGATAGCCCCTTAAACTGTAGTAAACATGTTAGTATAATGATATAACAAAAAGGACAACAGTTAAATTATATAATAAGGAAAATTATGGTACACATTATGTATTTTGTTTTTAAAAAAAATTGGTAAGCCATGGTTTTTAGTTAAACCAAAACAAAACGAGAAATGTTTAAGGATAAGAAAAATATCAAGCACTGAAATCTAGGGATACTTGAAGCGAACTTTCATATTTTGTCACTTTTCTCTTATTATTATCCTATTGACATTTCAATTGTTAACTTTTAATTACTCTTTAAACTATCGCTTATCATGTAGGAATATGTTATTAACAACAATACAATAAAGAGAACAAAATAAAGAATAAGGATAATATAAACATGTTAAATCATTTGTTTTGTTGAGTATTTGGATTATCGGTTTTTAAAGGAAGTACTCATTGTACTCATTTGTGTTTGTTGTATCAACGAAAAAAAAGGAAACTTGATTTAAAAATAGAACGACACTGTCGATGTACATTTCTTCATAATAGTTATTACAAAAAGGATAATAAGGATAACATAGAGGAAGTTAAATTGAGACAAATGTAATTCTAAAAAGTACTCACATTGTGTTGGTTGTTTATAAATAATAGTAGAAAATTGGTGTATAGTTAGACCGAAACGAAAAATGTTGAAGGATAAGAAGAATGTTAAGCACTGAGTTCTTCGGATGCTTGAAGCGAACACAATGAGAGTAAGGTGAAGACTGAGTTAGTGAGTGGCAGAGTTTGTAAGTGTTTAGTAGTGAGGAGTGCGCGAGACACGTGGTGGCGGCGTCCACCAGGTCCTAGTCGAGGTGGCACTTGTCGTCTCTCTGGCGGGATCACACTCTGCACTCCCCAAAACCTTATCATCCATTTGAAATATTGTTGTCGCCACCCCAAACCGCCAAATTACTTGTTTATTCTTAAGTCTGACAATCATAAATGACTGATATATTATGAGGTCAGGCCGTCCCAAATTATTAGGCTCCAGTAATCAGCATTTATTTTATTTAATACTTTTACAAACTTATGACTGAGATTTATATAACCTTTTAACTATCCTTTGAGTAGATTATTACATAAAATTGGTTCTTAACTTTATCGTTACAAGAACTTTAAAACAATGCAATTTTTTTTTTTTCGTAAAACGAGTCCTTTTTTAACATCTGATTAATCTTCAATAATCTATAATATTTCTTTTAGTTTTTAAATTAATTAACTGTAAAAAAACAATTAAACTAAAGAAATTCGTAGAAAAATAATAACAGTGAAAATCTTGGATAAGCTACGTGCAATATTAAAATTACCTAATTAATTTACGAAACAAATCTCTCAATTTTTACTAAACAGAAAAAACTATTTTTTATGTATAGTGCAAGAAAAAAAAATGTTATTGAAAATCCTAAGCAAGTTTCGTTCAAAAAGTTCAGTAACTGCTGAACTAGTTTAAGAAACTTTTAACTTAGCTTCAATTTAATTAATTTTATTTTTACTTAATTTAACTTTATGTTAAAGATTAGGATAGAAGTAAAAGTATTTAAATAAGAAAAGGTGATTTAATTTTTTATGAGACATTAGGTTTGTTCCATACGTTGATGCCCAACACTGCCACGAAAGACAAAGAGCAAGGCACATTGACCAAGAGACAAGAGAAGAAATAATAAGTCAATATCAATATATTGTGTTCTTATAGTAATAACATCCAGTTGTGAATTTATATATTTATCTCCAGTAGACAATTCAAAATTTGCCGCCCCTATGTAGCTCTACAATTCGATACCAATTCAAATACCGAATTGTATTTGAAATGGTGGGCTTACATTTACCACCCCTAAAATCTGTCGTCCCAAACTTTAGCCTATCAACCTCCTGGTTAATCTGCCACTGGTAACATGTAAGTATACCATAACACTACCTTATGCTTATATCATTTTTAAACATTCTTTTCAGACCTCTTTTGTTTCATTTTTTTTTCTGTAAAGATTGTTTCACAAATATTTTTTGATTGAGATTGAAATTTAATTAAGCAAGAAGAAAAATTAAGAAATTTATTTTTTTATCGATATTATATTGTGGTAACAGATTATAATAACTTAAAGTGTAGTTTTATTTTACTACCTATTTGATGGATTTGAAAAGTCTTTTTTTAAGTAAAAAGAATTTAATAGCTAATCTTTGCTGGCATATGTCAAGATATTAAAGAAAGATTTTACAAGGATTAGTAATGGTCAAAAGTATGATGAAGATTCACTTTATATGGTGTATCTTAGAATTCATTATACATTTAATGTGCATGGTTTATAAAGCCAATGTTTAATTTACAACCAAAATCTTCCAAAAGTTAAAAAAGTAGCTTCCTTTGTTTTTTTGTTTGTATTTCCTTGCAAACCTAAGGGCGGTTATAAATGTTAATCTATAATTTCGAAAAATCGATTTTTCTTTGTTAACAAATTTTCAAAGTTTAGATCATTTAAAATATGTCATTAGGAGGATTTTTTTAAATCGAACTATTAGGTGTTGAAATTAATTCATTTTTTGAAAGAAAAATAACGACTAATTTTAAATGAAAATAAAAAACTACATTATTGAAAATACTGTTCATCCTTTGCCATTACTTTTTCCCATATTTTAGGCAGGAGTCGGATACTTCGTCGAAAAAACGCTTTGTCTTTGGAGGCAATCCATGAATCGATCCAATTTATACAATCTTCATAAGATTTTAAATTTTTCCTTGGAAAATTATGAGCCATTAATCGGAATAGGCGCTAGTCCGAAGGGGCAATATGTATACAGCGGGTATTACGGGTATAACACTGGTTTTGCCACGTGAGGTCGAGAATTGTCGTGCAGCAAAATAACTTTGTCGTACCTTTCTCTCTATTCCGGCCGTTTTCCAACCCCCAACGATGTAGACAACTCTTGACAAACAACGATGTGACAACACTTGAAGTATTTGACATGAATTTGCTTCAATAAATCCTCCAATTTTTTGTCTTCAAATTATTTTGCTCTTCAGGTTGTTCCTTATCTTCAAAGTCAAAATCACCAGTTTTGAAACTCCCAAACCACTTTCGACACGTTTAATCAGCTAAAGCATGTTCATCATAAACTTCCACTGAAATCCGCATACTTTCCGCAACACTTTTATTCGTTTTTAAAATAATTTTGTAAAATTCCCCACAAAAAAAACTTTATTGAAATAAATTTTGACTTATTTAAATAGCTCTGCAACTTGTTGTTATTAACAATTAAAAATTAGATGTGTCGTAAAAATAACACCTAATAACAGTTGTTTTACGATAAATTTGTTTCTGAACGTAAAAGCAGACTACTGTAATAACCACACCATTTTTCATCAAACGCTACGAACTAATTCCAACACCTTATATTTTCGAAGTTCAGATCAACAACGGATTGAACACTCCAAGAGATGGGCTTCTAATGAAGATAGAACTGCTAGTTTATCTGAATGAACTTAAAAGATAATCATTTTGAAGAAGAATGAGGTACACTGTTCGAGGGGCTCGCTGATTCAAAAATGTAAAAATACAACATACTTTAAACGACTTAGATTGCCCAAAATGAGACTTAAAAGTTTAAATGCGATTTTCTTAAACGTTCGTCATAAAATCTCAAATTCCAGTTGATCGAATTTCTCAAAATTTAGCATGCATTTTATATAATATATATGTACATACCTCTATGGTAGAGACTAAAAGAAATCAAAATTTTCAATTAAGTTCTTTTAATTTTAATATGATATACCTATTAATTAAAATTAGAAAACGTAAATGACCTTTCCTCAAAATACAGTATTCTGTTGATAGAAAAAAGATATACGGTTAAACAGAATATATCAGAGATTTCCAAACTTATTTGTCCTAGCCCCTTTTTCAGAAAAATAAATACTCAGCACCCTTTAAAACAATGGTCGGCAATCTTTTAAATCCCATGAACTATAAAATTTGAATGGTTTCAAATTCAACCAAAGTTTCTATCGCTCCCTGAATTGTTTTACCACCCACAAGGGAGCAGTATCGCCCACTTTGAGAACCACTGGATTATGTAATTCAATATGCAGGAATATTATTTTCATAAAACATCTCATGTAAATTTCGGAAGTCTAGATAATCTATTCAAAAGATTTCCTTGAAATGTCCAATGCTTTTTTCTAGCACGTTTAAAGCAGACTTAGTTATTTGCCGTAGCAGGTCGCATAACATAAATACGAGCAAATAGAGTTTCACCATTGAAAATTTACAATAGTGCGACATCAGCCTTGACATTTGCATCGATTCGTAATTGATAAAGTAGAAAATGAGTATAATGCAGAGCTTATTACGATGCCACTTATTTCAATTGAAACTCCAACCAATATCGTTCGAAAACTTTCCAACGTACTTTCTTTGGCAATAATTCAATAAATTCGTACATTACATTTTCTTCTCATTCCTTTTGAACATTTCGACGTGGATTTTCTTACACAATCACATTATCTTTTAGTTGTATTGAATTTCTTGCAAATATCTTTATTAAAAAAAGGCAAGCGCCATTTCATTCCAGCTAATCTAACGTTAGAAAAACATTTAAAATCTGTACTGAGATAATCTTTCAAATTTAAATTATTATTATTATAGATTTATAAATTCATTTTTGTTTGTTTTAATTTAAGTATTAAAATTCAACAGACTGTGGCTTGCCGCCAAAAATCGGTTTACTTCTATTGGGCGTCTTTATTGAAAAAACGTCATTTCTAACAGAGTTCCCATAAAATACATCGAGGCAAAGTATAACAAAAATAAGGCAAAAGAAACCCCACCAGCAAATTAATATACGAAAAATAATTTCTATTGAAAACTTGGTCTTGGTTTTGTTTTGGTTTTCCAAATCGTTTTTCGTTGAGTATCGAAGTTTATGGCTTGTATATTTTAGATGAAATAAAATGTATTTATTCTTATGAAACTGTAAGATATTAAAATATTATTGAACTTGATTCGTTTTATTACTCTTCATAAATATTGTTATATAAAATATTCTTTATTTGAATTTCACATATGACCCATTTCAACGTTTTAAACTGCTGGAGACAGAAAATCTCTCTTAACAAAATAATTCAATTAAAAACGAAGATAAAAGTAATAAACTCAACTGGGGGAGGTTTTATTCAATCATCAGTTTGATCAGAAATGATAACATAAACAATAAACCAGCGTTTTTTAAACTGTTTCGTTTGCGATCTTTTTTATACTTAAATTACTTTTAAAGGATTCACGATGAATTTGGATGTGTTGAAGAACACATGAGAGAAGAAAGCCGAGAGAAAATTAAATCCAGAACGATTATTTTTCTTCTTCCTAGTCTATAATCATGACCAAAGTTTGGTGACTACAGAGAATATCGCGTAGATCTAGTTCTTGACGATGCGACAAACTATTCCCTTCCAGAACGATCGTAAAGCCGCTACTCCAAACTCATGTCTTTCAATATTAATAAAAACATCCAAAGCTCTTCTCTGCTGTAGCCTATTAGGATATATATATACAATATTAAATATTATATAAACCTTTTAGAGGTCACGACGACCCACACTTCAAAAATCATTAAAGTATACAGACAGGTTGATTTCAAGCTATAATAATTTAAAAAGATCCTCTTAAACAAGTGGTCAATTTGAGAGGCACTGATAAACTGAAGGCTTAAATTGGCCTAGAAGGTAAAAGAACGAACTTTTTCTTAACTTCGTTATCATTAATTGAAGTACGAAATTGTATTGAAAATATAATAAACTGTTTTAGTTTGATCCTGTATTCTTCTTCTTCTTCTATGCTCAACCCGACGGTTGGTTTACAGCACTACACCACCTAATTTTATCTTCTGCGAGTCGCTTCCCCTGTTGGTAAGATCCAGTTTCATCAACAACTTGTTTGATAAACTATAATCTAGACCTCCTCTAAATTTGTGTCCTTCCACGGCTCCTTCCAGCAAGACCCTTACCAACCCTTCATGTCTGATCATATGCCCTATCCATATGTTTCTTCGCCTTTGCAGTTATTTGACCCAAGATGGCTTGTCCTCCACTCGCACAAGTACTTCCTTATTCTTCACCTTCACCGTCCATGGTATTTTCAACATTTTGCACTGGCACCATATCTCGAATGCTTCAATTTTTCTTCTTTCTACCATTCCTAATGTCCAAATCTCGCTACTATACAAAAGTAGACTCCACACAAAGGTCTTTATCCTGTATTAAGTTTTAACAACTTAATCTATCTTATTTAGACCCAGGCCAGAAAAAAATTACTCTACTGAAATTTTTGTTGACCAATGTATTTTTAATTATGATAAAAATTACACAAGATAGACAACACTCGTATTGAAGTATTATTGTAGATCATAACCAGGTAATGAGTCATTTTCTTCTTCAACTGCCTTTTATAGTTCATTTATTTGGATGTACACAACGCATTTTTTCGTTTTACAAATTATTTTAAGTGGTCTACGTTAGCGTTAAGCCTTACGTTTATAAATTTTGAACTACTTCGGACGGTTTTGTGGAGGTGAAGTCAATTCAAGGAATCCGAAATGAAATATTTTTAGTAGAGATGAAACGAATATCCGGTAACTATCCGGTATCCGGTCAATCCAGTGGCGTAAATACTATCCGGCCGAATACCGGATAATTAGTGCCTATCCCAGAGACGGATTTAAGTTTTTGCCGCCCTAAACTGTGTCAAACTTACCGCCCTTATATCAATAGATATAGTAAATATTAAATTAAATAATAGAATAAAATAAGTTAGATACATGGAATAGTGAATCCCCAACAAGATAAGTGAGGCTCTCAATAATTTATCGCTTCTGGAGCCAATCAAGGAAATCCTTCAATCTCAGAAGCAATTGGACGACATATTAGCAAAAAATAGCCGCTAAGGACGAAGTTCGAGTTGATACGATTAAAAAAAAAAAAAAGAAATTTATCACTACCTACATTTTTTTTTGTCATTATTATATTTAATCCAACGTTTCCAGTCTAAGACCCTAAGACTCATCACGAATGCCCCATGGTTTGTCACTAACCATGACATTCATAAGGACTTGAAAATGGCCACAGTGAGAGATGAGATCGTTAGGTTTAGCGAAAAATATCAAAAAAGATTGAATGACCATACCAATCACCTGGCGATCAACCTGCTCGATAATACCGGCGACACAATTAGACTTAGACGCATCAGCTTCCTTGATCTGCCATACCGAAAATGAGCACATATTAAAGAGCCGAGGTTACTCCCGAAAGTAACTAATACCTAAGTCTCTACATTCATCTGATTTGCTTATTGTCCAGGGACAGATTGCAAATACATAATGAAAAAAAAAAAAAAATATTATATTTTAGAATTTTTTACGCCTGCATTTAACATCTGCGAATTTATTAATTAATATTTTAAAAACTATTTACTCCGAAAATTCATTTTCAATATGAAACAAAGACAGTGCATTTAAGCTATCTTAAGTAGTTGTACGTAAATAAGTTTTAATTCTTTTTAACGTTGAAAATGATTGTTCACTGGACCAGTTACTAACAGCTGTATATACACAAATACGAAAAGCTATCAAGTGAGGGGTATATTAAGTGAAAGTCATTTTTTCTTATCCATTTTAAATAACTAATCGCTGTATCTATATTCTCTTTATCTTTGTTTACAATGCATTGAGCTATTATTATATAGATATTGTTTTAGTAATTATATTATGTGAATGACCCTGACCCCCCATCGAGTGCCGCCCTTTACTGTAGCTTCTACAGCCTTTACCTAAATCCGCCTCTGGCCTATCCAGCTGAATACTAGCGCATCTCCTACCTGAATACTGGTTTGAAAAAAAAAACTATTATTAGGTAATTAATTGCTCTTTATTTAGTTAGTATCACTTAAGAAATACAAGTAGTAATGAGCAAGTGAATTAGTACTCATATTGTACTAATCACTAAGGGGAAATTATGGTGAATGAATAATAATTTCTCTGCATTAAGAGGTAGCGAGGTGCTAGCGATGTCACTTGTTTTCGTAAATACGGTCAGTTTCAGAAAAACAGTACTGAAAGATAGTTTTTGCCAAACTTTGGTAACTTTGTTTAGCATTAGCTGTCCACTAAGAATAAAGGTCACAATTGCGATCAATTCGAACTGACTTAAGATAAAAATCAAGCTCACATGCTATCGCGTTTCTTTCTTCATGTTGAACCTGCCTAGTATTGCTTTCATTTTTTACTTCATCAAAGTAATCCCAAAACGTGTCATGAGCTTTGCGAGATACCGATGTCTCTGTCTTTTCTCCTCTACTTTTGTTAGCCGGTGAGGAAGATGAACTGCTACTGGAGGACTCGACTCTTCATAAGACATTTTTAAATATTCTAATAGAATCTTCTGAAATCCCCAAGCACCCCCAAGTAGTTTGCTTTGAGTTTTCAATCTAGGTAAGTCGCAATCAAGTAGTTGGAGTCTTGACTTATGGAGTTAAAACAAGTTTCTAATTCAGCTTTTACCATTCCATCAGATATTTGGTCGGCGCATCCGGTATCAGGCCTAACGGCTTTCCGTTTAATCTCTAATTTTTAGCATGTATAAAAGAATAAGCTTAAATTTTCTTTAATACTTTCAAAAACCATATGAACTACGGAGTTAAAAAATAAAAAAATATCATAATTTAAAATTAATATAGATTTACTAAAGAAGTTCTAGTGCAAAATATCTTATTTATTTTTGATTATTTTTCTGATATTATTTGTAACAAAAAAAATTGGGATACAATCTACCATAAAGCTTGTGTTTTTATTGGCCGTTAAAAAAATGAAAATTATTCCTTGATATAATAGAAGGAGATATCAAATTTGAAAAATAAATTTCGGGCAAAGTGAAGCGAAACCCGTAAAATATCTTGCAATTTAAATATTCAAACGGAAATCGAAAACTTCGTTGTCAACATCTTTTATTCTTGATTTTATTTTCTTTCACAAGAAAACATGTCATAAGTGACTTAAATTTACTGTTTTATCTCTAGGTAGTTGATATTCACTTCATAAATTTATTGACATGGTCGCCACCACAATGCATTGATGCTGTATGGTTGAGAGTCGACTCTCATCTTTGAAAAAGGTCAAACATTTTCTATTTGGAACATAAAATCTTATCGCTCATATCGTATTTTCCGCTGAAAATATTGGTTTTCTCAAATATAATTTCCAAACAAAACGAAGAAAAAAAAATTCAAAAGTTTTAAGCTTAACCAATATAATGCAGGATAAGCGTATAAATATTATATTCGTTCCCCCCTTAAAAATACATTTAAAACTTTGATTTGTTTTCGTTGAGTTTTCTTCTATTTTAAATAGCATTGAAATAGATAATTTATTTTTGATATTTTTTGTTGATTTGACAAAATTTTATGATTGAAAATAAATCATACATTTTATTTAATAAAAACAAATAAATTCGTATTATTAACTTCGTCTCTGATTTACGAACGGAATATACTCGTCTTAACTAGATAGCATCTACAGCTTTGGCGGTTGAATTTGTGCTTGCATGATAAATGACTAACGTGGGAATAAAAAAGCGAACGGAAACGAAACATATTTTAAGTAGTAATTCATTTTACTTCAACTTAAGGTATCTGTCATAAACAAAATAAATAAAAGTTCCTTTTAATAAAAGGAACATCTAAGTAATGTCTATATTGAATTATATTCATTTGGTCTGACAAAGCCAAGATTTCCAGACATGACGACAGGTGTCTGGACGCCTTTCTTTTTCAAAAGTTGAGATCCTGAAGATAATTTTCAAACCATGCAATACATTTTCAGACAAAATTCTATTTCTCATTAAAAATTCTTTCATAAATTGTATCTTTCAAAATTGTAAGTAGTAATGACATTGAATAAAAATTTAAATATTGCAATTGTATATTGAAATTTGAATATTGTATATTGTAAGTTTTATTGTCATTAGAACGTTTGATGGTTTTTTAATTCAACTTTAAATCTGGGGAAAAATTATATAAAATTGGAAATAATTTATAAAAAAATTAAAATGATAGAAAATTAAATAACTTAAGTTCTAACTGATTGTTAATTTTACGAGCACAAGAAGAAAAGGAGGCATATATACGTATATATACGATGTACCATTCATTACCCTTCTGTACTATTTTTCAACTTGTCATTTAATTAGTTGTTATCACTGAAAATGAATTTGACGTGAAACCACGTACATTAATTGTGTAATATATTTTTGAAGTGAAACTTCTATATAGATGGGGTCTTGGGACTTTTTCCATCTCGAAAAAGTGTCACGACAGCTTGGTGAGAGGCGGGTAGCGGAGGAGGGAGAGAAAGGCTGAAAGCGGTGGAGAGAGGGCAACTAGGCATTAGATGAATATACTAATTGGACGGTCCCATTTATCAGGAAGGCTAATTTTCTAAATTTTGAACTTGGTTTAAATTACATCTATGCATTATGCGCTTGCACTGTGCTTAAATTATTGCAGGTGCCACTATGAACAACGTGCCGTACTAATAGTCCAAAGAAAACTTGACTGACTTGACTTTTAGCACGTGGCTGGGATTCATTTGGGATCAAAAAACTAAAGCTCAAACTGTTATAATTATATAATAAACAATTTATAATTAAATAATTGTTTAGTAAAACAAAACGGTGCGATTTAATTGTACGCCGGAAAAGGTGAAAATCATATTATCAAATATTATATTGTACATCTAAGTATGGAAAAAACTGCCACAATGGTTATTTAACAGCATTAAAATTTAATTTACAGCTATATAACGTAAAATTATTTTAAATATGAACAACATCTTAATATTATAATGCATAATAACATTAAATATGTTTAAATAAAAAATACATTCATTAAAATGTATCTAACCTATCCAAATCATAGTTTGCAGAAAACCTGCGAAAAAATCTAAATGTGTGCTGGGACACATAGTAGAAGTGAAACTTCAACGAACAAGTGAAAAAACAAATTGCAACAAAATTTTAACTTGAAGTTTTACGGGCAGTTTTTTAAATTGAACCAGTACATTAACAATCCGCTGATCCAATTTTGATAGTTTAGGACAAGTGGAAAATCAAATCACAACAAAATGTACAAATGGGCAATAATGTAGTTCCCAATTTGAAAACCTGCCCGTAAAACTTAAATTTAAATTTTTTTGCGATTCATTTTTCCATTTGTCCGTTGAAGTTTCACTTCTACTATGTGTATCAGCACACATGTAGTATTTTTAAATTAATACAGTTTTAAGCTCATTGTTAAATAAATAAGGTACGTTTATGAAAGCAACGCTTGAACTTATAGTTTATTGAGAGAAATCGTAAGCTTAAAGCGTCGGTTAAAAACATAAAATAAACATCCAATTAATTATTGTATTTAAAAAAATATCAGCTGACAACAAACATAGAAATCTGTCATGAAGACGGCGGAATTGAATTATGGATGCATCATTCAGAATTACAACACTTGCTTTTGGTCTCACTAGAATATCATAAAGCAATTAGATAAAATGAAAGAAGTTAACAAGCATAAATTAATTCATCTAGTCCATAAATTAATCAATCTAATAATGTTTGTACTAAGTTAATAATAGTTAGTGATTGTTTTTATAGACAATACCTCTATTACTCTAATTATTCAATTGAAATTGATTTGAATTAAACAAAGTCTTTATATTAGAAATGATGAGGAATGGAAGCAATTTACATTATTTTTACCGATCAAGTTAAACATAGCTAACATAAGCAAAAAGTATTAGCTATACTAATATAAAAAAGATTTATCACAAATGTCAGAATTGTCAAGCTGGAAAATGTAGTAGAAAGTCAAATAATATGTAAAAGGCCATGTCAGCATGAACTTTACATTTTGTATACATAATCAATATTGGATAGCTTTTAAGCATATTTTTATTATTAATTTTTTTAGCTTTCACTGAATATCTGTTATTTATACCATTTTAGAATTATTCTATCGCAAAGCCTAAAATTTATGTACAAGATCGTCATAAAAATATTTCATGAAAACTTTTTTTTCTTGTAAAAAATTGTGAATTCAACGATTTATATATTTAAAGTAAAAAGTGCTTTACTAGTAAAGTCTAAAGAAATTTTCATAATAATTTATAATGGCCAAATGGAATATTTGCTTAATATAATAATTTATCATGTATTATAACACTGGCGAGTTCTCATCGATAAATACAAATGTCAAGGTGTTTATAAAATTAAATAAATTCATTGAATCGACTGAATTTGAATTTTGTTTCTGGAAATACAGCTGTATTAATTAAATAACATTTTTCATTATTGAATAGGGTTTAAATGTCTTATACAATGATATTGTGACGGATAGCCATAGAGAAGGCTAGAACATTCCAGATCATTCGATCTAAGCTTCAATAATGAACATTTAAACTAATTCATTATTTAACGGTCAACGATTTTTGGAAGAATCGTATCGAACAATCGAGAATATGATGACACGTTCTACTACATTCTAGTCACTTGGATTGCATATATAAATACAACGGATACACCGGATCGAGTCAGTCTAAAATCAGACTGAGTCTGAATAAGACAGTGAACAGTGAGATAACGCTAAAAGTGATTCTGAGCAATTAATTGTGATTTGTTGTGACAAATAATAAAGTTTTTGGCTATATAAACGTTTGGCGACTATTTCCAAGGAATTAAAAGAACCCATAACGTGAATCTCAATACAGTTTTCAGAAATGTCGTTTCGATATCTTTAGCAGAGATAATTGGAAGATTTGAATAAATGTTATTCCATGTTGATTTTTTTTTGTAGTTTAATGCAACGTTTTATTATAGTCTAAGATCCGTCCGTATGATTGCTATCCTCATAATGTAGCTTAATCATTTATATATAAAATAAACACTCGCTATTCTCTTCTGACAAATATCGCAGCGTATTAACTCTTCTTCATTTTATCTCATCTTTAACAGCTATTTTCGCTTATTTGCGGGCACTTTTAGATTGGCACCCTTATATCATCCTACACAGAAAAAAGAAGCTTTAATTTGATATTTATAAGCTACATTTTGAGTGTAATAATCATGTAGCGGGATCTTAGGCTATTATAGGTTCTCACAGAGAACTAGATTTGGATTTGAACTGTTGAGTATAGTAGATTTTCGGATTTGAAAATCAAATCAGCTGTTTCATGCAATGAATGAGTTAGTGAATTCGTATGGAGCGTATAGAAGGAGAACAACTGGAAGTCAGAAAGCATTTACTCACTCATTCATTACATGGAACACCTAATTTGAATTTCAAACTCGCAAGTCTACTGTGCTCACACTCAATAGTTCAAATCCAAATCCAGTTTGTTGTGAGAACGAACCTTATATTTCATAAGGAAGGTGAAGCTCAAGGTTAGGTGAAGCTCACTTACATTAGTGGCGTGGTTGACTAACAAAAAAGGCAGGTGATTACTAACAAAACACAAATAAATTTAATTTAGGGCCACCTATTGGCGCAGTGGCTATAGCAGTAGTTCTCTCCACTTCATGCGTCAAGTGGTCAAGTGATCCCCGTTGAATCCTAGACTTACGATTATAGATCTAAGATATAATTGACCAACAGAAAGTTTTAGTGTTTAGACAGTCGTGATATGACCTTAGCTGTTAAAGCGACTTAAAACACCAAAAAGCATTTAATTTATTCATGACTGAAGTTTGTGACATATTACTGCATTACCATGGATTGTACTTTTCTAGTTAAGATTTTGACATTAAAATTTACAAAATTAAAAATAAAGAGTTGATAAACTTGTTAAGTAAAGAATTTATAAGTTTTCTTTTTTAAGTTTCCAAATGATAAATTTACCCCCCCTAAAACTGAAAAAAAAATTTAAGTAATAATAAAAGACACAATGCTTTTCTAAACTTTTATTGTTTTAACAACAATTAAATTTATTAAATTATTTGGAACATTTCCTATACATATTTCATGCCTCAAATCTTTTATAAGTTTTTATATTATGAAAACTAAATCAATTGAAATTTATTAAGGACTTTCACTAAATAAATTTTATTTTTTAAACGCTCCAATTGTTTCAAATGATTCTACATCCTCGTCGTAAACGAATCTAACAAATAAAATCAAAAAAGCAACATTAATTTTTTACAATTTATTGTTCTTATCGAACATTTTACAACCTTATTAGTAAAATGAGTGAATCATTTTCTTTTATTTTGATATAATGAGCGAATTAATTTGAAATAAAGATGAACAACATTGGGAAAATAGTTTTCTGATGAGTTTGTCTTTATTAAATAGCGACGTCGACACAAATATACGACGCTCGAGACAGGCGGGCTGGCGTCGTTCTGTTATTCAGGTGATGAGAAAATGTTGGTCGGGGTCATACAGACCCCATACTATCTTTTATTAGTGTAGGTCAGATCAACTATAACAGCTCCAGTTATTGTTTTATAGATGATCAATAAGTTATGTTCATTTTAACGATTTACAAACAAAAACCCGGTACTTATCGTTCACAAGTTTAGAGGAAAAATTTACTAATTTATATTATATCAAAATTATTTTTAGTGTTTCAATGAAGAATAGAAATCTTTAAGGGGCTTGTTTTTTAACGACGAATATATCTTCAGATTTGGAAGGAACATCTTTTGGTACTTTCTTTGTATGATTCATTACTTCAAATGTCTTTAAATTGTCATACTCTAAAATTCTGACCAAAGCATATTTAACGCTTTGAATACTTTGTTTTGGTTTACGATTTGTCTCAAGACTTTTATTATCGAAGTTTTTAGTATCATTATGCGATTTATTTGTAGTTGCATTACTCTCAATACTGTTCTTTTTATTTGACCTTATAGAAAATTCTTTCACTGAAGACATTTTTGAGCTTTCAATAGAATCTACTCGATCGTCTTGTTCAGCTATTATCGAACATTTACAATTCAATTTTAGGCGTTGATTATCCTTTGTTGATTGCAATGCATTTTTACATTCACACGGCTTTTCTTTAGTGTTGTCTATTATTTTTGATGAAGTATCACACGTATTATCAGAATTATTAGAACTTATATCATTTGTAATTTCGACTTTTTTACTTTCACAACAAGTACAGCATGTTTTTGGTTCTTTTATAGATTGATCATTTTCATCAGTTTCGCTTTCAAATACATAACATTTACAAGAGACGAAGTCTTTATCAGGGTAATTATTTTCCTTTTCAGTGTTATTAGTGAGTAAGTCACATCGACATTCTTTTTGGTTTTGTTCAGTTGGATAATTAAAGTCTACCGGAGATGTTTCATTGGAGCCTTTATCTGGTTCTGCATCATTCATAATTTCAGTTAGTCCCAGATTTGAATTGTTGTTTCATAATACTCACGAAACGAAGATTCTTCATCTTCCAAAAATAAGTTCTTAACTCCTTTCATTGAATCTGACCCCCCAGGTGGTTTTAATGGACGTAACATTAAAGCATCCTCAATCGAACGTAAACTCTTCTCTTCTTCCTCCAACGATTTTCCATATGGTTCCGTTTGTTGTTGGTTACAATCCACTTTAAATAATCATATAAGTAATTTGTTTTAAAAAGACAACGAAAATAATAATACAGACCATTTTTGCAACATTTTCTTATTATTGGTTGATACTTTACAAGACTTGTAAACCCTAAAATATTAGTTGGTATAAAAGCTGTTAAACTTGATGAAAAGAGCAAAAATTGTCATGAAACACTAAAATTCTGAAAATGAGCAACATTTATGTACGGTAAAAATTTGTTTAGGTGCACAAAGACATTTGTTGGGAGCACTTTGAGTTGACTTCATGACTTCAAACACTTGAAACGCTTCATATTCGGTTATCCGAACGAGCGCATAACGCACACTATGTAATCGTTTGTTATTGTTTTGGATCTTTTTACGTTCCATATAATCTCGTATACGTTCTCGTAATGTAAACCAGCTATCTTCAATAAGAAATTTCATATCATTTATTGAACTATAAAACGAGTGTTTAAATTTGCGTTCTTTCGGACAGATACAAACGTTATTTGGGTTCTTTGCACATCTTTGTCTATAGTTTGGATCAGGATATTGGAGTTCTGCTCTTAAGGACTCAAATCTTTTTGTATAACAAAAATGATTTGATTCACTTGAAGGACTCGTCGGAGCTGAACTATAACCCTTTTTAGATTGACTTTTTGTGTACTCAAAATATGAAGAATCGGAATCTTGATAACCGCGTTGATTTTCTGATTGAGACAACTTGTCATTGAAACTATTATTGATTGAATAATTTTTAGAAGATATCGATGGTTCCTGTGGTTTACTATCAATATTTTTTTTATAGTATTGATAATCTGATTGAGACAATTTGTCCTGATTGAAACTATTATTGATTGAATAATTTTTAGAAGATATCGATGGTTCCTGAGGTTTACTATCAACATTTTTTTTATCGCGTTGATATTCTGATTGAGACAACTTGTCCTGATTGAAACTATTATTGATTGAATAATTTTTAGAATATACAGATGGTTCCTGAGGTTTACTATCAACATTTTTTTTATTGTATTGATAATCTGATTGAGACAATTTGTTCTGATTGAAACTATTACTGATTGAATACTTTTTATAAGATATCAATGGCTCCTGAGGTTTATCATCAACGTTTCTTTTATTGCTCGATTGTTGAGACACTGTATCATTAAATTGTTGGAACTGATAGTTTTCAGTTTGAACGAATTGATCTTCTTTGCATTGGCAATTTCCATCATATAAATGTGGGCATATATTTGATTCTTCGGTTAAAGGCAATTGGCTTTGATTTTGTAAGCTATTATTGGTCAAATTGTTATATTTGGTATTTGTGCTGTATGATTGTTCAGATGCTATATCATTTGCTTGTTGAGATTTATTAAAGTTTTCCACTTGAACAAGTTCGTCTTTATTAATATTCATATTAGTCTCAAGTGCGGTAGTCTCTGATTGTTGAGTTCTGTTACTATATGTAGGAGAAGGAACCTTACTATTAGTTTTGGCTAAAAGTGTTTTTCCTTTTTTTCTGTGTGCTGAAATCTGTTCAAATTTTGTTCGAAAGTAAAGATTTTCTGCCCGACGTTTCTCTTTGACATCATATACTTCTACTTCTGTCGCTGGTGCTTGATATTCTTCGAACGGAACTTGTGAATTGGATTTAAAACTTGGATTATTTGATATTAAAGTTTGTGATGAACAAGAGAACTCAGTTTGACAGTCCGAGCTTTTTTTGCTTAGTAAATCGTAACTAATTGTTTTAGTAACTCTTTCTTTATCGTTGAAAACAAGTAATGTCGAATCATTGAGAGATTTGGATTTTTTTCTTTGCAAACCTTTATTTGAAAAGCGTTTAAACCAAGATTGAAGAGGTTTAAGTGGTTTCGTTTTACTTTTTTTCTTCAATGTATCCACATGCTGATTTTTAATTTTGCTATAAAAAGCACCTATTGGAATATTTTTAGTAGATTCAGTTAAGAATACCATTATAGTTTCACTGGAAGTTTCTGGTAGATTTACTGCAATTGCATTAGAAAAATTTTCTTCATCTTGATCAGATACTTCTGTACTATGTGAAGGTATAAGTGCATTATTCACAATTTCAGTGTTGGTACAAAAAATGACCATTTTTTCTGAATTTGTTTCTGACTCAGATTCTATGTCTGTTTCTGATTCTGTGTCTGTTGTTGACCACTTATCACTTTGAGTATCTCGTGAATTGAAACTTGAGTCCTCCGAAGCATCTTTCAATGAATTATAGACAAAATCATAACTTTGCAGGGATGATTGATTTAATGACTGACTATGAAGCAAATTAGAAGTTTTATTTAAATTGTCTGACGAAAAAAATTGAGATTGGCATTTTTTACGGTTGAAACTATTCAATGGAACTATGGAACTATTTTCTTTACTTATAACTTCAGACTGTATTTCATCTTCATCGTTAGTTGAAGTTTTTTCATTATTACGAATTTTCTTCAGTTTTGTTGTTGAATAATAAGTAGGCACCGTTGAAGGTTTCACTTCAAAATTATCAAATCCAATTATCGTAAATGTATTTTCATTATTCTTAACATCTACTTTTGATTTTTCTGCTTTATTTAATTTTTGTGTACTTTTTTTGTTTTCAGTGATTTCCTCTGATCTTAATTTCAGCTCAGGTCCTTCAGGAATTGTAGACAGTTTTTGTTTTTGATGAAATTTAATGCCTTCATCGCTACAATAAGATTTCATAGCTTTTGCTTCAGAAGGCTTTGATGATGATAGTGAGGATTTCATTGCAGTAAAAAGTGTAGTCGATTTTGCGGGATGTACCTTTTTTGATAGTCTTGGAATGTGACTTTTTTTTAATTTTGGATTAATTCCATTAGTTATAACTGGCCAAGCTGTAATAACTGAATATTTGCTTAGGGTGATAGTATTTTCTTTTTCCATTGAAGCACTTATGCGATTTATAGTAGTCCAAATACTTTTTGGGTTTTTCTTTTTTTGTGAAACTTGATTCAGCATGCGTCCAAGACAGTCAATATAAGGATATAAGCGATATGGATACATATCCGAATCCTCAACTGAAATGAAATAGATTTTAATTATATTTGTGTCTAAACTAACCAATAAATATTAAGTAACAAAAAGTTTTATTCATTACATTTTTGAAATGAAATTTAATGATTTAAATTTTACATAAAATATTCGTTCTTAATTTTTTTGAGTATTTATCACGGACATTTATCACGATCAAAGTGATAAATGCAGTTAGTATTTTTATAGTGTATTACGCATAATGCAATTTTGTATTTTTAATTATGATTCATCGTAGTTACTTAGCCGAGTTGTGAAAACAGTCTGCCTACTACAAAACTTCTGAGTCTTGGTGGGTATACGTACAGTTACATAGGTCATGAAACTAAGGTATACGAGCTAGCACTTAAATAGTTATCTACTTGTAATAATGACCAGTTTTTATATAAACAAAAAAAATATTAGTTAATTTTACAGTTACATCAGGGGCGAATTAACACTTTTGCCACCAGCAAGCTATTCGAATTTCCCTCCCCCTACCGACTTCTATTATACAATTCGATACTTTAATATATAATAAATCATATTAATAACATTTTTCTTAATCAATAAAATTGCAATATTTGTAATTTCGTAAGAAATTTATCCTAGTGAAGAAACATATAACATGTTGAAAGATTCTCTAAATCTTCCTAATAATAAGAGTGCAAATTTTCATATTGTTATAATGGGTGATCCAAATTCAGTTTCTTATTAATTAGATTCTTTTAAATACACTGGTAATTGTTTCAAACGTCAGTTGTTAGTTTGATTCTTTCTTATGATTCTCATTGGCGCGTTTTGCTTTGATTTGTGCACAAAGATTTGTGCTTTCTCTCATACAAAATTAAGTTAACACAAGAACTGAAGCCCACAGAACATGGACTATGAAGAATATACCACACATCGCGGGAAACGTTAGATATTTTACGTGAAAAGTTTAGAGATCGCATCATTTCAAATTACGGTGGCATCAATTGCCCGCCAAAATCACGGGATTGGAGACTTTTAGATGTTTTTTTTAATGTGGTTTTTTTATAAATCGCATGTGTATCAACAAATTTCTAACGTTGAAAAATCTAAAATCTAACAGCCGTTAAGCTATAACCGAGATAACCCCCGAAACTTCCGAAAAAGTCATCCAAAATTACGTCAAACGTATCCACTGCTACAGAAAGTCTAGGAGTGGCTATTTAGCTGACATCATTAATTAATAATGATTTACATTAAATATATCAATAAAAATATGACAATATTACATTTTTTTTAAATTAAAATTAGGAAACTCAAATTGGATCACTCTTTAGTTTACCTCTCATTGTGTCTGTCATTCAGCCATTGTACTTTTTTAAAATAAAAAATCGCTCCTAAAACAGGCATATTGTTACTCATACCATTAAAAAGATTTACTACTTATTATTATTTGAGGAAAATAAATATAATAATACCTAAAAATGCAATTTATATTCTTTTTTGAATGCTTTTTATGTTGGAATTCACAGCAAAATTCCCTCGGGATATTCACAAATTCCTTTTTTCAAAGTCTTATTTCCTCCCAGAAATAAGGCTATTAATTTGTATATTTTATTTTTAATAGTTTGGCCTTTCTATTATTCAGCCATGGTCCTTTTTTAATATAAAGAATAAGTACGCAGAGTTTAGTTGAATTTGAACAAAAATTAGGTGATAAAGATGCACAAATTTGATTACCCTGGTTAGTAATTGAATGCAACAGAATTATAACAAATAAATTTAAGTAAATTATTATGAAATTTAATACTTACTTACATTTTGTTTGCGTTTTTAACGAAATGAGATGATTTTTTCTTAACACACATTTTACTGTAAAAATCAAATATGAGTTAAAATATAAGTCCTGTACAATTTTTGCTCTTTAAAATTAAACCGAAATCAAAATTGGAAAAATTATATTTACTCTTTGCTTCCGAATAATTTTTCCTCGAATTTCGTAAGCCAATCGTTGCATTAATAGTTAGTTCGTCGTCACTTTCGATTGATATTTCTTCTTTCTGAAAAGTTAAATTTAAGACATTATTGAGACTTTGCCAGAAAGATAGTAAAAGGTCTTTGAGATAACATTTGATCAATTAAACTTATTATTAACTATAATCTAGATTAGTTTTTTGAATGGCGACTGAAATAATTGGCTACTTTTAGCTATCGCTAATATTTATTTAATACAGCGATAATTAAATATATAATCAAGACGAAAGAAGTGTAATCAAATTTAGAATTGAGAAAAATGACTGGGGTTGAAATTAATTTAATTATTTTTTATTTATTTTTTATTATGATCGTTCAACATCGGTGTTCCTATCACGACTGTATGTTCGAGATAAATGAGGTAGACGGTGAGATACCTAATCCTAGTTATAGCATTTATATCATTTAGTAATAAAAAAGTAAAAAATATCACAGGTCAACATTGTATT
This sequence comes from Sisyra nigra, assembly GCA_958496155.1. Lineage (NCBI taxonomy): Eukaryota > Metazoa > Arthropoda > Insecta > Neuroptera > Sisyridae > Sisyra > Sisyra nigra. The sequence continues at coordinate 16,123,400 of OY292314.1, forward strand.
TAATTTTTATGTTTATTTTTACCAATTTAAAAAAAAACAAATTTTATTTGAAAACTTTTGTATTTGTTATTTACTAGAATTTCAAATAGGTTACTTTAAAGAATTTAAGGAAACTCTCGCTATGTTTTACTCATATTTGTGCATATAATTAAATTAAACTTTAAATTTAAATTTGAATCACTTCAGTTAAAAGAAAGGGGTGAACATGTATTTAACAAATGAAGTCTGCTTAAAAAAATGTTTTTCATACCTAATTCATATATGTAAGTTTGAAATTTTTCGTATCATTCCCTAAAATAAAGTCCCAATAATTTCGTTGATTCAATTTCACCACATAGAGGTAAATGTGTTTCTCTTGCTTGTCTGAATCACAACTTATATTATTATTCCTTAAGTCCAAGATAACAAGGATCAAATGTACCTTAAATGATACGAGTATTATGCAACCCATCTGTATGTTGTTATCAAGAAAAAATGTATTGAAGTCAATTAAATTCTTTACTATAATCTTTTAAAGAATTAAACACTAGTTATACCTATCCTACATAAACCTTAAATTTTTTATATATATATTTTTTTGTTTCCAACTTTTAAACGTTTGCCAAAGCTTTGCCAATATGAAGAAATGTTCTTTTTACAACTTCTTGTTGCTACTTTTGATGTCAGGAGGACACTAGAAATGTTAAATATAGCTTAAAAGTAGTACACTTGGTGATTTTAAGTCAGAATTGATATTAGTATTTTTCTCGTATACGCAGAGACGGATTTAGGTACAGGGCACAGGCTGAAGAAGCTACAGCTTAAGGCGGCACTCGTTGGGGGGGGGGGGGGGGGCGGTAGATGAGGATCATTCACATAGTATGATTACTAAAATAATATCAGTATGAATGCATTCGACAAAATATTTTTCGAAAGATGTATTTGATAAATTCGCAGATGTTAAATGTAGGCATAAAAAATTGTAAAATATAATAATGACAAAAAAATTTAGTGATAAAATTATTTTACTCTATTATTGCGTAATTAATTTAATATTTATTATATTCATATAGGGGTGGCAAGTTCGATACAGCTTAGGGCGACAAAAACTTAAATTCGCCTATGCGTATATCTAAATCTTGATTGTTAAAAGATGCTCTTTGTTAGTTCATCTTAAGACTTTAATTTTCCATATATCATTGTGAAAAGAGTAAAGCCAAACTTTGTTTAGCAAGGATTTTGATTATAGTTTTACACACAAAAACGGGATTCATCTTTGAAAATGCAAACTTCAGAAGCATTTTTTCCGTTGACCTGCTTAGAGAACCAAAGATAAGTTATTTAATCTTACACACTACTAAATCGCTAACATGAATAATAATCCTATAGTTGTGATTTGGGTTTTTTTTGTGTATATTTTGAAAAAAATATAATGAAAAATACGAGTTATAAGTTTTTAAAATACCTGTTTAATATTTTCTATTTGTCGGTCAGGTTCAGGTTTTTTGTAATCGTCATTTTCAAAATGTTTTTTATAATTCGCTAAATCTGCAAGACAGTCGAGTAAATATTTTTTTGAGTTTAACATATCCATTTCAGTAGAAGTTGCTGATGGATTTAATGATTCTATAGCGTAATTTAGCATGTCGTACTCATTTTTTAACCATTGAATTAAATTGCTTGTGTTTGGAACTTCTGTAATCCATTTCTTATTGCAAAAGCACACAGTTCGATCGAAGATTTTTTTAATGTTTGCAAAAGGTTCAAAGCCAGTAGAACCACAGCATGTACCAATCGTTTGAATTATCGAAAAAATAGACTCGTCAATGCTTGGACCTAAAATGTTTGTGTATGTAGGACACTCTTCGTTGACCAAGTTGCCAATAAAATCATTCGAACAATAGCTATACAAATTAAGTAATTCAAGTATGGCACGGTTAATGTCTTCTTCCAATTTCAGGTAGCAACAATCATTGCAACAATTCGGGGAGTTTTCATTTGGCATTGATTTTGTTTGTTGTATGATATTATCTGTAGGAGTTAATAAGTTTAACGAATTGTCTGTTCCAAGGTCGTCTGTCTCGTTGGTGTATATGGAGTATTGGGTGCTCATACTTTCGTTAAAATCTACATTTTTCTTGTTTCCCGAACTATTGCCTGCATACGATTTTCCTTGGGATATTGGTGCTTTTGATTTTTTTTGTAAAGGCATTTTTTCTGCGCCTTTTGATTCCAATTCTTTGGCGTGAGCAGTGTTTGATGAATTTTTGCGAGATTTATATGGAAAAGTTTGAAATTTATTTTGTTTTGAAGCTTGCAAATTATTTCTTAATGTTAACACTGCATTGGTTTCATATAATTTCCTTTCATTGTACGCTTCTATTTGTTTTATAGTGGTTCCACGCAGTTTACTTTGTGGGTTTGGTCTCGGCTTTACTGGCTTAGGTATTCTTGAGCGAAATGTTTGCAATGGTTTATGATCTTGAAGAGGTAACTCAGATTTTTTTGGTAAAAAGTTTTGGCTCTTTGACACAAATAATAAGACTATGGATTTTCTTTCTTCACGGAAATCAAATCGGTGTCTGTTTGCAGATTTGCTATTTCTTAAAATGATATTTGGTGGTGACGGAAATCGTATAGAAAGTGTTCGAGTTTTGATTATGCTAAAGTTATCTCCAAAACAATTATTTAAATTAATGGGGATCTGCTTGTGTATGTAAATCTTTTCGCAAATATGATTTGACTTTGTATTTTTGCCGTTTCTATTGGGTTTTTTTATTGGGTAAAATCGTTTATTTGAAACTGCAAAAAATGAAAAAAATATATTTAAACTTAGATTTGAAAATTTCTTACTGTGAGTGCCGAATTTGAAATATATTGCCATATTTTTCTTTGTGCGACTCATGAAGAATTAACATTTAAAAATTGTATGAAGAAGTATTGGGTTTAAATTATTTTATTACCTGATAATGTGACATTAGATTTTATAAGTGTAGCAGGTTTTCCTGATTGAAGACTAAATTCTGAATATGCTTTCACTAACGGATAATTTCCTTGTTTTAAATTTGAACCATATCCATCGATGACCATTGGTAGTTTAATAAGTAAAACCATTGCAACATTGCAATTATATAAAATTTTTTTGGTACGTTTCAAACTAACAAAGGACAAGAGACAAATAATTTTGATGGAAAATCTTAAATAGTTTGACAAATATCCAGAATCTATCCACAGATCTCTCGATTCACAAAATGATCTAAAAATATAACGAAACATTAAGCATGTAACAGACCAAGGTTTAAATAAGTCAATAGATTCATTAAGGAGTTGTAACAAGAAATTTTGAAACTCCCCACATTTTATTAAACATATATATGAATGAAAAAAAAAAGAAGTCGGAAGTATAACTATAAGCTTTAATAAAGCTTAGTACAGGGATTGCTTCTGCTAGGCAGAATTCTTAACCTGGAATAAGCAATAATCCTTGTACAACAGGGAAACATGAACAGAACAGGAGTAGTACAAGAAATGGTGGTACCTAACCTGGTTTTCTGCTTACGGGGAAAACTGTTTTAATAATATTTATTAGTACTTAAGGATTGCAATCCAGCAAAATGGAACTCCACAATAGCTTGCGAATCCTCAAGTACCTAACGATGAAAACTCGTTCAAATTTGCCACCTTTACTCTCACTTAATTTTAAAGTTCTTAGCAATAAAATACATTTTTCTAAGAATACTGTAAACATTAAAAAAGGAGTTATATTGCGGGGGTCAGAAAATGTGAGCTGATTCAAGGTATATACGAAATATGGTTTTTAAAAGTAAATTAACTATGGTTTGATATACGAGTATGTAACATCGAAAGCAAGATATGTATAAGCAAACAACCTTAACTAAGAATAAACTCAATTTGCTTTAATTAATCAGTAACATAAAAACTACATAAAAAAATAATCATATAAATGCTTATATGAAGCATAAAATTTTAGAATTTTTGAACTTATTGTATACCCAGGAGTACTGTCAACCTAATAAAATTAATCATTCTGAATTTGCAGGAAGTCAAATGAATATTGATTGAAAACACGCTTAACAGCGATTTTTTTTACACCCGTAAAGACGTAAAAATTTACATTTTTAGGATGTAAAGTTGAATATATTTATGAAGAAAATTTTAATAATGGTCAACACTTAAGAAGATGAGCGACATTAAAAATTACAAAATGAAAATTTCAAATTTTATTTTATTTACTTTTTTCGGTTTATTTAACGTCGCAATCAATTATGAACTATCATTATCAATTATCAATAAATTATCAACTACTATAGTCATTAGCGACCGTCGAATCCAAAAACCCATGAAACATCTCAGGCTTTCATTAAGATTCGACCCAGGACCACTGAAGTATACGGCAATTAGCACCGACTGACAGTTAGCACCCCCTTTTTCGAAATTGCGATTTTGTTTGTTTGCAATCGTTTGATGGTAGTTTGATGGTGAATGATGGTTCAATTTTATCGTTTGATGGTTATTTGTTTATTTGTAAAAAAATAAAATAAAATTTGACTTTGAGGATTTAACAGTTAGCACCCCACTTTTTAAATTTGTAAAATTAGTTTACCACGCCACTAAGTGACCTGGTCAAATTTTATATATAAAATTACTTCACTGAAAGTAAAGGCGGGAGTTTTTGTTTTTGAATTCATAAAACAACCATAGCCTATGCGGGATTTCGTTGGATTGAAGTCAATGCAGCAAAAATCCCGCGGGATTGCAAACAATGCTGGATTGCAATCCCTATTAGTTCTATTAAAATCTAAAGTTACATAATACCTTGTAGTAGTGCTAATTCATAAAAAGTTACGTTGTAAGCAAACAGAAAGATAAAAAAGTATTTTTACTTTTGTTGTAGATTGCAAATCTGTTTTATGAGATTGAGCACGTGAATAAACTTTTAGCTGTAGCTGGTAATAAAAGCAAATTCAAGTATAATTTTGTAAAAATATTAAATTACTTTCATCAATATGTGTAAAGAGCCGTGCAAAATATTCAAAGTTTGTTGTCTGTATCATAAAAGGCAAAAAATATGAAATGAATTTCCTTATGTTGAAAGTTTTCTTAAAAAATGTTCCGTCAGCAAACGTAGAGAAAAACAAAGATAAAGTTTACTCGTAAATAAAATTCAAATCTTCAGAAAGATTGTCTTCGCGAGAGCAGTGTTTTTGATAGATAACTAGTGTTTGCAAGAACTCATTTCAGTAAAAGGTTAAATAATATGCGATCAGCAGACGGTCGCCGATTTGTCTACATCATATATACAAGTAACCATACATCAACTTCAAATGGATCTTTGCCATCGAACATTTTGTAATCAAAACATTGTTTCGTCGGTTTTGCTTTCGTCTCGTCCGCTTCCATTTCAAATTATTGCCAATTTTCTTTACTATATTTGTACTATGTACGTACGCGTCTACGAGCTATAATAACGCTTCTATTTTACTATGAACCTCACGCTTTCGCAAAAATTCTATTTGTTCTTTACCAATTTTTGTACAAATGCTATCTACCAAAAAAGAAATTGCAAATTTAACATTAGAAACACATTTTTTGCTTTTTGTTTTTTATATTTTTCAAATATATGTATTTCATGCCAAGTTTTGTTTTACTAGGAAGTGCTACGTAATATCTTCTTTCATTGTTTTATTATGTGTATTACAAGATTACATCCTAAATAGTCTAGTCATTCGATCTTTTTAAGAAATAAATTGAACATTTTAATAAGAAGTACCATTGGATATATAGTGTACATGACTTTATTCGAGTGGATGAAACTGTACTAAGACGAGATTTTGTAAACTAAACGGTTAGATTTTTTTTTTATATATTTGACGATGAAATTGGATTTTGGTGAATTGACCGACAACTTTTCATGGAAAATACGTGTACCTATTTATTTTACATAGAGATTGTGATTTTATTGTCTTTTTGTATAGGTTGCCTAAGCTTTGGACCAACTTTAATTCAAATTTGACAAAACGGGAATTTTTGAATAAGAATCAAAGGTTGGAGGTGGAATTGAACCCACTGAAGAGTGTACTCTTAGAAGAAAGAGTACTTAATAGTAAATAATTGTTATATAAAAGTGAAAAGGCATTCGCCTTTAAGTGCATAAGTGCCTGAATAATCTTGTGAAAAATCCTGTGTGTAACCATGGGTTGATCCGGGAAATAAACTCATTATAAAAATGATTTTTAAGCTCATGATTTGTACTTACAATTAGTTTTGACGCCCAAACCGGCACAAAATGCTTATTACAGGGACTGCTTCTGCTTAGAACCGGGAATAAGCAAGTATCCTTGTACAATAAGGATACATGAGCAGAACAGGAGTACAATAAGCCTAAGGCTGCAGTGTGGGGGAAAAGAGCCCTAGCCTGGTTTTTCTGTGCTAAAAAGTAGATATAAAACACTTGCGAGGGCTCACACGAATCCCTTTTTTATAAAGTTTTTCTTATTAAATAATACTAATATATCTTTATATGTATGTTTGTTTGTATGTTTATATATTTATAATGTATATTTATGCATGATATGTAATAATTTTTTTTCTTTATAAATAGTGTTATTTTATGTTTGTTAGATATTCAAAATATTTTCTTTTTATTATTTATGTTTTTTTTTTTTACTTTCTTTTACTACTATAAAGTAAGGGAAGTATTGTTATTGGTTTGAATTTTTACAGCGAGATCGTATCAAACACTTTACCCGAAATTTCTTGATCTTGGAATTTTATCTTCTTATTGCATCTACTTGTGCTGCAAAGTTTTCGGTTAAAATCGGTTAGCAAGCAGGCCTGAAATTACTTTCCTGAAATATTAATTTAAGTCCTATTTAATGTTAATTAGTTATGTGGTAACTTAATTGTCTATAAGTACCTATATGGCAGTGGTCCAGAGATTAAATCCTAATGGAATTTGACAATTTTTATCCTTGGTTTTCAAATTCGCTGGTCGTTAATGACCAAAACACTTGGAGAAATTTTTTTACTTTGATTTATTGCTCATTGCTTATTTTGTTTAAACACTGGTTATTAAAGTTTGTCCTTTCACTCTGTTTTTTTATTCGATTTGGAGCAAAACCCAAAACAACATTTTTTCTCCTTTTTTACTTTAACTGTTGTTTCACCGTTTGATTCAACATTTGGTTGATTTTCTGATTTCTCAGGAATTTCAGCAGCGCCATTGTTGTCAGGAGTAATACTTTGGTTTTCATTATTATCGTTAGTATTACCAACATTTAATCGATAATTTTTTAATTTTTCATAATTTTCTACAAGAAAGTTTTTTATTGTTTCTTCGCCATTAATGAGCATTCCTTGAAGGCCATTATAATTTTCATCGCAAGTACATTCGTTACAAACACAAATATGAGGTGTAAAAACACTTAATTCTTCTAAAGTATCTAAAAAAACTTCTCCGATACTGGGGCCTAATAGTGTCTGTCTCCAAGGTAATAAATTTTCTTCTTCTATTTCGTCTTCTTCTTTTACGTTTTCTTCTTTGTCTTCTTCTCTGTCTTCTTCTTTTTTTACTTGCTGTTCTTCTTTTATACTTGTGTCCTCTTGACTTCCATATTCATCTGTAAGGGTGCCTTTACTGCTTTTTGATTTTTTCTTTAAATCAGTGTTACTCTTTCGAGAATGATCTTTTGGTACTTTAGATTTACTCTTAGAAGGTTTTGTGTCAATGTCATTTTCAAATTCCTGTAAGGAGACTTTTCTTTTTGAAGAATTTTTCTTTAAGTTACTTTTACTCTTATTCTCTGAAACTGGAAGATTTTCTATTTTAGTTTTGCTCTTCGAAGCTTTGCGGTTTACTTTGTGGCTTTCAGGAATATCTTCTTTTTGTAAATCATTCTGATCTTCAGTTATGTTAAAGTTAATATGAGACGGTTCAGTATTCATAGTTTGATTTTTAGTAATTTCTTCATGCTGTATATTGACTTTACTTTTTGTGGGTTCTTTAGTTAAATTTGTCTTACTTTTTGCAACATTATTTTCTCCTATGTGTGATTCAACATTAGAAGATTCCTTCTTTATAGTTTGATTTCCGGCCATTTCTTCATTCTGCAAATTAACTTTACTCTTTGTTGGTTCACTCTTTATATTTGTTCTACTTTGAGAAGGTTCAGTTTTTAAATACATTACACTTTTAGAAGGTTCAGTCTTTACATGTGTTTTACTTTGGGAAGGTTCAGTTTTTATATTCATATTACTTTTAGAAGGGTCAGTTTTTAAATCTGATTTACTTTTAGTAGCTTCGGCGTTCAAATTAATTTTACTTTTAGAAGGTTCATTCGCCTTAAAATCAGATTTACTTTTAGAAGGTTCAGACTCTAAATTCGCCTTACTTTTAGAAGGCTCAGTCTTCAAATCAATTTTACTTTTAGAAGGTTCAGTTTCTAAATTCGCCTTACTTTTAGAAGGCTCAGTTTTTAATTTCATATTACTTTTAGAAGGTTCAGGCTCTAAATTCGCCTTACTTTTAGAAGGCTCAGTCTTCAAATCAATTTTACTTTTAGAAGGTTCAGCCTCTAAATTCGCTTTACTTTTAGAAGATTCAGTTTTTAAATTCATATTACTTTTAGAAGGTGCAGCCTCTAAATTCGCTTTACTTTTAGAAGGCTCAGTTTTTAAATTCATATAACTTTTAGAAGGTTCAGTCTCTAAATTCGCCTTACTTTTAGAAGATTCAGTTTTTAAATTCATATTACTTTTAGAAGGTTCAGCCTCTAAATTCGCCTTACTTTTAGAAGGTTCAGCTTCTAAATCCATTTTACTTTTAGAAGATTCAGCCTTTAACCTGGTTTTACTTTTTGATGGTTTTGTCTCCAACTCAGCTCTACTTTCTGCAGCGCTTGTTTCATTTAAACTAGATTCACTTTTAGGAGCTTTCATTTTTGTTTTACTTTTACTGTGTTTTGTTTGACTTGGATGGTTTTTAGTTTCTTCATTATAATTATCTGAATCAACATTAATTTTACCTTGCTCCAAAACACTTTTTGTCATAGAATCACTAGTTTCTACTCCTACAGATTTTTTTCTTGGTTTCACAAATGAATTTTTCAGCTGTTGTAAAGTATTATATACAATCGGAGGTAATGGAGGTAGCACAGATATTTCTTCCATTTCAGATGGACATTTGTACAAGGGTTGTGCAAAAAATCCTGAACAATTTGTGTCATCTACATTTTCTGTTTCTTCTAAACCACTAATCATTACATCAAAAATATCGGGTCCTACAATTGATTTATATGCGTTTCTAACGTCAGCATAAGTTATTCCTTCCTCATTCTCCTCCTCCTCGTCTTCTTCTTCTTCTTCTTTTCCATAAGTTTTTTCATTTGTTTCAATTTTCACTTTCATTGTACTTTTGGTGAGTTGTTCCGACAGGTTTTCTGAATTGATTTGATGATTTGATTTTTGATATGCTTCAGTTTTTTCAGAATCTTCTTTATTTGTTTCAGACTTTACTTTTACTAGATTTTTGGAGGGTTGTTTCGAGAGATTTTCTGTATTAATATGATGAACAGCTTTCTGGTTTGCTTCAGTTTCTCCAGTTTCTTCAGTTATTTCAGAATCTTTTATGTTCAATTTACTTTTAGTTGACTTTGTTTCTAAGTTATCATGGCTTTTTTTACTTTCAGGAGAACTAAGGTCGTCTTGTAAGTTAAGTTTGCTTTTGCTAGATGTCTCACGAGAATTGACTTTTATTGAACTTTTCGATTTTGTATGTTTTGGTTGAACATTACTATCATTAAAATTTTCAAATGCAATATTTAGCTTTGATACTCCGTCCTGTGTTGTTTCTTGTGCTTTCGTTTCATTTTTACTTGGTACAGCTTTCAATTTTTGTTGATTATTTTCAGTCATTTTTTGCTACTGTTTTTAAATTTATATTTGTAAGCCTTCTGTTTTCATTGAGCCAAACTTCAAATAGTGTTTTAGTAGTTTATTACATTTTTCAGAACGATATTTAAACAAAAATGTTGTTTGGTGAACTTCATGCTTGAAGTTTTACTAATTAATAATAGAATATTTTTAACATCTTAATAATTTTTAGCTATTTGATTAAATGCGATCATTTCATTTTGATGACATTTTATGCTAAGGCAACATTGATTACAAAAACTAATAGTCCAGTCATATTAGTAGGCCAACCTCGGAATAAGAGATAATAAGCTGTGAACGTGAATAAACCTTTATTTTGGCGTTCTAAAAATTGCCTCAAAAGTTTCATAAAATCTCGTATCCGCAGCTTAAGATATTAAAGGTCGAAGGTCACAAAAATCGGTTTCTGGAAAATATCTCGATTTCTATGGTTTTATTGTCGTTTATGTTTATTATAAAAATTGTAGAGGATTCATTTCTCTATAACTTTTGTCCTTAACGATTATTTGTATACTCAATTGCTTTTGGGATAGAGGGCGAAAAGCGCTCGCGCTTACCTATTCACAGCATAATGCAAAGTGAACCGTAAGCCCTGGTCTACAATATGCAGTAATAAGTCTAATATAAACTATTAACAAGTAAATAATTATGAATACTTTGCATTTTTGGTTAGTGCTTTTATGAATTTACTGATTGACTTAATGTGGGTTTTTAAAATTCAAATCAAATGTTAGTTTATCAAATCAAGACAGTGGCGGAACTACCATACCGCTAGACCCCGCGACGCGGCGGGCCCCGAAGCTTTGGGGGCCCAAAAATTTTGAGAAACTAGTTGCATTTCATACTTTAGTGTACAAAAAAATTAACATTTTTTTAATATTACGTTTAGTAAGATCTCAGCAAATCAATAACGAGATTGTTTATCCATATTCAAAATAGTAATTCAATTCAAAAAATACCATATTACATAACAACTAAAGTATAATTTATAACAAATAATAATTTAATAAATTAGTAATAAATATTATTATAACGTGATTAAAGGAAGCCTACGAGAATAGCGCAACGATGTTTTCGAAATACGAAAAATATGTTAAACAGTGTTGATTGTTGAAACATGAAATTTTTAATTGAACAACGGTGTGAATTTATAATAATAAGAAAAGAACAGCGTCAATAATTGATTCAAATATGTCTATTCTAAAGTTATTGTAACGAAAAACCTAAGTCATAAGAACTCTTTTTTTATTATCGCAGTGTTTAAGTACTTATACGAGTATACATTAATTTCTTATTTTTCATATTTGTTTTGGTTTTAGGGAATAGCTAAATTATTAGTATCTATAGAATTTTTAGGCCTTTAGGTAAAAGAAATGAAGATTTGAAAAAGAATTTATTTTCATCAGAAGTAAACATTCGGTACTAGGCAAGTAGAATAATATTTATTTTGTAAAACTACGTAATAATCTTTATATTAGACAATACTCAAAAATATATAAGTAGATGCGGCGCATGCCTTTGGATTGTAAGACGATTTTAAAAATTGAATATTTTTTACGATTTATTCATTTCATTTTTAATTTAAGTAATTGATTTGTAAAATCATGCTAAAAATAATACATTTTCATCATCTATAAATTTTTTAATTTACGTAACAATGAAAAGTATCACTCATAAAACTGGCATAGTTTATCAAATCAAATGAACGGCAAAAGCCGATTGAATACGTTGGCGACAGTAGCATGCGATTGTTTGATTCGAGTTGGTCGCGCATGCACACTAGTACGGCCAAATAGTATCTCTCTCGGCATTTAAAATAGCTGATTAACGGTCTGCAGATGCGTTTGCAATTTTGAATCTAAACAGTGAATTTAATTGTTACTGATACTTTTCGTGAGTTATTTTGAATTATTGACCCAAAGGCCATACAAATGTTCTGTTTTTTAGGATAAGAACTATTTTCGTGGTTTTTAAATACATTATATGATGCGGTTGTTGATGATTTTTGTAAGAAAGAGCGTCGAATAAGGCTAATTTTAAAAAAAATACTTATAACACCACGTTTATCAAATAAAAAAATTAATTTAAAAAAATGTGGTTTTTATACCCCCCCCCCACTTCTAACCGCATGCTCTCTTTCATAAGTCACCGCACGCCACTGATAAGTAGTTATTTACGTATTTTAAAGTAATAAGTATTTTGTTTTAAAATAAATCAAGGAGCTGAAAAATTGAAAAAAAAAACTAAGCAGTACCTACTGGTGGTGGAGCAACAAAAAGAAAATTGAAAAAGGAACAAGATCGTTTAGCAAAACTACCAAAATTATATAGGACACTAAACACGAAAAACAAAAATTCATATAAGGTTGGAGGGCCGATCTAATTTTATTGCGGGGGGAGGGGTTTGGGGCAAAATTTGTAGTTCCGCCACTGAATCAAGACAATAGTTAATATTTAAATATCAAGCTAAGCATAGACTCTCAAATCTCGTTCATTTTTAAGCTTAAGCTCAACCTTTCTTACAACATGTCATACATACTTGACTTAATGAATCCTTAATTACTTTGTAATTTTTTGTTGACCTTAAAAGATCCATTAAAAGTGTACTTGGTATCGACATTGAATAATAAGGTGAAAACCTAAAAGCTGCGTTATTTTATACAGAAGACTTGCAAAAATTATTTCACATTTATTATTCATTTTTGAAAAATATTTTCTATACAAAATTTTGGTTCTCATTATAAGTATTAAAAGATGATTATATTATTAATATCTATCAATTCTTATTAATGCTCGTAAATTTGTTGTGTTGGTTATTGATTAGAAGAGGTTATCTTAAATTGAAACCTATTTTAGAAAAAGTTCTTCGTGAAGCTTTTATACGTTTTGCTGTTCACCGCAAAAAGCGCTTTGTAGCTTGTGCTTATTGAAAATATAAAACAGATGGCATTACTTTCTACAATGAAGAGAGCTTTCTGTCGCTTTACATTAGACTTTAGCGAGAATTTTATAAGAAGAAAAGAAAATGAAGTTTAATCTTTGTTTTATGAACCATATTTAACAGTTCTGTTGGTAGTGAAATTCAAACACAAAATATAGAGAACAAACATTTCCTTAATTTATATTTATTTACTACTCAGTATCCTTTAGTTTTTCTATTTCCTTTATGACTCAATGTTTAATTTTTCTAAACTTTACACTAAAGTGTTTCTTATATCGCATTATTTTCTTACTCAATAAAAGTTGCAAATTTAAAAGAACATTTCTATTGAGTTATTGATGATTGAGTCATTCGGTTCATTCTTTTAAACATTAATATCTTATTTTTTGTTTTGCGTTAAGTTACTTAATAGAATGCTTCTTTTTGATTTATAAATTTTGGTAGCATCTTTTTCCTTTAAGTTACATATAAAACTCATAATTTCACAAAAAAAAAAAGAATTAATGGTAATGGTTTTTGTAATACTTTTGTTTAGATAAAAATAAAATCGTACATTATTCGGTACAGATCAAAAATAACGATATTTGTTTAAATTATGATTATATACTATAAATTTTTTTATATGATATTAAGGTATGGTTTTATTTTCATCTGGAAAAAAAAAACTATATAGAAAATTACTTGAGGATTCAGCGATTTTCTTTACATGTGTGTCAATTACAAAAGTAAATGTGAGATGTGAAATTATGAACTCCTTAATAAGTAATTTATCTTCACTGATAATAGGACTTAGACTGCTGAGCTTCAGGAAGAAAGTGAAATATTTTGCTTTTCAATTTAATGTTCTTTTTCCTTTCTTATTAATAATCGAAGGTTTGAATGTTCCTTCTTAACAGAATGTCTGTTAGTCATATCTATTTGCTGTAAATTTCTTTCACTTTCCGTAGGGTATTTATTTAATCCAGCTTCATTTAATTTGGATTCGTCATGAGAAGGTTCATTTTTTTCAGTTTCAATTTTAAGAATAACTTCTTTCTGTGAATTATGTTTCCTTTCCGTGAATTCTTTGTTAAGGTCTGCAGTTTTACTTTCCATAATACTATCTTCAATTAACCTTGATTCCTTTTGTGAAGGTTCATTGTTTTCATTCTTAGTTTTATGGTTAACTTCTTCCTGTAAATTGCTTCTACTTTCCACAGGTTCTTTATTTAAACCAGTTTTACTTTTTGTAGCACTATCTTTATTTAACTTAGTTTTACTTTTAGAAGGCTCAGTTTTTGAACTTATTTTACTTTTTGAAGTTTTATTTTCTGCTTTATTTCCTGATTTATTTACTGTTTTATTTTCTGCTTTATTTTCTGCTTTATTTTCTTCTTTATTTTTTGCTTTATTTTCTGCTTTATTTTCTGCTTTATTTTCTTCTTTATTTTTTGCTTTATTTTCTGCTTTATTTTCTTCTTTATTTTCTGCTTTATTTTCTGATTTATTTTCTTCTTTATTTTTTGCTTTATTTTCTGCTTTATTTTCTGCTTTATTTTCTGCTTTATTTTCTGATTTATTTTCTTCTCTATTTTTTGCTTTATTTTCTTCGTTATTTTCTGATTTATTTTCTGATTTATTCAATGTTTTATTTTCTGTTTTATTTTCTGCTTTATTTTCTGATTTATTTTCTGATTTATTTTCTGCTTTATTTTCTGATTTATTAACTGTTTTATTTTCTGCTTTATTTTTTGTTTTATTTTCTGATTCATTTTCTGCTTTATTTTTTGACTTATTTTCTGATTTATTTTCTGCTTTATTTTCTGTAACGACAGTTTTAATTAAGATAGCAGTACTTTCTGAAGGTTTTAATTTTGTTTTACTTTGGTTTTGTTCTTGTTGATCTTGTGAAATAATTTTACTTTTGGTAGGTATTTTTTTTAATTCAGTTTGACTTTGATTAATTTCATTTTCTGCTATGTTAACTTGACTCTTGGAAGTAGTTTTTTGGATAGAAATTTTGCTGTTAGATGATTTTACTGTATTTAAAGTTACTTTACTTTTGCTTTTTGTCGCTGAAATAGCAGTGTTACTTTTGAATGATTGGTTGCTTCTGTAGCTTGCATCAGTGCTTTTTAAATTGTCATCATTTTTATTAATTTTTATCAAAGAATCGCTTGTTTGTATACGAATGGATTTTTTCTTAGTTTTGATAATTGAATTTTTCAACTGTTGTAAAGTATTATAAACAATAGGAGGTAATTGAGGTAGCACAGATATTTCTTCCATTTCAGATGGACATTTATACAAGGGTTGTGCAAAAAATCCTGAACAATTTGTGTCATCTACACTTTCTGTTTCTTCTAAACCACTAATCATTACATCAAAAATATCAGGACCTGCAATTGATTTATAGATGTTCCTTATATCTCTATAAGTAATTCCTTCATCTTCTTCATCTCCTTCATCCTCTCGTTTTTCTTTCTTTTTCTCTACTGTTTCTTCGTCTTGTTTTTCATTTTTCTCTTCCACTTCTTTATTTTCTTTGATTTCTTCTTCTTTTGTGTTTTCAAAGTGTAACTTACTTTTCGTGGATTTTGTTCTTTGATGATCGAGACTTTTGATATTTTCTGGAATATTATGATCCTCGTCAATGTTACTGGATGCTTGAGGAGTATTTGCTTTGATTGAACTTTTAGACTTTCCAGGATGTAGTGAAACTTTACTTTCATTTAAATTATTTTGAGATACGACTTTTAGCTTCGATTCTTTTTGAATTTCCTGTGACGTTTCTGGTGTTTTATAATCATCTATATGAAGCTGAGTTTTTGATTTTTCGTTATTGTTTTCAGCCATTTTTTTAACTTAATGTTCAAGTTGAAATTTTGTCACCAGTAATTTACGTTGAGTCATAATTTCAATAGCTTAAATTTTTAGAAATATGTTTTTATATACCAATGAAATTAGTTGAAAAAATTAGCAATTTTAATATGAACGTCATAATTAAGGTTTTGGCAGATCAATTGACAGATTGATATTTTTACAGTTGAAACCTTTGTATACCATTTTATTTAAATGACAATGCCTTTTACTTAGGCAAAATTGATTTAAAATAATAATGATTTGATTAAAACGAATTATGAAAAAAATAAATAATAAATAAGTAGATATATAAAAAATATTTCGTTTAATCCCTAGTCCTGTTTTTCTGCGGTCATCGATTAAATTCTCAACTGGCCTAATTTCCTTGGGTTAGTTCTATATTTCATTGTTGTTCCAGATTTTGTTTCAATGCAAATTAAAAATATAGTTGCGTACATTTTTAAAATGTAACCTCGTTTACCTAGGTAAGAAAATAAATTGTTTGAGACCAAAATATGATTTAGCTTCGCCTGTTTTTAAAATTAAAATCAAGTTAATCATTTTTAGTAATCTCTAACACAAAAAAAAACTCTGAAAAGTAAAAAAATAAAATTTCTTCCTCGGTCTTTTAACTTCATTGAAATAACCTACTTATATTTTAAAGATAAGTTTCGCCTAGTTGAGGGACTGAGATATCAAGATGCTGTTTTTCCAGAATTGAAGAATAGTTTAGTGGAGTTTTTCTGAGCTTCTGGTGCTGATGAAGGAGCTACTGTTACATCGAATGACATATAGCAATCTGTAAAACTGATACCGTGTATTACTTGTTCGACTCACTCAAGAGGACCAAACGTTCGTACAGCTCAGAAGTTGTTGGTGTTTCATACTTCTTCATTTAGCGATCTCCCGACTTGGCAACGCTCATCTTAAATATATAAATAGGTTCTTTTAATGAAGTTAAAAGACCGAGAGAGAAATTTTATTTTTTTTACTTTCTAGAGCTTTTATTGTGTTGAGGGTTACTTAAAACTTTTAATATTATTTTATTTCATTCCTTAATGAGTATCTACTCGCGGACCCTAATGCTAATAGATAACTACTTAAAATATATTTTCATATTTTTGAGGATTTTGGTAGTAAACCGTTTTGTTAAGTAGGAAATGAACTGTTAAATATCAAACACTTAAATAGATCTTCATAAATAATATCTAAGAAACAACTTGATTATGTTAGCTTTAGCTAACATTATGTTAGCTTTCAAACAAAAAAAAAAACAAATTATTACAACCATCCATTTTAATTATTCATTTTGTAGTTTTTACATATGAATTGAAGAGTTTTGGTAATTCAAGTAACCTTCTATGGTTAAAATGAATTAGTCAAAATGATTTAAAGCTAACATATAGAACTCAAAGTAGATCTCAGAGACCGGTAAAGAGAAAGCTTCTATAGGAAAAACTCGGATGTAGCCATTCTTTATAAAAAGACGCTCAAGGATAAATATTAAATACCCAGCTAATAATTGGCCATAAATATAAATTTTAATCATCAACACTATGTGTGCATTAAGGCAGAGAAAAAAAGGCAGGAAAAAAAAGAACTCATAAAGATATGTAAGTGTAAAATCACTTTATCTTATTTTCTTTCTTTTACTCAAATATTATATAGACTAATTCAACACTACCTACTCTCTATACTATAGAGTATAGAGAGTCTATAGTCTATAGGCTCTCAAAGCTAGTTACAAAATGTTTCAAAGCCTCTAAACTTGAGTCATCAAAATTCATTGAGCTCCCAAATTTCATAAAAAAGTTAGCTAAACATAATTAGTGACTAATAAAATACAGTCGAATTGAGAACTTCTTCCTTTTTTAAAGTCAGTTAAAAATAGGAAGTGTTCATATAATAACAAAAATGTCACTTCACTTGTGCAAGTCGAATTTTTTCAACCCATTGCATGAATCCGCAATCTCTCTATTGATATTAAGCGTATAAGGTAAATGAACAGGTGCAGGTAGATCAAACCTCTTAAGTGGGATACCTATTACTGCTTATGGATCTCTGAATGGTAGCTCCAGAAATGATATACGATTCAGCCTTTGTTGGTGTGTTGAAGTGTTCAACCAGTCTTTTGAGGTACTTTTGACTGTATCTGACTACTCATTCCTCACCGTAGCCAATCTGAGATCCTTATGGATATCATGGTTGGTGACATACCAAGGAGCAGCAGTTATTAACCTCAGGGTTTTAGACTGAAAGTTCTGAATCTTGTCCACATTGGAGCTACTGGCCCCCACAGCTGAATTCTAATACGTCCAGATGAGCTTGAGGCTTGAGTATGGACTTGTATATTGACAACTTTCCGTCCAGAGACAGTTGGCAATCTTTTCATAAAGTCCACCACAGACTCCTTGAAGTTATCATATATAATTAACAGGAAATAATTTCGAGCTCATTTAAATGTGTATTTGATTTTTTATGAGTATTTTGTCTTCTAATAGTAGAGAGTAATGCAGAAAACTTGTCATTAAAAATATTTGGAGGGGGGGAGGATAGATGTTTAAATAAAAAAACTCTTATTGATATAGTTAAAATTGGTTTTTAATATATGTAAGGATTATAAATAAAACAAAATATTTCTGGCAAATTGTGCTTACAAGTAAGTCTTACAATTACACACAAAGGTCAACATTTGTATCAGTAATTGAATACCAGTGTTTAAAAACTGATATTTCCTATTTAAAACCCTCTAGGTCCTATAAGTTAAAACTATGTATTTACTTTGAAAAATTAATGGTTACTTTAGAATACTGAAATATAAAAATCTCACTTTATAGTTTATAAGTACACAGTCCAATGGTCTTGATTCTTGAAAATAACTTATATGTAAGAATTTTTTTTTTGGGGGTTTTAAGTTTTAAAGTCGTCTTCATATTTAAGAGTATATCATGCTTCTTATAGCATAGACCCTAGAAAATTAAAACAACGACTGATTTATGGAGCGATCTAAGAAATATCACCGCTTAATCGCAAAGGCGGTTCATTTTGATATTTTAAGGTCCTAAATTACATATAAAAACCTCTTCACAGCAAAAAATGCATTTTTTGTGTAGTAGCAATAATTGAATAAAATGTAATTACTAATTAATATATTATTATTATGTAATGTAATTAATAAAAATTTAATCAAAATAAAAATAAAAATAAATTGTATTTATGGATTGATTTAAACATTGAAAAGATACCCAAAACTTTTGATCCCATCAAAACGTATACGTATATTTGTAATACAATTAACATTTAACCTAAATTAATTAAAACTTAGGTATTTAAATACTAAGACTCTGTGTATTTAAATTATAGTTATGGAAAAATGTATCGGTGCTAACAAAATTACAGTTCAAACATCTTTTTCATAACAAACAGCTTAATGCTTTTGACGTGATAACGCCTTATAAATTGATGAACTATGGCAACCAGTCTGAAAAAATGTCACGTTCCATTTGAGCCTGTGCGTGCAAACGAGAACACGATACAAGCGATAGAGAGGCAATTGTTGAATCCTAGACAACGTGTTTGGTGTTTTTTTTCTACAATTTACTTAATAATATTTACCTAATTGATTTCCTTCATAATTTTCAGTCTGATTTCATTTTTAAAAAATTGTTAATTTTCAATTATCTAACTCCTTCTTTGTATTATACAAAATAATGACAATTCAGTGATAATAATTCAATTCATAAAAGTATACAATTTTTCATCAATGTTTCTTTATGATGTTATCACGTAAAACTATCACCCGTAAACCGAATTTACAGCCAACCAATTTTTTTATCTTTATTTTAATTTCATTTATGCCTAACAAAGCAAAAAAGTATCATGCTAATTGCAAAAGTTACATTTTCCTTTTTTTGGCACAGTTCTTAAGAACATATAGAGCCTATTATCCATTATGTCGTAGTTGTCCTTCAAGAAACAAAGAATTAAATCAATATTTATGTGACCATTTGAAACAATAAATAACGTTAAATTAGGCCAAATAGTTAGTAATATAAAATATCACGAAGTGTTTAACAGAGATGCTTATAAATATGTACCTTTGAAGTCTCATGAGTAGATATTAAGAAATTTTAAATATAATCTTATGTTTGGATACTTTTTTTTTTATTTCAAAGAGAATTTTAGCACAGTTCCCTTCAAATAAAAAATTGTCACAAAATATTTGAAAAAAGCATTCATTGAAATTTTCAATGACATAAAGGTTTTAATATAACTATTCTATATTCACTGATGCACTTCCACTTTTATTTTGACTTGAAAGTAAAATACAGAATTCAAGCTCTGATTTAATCGTAGTTTAGACAATGCATCCTGAGTCTCAACGAGGGTACTCTTTACGTTTAATGAAGGGATTAACACAGATTAAATCAGACTCGAGGGATTTAATTACTAACACGAAAGGGAGCTTTTCTATCGATATGAATCACAATGAACACCTCAACAGAAACTAAGGTTTATGCAGGTTACATCAAAAGAACATTTTCAAATAAAAATTGAAATTTTGTGAATTTATTTGATTTGATTCGTATGTATGTAGGAAGGAGCGTTAATATTTCAGATATGCATAAACAGTTACCAACGGAATATAAAACAGAGTCTGGAATCACAGTAAATTGAATTATTGATTAATTGAAATATTAGCTTGGTCGAGGCCCAGGTTGAGCTATATCCTGTAGGCGTGCAGGTGCGAGGGTGCGTGTCCTATTGCCACGCCTTTATATCCTGTCTGCGTTCCTGGTACTCCCCTAAAAGCTCCTTTACCTACCTGCATCTAAAACAATACACCTACATTACTCTAAAACGACTCAATTCTGGTATATTGAAATTTCACGTTTATAATTTGTTTTCAATTTCCCTCAACCTTTGAAATACCAATTAAAATCTCTCCCTGATACTAATAAGGATTTTATAGAAACTCATCGTTTTGATTTTCTCATAGAAACGATTTGAAATATTTCTGCTGTACGCAGAAGCTTTCGAATGATTGAAAGATTATTTCACGGATATGATTTTATCTGATAGAGTTTTTCTGGTCTAGTGAGCCAAAATATAGCATTTATTTTTACCCGGGAATCGTTTTATTTTTATTTTTAGGTGGGTGTCTTTAATTGAAATATTGATTTTGTTATGGCTAGGTAAGTTAATTGTATTTTATTGAACATGTTTAATAGAAATGATAGCGTAGTGATTAATTTAATAAATATGTACAGTTGAGTTGTTCATAAAGAAGGGAATGTGCCCTGTAGAGCTTCTTACTGGGGCTAATTACTGCCGTTACAGTGAAGATAACAAGAAGCTCCTCCTAAATTTACCTAGCAACTAGAATCGGCGTCCTTTCAAATTTATTACAGCGATTACACCCTTTTATTTAATTAACTTTATTTATAACGCATGCTTAGTTTTTCTTTGTTGGGACGCAATAAATAAATAAATTAGTTCTGATCAGAAATATGCGATATGAAGCAAATTCATTGGTAATTCGCATCGCGTAGGTTTTGTACATGTAAATAAAAATAACATTATGCAATATTTCGTAGAACGTGCTACTGGCGCCTGCGATCTTAGCGAGGATCAATACGATTGTCAAGGCATTTTGCTACTCTCTCTCTGATGATTGTCCTGCAAGATTCCAGCCTTTTGGTTTATGAAATTTTTTTGCATGGTAAGTATAACATGACATTCGTCTATGTACTTTTTTATGCTTGTACGTTTCGTATGAATATCGTGTAGAACAATATATGAAATCATCGCAAAAAATATATGAAATAGACGTTACATTTATGTCGGATTTTTTTCAGATTTATGTTCGTAAATTTCAATCTGAGCTTAATATATTCTTTATTGATGTAGTCGTATCTTATGTTTGTCAATATTTCTATCTAGTTTTTTTCTTTCATTTCTTCTAAACCACCATTTATATATAATATTAAAATAGCAATTTTTAGATTTGATATTATTTGTTTACATATAGATATAAAGTTTTTTTGTATACGCTTAGTATTATTCTATTGTAATAAAAATGATATTAATAATAGCATAAATCTAGATAATCATAAGATGATTGGATATTTTAAAATATCATACAGAAATTAATAACGTTTATGAAAGTATTTTTAAAAAAATTTTGTTTTTTAAATTCTTAAAAATCATTTTAAAGCATCAATTTGAAAATATATAAAAAAATATAAAAAATAGCAATATTAATAATATTACTATGAAACTGAAATTTGGAAAATATCCAAACTTTCGATGAAAAATATAAGAAAACATCGTTTCAAATTGTTATCTTTTAATTTAATTTCCTCAAATATTATCTATAAATATTGTTAGCTGAGTACCTTTAAATTTAATTTTAGAAATCTTAACCGTTAAAAATGCAATTTTGATATAGTTAAATTAAATAAAATTAAGGCTTATTCGAAATACTTGCAAGTTTATCCTAAGATTTTTTAACAATTAATCCCTAAAGTTTACTTTTATAGAACGATTTTTTTTTTGATTATACACAGTAACTAAAAAAAATAAATGTAACTCTTGGAAAATTGAAAAACAATAACTCATAATAGAAACATATATAAAGTATATATATATATATATATATATATATATATATATAAAATATATAAGTATATATAAAGTAAATACAAAAAAGATATTCTACCAATTGCAAATAAAGGGCTAAGTTAAATATATAAGCCAAACTTGCCTACAGTAGGTTAAACTACAATATATGCAGTAGGACTTTTTTGTACGGTGCTACAACTTTCAATATTTGCACGTACTCTACAACTACAAACAAATCTCCAGAAGTAGCCTATCAATAGAACCGAGTAGAATGCAATATTAGTCTTATATGAAAGGCAGATCAGAAGAGAAAAGCAAGTTTTAATTTTAACTGAAAACATTTAGTAAAGTATATTATTATTATTAATATTTACATACAGGTGTTTATACAGGGTGTCCCCGCGTGACCGGCCATTAGAAGTTTACAGGTAATCTGAAATAAGAGAAATCTGAAAATTTGAATTATAGCCTAACTGGATTGGAGCTACTATCCTAAAATATTTTTAGTTTTCTGACACTTTTGGTTTTAGCGGAAGTCGACACTACAACAGTTTTTTCAAACGGCATGTCCTATTTGTTTTTACATATCTCGATTGAATTAATAATTCTGAGCATCTTTCATAATTACAAAACCTCATCTAATCCTTAAGGGTTTCAAGAATAAATACTTTTGTTGGAAATTTCGCAGCAAACGGACGTTTTGTAAAAGGTTTGTTACTCCCACATTAAAGTGTGTAAGAAGCTCGGCAAAGGCTCGTTCGAGAGCTCAAAGATGCTGTTACACTCAAGATGATCAAAAACAAGCGATTTTTGTTAATAATTAACTCAAAGTGCATCGTTAAGTGGCACGTGCTAAATTGTGCAAAATATCATTTTAATACAACGTTACATCCGTAATTTATATCCGAGCTTTATGCTGCATGCCCAACAGTAATTGGCCATGTTTACCGGTAGGTTTTATTTAGTATCACTAGGTTTGTTCCAGACGTTGAAGCCAAACACATCCACGTAAGACAGAGAGCAAGGAACATTGACCAAGAGACAAGAGTGAGTGAAAAAATGTTTCAGCCCTTAGCCGTTTGGCCACATTAGGCCGAGAGTCGAGCTATGAACGTACGTTTTAGTGACAATAGCTTTCTTCGACATGGATTTGGAGCTGTTTAAACACCCCAAAACTGGTTTAAAGTTAAGGCAAAGTTCTTGCTTTCTGATTTTTACTCACGCTTGTCTCTTGGTCAATGTGTCTTGTTCTTTGTCATTCGGTGGACGTGTTTGAACATCATCAAATGGACAAGTGGAACAAACTTACTGTGTATGAAATAAAGTAGGAGCTATTAAGGCAAACATAGTTTTTCACTATAAATTAAGAAAAAAATAACTATCTGTTCTCAACAATGTAATAGTTTGAAAGCTATTTAAACTATCGTATATTTACTATTTGTCTTAATATTTATTGTTTTACTAAGCTTTTTCAATTTAACAAAATTAAAGACCCATTTAGAATATTTTCAATGACAGTCTTAATAATTTCTTCGACAGTTTAGTATAAAAGATAACTATTTGGAAATTTTTATAGTAATTGCTATGTCAATAGTTATTAATAAAATAGTTTTCTAATACGTGTGTATAAAATGCAACAACTTTGTTTTATAAAAATATTTTGTTAAGATTTCTTCAGAGCCTATCTGTCAGCACGATAACAATTTTGATATAAATAGAGATTATCGAACGTGGTGTCAGATGCTGTCTAGTTTAAAAACAGTCATTCATTTAAAAATCAGTGAAAACTGATGAGTTCGCTTAAAGTCCCCTTCATCGAAGCGTTCCATCGCTTCACAGTTCCGAGTGTGAGTCAGGGTATGGTGGCTCTTTTGGCCTAACGCTACGTTTCATATAACGCGGCTCATAAACGTTCTGGGTACTTTACTCTTTAGAATTTAGATTAACTCTTGAAAAATGCTCTCTTTCCCCTATTTAAGTCACGGTTTATATCCCCCTTTACGTCTCTGTTTTATATAAAAAGACATTTAACTGTTTAAAACATTAAAACATTTTCTCAGTTTGAGCTTAAGTGTAAAATAAATTACATTTTCATCGAGTTGAAACTTTTACTTGAGAGAAAAAGAAAAGTGTAAATGGTAATATCAAATGAAATAAATTTAAATTTAAAAAAAGTTGACTTGAAATTGGTCAAAACTCGTTTGAAAATCACCGTGTAGATATTGTATGTAAAATTTATTTTTATTTTCTAGTTGAAGATTGAGAAATAGTGAAAATCAATTGAAAAACTAAGAACTATAATGCGGTTATACATAGTAATGTGGTAGAGACGATGTTGTTATTATGGCGGGGGCGCAAAGCTCACCCTTGTTGGGGGCTAATGTGTTTGCTGCGAGAGCAGTCGCCTGGAAACTATCACCAGCGATAACTCACATAACAATGACTTTATACGCACCAAAAGTTATGGACGCGCACTGCAACCAACGGGAAATTGAATGTTCACACTGACTTAGATTTAGGGAGCACGGAAAAATGCTGCACGCTTCTTTTTAACTCAATGTTAAACTTGTTTTATTGATACTTCATTAAGATTCAAACGAGAAAAAAATACATAATAGTTGTGTTTATGGTATAATAATATGTAAGAATAAAATATAATACAAAGCAGTCGGAGATAAAGCTAATCTTAAAAATATTTCAAAAATCGTTTCTGAACGTCTAATGGTTTAAAATTATTTGTTTATTTAATTCATGTGGACAATGCTTTATTTAATTTGAAGACATTTCACTGAACGCTTTGATATTATTAACTATAAAAGCATGGATACAGAACAAAACCTTAACTGAATGAATAAAATAGGGATGTTTATGTCAACAGTAGTTTAAAACTAATCTATATTGTAAGCATATCTGTATTATAAACTGATAAAACTAATAAAACTGAAACACTTTTACTCGAAATTCATTAACCTTAGATACTAAAACTAATAACCTTATAAAAGTTTTTTAAATTAAACAACTTCTAAATATTTTTTTTTCTCTGTTAAGCATAAACTATTTCCTTATTATAATACGCAAGTGAACCCGCGATGTACTCCTAGTCAGGAATAGAGCTGATTGTGAATAGACCAGAGATAAAGCCTTTGAAAATAGTAAAGAGTGAAAAAAATTAAAGTAGGATGGAACCCATTAGCAAAGGAAGAGAATATATCAAAAATGAAAGGAAAAATAAATTACGGTCAATCTGGGGTCGGGAAGTGGAAAGAGGGGGGGGGGGTTGTTAAGGGTAGAAACGGTTTATCTCGATTTCCGACAAAACTACAAGTCCTATGGAAAAAAGTTAAACAGCAAAGTTGTAGGTAATAAGAAGATCTACAACTTTTGTGCTTACACTTTTTTCACATTACCTCTAAATTTATGTGAAAAATTGCATTAACCAAGTTTTTTGTATTTAACCTTTACAAAAAAAAAATTTGGTAACAACTTACCTTTTAATGTCCCAAACACACTGTTATTGTTTTGATTTAAAATATGTATTTTTTCACCTTATTTCGACTTAATATTGAAAAAGCACCCATATTTTAAATCG
The DNA here is from genome assembly GCA_958496155.1 of Sisyra nigra. NCBI lineage: Eukaryota > Metazoa > Arthropoda > Insecta > Neuroptera > Sisyridae > Sisyra > Sisyra nigra. Next base: position 16,149,324 of record OY292314.1, read on the forward strand.
AAAATTCTCACGTCAAAATATCTACTTTTTTAAACATTCGGTGGGCTTTTTGTACGTTGAATTTTATGAATTGTTGAATCTTTGAAATTTAATAAAATTTACACTTTAATTATTGCATTTTCTGGGAACATTTAATATGGTTATGTATATTTTTTTTCACTATGAGAAAGCGTATTGCGACTAAATATCCGAAGACAAAATAACCGCGAAAAAATAACCGGGCGACGAAATAACTGGACGACATAATAACCACGGACAAAATAACCGAATATTTGATTTTTTTTTACAAAATCTTGCTTTATATACAAATTATGCTATATATATATATATATATAATATACATATATATATATATATATACATACATAACACCCTGAAAAATATGCACCGAGAGTATTTTTGACAACAGTATTTTCACACACAAAACTTTTATTCTTAAATTTTTTTTGAATTGTAATTAGAAAGAAAACGTTTTTAATGAACGATTAAAACCCCGTTCTATTGATTAACTGTTGCCTTTTCTGATACATGCTTCCTCTAAGTTTGTTTCCCTTTATACGAATATAATATGTTACAAAACTTGGCTTATAATTTTAGTTCAATTATGGGTATTTTCGTTTTGTTTAAGGTATTTACAGTATTTGGAATTTGAAAAGGCAACTTTTCAAACTACAAATAACTTGAAATATTTTTCTAAAAGTTTTATTCAATATGTACATATTTTGTTTGAACTTTATGAGTACCTATTAAAAGCTAAAAGATTTGACAATTTACATACATAATAATCAGACTATAGGAAAAAGTTTCCAGAGAACTTGCTCTTTTAGTATATTTAAAATTAAGTCTTACATACAAACTTAACTACTATAAATGGTTAGAAAAGAATAAGCCAAGAAAAAGAAAAATACATTTCAAATAAATTTTTATCACAAGTGCAGCACTTGATTTAGAAAAATACAAAAAATTATTACCGTTCAAAAATTAGAATTTAGATTTAATATAATACTTAAATACTTTAATACTTGAATACATGAATAAAAGAAGCACATACTCGTAGTTTTACTAAATCAAAGCAATTGACTCATTGACTCATACACAAGCTGAAAACTGATTGAGAAATGCGAGTATGCGGTTCTTATCGTATCCCACAAAAACGTGGTCTCATCGTCACTTACAATAACAGGAGAGTAAATCTCATGTCCTGTTCTCTTTGTGGATATTTTATTGGTTAATAAACTATTTCTTATTCAATCGAAAATCGACCATACGATGAATCAACTTAGATGTAAATTAGATTTTATCGATTTCTGGATTCAAAATATACATAACATAATTAAATTATTTTAACGCTCATTGCAACAATTTATTTCATTTTATTTAAATTGCTTAGAATTACGCAGCTATTATATTATTAAAACCATTATTTTTCAAATCCGGAAAATTGGAAGTAAGTTATTTCTTGATTTGTAAAAATATTGGAGCTAATAGTGGGTTATTATAGAACTTAACAAAAGCCATTATTTACAAGTTCTTGTAATTACAAAAGACTTGGGATGGCCAAAAATGGGAAACGTTAATGTTATACAATACGTTTTTATGCTGGACAAAACAAATAATACAAAAAGGCGAAACAGTTTATTACTTATATTTTCCCTGCACTTTTCATTTGCAAATTAAAAATACTTTTAAATATTGATTTGGTAATACGTCAGTCGCATTGAAACAGTGAAAAGCTTAACTTTCATTTATGGTTTTATTTCTGTATCAAACAATATCTTCAAACTACTACTTTATTAAAGCGTTATCTAAACAAGCTGACCATTCGATTTAGTTTGGCTGATGAAGCTTTCAGTGTTCACAGTTTAACCCAATAACTCCTCTTCATAGCTGGATGCTGATACGCTTTCATTTAATTTGACCAATTTATCTACTTGAAGAGATAACAGTAGGTAATAATTTCTGTTTTTCATCACAGAGACAAAATGAAATGTTATTAAAGTAGAAGTGACAACCAGAAAATCATTTTTAAGACAGAAATTTCAACTTTTTCCCCTTTGAAAATAAATAATTGATATAACATTTATATTTTATAGAGCTTATTTTTGATTTTTTTAGACTTTAAAATGTATTTAACGAAGAATTTTATTCGTTAGTCATAAAAATTAATAGCTAATACAAACTTAAAAAAGGTTTCTGTCTTTTAATTTCTTCCAGGTAGTCCATGAGTTTATCAAATAATCAATTTCAAACAATAATTGTAAATTAATTACGAATACCTCCCGACTAAAACAAAATAAAACTTGAAAAAGCCCGCTGTACAAAAAAGTTTTCAAGGTAATAAATAATTCAAACCCATAAATCTCAATCTGACCAAGCATTTTACTATATATATTATAATTATAATGGCAGATAAATTGTTCAATAAACAGCAAGAGTTCGTCTTCGTAACAATACACTAGAATTTAAATTGAGCCCACCCACCTGATATATGAGATTCATGATCTATATCGTAAAAATTATATGATTGAAGTCATTATTCTTTTTCCCATGGGAGTTATTGATCTGATTAATTCGCTTCTTTTAAACTGACCTCGTGCATAATATACCTACACAACATTTGCGACCATGATAATCAAATTCTGAGAACGAGAATTAAATATGGAAAATTTTCACGGGATACATCAAATAAATCATAGAAGAAGCTATGAAAATATAACCACGTATATTATATATACTTATTCTTAAGAATTTTATCATATTCGTGAATTTGGATTTGATGTTTGGCTCAGTTCCAGTAAGTCAAATCTTTCCATATAAAACTAATATTAAAGTTGGCAGATTCAAAAGACGTGTGCGGTGTAAATAATTGCTTTTCTAGACATTTTCGAAATATAGATTTGCGTACTATATTACTATAGCATTTTATAATACTAAAGTGTTAACTTGAAATTTATTCTTATATTTTCAAAGATTTTCATCTTCCTATCACTTTTATTTTGCATGTTACCAGTTGAAAAATGTTCAGTGTTTGTTTGTTGGAAATATAAAAAAAAATCTGTCTGGAAGCTTTGAGCTTTAATTCATTTTACGATGACAAAAATTTGCGTTTAAGATTTTATCCCCAATAATATTAAAAGGATTTATGATTGTTTTGCATCTAGTTTTTTTTTTTAGATTAAGACTTAAATTATTGATATTCGGGTTTTAATCACCTAAAAAAACAATTCGAAAACTAAGTTATTAGAATCGTCACTATTTAAATAAAATTTTTATGTTCCTGGCCTTGTTTCCTTATTCACTGACTTGTTGGACAAAAGAATTCACCACATTCACACAACGTGATTATAGTTTTACTAGATGTTCGTTAGCTACTTCAATGAAAGCTTAGTTGATTGCATTATAACTATTACCTAGAAAATTATATAATATTTCCATTTACAAACATTAAAGCCGTTTGTTTTGCCTAGAAATACAGCTTTTACTTATTTAAGCTAATTTGTTTAGAATTGTAAAAGCATACATTGATTTTGCAGAAACCATAACAATTTTTCCATTAAATATTTTTTGTTAGTATAAGTTATTAAATATAAACTAATTAAAATGTATCGACCGAACTCATTTCTCATTTTTTTCTTGTACGTAGTTTTCCATAAAAATATGAAATTATAAAACGAAAAATGAGACAAAAGAAGTTTTTATGATCGTGAACTTTTTGTAAATACAGAGAGAAAGTATAGAGAATTTTATTATGTGAGTTGTTGGTACTTTAGAAACCCTTTAAAATTCTGAGACAGCAAAATTTTGTAACAGTATAACTACATTTTTTTCATCAATGTTCATGCATTAAATACAGAGTAACCCACAGGGTAGGTACGCTGGATTTAAGTTTCCTATAATTTTTTATTTTTTTGTATTTTAGTTAGCAACTCAAATGTAAAATAGTTATTATTTGTTAATATTGAGGTTTTTAAAGAACAACGTCTTGTACTTGTTAAACCACATTACAAAGTTGTCGAAAATTATTGGGAGATAAATCAAAAATATTGTGGAAATGTTGGTATTCATATTTCTATTAAGAGTCCACAATTCGAAGATCAAAAGACAAACTCTACCGCGTCCAATTCCAGTGAGAGTATCGGTAACACTCCAGAAATTAAAACGCATCGTCAAGAATTTAACTTGAGCAGAAACAGTTTGCTACTAATTCTGTACTACAGAACTGTTTATGGAATCAATTGGATGACATTTTCGAAAAAAATGTGGTGTCCTCAGTTAGTTAAAAGAATGTTTTCCTGGTCGTGTGATTTGTAGAAATAATGACGTTAATTGACGGCCTAAATTTCGCAACTTGACGCTTTGCAAAATTTTCATTTAGAGTTTTGTAAAATCTTTAGTTATTGTTAATATAGCAGAAACAATTCCAGAACTGAAAACAGAGATCCAACGCGTTCTTTCTGAAACGGAGTCAACTGTCTTCAAAAAGGTCTTCAAAAATTTTATCAAAAAAGCCAAGATATAGTCAGCGCAGTCAAGGCGGTCATTTGGCCGACATAATAGGTTTGTTGCTATTGTCAATCTGATGATGTTCAAACACTGCCACGAAAGACAAAGAGCAAGGCACATTGACCAAGAGACAAAAGTGAGTGAAGAGCATATGTGAAGGGTTCGCTCGATTTGAAAACCGGTTTACCCAGTGTTTAAACACCACCAATCACCTAATTGCGGCCAAGCGGCTGTAAGCTGAAGCATTTCTTCACTCACACTTGTCTCTTGGTCAATGTGCTTTGCTCTTTGTCTTTCGTGGCAGTGTTTGGCATCAAAGTATGGAACAAACCTCATATTTCATAATTAATGTCAACAAGTCGTCTTATAAGCCAATAAAATTCCCCTATCAATTAATAATTTATGGTGTATCATTTCAAAATTAAATTCGGCATATCCAATGGACCACCTTTTACTTATTATTACACTAACCTCTGCAAATCTAACATTACAAACACTACCAAATTTTGATAAGTTATAACTGCCCATATATCTATTGTCCGTATTACCCACTGTTGATGTTCATAATCATTAAACAAAACAATTACAGATTGACCAGTTGTACAAGAGCAAAATCATGAAGGGTTTCCATAAGTGCAATTACAACTAAATATTAAATCTACAGTTATAGAAGAGACTAGAAAATAAGCAGCTGAGCTTTCATTTCTGTTTCTGTTTCATTTCATTTTTATGTTTTAACCCTTTGCACTCCAGACCGTTCTGGACGTTGGCTACCAGCTACGTACATTTATAGGCCATCGTATTATTTAGTAGAACTTTGGAACTAAGCAACGGATTCTAATGATGTTGGACTTATATGAATTGGTAGACATCGAGAAATATATATTTGCAAAAAAAATCAATATTTTATTTTATATAACTTTTTTATAACTAGAATTACGATGTCCCACGAGAGGGGACAACGGAGTGCAAAGGGTTAAAGTACTCTTTTGAGAATATAATCTTGTTAAACAGTAAAATGAATAATGTTTCTTCCAACTTATAGTTAAGTACTAATTCTATCAAATTTTTAATATTTATCTATCAAATTAAGAACAAGAAATTGTTGAATCTAGTGTACAGAAACCATTTCATGATTTGATAACTTTTCATTTCAATTTAAATCTTCGACTCGTACATCTTTACTTCTTACATCTTCTTTACATCTTACATCTTTACTCTACATCACTATCGTTTAAAGTGTTAATTCTGAAAGGATTTTGAGATTCACCAAGAAAGGATTTTTTGACAATTTATGTGACAGTGGCTTGCAGACAAAAGGGGCAAGAGTTTATCATTGTTTACATTTTTAAAATTTCTTAAATCTTACTTCTAAACTCTCAACTTGATCAAACTCTAAGTTTACTACTATCAATTGTTCTTCCTAATATCTAAATTTCTAAAAGAATTTTCATGGTAGGTTTTTGTAATGACATTCTCGGAGTTGTCCTGCTGCTTCCCAAGAAGATGATTAAGTAGGTAATTTATTTTTTCATAGACAGAGGTTTATTTAATAAGACGGAATTTAGTTTATTTTTGTTGTCAAATTTTTCAGGGATGAAATCATGGGTGATTGGCCTAATTAACATGATAGTTCTAAATAGAGCCAATTTACTTTAGCTGTCATGAGAGCTTTGGAAAAACTTTAAGTATATAGCATCAATGCATTCAATTTTTACGACTTTTGTTATTTTAACCATTTTTAGTAATCAAGAAATACGTGAAAATAAATAACGAGACTTATAGATAAGACTCGTAAGACTTGTGTTGGAAAGGTTTTTTTTTTTTTTTTTTTTGAGTAAGTAATTGGAAAATTAGTAAGTACAAATTTTTATCTAGAAATTGTGTGATATTTTTAAATGAAAGGAATTTAAAAAGAATTATTAGCACTGTAGATTAGATAAGTACAATTGATTGAAGAGGTTCCTCGTTTTCAGTCGATGGCTAATTGAAGGTCAGTTTCTTGGTATGCTTAAAAATTTTTAAGCAGTCTCTACTGTTAATCCCAATATGCATCATTGAACTCTACACTGTAATATTTTTTTCTACTTGGCAAAGTCTGAGGTCTGATATCTTTCTGAATTTTAAGTTTTCTTTTCCAACAAACATAGTGTTATAGACTTGAGAAAACATTGTTTGATACTTATCTTTAAAAAAAGATTTTTCTATTTCTAAAAAAATCTGAAGTTAGGTATTAAACTGTGAGAAAATTCTTTTTATATTGTTTCAATAATAATTTATGCTTAATACACCAAATTTTATTTAATACTTATTTATATTTTCTAATTAAATACATTTATTTGTTATGGGTAAAAGATACATTAGTTAATCGAATAAATATATCAAATATAATGTAAAAAATTCTTCACTTCAAATAGTTATGGTATGAATGGGTTTTTGAAAATATTTATTCTCCTACAATCCACTCAAAAGGGTTAGAAAATGACCGTACCTATATCTTTTTCAAAAGGAAAAGGGAAACTACCAGTCCTGAGTTCATAAACATTTAACCACGAGTAGGACTTTAACTATCTACCTATTTAAAAGCCATAATATCTTAAATATTGGTTCAAGTCCTTTACTATTTAACTATCGTATTTCACGACCAAGAAATTTTGATTTAAATACCCGAATTAATTTAGAGCAAAATGTTGAACATCCGTGAACTCAAATGTTTAAGTAATTTTAGTTAAAAATTGCTAAAATTATCGAATGTAATAACCTAACCAATAAATTACATATATTTGAAATAATGATATATTTTTATACTAAATTAAACAGCGTTATATTTTTCCTTCGCATACTTTTTTACATTAAAAGGCCAAATCATAGAAGGTATCAAGACTAAACCTTTAGTACTTACTACTAAATTTTTACTCTCAAAAATATTTAATTTACCGTATTTAAAATCAATTCAAAACTATAGTGCGAAAAATTTAAATTTAATTAAAAAATTTTTATTTGTCTATTCTTGAAACCCCTTAAATACAAAATCAATTTTTGGTTACAATTGAAGAAATTGATTGGTAGATTTTTTTTTGAAAAAAAAACCTTAAATATTACTTGTCTTCGGATTTCTACATTAATTTATTATAGGCTACATTTTCTTGCAATTGATTTATTGATTACTTAATACCTACACATTAAATTTATGACGGTATTAAATTGAAAACTTTTACGCCTGAAGGGATTTTTTAGAAGAGCATCAATTTTGTCGTAATATTATATAAGCTTTTGATGAATAACCTGGTTTATTAAAAATGAAATGTTTAGTTGATATAAAATTTTTTGTGGTAAGCTTTTTGAGTTTTTGGTTTTCAAGTCAAATAACAGAAACGAGGAAAAACTCATTGTTTTAATTTCATCGCTGAAAAATTTGAAAGTATTAACATTTATATTTATATATACCTACCTACATAACCGTTACAGTATAATCATTTAATGAGATCATTCTACAATGTTTCCTTGATTTTCCAAAATGGCCGCTATTTGCGTCAGGACGAGTTTTGTGGAAAATTTGACAGTTTTTTGTGTCGTGTCCTAGATTGAGACAATGTGTCGGAATAAAAGGAAACCGCCCCCGTAGTCTCTCATTGGTCATTGGCTCCGCAGTCGAATTGCTCTTGTCGCACTGCCACTGTAACTATCGGCCAATAACGCCACGAAAAACCGACGGCGGGCGTCGCTTAGTGACGTCACGACGCGGCCTGCGGCGGGCGGCCGTCGCGCACCGCCGTCACCCGCTCGCACACAAACCTACTCTCTTTGAGCTAAACCAGACCCAGCTCCGACCCGTTCACTGGTAAGTTCGCAATATTCTTTCTTAGTTTGCACATTTTTTATCTAAAATTTTCCTATTTTTTAATGTTTCTTGTTCGCTGTGTGATTTTTTTCCTGGAATTTTCTTTTTAATCTAATTTTTTTGGTTGAATAACTGTGTGAAAAAAAAACTTTATCGATACTCTAATGGACGCTAATTAAACTATTTGTTTCTAAATTGTTTGTTCATTTGGATTGTTTCATTTTTCGGTTTAGTCTGGGGCTCAACATGCCAAAACGAAATAAGAAGACGTGATTATTTAGTGTACCGTCAAAGGACCCAACGTCCGCGCGATGCCCGGCTTTGAAGCTTTGGCCGGGCTCAAGGCCAAAGTGCAAGGATTATTTGGAGGGTGAGTACATTTTGATCTAAGTTTAACACTCATAAAAATACTACTTATTGCAAAATTTAAAGTACCTAACACAATTATAGTTAAAAAAAATATTCGAAAACATAAATTTTAAATTAATATTTCCATGGATCAATTGCTTCACAATCAAGAAGAGCTGATTCAGCTTAGTAACTCATCCCCGAGCTTATGTTAGATTAAAAGAAATAGGTCAAAGTTATAAAGCACGTTAAGCCTTCCGGGTTTAACCAAATAAAATTAATGCTTCAATCAATCAATAGTTCATCTTGAGGAAGGATGTTAAATATTTTTTTATTCAATATAACTTACAACAAAGTAAAATCTACATATGATTAATTATGTATAGTTTTTAACATAAAATATTAACAATAAAATTTCTTTTAATATAATAAAATAAATTTCCGTTATATAACACACAATAATATCCACTAATTTCTTAAGTGCTTATATGATATAATCTGTACTTTATAATATAAAAATTGTTTTTATTCTACAAAAAAAGTGAGTCGATGATTTATCTGAATATAACTTCTACCTGTACATAAACTGTACATATTATTACTATCACTATTTGTATCAATGCATCCATTACTTTTATTTTTGTAAAAAAAAAGAAAAAATATTTAGGTATCTATGAGATACAATTTAATAAAACATCAAAACCTTGAAATTCTTCCGAGGAAAACCAAAGCTATTTACAAACACTTTTATAAATACTGTTTTTAAGTCAAATTAGATTTTTCGCTGACTTTGAACAGTTATACTTACTGTTTATACAATAAGTAGATATATAACTTATATTGTGGTCCTATTTATGCAGTATAGTTTAGACCAGTAGACTATTAACATTGAACAAAAGTTCAAACGTATTTTTTGACGTATTGCCCAGATACGTATTTCGATTGCCAAGCAATCTTCATCAGTGGTCATCAAGTAGTATTGGATTGCTCCGTACCTGCTATGTGACGATCCACCTTATTATATATCAAAAAATACGTTTGAAATTTTGTTCAAATTTCTGTTTATATAGTTTACTTATGTAAATTATATTGCAATATAGGACCACAGTATATTTTATATATTGTATAGCATAAACACTGTTTTTAAGTGTTTCTTAGAAAATTTTATTATATGCATTAAAAACGTATTATTTCCTCATTTGAATTTTTATTACTGTAAATTACTGATCAAAATGTAGTACCAAAAATTTTTATTTGTATTCTCGTTACATTATTGGAAATTTGTATTTTTTTTGAAAATTAATAACCGAACCTAAAAATAACCGAAACTTTTTGTGAACATTCAATTTTTAAAAGTTCGCAAATTATATTCTAAGCCAGTGGCAGAATTATTTTCCGAGTGTCTTAAGATTGTTTCTAATATAACTAACCATATTTAAAAATTTCAATGTAAGTTAATAGAAAATCAATAATATCGTTAAAACATCATTCTGGATTGTTGAGGATTGAGAATAGTTATGAAGCAAGACACAAACAAAATGAATTATACCCCAGAAATCAATAAGCTTACAGAAATAGATGACACTGTGCACAAAAATGAAATTGTCATCGTAAGATATAGTAATCTTTTTCTCCCCGAGTATATTGCAGTGTATGTTTAGTAAATAAAATATTCTTAAAACACCATAAAGTTTTAATACCACGAAAGAAAAAAGGTTAGGAAACGAGTGGAGGAGAAAAGGCGTGGATTCTGATCTAGTAATTATTAACATAACCGACGTCAAAAGCTGGATGTGTTTGACTATATATGTCAACAGCTGATGAGGAAATAACCTTAAGCTACTTTAACATCTAAAGCTATATCGCAATTGTCTAAACAATGATTTCTGTAATCTCTATACCTAGAAAAATCCAGAAATCAATGGTGCTCAGTGGGCGAAGTCAAGTGTATTTACAACAAATTTAAATATTTTTAAATTACAGAAAATTTAAGTGAAAAAATGTATTTGTAACACAAATTTAGTCTTCATATGATTGTAAAACTGTGAGGCAAAAATATAACTCCCCAAAAACTCCTCAAAAACGAAGTACCACTGGTGTGTACAGTATATTTTATGCTCAATTTAAAAACGATTACCAAAGAGAAATTAAATCCAAAAAAATATCACAAAAATAATAAAAGAATTACATTGAAATTACTTAAAGGGTATTTAAAAAATGTTTTAAGTGAAAAGTTTTTGAACGTTAGCGGGAAAAATTTAATGCAGTATAAGTTTTAAAAATTTAACGCAATATGCGCGTAATCATAGCGATCAATAATATTGGAAAATATAACAACTTATAGTCTCTTGACATTTATTTTTAGAAAAGAATAAAAATGATTTTACTTACATTATTTAAATAGCTATAATCATTAATAAGTTAACTTTCTGAGAATGTTGTTTAAAAAAAATTAAATTCTTTTTTATAGACATCTCAAATAAATCTTTTTCTAATTTAAACAACATTTTAATTAAACTATGAATGGGTATATCTAATCAAAAGAAGTTTCACTTTCAACAAAAGTTTTTTTTTTTTTAATTCCCCTCTAACAAGACATTAGCCTATTCAATTTTTTCACCGTTTACTCACCTCGTAATTAAATTGAAGTTGAATTTTTTAAATGAAAAAGTTTTAATACCTATATATTCCAAAAATGTGGGTAAAAGCTACAACATTCTAACGTAATCATCAGTTTTTCTACAATTTTTTTGAGTTATTGGTAGTAAATGTATTTTACACACAGAAAATTTTCAATACTCCTCCAAAGACCGTAATTTTAGGTCTTAACATTTTACATATATTATTGTTTGCAACAAAATGTAAATTTAATTAAATAATACCTTAAGCTTGGTAAAATATTCATAAAAATAAGATAAGATAGGACTTATATTAATAAAATCGTTTTGATTTAAAAGCTTTCTTGCGATTCAAACGAAACACGATTTCAATCAAATGCAAATCTTTGATTCTACTCGTATCTGCAGATGATCAAATAAGAAAAATGTTTATTTTGATCTTATTATTTTTGATGAAAAGATCCTTTTGATGTGCGCATGAAAAAAGGCAACTCATTGCCAAAAACTATAATACATATGCGTCTACTTTGTTACGAAGATTGGGACACTGATCCCTCTTTACTGTTCACTGGTTACAACTGATAACAGTATAAACGTAATCCAAGATTTATGTCATTGCTTCATTTCTCCTCAACTCGCTGATGTAACAACAATTCCACAAACCACAACCACCGAAACATTTTCTTGTGAACATCTCTATATTTTCAATTTGATAAAATAATACAAAGCTTAAACATTTTGATGTTTTAAATATAAAAGCTTATTTATAATATTTTTTTCATTCAAAAAAGCTTTTTTAAATTATTATTAAAATCAACGAATTGATTTTAGAAATACAGAGAAAGTGAAAAAGAAACTTCAAGAGTCGATGTTTTAAAAAAAATCAAATTCAATAAAAGCTTCGCTTTTCTTGAGAAGCACGATAACGATATTTTCCACTTTCACCGTAACAAATCTGTTTTTCAACAACAATCTAGTTATTTATGACGGGAGGGTTGCGATGCATGATTGCAATGTTTTCCCACAGGAGCAATTTGTAAACCTCGGGTAGATATTTTTGCGGTAAACACTCACTAGTGCGTCCCCTAAACAGTTTCTCAGTGTGTCATAAGACAAGATTTTTTCTCATTGAAAAATTTTAAGTCAAATAACAGTTAAAAATCGTTCGATTAGTCAAATGATGGATGTCTCAATTTTTTTTCCAAGTACTATTTAGATGTTGAGCATAAATCATAAAAATATTTTTGGCGAGTAAGAATCTCAATAAAAATGTAATTTTCAAAATACTTTTAATATTATGAAATGTTTGGGGAATCAAACATGATGCTTTCAAGGGTTCGTTCGTCGGGAAGACGAACGTCAGTCTTTTTGGTCATTCACACCACGTCTGTTAGTTCACCTCAACACTACATCTTTATATACACGCCATCGTTACTAATACATGTGCTCATTGCGTAATTTTGTCACGTGGTGCATTTTATCCCGGTTCGCAACCCACTTAAATGTGCATTATATGTACCGTTCCATCCCTTCGTGTCGATTGAGTAGCACTTCAGTCAATACAATATTGTCTTTGCAGTTTCTGTTGATAATATCTTATAAAAAAGTACTTATTATATTTTTCCTTAAAAATTATATTCATTAGACCAATCGAAACTTTCAATTTAACGATGCTGGGCAATTTATTTATTTCCTTTGGTATTTAACTCATTGTGAATGCACAAATAAAAGCTCGGTAAGCTATTAAACTAAATAGCCATAAATTAGTGGGAACATGGATAGTAATTATGAGAAGTGATCACTAAGTGTTCTCTCCCATCTCTGGCTTCTAATTAATTATGAACTCTGTTAGCAAACACCGCACGCATTATTAATAACTCCATATTATATTCCTTTTCCCCACTCGCCGTTACCATTACTTTACATAATAGCTTTATTTGATGGCTACTGTTTAAAATAGCAATTACAGCCATTTCATTGCGATGAAAATGTAAATGTGAGAGTTTGATTTTTTTGCATTTAAGCTTTTAGATAAAATTTTTCAAAGACACAATGAAATAGTTTTTCCAAAAAAAAATATTTTGGCTTAGTTAAGCCATAATTTTTCAAGTATTATTTGACATACTACACAAGTAGGTATCATGAGATTAAAACAATTTTAAATACGAAGAAAAAAATAAATTCAAAATTTATATCAAATCAGAATTAAGAAAAAATTTGCCCCTAAACTTAAACATCGGAAAATTCGATGTTCCTCTGTGACAGGAATCTAAAATCTTTAGGCACGAGAAATCCTTTTTTATAAAGTCCCATCAATTATGAATATTATGGTTATTTACATGTACAGGATATTAACGACCAGCGAATACAAAAACTTAAATTTTGAGTTTCTAGGTCACCAGAGGTACTTAAACTGTGATCCGTGGACCCCCAAAACAATTCTAGTTAAAAATTATTTATATTATATATTTAAAAATCCAGCTTGAAGAGTTACATAAAATACTTACAGTTATAAAAGGGTCCAAGAGAAATAAAAGTTCAGTAGTTAGTCCGCGAACTACACAAGCTTAATAGCCATTGCAGTACACAGTTAAAATTTTGGTGTAATAAAAATGGTCCCCGAGATCTTTACACGGCCGTGTAATTGTGAGATAACAGTGTGAAATTTCTTTGGTGTTAAAGGAAGGGTATCGATTAGCTACGAAAATTGACCCCAATATGAAAAAACTTATAACTATATTTTTACATTTTACACATTTCTAGTAAAAGGCACGACACTAAATTAACACTACAATAATATTTATGAGTAAAAGTGATAGCGTTTTCACCACAAGAAAAATTCATAACAAATAAAAAAATTCAAAAATTAAAATGCTAAAAAAATGGGAAATGCTTAAGACAATCCGATTTACTTTTTTTTACAATTTTTTTTAACATTTGCCTATCTTATATTTGACACCTGAAATTTTGTATTGTTAAATTTATATTCAAATTATATTTTTATTATATTTGATATAACAATTTTCAAGATACCTGATGAAGCCAGAATAACACTGACGAAACGTAGTGTAAAAAAAGAAATTAAATTGTTAAAATAAAAAACTGGTCTTTTAACCTGATAATTGTTTAAATTTATTATTGTTATTATATGAGAATAATTATGATAAGTATTTTTATATAATAAGTATAATAACCCTGATAAGTGATGATAAGTTTAAGGGACAGGGGGCTGTTTGAGACGTATGACTCTTATAACAACACAAATAGTTAACAGCTGTTTTTCAACTAGATACCAGCGCCACCCAAAGAGCCCAAAGGTACTAAGATTTGCTTAAAAATCGGTCACGTTTTTTAGCCTTTCTTGTATTTAAGTGACAGGGAGATGATTTTTAGACCACATTAACACCACACCGAGACCATGTATGATTTTATAATTATATTTATGTAAATATGTGTAGCATACAAATATGTGTATTATAGTGGTTTCCAACTTTTTTGCCAAAACGGACCTTCAAAAGTTTCTAACATCTTGTGGGGCTCTTAAAAATAAAACTGCATAAAGAAAATTATGTACGTATAGAATTCTGCATCGTTGTTTAATGCGGAAATATTCAATCAGAAGCATTGGGATATGGATCTGATATTTCAAGCTCTCCTCATAGACGTATTTGACATGAGGAGCTTTAAGAGTTGCCAACAATAATAAATAAAAAGAAGTATATACGAGTATTCGTCCATTTTCTCTCGTCTACTGAATTTAAGACGTAAGAAATAAGAACAAATCACCATAATTTAAATTATATCGGGTCAAGTTATTACTATAGTAGAAAAATTTATGATGTTGGTAATTTGGTTTTCTCCCCAAAACAAAGAAGAGGGTAAGATATATACGTTCAGTGGCAGTGGCTCATCGGAGCATTTGGATCTACCGTGGGTCCCTTACGATTGGTTTGGGGTTCTAAACTTTTTCAAATTAGTTATTAGTTTTTAATCTACGTTTTTTTTTTTTTTGAAATTTAACACCCATTTTTTATAGAAATTATTTGAAAAAAATATTTCTCATTAGTTAAAGTTAAATCTTGGATGCTAATGAAAGTGTATTATTATTATTATATTTAATAGCGTAGCACAGCTTTCCATCTTTGTTGTCATAAACGACAAAAAACTTTAAAGTTATTTAACCAAGTAAAAACAAAAGCAAAAAGCAGAGCTTTACTTACATCTGAATATTTTTTGTTAATAAATTTAATGTGAGAAATATCGGTTGTAGCACAGACATGAATTAAACGCACTAACTAAAAACGCTTCAATGAATATATTATCTTATGTTAACACTCGCAATAATTGTCCGCACTGCCTGTTAAATGCTTAGTAATATCCACAACAAAAACTACGGGACAAAGACTCGAGCTTTTAGCCCCATTATTCCCCTCGCACAGCATCTCTCTCTTCAGTACGTAAATGTATTTCACTCTTAGCTGAATATTATCCAACATTTCAATTAAGTAAATGTTTCAGAGAACATTGTTTTAATTTCAATGTAAATTTTGATTGTTTTCCTACAAGTACGAGTGCATTTTTTAATGGCAAGAGATGAAATTGTATTTGAAGAGATTAAATCAATAGATGAATGATAACGCATAATAATGTTTTGAAAGTATGCTAACGTTAAATTTACTTTTGCCTACTGATATTTTAATTAAGTAAATGAATAATTAACTTTTTTTTCTTATGAAATAAATCAAATTCTTGTTCAAAAGCATAATGAAATTAGAGAATAATTCGTCTCCCTTCGAACGTCATATTTTATTACAAGCTGTAAGACAATGGTTGTTCCTCGACGAAAGCTTCTAATTCCATAACGAGCTTTGGATGCATAGATTTTTCGTTTAACAAGCAGACATTTCCTCTAATAGTCTGATTAAGAGATTCAAGCGACAAAACTAATGGGCAAGCTTTTACATATATGCATGGATTGGAACCCCTTTTGTTTCGAACCCTTCTACATCCAAACACAAAGTGACGAAAAGATTATTATCAACATGAAAATCATTGAAATAAATGTAGTTGTGCTTTTTTCCTCTGCGTGCATTACGTGAAATGATTTTTTTTTTGCTAAGCTTTTCAAACAATCCACGACTTGGTTAATCACGTGGATTACTTTAGTGTCAAGTTTAATTTTTTGGAAACATCCCTTCGAGCCGATTTAACCCTCTAGACAACTCGCTAATATTATTGGTGAGAAAACGACTAGGTTAGTTTGGTTTATGGTGTTTGTATGAGTAAGTTGTATTAAATCGTCGTGTTAAAAGCTTGAAAATCGAAAAGGTTCACATTGGATTCGATACGTGATTGATCACTTATCTGACAGATTGTGACATTCGAGTCAAGTTGAAAGTAAATGTGTGTGTGGTCAATGTTTATATTTTTTTTCGTCTGAAATCCCAATGAAACGTATTTGATTACATGAAATTGATCTACTGGTAAAGCAGTTCTGTATAATATCCTTTGAATAACTTTTGATGTATTAAATGTTGTTAAATGTTGGAGACGATTAAGTTTAAAAAAAATGTAAGATCTTGTAAGAAGTTTCTTTTAATATACCTACATAAAACATAAATTTTGCTTATCAAAAGATTTTGACCACGTAGATAAAATGAACTACATAAAATGATTCAACTCGTAATTATATTGTAAGTAATGTGTTTTCTAAAGCTACAATTAAACATGATCTGTATGATAAAAGATGAATGCTTGTTACTCAGTTTTGATTTTTTCTGGAAGAGTTTTGCTAACCCTAAGGAGTTTCTGGAACTCAAACCAAATGTATGAGAATTATTCGAGAAATCTCGAAATTTCAAAAACTCAAAGAATAATGTAAAAGAAAATAATAAAGAAATACAATAAATTATTTTAAATCTTTTTATATAATTTCTAAAATTATTACTCTTTAGAACGGGATAAAATAGTTTTCTTTAAAAAATAGTAGCAGGTATTTTCCGAATTGAAATTATTTAATTGTTAATTATTGTAACTTTATTATCAAGTCAGTAATTCAAGTCAAGTTTAGAATTTCTTAGTCTGGTGCCAAAATTTGCAATAGCATTCAGAATATAGGTGCATAATCTGAAAAATCAGACCATTGCCGGGTTTTCCTTTTTAGATCCGGTGTTTTAATTAACGCTAGTTTTGTCAATTGACCCCTCCTCCTGTAAGCCTTCTATATTTTTAGTGGAGGTTAATATGAGGTGATTTGGTACGAAACGAAAAAGAGTGGTCAAATAGAGGAACTTGTTTCGGCTCAGAAACTGCTAATTAAAGAAAAATAAAGCAAAAAATAAGGGGCTAACTAAGGGGACCACACGATGGGTATTCGAATTCAAGAATTCAGGACCAATTTTATCAATCAAAAATGTTGAATATTTACGATATAAATACATAAACAACATATCAAAATTACATCGATAATAATACAAAAATATGTTGAATAATAATCATTTCCCATTTGAGTAATATAAAACACAACAATGGTTTGACAAGTTTTCATAGAACAAAATAAGAATCTCTAATGTAAGTCAGTTGCACTGTTGAGTGACGCCCGAAGCAAGGTAATAGTGTGATGTAAATGAGAATCATTGTTAATTTTGTTTAGTGTTGATATCTTAATGATAGAGGAAAATTTTAACGCAAACGTTGACCCCCTGTAATTTTTATAAAATATATTTAAAAAAATTTTAATAAAATCTACCAAATACTCAATAAACTAGTTAATAGATGATAGAAAAGCATCAGCTAGCGGATTCACACATTTATGATATGATACATATCAGTGGCTGCTTAGTAAAATCACTTCAGTCCATTTTTTTTCGAAAATGAGATTATGGTGGATTTTGAATCTTCACTCAACTCTCCATCACCTGTCACAAAAAGAATTTCTGATTTAGCCTTATTTGTTAGAAATCAGAACATGCAAACACAACATAAGAACGTTTCCAAATGTGTATACTTATGTAGAATTAAAAATCGCGATATCTCGAAAAACGTCAAAATAGACTTACGTGATCTTACGAAGGAATCTCAGGTATAAAAATTAGAGGTGAATATGTTCCGTAAGAGTGCATTGAAGGACTTTTTTAAAATTATTTCCTATATGCCGTAAAATGAATCCCAAATATTCCTACCATTATTGACGATATAATTTTTAGTACAAAAGAGACAATCTTACTATTGTCATCTAAACTTTAAGCAGTATTTTCAGTTTATGACTAGAGATTCACAGCTTGACTAGGTTTTTAAGCTACTTGACTTAAATTTGAGTTGAAATCAAGTCAAATTTTAAAAACTAAATATCAAGTCAAATGAAACATAGGATTTTCAAACTATTTCATTTAATAGTTTAAATATTGAAATAAATTCATTGCACAAATGTTCAAAAACGCGACTTAAAAAAATATCTTTCTATGGCAATAAACTAAAATAATGCTTGATATTCAAATTTCAAAGTTATAACAAATTTTAATGCATTTAATATTAGGGAAGAATAGACATGAACTTTGGATGACTTGGTTATAAAAGTAGTTAGGATATTTTGACATGTTTTAATCGGTGCATTCTTCTCATATTTATTTAAGTTTATGCATAAAATGTACCAAAAGGTTTTTAAGTTTGTGACTTTTAGAGCTTTACTATAGATACCGAAATCGTTTTTGATGCGCACGTATTATTGTTAGAACTTTTAAAATATTTCTTGTTCAGTAAATTCTTCTTTATACTATAAAAAATATTTTTGTTGAAGTTTTCTCATGCGATTAATTACTGGATAGTTTACAGCATTGTAAACGCAACGGTATTATAAAATGTTAAAATCGAAACTGGCGACTAATCAAAATTGCTTTCTATGCAATGCGAGTTCCTGTGTTTGAAACTTGATACTGTTTACAAGAATTTAATTCAAGGAATTAATTAAGCTGCGTGATGAATGTGGCCGTGTATCATATCCTCCCTTCAACGCCGTTATTATTAACGGTCTCTTTGTGGCATTAATTACAATTTGGCTTCTACAACTGATATAAAAATCTATCCGTCCCTGTTCGACTCCTTTCGAAACTTGAATTTAATATCAAGCCATTTTCGATGTTTGAAATATTAATAAACTTTCACCTGCCTTTGATGTACTTTATGAATAGTTCACCGTTGTTGATTCAAAGGGAAAATTTTTTGATTAGATGAAAGAAAATTATTTTCTTCGACGTAAAAAACTGGGGCTTCCAGTACATACGTTCACATAAATATTCATGTGTTTCGAAATAACGTTACGATAATTGAGATTTACACTGATCTTACAATTTATTTCTTTTCTTTTGTTAAAAGCTAAATCGACTTAAAATGGTACTTTATATGCAAGACGGGTAAACATGATCTGTCTGATCTGTAAGCCACTGCATATAATCTGTTCTAAGATGCAAATCTTACGCTGAAACTTTTAAAAGTTTTATATTTAACAAGTTGCTCGTGTGGTTATAAGATTTTTGTGGTCGTTAAATGCTAATTTGATACAAGGGAATTTTTGTTGATATTGTGACGTCGCTATTAAACGTATTTTTCGGGAAAACACTTAACTAAATTTAAGAATCGATCCAACCTAATTTTCTTCCCTCGTCTGCCATAAAATGATGCTTACGATGATGCTTCGGCGTGCCCCAGTAGCTCCAGAGCTATCCAGAACGACTGACGCCAAAGCGTCCAGACGCCAAACGCACGGCGCCACCAAATTCTCCGTCGGCGCCGTTCCCTTTTTCTATTATTGATAAATGGTCCCTGATTCCTGTGTGCAACTAGACAATTTTGATAGTTGTATTAATATTTTTTGTCGCAAGGCCAAACATCGACTGATAAACGTTTGAAATTCGATTACGTCAGATTGTGATTGTTAATTTTTTTGTCAGATTAATTTTTAGCGTAACGTTCAGCATTTAGTCCTCTAACTGTCAGCTTTTCACAGTCCACTAATGATGAAAGGACTGGAATGAGGGTGATGGGGAAAGCATCGTGAAGGGGTGTTGACAATACAAGCCTTAGGGATTCTCGGGACAAGAGGATCAGTTTCCATGGTACACAAATACATATACACAACCTTTCAAACATACGCCTGCACCACATTTCTTTTGAACGAAATATTATGAATATAATATTTAGAAAGTAACATCCTGATGATATCATCAACTTTATATTATCATGCTTCATTTACGTTCTCTGCTAGATTTACGTTTGATTTTTTATTCATTGTACTTTTTTTAATAAAAGAAACTCATTTTAGGGATTTTAAAAATGGAATACAATAAGCCGATTTTTGGAATTTTTTCAGTTTGTATAAAATATTTCAATACCAAAGTATTTGAATAATACCTACAAGAATTACAAATAACTTGAATTTTTTTTATACTTTAATATTTGGAGAAAACAAGGGTACGAAAGAAACTAAAATAATATCACGTATACCTTACATTGAATACCATAAAATATTATTTGAAAATAAATGCAGAAACACATTTTGAACACAGATATTTCCTTTTCTAATTCTATAACAAATATTGAATCGTGTCTACGTGAACGTTAAAGAGATTTAAACGATTCTTACCATAAACTTTTGCAATATGTCAATTTTATAATTGAAATATATATTTGATGAGAAATAAAATAAGTTTTATAGTTATTACTTGTTTAAGTTTATTGGTGAGTAAAATATTCTTAGCTCCACATTTAGTTTAAACACTACCTATAGTTCAACTAAGGTTTTACATTTTTATATATTATAATATGTAAAACAGTAACGTGATTGATTGAAAGACATGGTGGAGGCTTAGTCAGTGAATATAAATGCATGAAATATAAAAGAAATTTCTATGAAAACTGTGAACCTCTCTAAGGAAGTCTTTTTCGAGATCCCATCCTTAAGGGACTCAAAGAGAAAATTGAAAGTCTTACATTTTTTGGGTTATACTCTTAAACAATTAACTTTCTCAAATTTTTATTGTTCAGTTATAAATCTACAAGTCTTGGTAAAGCGTTTTTACATTTCTTTAGTTTCTCATTGAATTTGTTCATTTAAGGGTTGAAAAATGTATTGGTCAAAATTTATCTTGAATCCTCTATTCTTAATTTAGCTAATTTTTAGATTTAAAGTATTTTATTAGTTTAGTTTTAGTGAAAGTACCGAAAATTTTGTAATTTCTATCTTTGTTGACAGATGCTTATTTTCTTAAGAATATAAAGGAGATACAATCGGGAGCCAAAGTACTGAATACTAATTATTCATGAATATCTACTTTAGTAAATATTCATATTAATTGCGTTTCACAAAGGAAATAAAAAGTTTCAATACTAACAGAAATACTCGTCTATAAAGTTCATTGATCTTGATTTAAATCCGAAAAAAATTATAAAAGTAAAAAAGTCTACTTACCTAATTATGATAGTGAATATACCTCAAGTTGCACTATGTATAAATCATTAATATCAGTATTGTTTTAATTTTTTTTCTCAACAAGCGTAATGTAAATGTTAATCAAAGTTTTTAAAATTGATTTTTTGTAGGTCAAATCTTATAAGTTGAAAGTTTGAAACATTTGTTATTTTTTTATCATTAGTTTAGACAAATTTATTATATTGAAAGAACAAATCTTCATTAGAGCACATGGTAAAGTATAGGATTTTTAAATCATTATAACTTTTGAACGATATAGTCAACAATTTTAAAAGTTATAGATTAAAGATTAACTAAGATAAATTTTAGTTAATTTTTGTGTGTTTATCATCATTTTGATTTGCTATTAGCTTCCCGTTAAATATTCACGACCATAAGATTATAATACCGAATGTGTAGTTAAAATAAAAAAAAACGGTAGTGGGATTCGTTCCGTAGACTTCTCCCATGCGAGACCGTTACTTTCATCACTGAACCACCAATACAACATTGAAATGTATAACAAAGCACTACTAGAAATCGTCTCCTAACTGTCGACATACAAACATTTGCCTTTTATAAATATGATCATCCAAACATCTTTAAGCGTGTTTGCTTATTTTCTTAAATTTTAAATTTTTAAAGAATATTCCACGATTTTTTTTCAAAAGATTGTTTTTCTGGAACAGCCAGTTGTATCATACAGAGGATTATTAATAACACTTAAAGTTCATTATTGCAATAATAGATGCTTTATATTAATAGCCCCTTTACCTTTATAGTTTTTAATCACTTAACACTCTGTATTATTTGTTTAAATTAGGTAATTTTTGTTTCACTTTTTTTGTTTATTATTGTTTTTCAGTAAGTAGTCCTGAAGTAATTTAGCTTTTAGTTTTATCGCATCCAATTCTGTATATTTTTTCATGGTCTCTCAAATATGACAGATAGTCAACCGTTGAATGTACTTGGAAATATTTTCCATGTGAAACTTTCAACGAATTTGGGCCTCTTACTATCACTAAAAATCACTTGCTTTAAACTAAACAATTTTTTTAATCAAATAAAATTAGTTGCTTAATTTACTTAAAGTTGAAGTTCTACAGTTCGTTAATGGCTAAATACGAGGTATAATAATAAATATTCAACAGTCGATTGAAGGGAATCGCAAGCTTTCCCGGTGTTATTTTTGAAAAGCCCATATTATCGATTAAAGTTATAATTTCGTGCTAAAGTAGATGAACGGGCGATGAAACGATGTGATGATATTGCCATTGGAAGAGAGAGGATTTATTCGGGAGGATTTGCTTCTAAATCGTTCTAGCAATAAAGAAGATTTTCTTGTTGAGCGCTGACTCGAGTGGATCAGTTTGTGTACAGCTTGAGTACAACCCGTGTATGTGTTCCATTGCCATGTTCGAAATCGTCATCTTGTTTTCCTACGAGTTGTTCAACTCCACGTACTCGGTTTATCAACCAATGTTTAAGCCTCAACATGACAACAACAAGGGGATTCTAATCATTCAAAAAATGTTCACCGTGTTTCCCGTCTAATGAAGGATTTAGGATTTACCATTTTATTTACAAATTGATTTTTCCATATTATTTATGTTTTTTTTCCTTTGAAAATAAATCCAAAGAAATGAAAATTCTTTGTGAAATTTTATTGATTCGGAATGAAAGTTGATTTCAAATCAAACCACGCTTGCGAAGACAAACTTTTGTAACAATGAGCCGTTTCGAAATACATCCCCAATGTAGAACTCAAGGACTATTTTCACCAATATTAAACGGTGATATGAACTGACTGCTGGCTGTTGACACAAGAGATGGGTTCCTTCCCTCTATTGACGGTACTCAAATATTTATCAGTGCTTCAAAGTACGACATCGGCGATATTGGTGCCAGAAGTGTATTTAATGCAAGCACGAGCGAACCAACACTACCATCGTTTTATTAAATACCACCCCGTGATACTATTCCAGAGTTAATCCCTCTCAATTGTGAAAAAAATGCAAGAAATTCACTAATATTTTTATTGGAATGTTGTTCTTGTCAATAGCTGATATTTTAAGTAAAGATCTGTGAATTAAAATTACAACTACGCAATATTAAAATATGATTGTATACTATACTGGATATTATCTACCCGCTTTGCAGAGCATAAAATAAACTCTATTTATATATAATTAAGTTTTTCATAAAAAATAGGTGTTGTATAATTTTGAATAGTATTTCATATTTGTTATATAATAACTTATAAACGTATATGTTATATATTTAAACTTCTAATTAAAATCAGATAATTTCAGTTGTGAACAATAAAGCTTTTGTGAGGTATCAACTCTTAAGTAATTTTAAATTTTATTAGTGCAACTAAAATAATTCACTTTTCAGTTGAAAAAAGTTGAACACAATGCATTAATTTTATATGAATTCAGTTGACATTAATTGAGATTAATTATTCAAACTTTGTTGTTTGATAATTACCAAGTGATTGTTGTAAATTGATGACTAAGCTGATGTTCAAACTTAAAATTTCTTAAAACTGAAAGCATAAATTATTTATTTTAAATGATTTTGTAAGGTCTTAAGAAGAAATAAGAGCCTTCCTTCAAATCTTTTAATTACGCACATACAGTGAACTATAATTGAAATTTGAAGATAAACTCTTGATAAAATTTACTTTATCAGAAGCAGATATGAGAAATAGATATTATCGAGTGTGATTACCTTAGTTTCTTGTAATTCTGTTCTGACATATGCAAATATAATCAGCAGTAGGGTATAACTCATTAACAACCCTTCAATACTCCGGCATTTATCCCTTACGTTGGTATATAGTGGTATGAGCTTTTGTAGGAGTTTGAGGGATGCTGCTGACAGACTGTCGCAGGAGCGCTAACTGGCATTATACATTATATGAAGTGCTTTTTGAGGCTTCTAACTATAATGAAGACAGATGACTCTTGTTCGAAGTTTGTCACGTTTTGTTGAGTTTTTGTTAAAAAATATATTTCTTCATTTATATCAATAATTATTTTCGGTTTTGAGAAAGTGAACTGCGTTGGGGAGCGTTATATTGGTAGCTACAGTGTTCTGTTGCGCTTATTATATTAATATGCTAACAAATCAAAGTGGAAAAAAATGTTGAGAGATAGTCAACATTAATTTCATTTCATCCACTTCGCTTTAAATGGTATTAGTAACTTGAAATACCCCCTGATGGAAACTCATGCTGCTATCCCTAAAGCTTCTACACAATGTAACTCAATTTGCCACCAAACTTTTAACATTAATTTACCGCTCTGCTTGTTTACCACCCCAACCTTGTTTTAAGGGTGTGCTCGATTGTTTTTCGGAAAATGACCATAAAATTCATCAAACATTTCAAATATCACATAAACACGTTATTGTGAAAAAATTTTAATTAATCAAGGAATCTCGGGGAGTTTCACTTTTTCGTCAACAAATTAAAAGATGTTCTAATGTAATCTCAGTAATAAAAAACAACACTAAGTTACTAAAATGTTATTTTGTTGGAACAAGTTTCTAAAGCTAAACAAATTTTCATTGGTTTTGTATCAAAAATAAGAAGAATTTTAGAAAGCACAATTTGCATTTGCATTAATTTCAACTGCTTTTTATATGATTCAATAGAAAACCAATCATTTCAACTTGAATCGCAAGATGAAACAAATATCACCCAGTTATGAATACGGGACATACCATTAAATCTAGCTGTTTGGGGATGGATGTGAGTGGATAAAAGTTGACTGTATTTAGGTGCTGGATGAAAAAAGTAATGAAACCGCACGAATAAAGACTGAGTTTATTGAATTCAATAAAAGAAAATTTAGTATAACTTGAAATGTGTGATTAGATGAAAGAAATAGAAATAAAGATGTATAACACGTTGGATGATGCTACAGGCGAGCTTTCGAATCTGTTGTATGAAAAATGTTGAATGTAAAAAAGATAAATGTATAATGAATGTTGAACTGTTATATGACTGTAGACTGGAATGATTTTTGGAATGACCAAATGATCACATGGCCGGATGAACGCCATATTATTTTCCCATTTATTTTTAATTGGCTTGTGGGTCAATCCAGGTTCGAACCTGTCTTGAATGATACAAGTTTCGACCATGGATCGATCGAATAAGTCCTGAATACTATAGCTTTATCTAATGTTTAATCGTAATTTAAAGCTGGATCATTGAAAACACAGGACAACATTCAGGACAAAAGTTAAAGTGATAATATAATATCATAAAATCTCCCTAAACATTAGTACGCCAAATTGAACCATTTTTAAGTCCGAGTTAATGTTTTTATTATCATTATCAATATTTTAAAAGTCATCCATATTATTTTCATAAGATAGAATTGTTGTTTTAGATTTTTTTTGCGATGTGTTGTTCAATTTCTATAATTCTAGTAATGTTAGATTTAACAAAAACCGTTTTAAAAATTAATATTTACTACAAATTTAGAAAACTTATACAAAGTCATCAAAAACATCGAAAGAATGCTTCACGGTTCCAATTAACATTGTTAGGACCCTGAAATTTTATAATAGTACAGGTTTCCCTCCTATAACACGCTAGATAGGTTTCTGAAAAATGACGTGACGTAGGAAATCGTGTTATAGGAGACTGGACCCTAAATTAAAATCTCATACTGGTCATGTGGTCACTTATATACGCATATTTTTGCAGAATTTGGAATTTTGAGAAAAAATAAATGCCAAACTCATAAGTGTTTACAAATTGTACATGTGAATAAAACTGGGGAAGTGGTGTACTTGTCTTCAGAATCCTGCACGGAAATTAACCCCGGCATCAATAAGTACACATTGCAAATTTACCGTTTAAATACAAAATAAAACATTTTGCTCAATATCAAACGAAAATTTTAAGAAAGTGTTATTTTAATTCAAAAAGATTGCATTGAATTGAAAATGGGTTCTTTTGTAATGAAAATTGTTGGTTTTGAAATGAAAATGGTTGATTTTTAAATGAAAAAAGTTTCTTAAGGAATGAAAAAGATTGTAAATGAAGTAAAAACAAATTTTTACACACATTTTTGTACTATAAAAGGGTGAGTCTGGTTACAACCAAATATTAATAATAGCGTGTGTATAAGTTTGCATGAAAATATTTTTTTCTAATTTTTGTAAAATTAACTTAATCACAAATTCAAAAAAAAAAATTTTAATTACGTACTGAAATCTTTCTTACAAGATCTCTCAAATCATTCAATAACCACTCAGTTATGAAACAAATTACAAACTATTGGATTAATTATGAAAAAGGTAATAATAATTGTAACATATATGAAACAGCTGTCCAGTTATTAAAGTTATTACTGGTCTTATAAAAGAAAATACGAAAAATATAGAAAATAAAAACAAAATTACTGTCTAGTTAAGTATTATTAGCTGTGTTTAGTATTATTACGCTAAAATATTTAAGGTTTTTTTTTAGAAATGAAAACGTTTTTCCTCTTTGCAATGCAAAAATTGTTATTTGTATAGATGATATATAAGTTAATAATCTATTTATGGTAAGGACTTCATAAAGTCTAGAATTTGGTTATATTATGAAATGAATTATGAGCTTGTTATTGTGCCTTTAAAATGAAATAAATTGCAAGGCCAACGTTTGACTTCCCTTAGTATTTAAATACTCCCGCTTGATTTAATTTTGGTTTGATTTCAAGTCAAATTTTATTCAAATAGCTTCAGAATCATGCCAAGTAATGAATTCCTACGTACGCTGCTACTTAAAGTTATATATGTAAAAATACGTTGATATCAGATAAGGGCCATAACTTATAATTATATTTATAATTTTTATAACTGCTTTTAATAACCTAAATAGTAAAAAGTATTGAAATTGCTTTTTTTCCACAAACGATAAGTTCCATAGCTCGAGCATGGAATAATAATGACGTGCGTACTTTAGAAGCCTAGTCAGCAGTTAGATTACATTCCCCGGAAAGCTTTTACGAATATAACGACAAGCGGACCGTAAATTCAATCAGTTATATATAACATGATACTCGAGACAGATTTGTTACATAAGCTCCCTTTATGAATAGCGCGAATTGTATTTGAGTTTATTTTACCATAATCAAGTTTATTTAAAACATTCAATTCTAGCAAATCAATAAAATGTGAGGAAAAAAAACGTTTATTAATGTCCTTTTTTGGTACATGTTGGAGAAATGTAATTTTTGATAGGGTTGTCTGAAGATGAGACGACAATATTTAGTGGGTTGTAATCCGTCACGGGTTTGTTTCCCGCGATGCGGCTATTCAGATACCGAATGTGGCGCCCATTCAAGTGTAGCTCCCTAGTTGATAGTATTCCTTAGGGAAATCAGCTAAGCCACATACAGGCTATAGACTTTTTGCGTTTCACAGCCTCTCAATTTTTTTTTAGTACATTGATATCGCTATCTTTCGATTATAATTCTGCTTAATGCTTTTGAGGATTCGAGACTAACAAGTTTTCCTCAAGTCAGAGGTTACAGTGCATTAGATGTCTAATAATTTTTTGACAAACTTTAAATGTGTCTTTAAGATGAAAATTTAAACAAGATATTTATTGTTTGATTCGATAGACTAAGGATTCTGGTCTGGATAAATAAATTTGTGAAAAATCAGTGAGTGAAGAAGAAAAATGAAGAAAATGCAGTTTTTATGTAAGTCGAGGGACGCAAACAAAACTAATGCGTCCGTCGTAGACTTCCTGAACGAGGGACGCATGATGGAGAGAATAAATCATTACTTTGACGATCTGAAAGGAACTTTCAGCTCTTTTTACTATTTCCTATTGATGTGGAGTTCTAATAAAGGAAGTATTTTTGTTTGATGGCGAGCAAACAATTGTTTATAAATACAAAGCTTTGTGAAAAATTTTCGTCTAGATTTTATAAATTCTATTTTAAGAGGTTTTTTTTTTTAACGCACCAGTTGGGGTATGTCAAGTAACCATCAATCAATAAATTTTAATGCTTCAGTGAAAATGAGATTGACTTTGCAGATTCACATAGAGGTAAAAAGGCCTTTGGTCAATATTACCACAGTGATGAAAAGTTATCGTATCGTTCCAACCATATTTATTTACTTGAAGATTGATGAAGTTTTCTATATGGGTTTTTATTTTAACTTTGTGATTTTCACTATTCAAAAACCATGCTCATATAGTTATTTTATTTATTTTTACATCGCCAAATAAAGTGTTAAATTATGAAAATTTTAAGTCTTAATGAAAAATTATTTTTAAAAACTCACAACGTCTATGTTTATTTCCCCTAAGAGGAACGACATGTTGTCGTATAATTAGATTTATATCATAACATGATTTAGTCATTTTAGGTCTGAGTAGATTTCAGTCCTTCTATAACTTAATTTAAAGAGCATTTTATCAAGAAATATAGCAGTAAGGCACTCAATACTATATGGAAACTTGAAATTCAGCTACTTTGAAACTATTGTTAAAAATAATAAAAATTTTATATTCTTAGAAATTTGAAGTTTCATGGGAAAATAAAATAATATTCACTATAATAAAAAGAACTACCTTAATTTCAAAGAAGAATTTATAATATATTGTTTAATTTACGAAAAATAATTTGATTGAAATTTTCATTTAAAATGAAACCCAATTTCATATAGAAATGGTTTAAAAAATTAATCAAATAAAAATAATATGTTGATGACTTTTCTTGGTTGTTTCATATTAAATTTATTTAAACAATACTTTACATTTAACTCAAATCATTTTTGAAGCTTTTATAGTTAATAGTCTGTTAGATTTAACATGATTTTACCTATAATCCAATATAATTGAATTTTTTAAAGGTTGATATTTATTTCTAGATCAAATAACAATTTATTATCAAAAACATCCAATAAATAGCTAATTTACATAAGATAATATGATCAAAAACACAAAAATAATTTTTTTTTACTTTCATAACTTTTAGAAACTTAATTTTACTATCTCTATTTTAACTTGACTGTTGTATGTGTATATGTGCTACGCAAATTTGGCGACGGCAAATTAACCCATTTTCCGTGATCGGATCGAGCTGAAAAGCAGGTAGATTCGTTGTCGATGACAATGCATTCTATTAAAATTTAAGCTCGGGGAATGTATTATATTTAACTTTTTTTTTTAATGAATTTACTTTATTAATGAATTTAAAAAAATAAAATAAACATGGAAAAGAAAAATCCTGATTCAAAATTTTTATTTGTTTATTGAAATTTCAAACTGTTAAATAAAGCTCAAGAAATTTATAAGTAGTTACTTAATATTTGAAAATGTATGTCCGATAAAAATTTTCAATAATCAATATCTGCTGCAAGGTGTGCAAACACTTTCTATGTAGGTATCATGAATATACGAACTACCATGCTTAATCCTCTAACCCTCTTTATTTGAATTTTCCCAGGAAAAGTTTCAAATAAAAGTTGTAGGCATTAATGCGTAAAAGAACTGCAGCAAGCTTAAAGAAAATCCTTGAAGCCGTTTCCGAAAAAAATTTAAAAAGATCGAACTTCTTGAATAAAGTGGAGCTTCCGATTAATTAATTTCAACCAAAAACTTCGCGGCACAACTAGATGTAATAGGCAAGCTAAATTCCAAGTTTGGTGAAATTCGGTTGAGGCTTTCGATGCGATATCGCTGTCACACACAAACACACAGAAAATATTTCTAAAAACCACTTTCTTAGACTCAAGGGATCTCAAAACATGTATTTCCGGTGAATTAAGCTCGAAAATTCGATCCGATTGCAATACTTCCTTTACCATATAATAGTAAAAAAAAGTATAAATATGTAACTCAAAATTGGTCAATTGATGTTGCAACTACAATTTTACAATTAAAATTTTTAAAATAATAAAATAACAAACCTCTTGAAAATATCATAAATCTTATTAAATTATTTATTTAACAAGGTAAAGGATAAGTAAATTATTCTTGATATTTTCTTCTTGTACTTTATAAGAAATATATTTCTCATACTTCTCATACATTATTACTTCTTACTTAGAACATACATTCACATAAAACTGTTTATGATCTCTTTTTAGTTAACTTTGAAAATTATTTTGTTAATTTTTATTGAAATTTATAAATAAGTATCTCAACTTGAAGTGAAAACTCAATACAACACTCGTATTGCGTTGTTTGTTGCAACATCAACTTTGCATACACTTTATTTTAACAGACTATAAATGTTTCTATTTGTTCGACTACAAGGAAAATGCGGAGCTTTTAACTCTCTGTCACGATAAAAGGATACAAAGAGGGGACCAAAGTTTGAAGTAAAAAATGTTTTTTGACTTCACATTATTTATTGAACGTTTATTCTTCTTTTGTGGCATAAAATAAGAGACACGAACAAACTGAAAATAATTTTATTTAATATAAATATAAAAAAAAACATAGCTATAAAGAAAATTAAAATCATTCCGGCAAATTAATTAAAGTTGACGACAGTCAATTGTGATGCACTAAATGAATCTCCCCAAGTTTTAAGTGGCTGCATTTAAAAGTAAATGAACAGGTTAGCAAAGGGGCGAGATATCTGGAAGTGAATCTCAATACGTCCCTTTGTTTCATTAAACAGTCCATGGAAGGGCATTATCACGTCATCGCTATCTCACCCGTAATTTAGATAAAGTCTTATAAGTTTATTTTCGATGCAAGTATATTTAAATAAAGACAAACACAAGTATTCAGCCGTTTTTTTTTTCTAATACTTTGCTTAAAACTTATTTCGTTTTCACACCATTTCATGCAATAAGAAAAAAAAACGTTCACACACTCGCAGCTTCACTTTTCAATCGATATCACAAAGTATGGTTGCCGATCAAAGAGAAATACCACATTCAATCTTCGTTTTTACCCTAGCTAAAAGGTGTCGGTAAATAAAGTAAAAATCTCACATTTTATTTAAAACACGGATATTAAACAGGAATCGTTTAGCGTAAGTGAACATATAAAAATACAATCTAAATAAAACCCGATTGCAGCAGATAACGACGATGTAATGTGTATAGTTGGAGTTCGGGTATCATTTTCCAAATGCCATTAACATGATTAAACTAGGCTGTACCAGTTGCGAGACGACTCCATTGTCTGTATTTCAAATGCGGTAGCCACAACAATAGTGCCTCTTATTGTTACGAAACAGAAATTCTCATTTCAAAATCGCTACGCCCATTCCATACTTTGACTCATCTTGTCTTCCTATATGAAACTTGGAAGGTTAATCAACTAAACAGTATACCTACGTACAATCAGACTGTTTGTACAAAAACATTTTAATCTTATTAATATTATAAGAACCTCAATTTAATTTAATCCCGAAACAAAACGCTTGAGAATCTTTGAAGGTTTTTAATTTAAATAATATTTTTCTTTATTAAAACTTTTTATATCTTATACCTACAACATTTACTATACAAATTAAAAGAGCTGACAACTAGAAAACTTTGATTCTGTAAAATAAAAACTAAAAACTATAAATCTGTTTTTTTAAACGTTTTATTGTTAGTCGGGATTTTATTTGTAGAGATTCATAGTAGGTTTACTTTAGTAGTAAACCACATATAAAAATAGTTATTAACTAAAGAATAGCTAAGTATATTAAATAAAAATGGAAAAAATTAATATTCTAAAATATTTTGTATGATTAATTTGTAATTATATTTTCAACGTTTGCACTTTTTGTGTGTTATATTGCAAATATTAAGAAGAGTTTTATTTTAAATTCAAATACTTTCCACTACATAGATCAATGTAAAATTTACTGTTTGAATATAAAACAGTTTCTTCCACTCAAGTAAAGTGCAACGCTTTACATGCACTTACTTTTAGTCTCTTTTGCTTCGGAGTACAATTTCTCAGATTTCAGTTTTATAAAAATTCAATGTTTACTTTCTTAGTTTATTTAAATAAAATATTTTTAAGACTGTAAATTAACCAACAAAATTCTTCTTGATTAATAAAAAAATTTTAGTTACCACAAAAAACTTAAAAATACTTAGATACTAAAATTTTAAGTAATCAGTTCCAACATTTAAAAGTTTTTAGTGATAAATTGATTCGTGGCAATTTGATAATATTTGATTGAAGGTACTGTTTTAAACGGTGATGTTATGGATGAAATTTCGGATCTGGATACGGATATTGAAATGATATTAAGCTGTAGTAGAAGATCCGAACCTACATCGACCTTCACCGAGTTGATAATAGAATGACACCTATTTTATCATTAATTTAGTATATAAGAAAATATAATAAAAACGGGTTGTCAAAAAAAATTCTTTGCAGACTATTTTTAATTGTTTAAAAAAAAAATATTTTTAATAAAATATTGCATAACATCAAGATAATAGAAAAAATTTTTTATGGTCACAGTTGACTGCGATGTTGGGTCCTTTATGTATACTTACCTCGGATGTCTAGCTGTCACACATTTCCACACGCATTAAAATTTAAATCTTTAAAATTCGCTAATTCCTAATAGGACCAAACTTTTTGCAAACAAATCTATATAAACGTGTTCGCAAAAAAATAGCGCTTATGATGATATTTTTCTTTTCTATTAAGTGTATTGATGTTGCAGTATTTTATTAAAAATATTTTTTTTAAATAATAAAAAAAAAAGTCAGGATTTTTTTTGCCAACCCATTTTTAATAAATTTTCTAGTATACTAAATTCATGATAAAATATGTTTCATGCTATTATCAACTCGGTGAAGGTCGATGTAGGTTCGGATCTTAGACTTCTGGTATCAGATACGATTATGGATATGAAATTATTTCAAATTATCCGTTAGTTGTAGTTTTAGTTACGAATATTAGATTTTTAAGCAATTTAAAAATTAAACAAAATAGTTAATAATTAATTTTACTTTTTTTCAAAGTTACCATTTGGTACTATAATAGGCAGTATAATAGGCATCTATATCAGGCATATATAAGTAATTACTTTAGCTATACTCAATTTTAAGTCGTATCTACTTAAAATCTAATAAGTAGTAACAAAATTTATTAGCGTATATTTTGAAAATTGTGCAGTATTGAACTGTAAGAGTGCGAATATGGCAGAAAAAGTATTTGAATTAAGACATCAAAAAAGTGAAACTACTGGAAAGATCTTCTTAAAACTAGAACAGTCGCTGATGACCTTAGATGTTCCAAGCGACTATAAATAACTTAAGAAAAAAATTTACAAGAGACTCCCTCTTTCTCGAATTTATTCATTTATATCGGATTTGGTTACGGTTACAGATATATTTTAATTTTTGGATATCCGATATTTTTAGTTACGGTTACAGAACTCCTTAGCATCCCTGGTTTAAAGTACCTAAAGTGATTTATTTAGATTTAAATTAGAAATCCATCAAGTCAAGTACTGAACGTTTTGTGCATTGAATTCAACCTAAAATTTAACTTTGATATGATTTAGCTTAGAAGATCAATATTTAAATTTATATCTAAATAATATTAGCATTTAACTTGAATTTGGCTTGATTTTATTCTAAATTAAAGTCAATTACCTTGAAAATTAAGTCAAGTAACTTTAAAAGTATGCCAAGTAAAAAATGTCTACTTTAAATAGTTATTGTTAACTTTTATTAACAGTTACATTATACCGTCTTCCAAGGAATAAAAAATACACTGACTGAAAATGTAATAAATTGTATTTTTCAAAAGGATTTCATAGAAGTTCAATTTTATTTGTGTGAACTGTATATAGAAAAATGTTTTCATTTTGAAATATTAGCAAACGTTTGCATGAAGCCATGAGATTGTGTCACATGGTCAAGATTTTCTTAAGGCAAAGATTTTTTGCGCTGATATCTTGATCCTATTTGATCCTGTTTCTTTTAACGGAGCATTTCTTTCTATTCATGCATCCCCCTTTCCAACAACAGGGGTCAGTTATCTCACTTTATCTGATCAAAAATACACATTTACCATCCCATGCCAACTTGCGATACCTAGATTTGATCCCATCTCATTTCCGATCGTATAGAAATTCGCACAAAAGCTCTGAGCACCGAACAATCAGCCAGATTTTCGTATTATATAACATTATATGAAAAATGAGGATATATTGTTATCTCTATAGAACACGGATTTATTGCTTTTTATTACGATTAAAATAATATCTATATTTTCCGAAGATCTTTCCTGTTCTTGCCACTACCTAAATAACGAAGTACGACTGTATTTTTCACGATAATAAAAAATAATTGTTGCTAACAATATTCGAAATAATAAAAGCAGAGATGCATTATTATTGGAAGCAGGGGAAATGTCGCTTCGAATAAAGATCTCGTGCAGATTTATTACATTCGAAAAGAACGTCAAATTGAAATAAAATACAATCTGTCATCATTTAAACGAATAAATTGGTTCTTTATTTATACGGCTGCTTTTTATTTGTGAAATATATTGCGTACACACATATACTATGTTATATTGCATTCCACATTTATTCGAGTTGTAAAATGGGGTACAGCGGCCTCACAAGGACGAGTAAATAAACCTACCCCCGAAGTCTATTTGACGATCATGTCAGTGATCTGTACATTTGAGTTTTATTATAAAAAGCAAACATTAGAGACCATAACTTTGCACGCTTAAGAATTACAAACTTGACAAAATCAACAAAGTTTCATATAAATAATACGAGCTAGTAAAAAAGATTTTCATCATTATTTTTTAAATAAATCATATATCTTGAGTTTTATATTTTACAATCAAGACAAATCATTTTTCATGAAAACACATTTATAGATATATAATAAAAAATGATTTCAATATATATTGTTGAATGTATTTTAAAAGGAGAGCCTGCACCCTTTTACAGAACTCATTGGTATTAGTAAACGAACAAACTAGAAAGGGGATGTATCTAAAGCAGTATATTGCAGTTTGAATTTAGGATACACGTCATTGAATCTACAAAGGGTAGTTTAGTGTCAGTCGTCCTCGTCTCCCTCATGCATATCAACCGCGATGCTCCCCAAGCGAGGTATCATTTTAAATGCTTGAATCTCCTTTGGCTCTCATCCCATTTTAACGCCCGTTGGCAGCATCTATATTAAGCAACAAATTAATAATATAGTTGTTGATACAAACAACAATCAGATATACACGCATATGAGGGATGAAGCGGCACTTGTGTAATGTATCACCCGTCTATTTTTGGTAAAATCTATTCTCCCACGTGTATGGGAGTAGCACTTCTATTATATTTGGTATTTCGTCTGATTTGAATAATATACCGGAACTTTATTGAAACTTAATAATGTGCTATATAAATAACTTACTCTTCAAGGGGTTTATTGATGTAATTGCAATCATGAAATAGTTAATGCAATGTGAGTGTGTACTTCGACACACAAAAGGAAACACATTTTTCATTACAAATTAAAGTTGGAGAATAAAAGGAATATGATGGAAATGCACAAAGAATGAAATGTGAGCTAGCCATTTCATTCAGTGTATATAAAATATATCTATATAGTTAATGTTTTAATTTAATAATAAAAAAATCAAAGGACATTAATTAGAATTTAATGAAACTTTTTTATCAAGTTCTTTATATTTTTTACCTATATATTCCGTTAACACTAAATAAATCCATAATCTAACCGTAATTCTACTCATAATCCATATTTTTAATGTATTAAATTTCATATAATATTATCGCCACAAAGAGAAAACATTTTCCTTCAAAATGTTATAGCAGATGCCAGAGTTTGTTTTACGTCTTCTGTTATAATCTTTAATTGCTAAGATTGGTACATTCCACAATTTTGTCACAATTTTCCACAATTTTTCTTTGCTGAATATTTATAAAAGGTATGATATTTAGTTATTGATATTGATATATAGTGTCGTTCCTTTTTTTAAAAAGACAGCAAATGTTATTTTCAACCAAGTGTAGAGTTGCGAGCTCTTTTATAAAAATTATTAGATAATGGCAATGAGTTTCTCATACACAAACTGAAGAACTGCTTATAAAATTGCAAAATATGCAACAACGAAAGTTTGGTAAACGCTGACATTAGTGGTTTTTATAATCACCACGTTAAAAGAGCAATAAAACGCTATTCTTCTGTTTGTCTTCAAATTGTTATCATTTGTCCGTATCTTTTCATATTTTGACGACACTTTAAAATCTAAAATTAAAAAAAAAAGATATTGTCATCTAATTCAAGAATTGCTTTTATATTTCATTTAAATACTAATATCTCATAGGTATTATATAATGGTTTGTTGGAAAGCTATAGACAACGTAAGTGAAAGTCCCTTGGTATTGAGGGCCTTTTTATCATACTGTTGCGAAATTGTGAAAGTTTGGATGGATGTTTGTTTCTCAATCACGCCAGAATGGCTAAACGGAACTGAATGAAATTTGGCACAAATATAAATTATAGTATGCAATAGCAAATAGGTTATACTTTATAGTGGAAAATGTATTATTCTGGAGAATTAAGATGTTCTTTCTTAAATGGATGGAGGGATTTCAATGATATTTAGCATACTAGTATTTTGTTGATAAAAAAACACAAAGAGTAACTTTTGTTCTGGAAAAATACATGGCTATCCTGTAGGATAGCCTTAAATCTAATCAAGTCTATTTTACTTCTTATAAAAGAATAGTGAACGATTCGGCGTTATTTTTTTGTAAAGTTAAAGTTAATAAACTGAAAATTGCATATGTTGATTGTTGATGTTTCCTTCAAAAAATGTATGCTCTTTTCAAGATAAGAAATATTTATTGACTAGTTTTTTAATAATTTAGGATCAATTTTTCACTTATAGATTATATATTTTACCTTGGGAAAATAACTTTTTTCCTAGAAGAATAGCTTTTTCAATTTTTCAAAGAAAAATTTTTTTTTAAGGTCCTTACAAAGAAACAAAAAAATTGGAAACGAACGTGAAATTGTATATATAGAAAAAGCTTGGTCAAATAATATGTTACTATCTCTGGTAATTTATGGCTTCTAAGGGATAGCAATAATCAAAAAAATTGTTAACAGATAATTTCAATGCAAAAGGTTATTTCGTTTGTCAATCTCAGCAAAGCGGGGGAGAATCTGCTAGTATGCAAATATAAACAATAAGTTTGAAACCTAATAGTTAAAATATGGTTATGCATTTGTCGTCACACAATAACTAGGTACATGTTGTGTTAAAAAGGTTAATTTTTTTCTCTATACGTATTTGTATTTAATATTATCTAGGGATAAATTATAAAATGTACCAAGTTGAAACTACTTATCTTTTTATATGAAACAGTCTCCTGATTGGCTGATAAAAACTTTAGAGGTTTGATCACTGAAGAAAAAAAAACATGAAATTTGAAAAATGTATTCTTTAAAAGACTGTATCCTTCACTACCTTCGAAGTCCTGAGTCGTTCAAAGAGAGGGTTAAAAGCACTTAATTTTTGGAGTTCTACTCCTAAATTATCAACTTTCTCAAATTCAACTATGCAATTTTGAATCTACATACAAAGATGAAAAACGTTTGCCTTTACAGTCTCTTGATTTGTTCCTTTAAGGGTTGAAAAAAATTAATCCAAATTAATCTTTATAGTTGAAAGGCAATTGGTGATAGAAGACATTCTTAAGGCCTAACTTAAGAATATAAACTTCCACAAAAAAATTACAAAACCACGCCTAACTTAATAATTTTAACGTGGAGGAAGTCACGGTAGCCACTAGACAACATATAATTCGTGCTTGTAACTTACCTGTAACAAACCCATTATTAAAATTTTTGTAGCTTTAAATAACACTGCTTATATAATAAATTTTGTCTTACACAAGATAAAATGTATAAGAATAACACGTTTTAAGTAACTATTAACAAACTATCATCTTGCTTGTTTTTTATTACCAAAATTTTGATAAAATTTTTTAGTACTTTAATTATTTTTAGGATACTTAATATTAAAATTTTCAGTATAGAATGATTCGATTGTTGATTTTTTTTTTTTTGATGACAAGGAGAGAAAAAGCTCAACAAACAAGGGCAAAACACATGTTGTGGATCAATAAACCGAACTCCTGATGTACTCTCAAAGACGAGATGAAATGATGCGTTCAGCCACCGACAAAACAACGTTCGAAAGTCAATTTACACCCCAGTGATAAAATATTCTCTATTTAATTTTCCAAATCTCAACATTATCATGTATTAAACAACAAAATACCAAGTTATAAATATATAAATTAACGAAAAATTCACGTTTTAATTATAAAAAAAATAATTAAATTAAGCTTTGTTTTAAGATTGGAGTCCAAGTATAAGTATATTAGATGTTAGACAAATGATTTATCTTTTAAGTGTATATAAACTTTTGATATGAGGCTAGAAGCTTAAAGCTTCTTACCATGTTCTATATGTATATAACATGCAACAGGTTGACAAAAGTTGAAATATTATAAATTGTTGCTTTTAAAGTTTCAATGGAAAACTTTTTCGCAATTTAATTGAAAAATCAATCAGATTTAATGAAAAAAACGATTTTGTTGAAAAAGCACACAAATTATAATTGGCAATCAGGATGTTTTAATGGGAAGCTCAATTTACTCGAACGATAACCAAGAAAGAAAAAAAGTGAGAAAAAGGAAAATCAATTATTACAATAAAGCGGCAGATGCACTCTATTTCAATTGCTTAGCGTTGATCTGGACGTCTCACGTGATGACGCGTTCGTCTGTCATTCGGGTTGGGGATACAACCACGATACGGCGTTCATTCCTGACAGTCTAGTCCCGGAATTCTCCGGGCAGTTCATCTGATGTCGTTAACATAAACCCTTAGAGACTATTTCGTATACAATCTTAACCAGTGCTTTGTGCCTAAAAACAAACATGAAACGTGGTGTCAATGGATATTTAGAAGTCATTCAAAAGTAAGTCCATTTACAAGAAAATTCCTCTTTGGCAAAAAAAAAATTTACTTATTATTTATAACTTGAAAATTTAAAAAACGTTTTTTAATCTTCAAAGCTTATTTAAGCTTGAGGTTTATTTGAAGAAAAAAAGAAAAAATAGTGAAGTGTAACAGGTGACCAGAGTTTCTCGTAAAAGTGGCTTAACAGTACACAGTAGTGCAGTAAATCTTACTCGCTCTTAAATAATAAATGCCGTTCACACAACCTGTTGAATTGAAATGAGTTTAAGGGTGGCGACCCTTGCACCACTTGTGCGTCAGGTGTTTCCCCGGCAAAACAAACACCTCGCTTAATTGACGAAACATTAAACCTCGAATTAAAATTGATAGCTGCTCTGTTGATACGAATAACATTCGGAGATTATTTCTATTTATCAGTCGCATTACGACATGTTATGTAATTTAATAATATTCGAAAAACAAATAAAAAGGGTAAAGACATTTTTGTTGTAATCTCAAAGGCTTTGTGAACTCACAAACAAAAATTGATGAAGCAATTTCACTAACTCCTCATTTGTCTACCAGTCGAGGAAATAAACCTATAAATTTGTTTAAAAAAAATCGATTTTAATTAAAAAATGTAATTAAATAAGCCATCAGTTTATTATTGTATTTAAGATGAAAACTTAATCAAACGTTTGACCTATTTCTATGAAATTATTATGCATTTCAACCATCAGTGCACTTCAGGAATTCAATATAGAAATGTATATGGTAAAAATAAACGATTCTATTTCAAACTATTTACAAATATTGGAAATCGAATAAATAAAAAATACGTTTTCAAATTTAAATTATGGAAGAGGGAAAAGTGATGATATTATATTAAAAATGAGGAAGTAATATAAAATCAAAATTTCGTACACAAATAACAGTTAAATTGCTTAATTTTTTTCTGATTCCAATGCTATTAAGACTTTATAAGATAATGAATATGGTTAAGCTAAATAGCCGATGTATTCGACTACTGTCCAAGTACCAAGTTAAAAGTGTAAGCAAAACATTTTCCTTATGTTTAACTTTGTTTTCAATAATCATTTAACTTCGTTTTTTATCAGAGTTCAAAAATAATTTATCTACTTATAAAAAATAATATTAGTATATAGCTACTTTATTAGTTATGATTACGATTAAAACAATGAAGATTTTTTATAAGCTAAAAAATAACTTCTTTTTACTCTCTCTATTTTAACTTAACTGTTGTATGCATGTGTCACGCAAATCTGCCGACGGCAAATTAACCCATTTTCCGCGATCGGATCGAGTTAAAATTTAGCAGGTAGATTCGTTGTCGATGGCAATGCATTATATAAAAATTTCAGCTCGGGAGAATGTACTTGTGTAATTTACTTAAAAAAAAAATCAATTCGGTTATCCATCCCTATGGAGAAATTCCTGCTTAGCCTTTGAAAATTATACTTTTAACTATTTTTTTTAGAGAAAGTTTTTAAAAACGTTGTTTTTATAAGTTAATTTTTTGATGAGCAAAATCTATCATTGGTTTTGCAAACTTCGGTTGGTCTTGTATTTGCAAGACTAAGACTGTCTTTATACTATCAAGTTCAAGACCAATCAAATACATAAAACTAAACGAAAAATATTACTTCTGGAATCTGGTGGATTTATAAGTTAAAATATTTAAATTAGCTTTAATATAATATTCTTTTATTGGAACAAGATATTTTTTGTATTTGTAATTTTTAGTTTGCTTTAATACTACATTTTAACATAAATAATGAGTAAAATTGGTCTTGGTCTTGCAAAAATGCAGGCAAGACTGTCTTCATACCAACAAGAAGAAGACCAAGATCTAACAAGCAAGACTAATTGTAAAACTAATACCAAGACGGGGACAGTCTTGATCTTGGCCTTGCTTTGCTCATCACTAAAGTCTGACAAGCACAAGGATCCAATCAACGTCCATATTATGCTTATATCTATTACGATATAATGTCTTTAAACTTAGCTGAAATCGGTAGAAGACAAGAACCCATATCCATAATGAAGAAAACAACGTTGATTTATTGAAGCAAATTAAAAATACTGAACAGAATCAAAATTAAAAGTCAAGATGTTAATGCTAAATATTTATTTAAAAAAAATATATATCTGAAATAACCAAGATTATTAAAAAATATTCCAAGTATTAAGGTCACTAAATTTGGTATTTTCGATGGTCGTCAAAGTTAAAGAGCGTTAAATGCACGTCTACAAACGTACATAGAGTATTGTATCGATAAAATATAGATAATATTTATCAAATAAATTAATAAATTACAATAGCAAGCGTTGATATGAGCAAGCATAAGTTCTTATTCGGTTTCAAAATATTTTTACAAACACTATGTTAGTGGTCCTAATTCGAAAGCCAGAGATTGTAGTGAAGGTTTAAGATGAGAAGTTAATTTGTAGTTTATTGGTTAATACTTTACGATCACAGTTATTTAATTCAATTTAAAAAAAAACGAATTTATTTTGTTCATTGTTTTTACAACAACAGTTTTTGTTTCTCAATAGGCGATTTTCGTTTCGTTATAAACAAAAGAATCGTACAAAATTGTAGAATTTAATTAAAACGGGAGTATTAGTTCGTAATA
This sequence comes from Sisyra nigra, assembly GCA_958496155.1. Lineage (NCBI taxonomy): Eukaryota > Metazoa > Arthropoda > Insecta > Neuroptera > Sisyridae > Sisyra > Sisyra nigra. The sequence goes on from OY292314.1 coordinate 16,191,714, forward strand.
ACAGAATTTTGATGTAATCGTTTACGTAATAAAAATCTACGATATTTACTACTTATAATGATTTTATAAACTTTTTTATATAACGCAAAAATTACTATAGGTAACAAAACAAATCCTGAAATTTCAACAAAAATTTTCAAAAAAAATTTTTACTCTTAAATAATAATAGCATTGCTATTTTTTATTGAATAGTTGAACAATGTATATACGTTATGTATAATATTCCATAGGTATATATTTGTGGTCAGTTAACAGCACAACACAGTATATGTAGATGGTAAACAGAAGTCAACAGTATCGGTGATGTGTAAATACAGTATCAAAATTTGCGATTAAATAAAGGTTTCCCTCTTCGAAGTTAGTATTTCTTTTAACATGAAAAATAATTTGCTTCATTGAGTTTTGTCTAAACCATTTTTCCAGTATATTAAAAGCAAATAATAAGTTTAATTAAATAACAAAACTTAAGATATAAATTCTATTAAAAACCAATTTTGCAGTCTCATTACAATGTTTGAAAATTTAATTGATATCTGAAATTTTTATCTTATTTATTAATTATATTTTAATACTTGCTCACAAGTGGCTTAAATTTTTTTTATTTAAAATTTAGAAATATTTGCAAGAAATATAGTTCTAATCATAATTTACATTTGCTTTTAATTTATCATACATAAAAAAATTTATGAAGGCTTTATGCTAGATTATGCCAGCATATTTCATGGTTCAATTACTCGTTGTTTAAGAAAATTTAATTTAATATCTACAATGAAGTGAAAACGTAAGTAATAAAAAAAATGTATAAACTTGAGAGAGATAAAAAATGAAAGCCTCTTAGTACATCATTATACATGACGAGAACTTTATATACATTTCTTGAGAAAAATCTCAAATATTTTACTTAAAAATAAAACGTTTGTTGAGTTAATGACAATATTTGGTTATATATTTATACAAGTAATCAAATATCTAATTCTTTAATTTTCTATAAATTAAAACGAAGTGTTTGAGTTTTATTGTCTCTGAATTCACAAAGTAATCCGCAGTTTCTCTATGCTATCACGTTCATATCTACCGAGAATATCCATGATTTTTCTTTTCTATCTAGATAAATTGCTTCACAGCAAAGCTTTATACGCGACTGTGAATTCAACAGCCGGCAATGTCATCATTTCAGATTGTGTACTTAACCGGATTGGTGAATTAGGTCTAAATGTTTATTTAACTCTGCAGTTGTGAATACAAAGCTCACTCATCACTGAAACACATAATTACAATGAAACAAAAAATTGTATCACATTGGTTTCTTAACCGGGTCACCATGCAGCTTTTGTACTATTTGTCAAATTGACTTTTTATCGGAGCTGTATATAATGTGATTATGAACAAGTTGAAAATAATAGAACATTTATAAGACATTTTATATGATATATTGACGCCGTCAGCAGCGCTTCTGATGTCTTCTCGTTACCGGGTTTTACTGCGAAATCATACGGCATTGTTAGCAGTAATGGTTGTCTCCAAACGGTATTTGTTCCATCATATCGCGTCACCCCATTCAGACAATCCCGAGCAATTCAAAGCCTCCCCAATTGAGTACATCGTCAATATGATTTATATTATAAACATATAGTGGCACAAAAATTTTATCTTATCCTAACTCATCATTTATGAAGAAAAAAAAAACTCAGACCAATTTATTCGTATTTATTACAAACGTGTAATACAATCCACGATCAAATAAACTGATTTAATAAATTACAATTCCCTGTCTTCCACTGTCTCAATAAGCGACGTATTTGAACATAAAAACGGATTTTAATAAAAACTGGAAGCTTTTAAAATACTGATCAATATTTATTTATGCTTGCGTTTAAAATTACTTGAAAAAATCCAAACGGAACCGAAGAATATACGTTTAATGGTTCTTTTATTTAATGCATGAAGAAATGGAAGAAAACGTCGGAGAAATTGAATACCAAGCATCATACGGAAGTGACATCGAGTGGCTACCGTTCTATTAAACTCAAGTTTCTCACTTTCATACTCTAAATATGAGAATCAAGACAACTTTGCGTGAATTAAAATAAAAATCGTTTTTAAATATGGGAATAATTTTTGTTTCTAAGGTTATTTTTTTTAATTTTTTTTTTTTTTATAATTTTATCACAATGAGTAGAAGATAAAATAAATAAATTCAGTTAAAACTTAAATTAATGATTTTTTATTGTTTATTAATGTAGAGTTTTAAAATAATTTCAATCAGTTAAAATAATTTCAGTAAACTAATCTGATTTTTCAAAAAAATTAAATTTTGACTTTACTTTTTTATTTTTTAAATTTAATTTGTTTGCATGAGTTTTTGAAGAATATCTAATTATATTTGTTAACGTTATGAACTATCTTGTGAATAATTGTTAGCTCATCTGGGTAGATACATTTTAAAAATAATGGTTATGCAATATGAAGTACGACAAAAAAAATTTTGAAATTAAGTTAACTTTAGTGCCATTGAAAATATTATTTCTAATAGTGTTCTTGGTTCAGAATTTGTCTAACGCAAAATACTTCAGTTCATTCAATTTCGTGTTAACCGATTTTCATTATATTTAATTCTACAAAAATAAAACTTGCAAGGAGTTAAAAAACTTAACAAATGATATCCCTTAATGATCCATAACTAAATATAATTTAACAACAAGGAATCATACCCTTTAAATGTTTCCTCGGGGCTAATTAAATTAATACTTATTGTACAATTGAAAATAATGGGTCAAGGATATAAAAAAGTGGCATATAAAATGAAATATAAATAGTGTTCCAAGAAGCATCTTTTAATATAAAAAAAATTTAATTGTATAGGAATTTTACGTAATAAAAAATACTCAAATTGATCTTTTATGTATCAACTTCCATCCATTTTCGCAGTATGTTTGAAAAAAGATCATACAGAATAGGAAAACTTAGTCACCTTAAAAATAATATTGGAACTAATATCAAGAAAGATATTTACTTGGGAATATTTTGGATGTGAACGATTTTTCAGCCTGTAAGAATTTTAAGAGCTTTTTATATTTTCTAGTGTTAAATAACTGTTAAATTATATCAATTTTTCAAAGTTGGTAGTTTAGAAGTATGTTTTTTTTAACTCCATTGAAGTTAAAATACTGAAAATGACACAGACTATAGATATAGAGGATGTTGATTTGACTACCCAGGAAATATTATTGATTAATCCAATGCTGGATTGATCCTATAGGCATAAATCAAAGGCGACAAAATTTCGGAGGCAACCAAATTTGAACCATGAAATGAAAAATTCTCTTAAATCTACAGGAAATGATTTAATAACCGTAAACGGTTTGAAAATCATTGTAAATAGAAATACTAATGCTTAGCACTATGAATATGTGAAAACTTTAATATTGTAGTTTTGGTTATAAATTGCTAATTATTAACAATAATAATAAATTAACCGGTAATTTTATGTTTCAAAACTTATTAACGCAATCACAATATTTTCTTGTAGCGCAATCTAGCAGATTATCGGTAAATGGGCAAATTAAGGATACAATACATATAACAAAAGACGTTCCGTCATAAGGCGATAATTACCAACATTTTATCTTTATTTTGTTAGTTCTTTTAACGAATATTATTGCTTTTGTAGTAGATAATAATTGATTGATGTAATGAAAGGGATAAAGGATCGGGATTGTTACAATAAATGCACTAAGAATGTCAATTCGCGACGTTTCGCGATATTTTACGGATTCATCAGGCTTTCTGACCTATGCTCAGCATTTGCGCAATTCCATATAATTCTTTCCATTATGAAAAACAAGTTTGACACATGATTGATCAATTAAAATTGGAAAGAATTATATGGAAACGTGATATGCAAGACAACAATAAGACAAATGCTGAGCATAGGTCAGAGAGCCTGATGAAGCTGTAATAAATGGTGAAACGTCGCAAACTGACATTCTTGGTGCATTTATTGTAACAATCCCGATCCTTTACCCCTCTAACTACATCAATCAGTAAAAAATAACTAAGATCTGAAGAAATATTAATTAAGTAGGTAATAATTATAGTGTAATGAAAATATTTCTTAAATAAATTTAGCGTAGTTAATTATCGTCTTTGAGCATTTTTGGAGGTGTAAAAAAATAACACCATTTTTCACAGTGCCTCAGAGTGGCACTTAGTGAAAATTTGGCCCTACCAATGCCCAAAAATCAGGTGACTTTAGTCAATTGATCGTTTGAATGATCTTATATCAGTTTTTTTGTTCGTCTATAATTTTAAGACTTCAAAACCCATAAGTTAAATCTACCAAATATATGTTTAGTTTAAACTATATAAAAAAAATAATTAATTGAAAACATAGGTAAATATGTAACAATATTATAGCAATAAAAAAGAGAACTTCGCATAAGAAACAATTTCTTATACTGAACTTTAACAAAAAGTAACATTAAAAATTATCGTGTAGAAACTTTGAAAGTTATTATACAATTTAATAACTTAATTTGTTAAGGTTCTAATGTAATATTTAAAATGTTGTAAAGTTTTCTTTTCGAAATTTATCATTAGTTTCACTTTTTTTATTTTTAAAGTTTAATTTAATACAGTGACCTGTTATTGTGGAAGCTCTAATGTACTGTAAGTAATTTATATAAATAAGACATAAATTATTTACTATTGATTATATAAACGCCAGTAAAACTAAAATAAAAAAATATAAAATGATCATAATCACATTGAAAACTAATGCACGTTAATGGATCGGTGTTCAGTTTATAATTTAGTAGTATTATTTATTACAAAACCGTTAAACGAAAATAGAATGAATGGTGGCAAGTGACTTTCATGATAACCGACAATCATTAATAACCAGGTTGACGTGCATTAAATATGTCGGGGTTTATAATACGTGATACAGATGTAATAACCATTTCCCAGCATGAAATGTAACATCGTCGCTTTGCTTTCAATTTTAATCGGATAATAATTGCAAAGTCGTTGTCGCTTTGGAGGGCGTCCGCTATCAGTGATCATCAGGGTTCAGTCACAATCATGCTGACAGAACATGGGGTTTCAATCCCTTAAAATAAGGGGTGCATCAGTGCATCAACATTTTTATATTAGATACGCAGTTGGTTGTTATAAAACAAACCAATTTGATATTTATTGACGAATTTTCTTAGTACATATTAGCAATGATATAACTTGATATTTTTTTTGCAGGAACAATGTCCAATATGACGAGTTCGAGGTTCCAAAGCACGGCTACACTAAAGCGGATGAACAAGGATTCATTGACAATGAACGGGGTAGTCTGGAATCGTTACCATCCCCGGAGCGTCCACCCCTACGGCATATTGATAAATACGTTCGACCAGAATGTCCGTGTTTAAGCAAACGTTACACGGTCGCCTTACTTGCATGTGTCGGATTCATCATTTCCTTCGGAATGCGGTGCAACATGGGCATGGCAAAACTGCAAATGGAAAGCGCACATGGCGTAAGTCAAATAACAGGACATAAGAACAATTTAACATTTTAAATAAGTTTTGAATTATAATGTGAACATTATTCGGGACCCCTAATATTTTCACGCCTTGACACCGGGACTTGAACAAGTTCAACTTTTATGAAACGGGTTTACATCCGTACAGAAACGTTTTATAATTTCGTTCGTATTCACATTCCCCCAAACCGCCTACAACAAAATTCAAACTTCCTTTTTGTTGAAATATTTCTCATGCCATTATTTCCTTCCGATAATAATTCAAAAAAAATATCCATGACTCATCGTTTCCAACGAGGACGATTAATTAAATAATATAATAGTACCTATTATTGTTCCGAGATCTTTCAATTATTAATTATAGAAGACTATTTATGCGTGAGGCAGATAACAAATTTGCTTGAATTCAAAAAAGGCAATACAACCTCCTACGAATTACAATTATTTTTTTTAATATTAAGATAAATTTGTTCTAAAATTTTATTTGCTTGTTTATTGAATTATAAACAATTTTTAAAATGATTTTACTTCCTTTTAGTCTTATTCGAATGACTCATGATCTAAATTTTGGTTTAATTAATTTTAACATTTTTTTATAAATCCTACTTTGTCATCCCAAAATGATGTGTGTGGTCCAAAACATAACATATTTAATTAGTGTTACAAGAAGACAATGAGTAATAAGTAGACACTTTTTTTATAGCCGGTGATATTCAATTGGACGGTGGGAGTAGAGAGCGCCGTGGATTCCTCATTTTTTTGGGGATATCTAATCACACAAGTACCCGGAGGATTTTTGGCATCAATGTATCCAGCCAATCGAATTTTTGGGACAGCCATCGCGTGTTCATCTTTCTTAAATCTTCTTGTTCCCGGTGCTACACAATTGCATCCGACTGCCGTTATTATGGTGCGAATTCTTCAGGGTCTTGTTGAGGTAATTAAATCAAAAAACTATCAAATTTACAACTTTTTGTTTGTTATTTTTATATAAATCAATATTTGTGGGTGGGGTGCGTTAAAGTTTTCTACAGGACTGATTAAGTACATAATGCATTTCCTTTTATAAATGCACGACCATTAGTGGCACACAACAAAGGATGTCTTTCGTCCTCGCTGTTTTGCTTTTAGCGACAAGGGTGACGTTTAACATAGGTTTTCAAATGAATACATATAATTTGAACAGTTTTGAATAATAAGATATAAAAGGGGAAGTTTTAACTTGAATAATACAATATCGATATTAACAACGAGAGCTTTTTACCAGTTTTTTTTAAAGGATTCGACTGGGGGAAATTTTGTCAATGATAAATTTTTATTTATTTCCAAAGAAAAATCGATTACTTTCTGCTATATTAACTGAAGTATTTAAAGCTTATTTCATATTCGAACGATATTCGTTTACAGTTTTGAGCATTTAAATTTTATTATATATATATAAATGGTTAGAATTAAACTTTAGAAAAAAAAAATTTTTGCTGTACCTAATTAATTTTCCTTTACTGGTTATATTTAAAGCTTTCTAAGGTCACTTAGTGGCGTGGTGAACTAGATAGTTGCCTTATACGCCAGTGGTCCTGGGTTCGAATCCCAATGAAAGCCTAAGATGTTTTTTCTGGGTTTTCCGATTCGACGGTCGCTAAGGACCATAGCAGTTGATGCGACCTTAAATAAACCAAAAAAAAACCTGTCTATTTCTAACTCTCGTCCTTTTTGAGGTATTTGGAAAATTTTTCGTTAAACTTCTGCTGAAGTATAAAAAAAATATTTTCACATATAGGTATACCTAGTTAAAGAATATTTCAAATAAAATTATTATATAAGTATCAAAAATGTATTCAATCATTTAAAGCAGTGATGCTCATACAATGTGTCGCGGCTCTTTTGAGTGCCGCGAAATTCTTAAGGTGTGCTATCGGATTTAATAAACGGAAACAATAAATTTTATTTTGTTTGTAATTTTACTTAGCAAATCTTTATTCTATTGTCTTTGTAGTGTATACCTATATTAAGTTATTTTACTTTAAAAGTATTCCCATAAACTACATTTTTTAATTAGTTTATTAATTACTTACTACTTATACTCAAAAAGGTAATAATGAATGTTTTTAGGAAATATGGGAAAAGTAATAAGTATACTGAAAAACATTTATTTTGATTTTGTATTGAAATCGTTTACATTTACAAGCACTTTTAATGAATTGAAATGCAATAACCACTTTGAATCTTTCAGGGAGTGACATATCCAGCTTGTCACGGTATTTGGAGATTTTGGGCGCCTCCTTTAGAACGTTCGCGATTAGCTACTTTAGCGTTTTGTGGTTCCTATGCGGGAGTGGTTTTGGGAATGCCTTTATCTGGAGTTTTAACGGGTTGGATTAGTTGGCAAGCGCCGTTTTATTTTTATGGTGTCGTCGGAATGATATGGTACCTGTTTTGGTTGTGGTTAACATTCGAAAAGCCGAGCAAACATCCGACCATTTCGGGACGGGAGTTACACTACATTGAAAGCTCACTTGGAACCAGCACAAGTCAAGCGATGCCCACAATAGCGACCACACCGTGGAGGCATTTCTTCACTTCAATGCCAGTTTATGCTATTATCGTAGCGAACTTTTGTCGCTCGTGGAACTTTTATTTGCTTGTATTATTTCAAGCTGCATATCTACAACATACATTCAATTTACAAATTGCTGAGGTAAAAAAAATGATTTGAAGAAGAACTAAAATTAATGTTTGTTTAAAATTTCTATGTAGACTGGTTTTGTTGGTGCACTTCCTCATTTATTAATGACCATTATAGTGCCGTCTGGAGGTTTATTAGCTGATTATATCCGAAAGAGGGGTATTTTGACTACGACTAACGTACGAAAAGTGTTTAATTGTGGAGGTTTTGGTATGGAAGCAATATTTTTCATCGTAGTCGCTTATTCGAAAACAGCATTTTCTGCGACTCTGGCACTGACTTTTGGGGTCGCTTTCAGTGGTTTTGCAATATCTGGTTTTAATGTTAACCATCTGGATATTGCTCCTCGATACGCGAGTATTTTAATGGGTATGTCAAATGGGATCGGGACTATAGCAGGATTAATTTGCCCCATTGCGATTGATAACATCACGAGCGATCACGTAAGTATTATAATAATTGAATTTTTTTTAAATTTAATCAAACAGTTAAAAATTCTTCTAGTTTCTCAAATAAATTTATGTAAATTGGAGAAGTAAAAAGAAAATAATTTAATTTGCATGAAAAATAGTCTGATGAAATTTTCTTTCTTTATATGTGGGTGTCTATTAGTTTATTCTTTTAAAAATATTTCTTTGACAAGAAAGCCTAGGCTGGAGTATTTCTTCAGAACAATGAAATTTATCTCGAAAATAAGGGTGGCTAATGTTCTGCACGAACACCTACCTCATAAACAATGCAAACTTCATATCATGAGGCTGACAGGCGGAACATTTTCCTTTTGAAAATCAACATTAAATGTTTACTCGTGCGTAGAAATGATTCAGTCATTCATTTCGCAGCTATATAAGAAAATAAATATGCGAGAAACACTATAAATGTTCCATTTTATTTTAATAAAAGACATGGTTCTAGTTTTTTGTGATAGTTTTTTTTTTCATGTTTTTTATTTATTTTTAGAGAAAGGAAAGCTGGAAAATAGTATTTATAATGGCAGCATGTATTCACTTTGCGGGTGTTACATTTTATGCAATATTTGCGTCTGGTGAGTTGCAATCATGGGCAGAACCAAAATCTACTGAGGAACAATGTGAGTTACCTACCACTGGAGTCGGAACAGGAAAACCATGGAATCCTTTTGATCCTGCATATCAAGGCGATAAAAACAATTCGGTAAGTGGATCCCCTTCTTGTTTCTCTGGATAGGTTTCAAACAACGAATATTTTTTTATAGAGAGAAGAAGATGATCAAACTCAGTTTAACACAAAATTCGTAAGTTACGGAACGGTTGAACAAAACACTGGGCATCCATTTGCGTACGCGAATTCCGTAACTGAAGAACCGGTACAGCCGGAGCCTCACGACCCATATCTACATGGAACTGTTGATGAACGAACTTATTAGCTTGTAATAGTAACTCTGCTCTCGTTTTCTCTATACAAATAGATAGGAATAATTTGTACAATATATTTAAAAAAAAAATAATGAAACAATATGTGGAAAATGGCAACAATAAATAAAAGTAATAATGAAATTTCTGAAAAAATTAATAAATTTATTTTTATCTCTACGAAAGTTGCATTTGTTATCTCAAGGCACAAAAAATAAAATTTAAAATATATATAAAGATATAAGTATCGAAACGAAATATTTTAAACAGTCAATTTATAATAAATGTTTATATTCAAATTAAAATGTTTGTAAATATGTCATATATAATATCATTACGACTAAAATATTCAAATATCAATGTTATATAAATGGGTACTTTGTTGCATTTTAGAAAAGTTTTGAATTTCATATTTTATAAATACAAAATTAATATTTTATATCCTCATTATAAATGATATATCAAAACGAAATCTAGTCAAAGTACAATTGCTTTGGAAAAATGATCAAGTTTTCAGATGAACTCAAATTCCAACTATTGTCTTATATTTAAGATGAGCCATTAGACCGTTTTTGAATACACTTAACAATAAAAATTTGGTTGCAAAAATATTTTGGTGAAATTCTTACAAATTGCAATACGAGCTTGATACATACCTAAATATTTAATTGTAGAATGAGCTTATATAATATATGAAAAATAATTATTTGAAATCATAGCGTAAGTAAAGAGATACCAATAATTTGAAGGAAAATGAGCTTTCAATCAAATAAGAATTTATTAACATAAATTTAATTTTTGCAATAATTTTTGAGTGATTTAAACAAATATTTTGATATTATTATGTACATAAGAAATAGATCTTAGAAGTTTGAAAAAGTTATTGAAAGTGAAAATTTTGGACTTATTAGTAAGATACAGACACCAATTTGAGATCATAATAAGTTCATATTTAAGAATTTTTGAATTGATTCGATGGCTTTGGGCAAATCAACACGTTGCTTGTTGATGAGTCCACAGTTACTTGTAAATCCGTCTGTTATTATCATATACCCAACATCACAAAAAGGGTTAGGGCTAAAATCGGATTATTACTTTTTGCTATGATACAAAAAATGAAGTGAATTGCGATGCTTGTAGGTACTTACGTAGTTTATCGAAATCGAAATATTTTAGGGATTAATTATTATTTTAAAAAATATGTTAATTTGGCGTGGCAGTTTTGTCTATCATCAATCTTTTAATATTCTGACTTAAGATTCACTACTTGGCTTGATTTTTTAGATATTTGACTTCGTTTTCAAGCTACTTGACTTAAATTTGACTTAAAATCAAATAAAAGACTATTTAAATGCCGAGACAAGCATTATATTAGAAAATTATTTCATTTCAAAATTACAATATTAAGCTCAATTTATAACACAAATTATGCAAGAACTTAACTTGATAAATCCGTAATTCTAACTGTACCAAAGGCTGCAGTTTTTGGTACCAACTCACAGTACAAATTTACAGTACCGAAAAAAATTTGAAGAAATATATTTAAGACAATTGACCGAGTTTCTTTTTTACGTAACTTTTTACTGAAATTTTTTGAATAACATAAATTGTAGAGGGCATTATAATATGCGTTAGGATATTTATTATGCAAAAGTCCTTTTAAATTCTTTAGGGACTTGAGAATAGTGCTTAAGTAATCTGCGAGAAAATCTGGAAGTAGATAAAAGTCGTAACATGTCGTTCCCGATAACATTTTTGTACGTTAACGAGGCTATAAAAATGTATGTAATTAATTTGTGCGCGTGTCTACCTTAGCTTAGTTTTGGGCATTTTTAAACTATACTTGCTCGAGACCAAGTACTCGTAACACTATTTGAGATGCGTACAATTTAAAATTTCATCTGGTATACCAACTAACCTCTACAAATAAAACACAGATCATCTGGAACGCTGTTTTGCCGTTCATGTACGGTTTGTCTGTTATTTGGAACGAACCTTTTGAATATAAGAACATGAATGTAAACCTGATGCACAAGCTGTTACCTGAGTTGTGCATTTTGGTGTCCTATATTTTTTATGAGGACCATGTGAATTGCTTTTACCTATAAAAATACTTTAAGTCCCAAATGAGTTCATAATGTGTAAGCTTGCTTAGAGTCATTGAAGTTTTATGAAAAAAAAAATGCATTCTTGTAAACGATATAAGAGTAATAAACAACGAAGTTTTATAGTATAACAACGTTTTTAAAAAACTGTGAATTATTTGAATGAGTTATTGGGGAGACCATCAGAAAATTCTGGAAACTTGATTTTTTCAAAGCTCAAAATAAAGCACAAAAATAGAAATTAATATATTACTTATAATTGATCAAAGTAGAAACTACCAAATTCAATTTTGTATTTATAAGATTAATGAATTCCAATTTAAAAATAACCATAATAAGTAATAACCAATAAGCAATTAAAAATATTTTATGTTAATTTACATAAATTTTAAATTAAATTGTTATCAAATAATTTACTTTTTTTTCTTTTAATGCACCAAAAGTTTTTGCACATAAACAGATTATAAATGCTTTCACTGTCTAACGTTTAATATCACCTTATCTTAACTGTAATGCGTACGTTTCATTTGCATTTGAAAAATTCAATATTCATTTTCAAAACTGCACAATTTTTTCTTTTATTATTTCTATTGCACTTTTCGTTCACTTGTTAAGATAATTTTATACTTCATTCGAATTAATTATAATAAAGCTTTATTCTTGTTTTGTTATTTCTAATTGTTATATATCAATAAATATTGTAGCAAAAGTATTGATATAATAATGATGTAGTTTATTGAAATAAAGAATTTAAAAGAAATGAAAAATCAATAATATATTTAAAGAATAGGCTTTTAGAGAATGTTAATATTATATATTTTATTGATATGTCTATATTCAAAACGTGTAATATTATTCCTAGTTATACAATTATATAGTTAAATATATGTATCATGGAAATAATAAAAGTCTTTCTGTGATTTTGATTTGATTAGTTATAGCTTAGAGGAAATATGTGGGAACATATTTAAAAGTCTTTGAAAATTGAGGAAAAAATAAAAAAAAACAGAAATTCATAATTATTATAAAATAATATTTAATAAAATTATTGGATTAAAATATATGAATATAGCTTGATGTATTAATTATGGATTGTTAAAAAGTTGGAATATTTTTTGTCATATATTTATTTCATTAAAACAATGTCTTGTTGCATCTAACGCGATTAAGTGTAATTTATTTATTTGCAAACTGCTAGTGAAATGTAAGTTTATGATAGTTGGAGTATTTTTTTCGCGATTTACCTACTAGATAAACTTTCTTAAGTATAAAATAATTTAAGTTATGTAAATATAATTTTGAGGTGGTTCTCACTCTCAACGGCTGTGTTGACAATAATAATGGCAAAATGCCGACTACGTTGATAATAATACTTATAACAATAACTTAAAAATAATTTTAGGTAGGTATTCATTACAATCATTGATTAGACATAAAATGGTCACTGATATTTTATTGAAAAAAAAATAATTTGATACTTTCATTTGAGTCCACGTGTATTTGATGTACTTTCTCGAATACAACTTATAAACAAACCATTGGTAACCATTGGTATTGAGACTAAGATCAGTAGATGGAAGCATTCACGAAAGCTTATAAGGTGTTTAAAAATCAAAGCTTTCGAAGCTTTGGCAGCCTTTTTTAAATGTTCAGTTTTCTAAAACCATAAACGATGCAATAAAAAATATTTAAATACAAAATATCTAAATTATTAACATATTCAAAAGTAACTTGAATTTATATTTCAATCCTACGCAATTATTATTTTCTCTGATTCGTTAAATTTAAGGAAAGAAAGATTTGGCTATAATAACAGTTAGTGTATTTATTATTGGAAACTAATTATAAGTTCTATATTGGCAAATTAAAAATGACATTATTTATGAATTATTCATGTCTTCCATAAAGTATATTGAGGACTTCTCTTTCTGATACATGTGAAAACAATATTGAAGATCTTTGTGATTAAGATGACACTGAAGGGATTGAAATAATTATTCATCTTAAACGATTTTCATCGTTAAAAAAATAAAATACAAATTTTCATTGACCTCATACATAATTTCATTTCATTATTTGGTAATATTAAAATTTTATTTATTGATGTTTATATTTACCTATACAAAATATCTCCTCAACTTTTTATCGTTTTTCTGAAATATATTTTTTTCTTAAACAAACTTTTAATCTCACTTTGAACGAATTCTCAACAAAGTGTTAATAGTCTCCAGTGGTCAGAAATTGTAGTTAAGGGTTCAAAGGTGACCTTTAAATTTAATACTGATTACAACATATTTAACAATCATATTTTAATTTTAGTAAACAAGTAAATTTTGTGCAACAGAAAAGCGATTTTTTAGTCTTAAGAAAAAAAATTTAATGAATCATACTTCAGTTGGGGTCTCACAGTATTATAGTTTTTTTACTTCAAATACAATATTTTTTATTTCAAAAGAAACGTTCTAACGTTAATGACAAAAGCAATAATATAGTAAGGATATATGCCAAATACATGGTTTTAAACACAAAATAAAATATTTCACCCAATATTCAATGAAAATTTTGGTAAAGTGTTTTTTGAAATGAATAAGGTTGCCTTTTAAAAAAAAGGGGTTGCTTTTCAAATGAAAAGAGTTGTATTTAAAGTAAAGACTGTCGAGTCAATCAAATTTTGTCTAAAATCTTTTTGTTGTAAAGGTTTTTTTCTGTATATCAATTTTTTCCTGTTATAATTAATTATTTAAAATATTTCACAAAGGTCTTGAATTTTTGTCTCAAAGCAACCAGAAAGAAATTTTATTAATTGTCTCTTGCATTTAAACAATTAGATGATTTTATTTCTAAAAATTTGATTTGTTTATATAATTAATTTATGTACTTTAATAAAATTATAAAAGTAATAAATATAACAAACAAATTGTTAACTAAAAGAAACATTTGAATTAAAATTAATCATATTATGTTATGATGGAATCAGGACGGGCCTAAAATGTACAGAATATTGCGAAATATTTTTGGAAATTTGTAAATGTGTCGTTATTTTTTAATAAGATGCATTAGTAGACTAAGATTAATAAGAAGGCTTAAATAAATCTAGTATATGGAGTCATCGGTGTTGGTCCTGGATAAAAAGCTCAAAGCTGTACTCTCTATAAGCATAAGACGTATTCGTAAAGATTAACATAAATTGAAATTTTTCAGTGTGCTTATATTTTATAAGATACACGTAAAAATTAAAATAAAATTTTTGTTGAACTTAAAATATATCGGTAAAATTATAACGTTATAACGTCAAGTTATTTTGGGAATTGAAGCTAACTTTGACAAGAACAATTTGTTAAAAATCTGTTTTTAAACTTCACAGTTGAAAATTTCATAGGACGTTATTTTTCCAAATATATATTATACATACTTTGAGTTTAGACCGTCACAAAGTTATTAGCTTTGATACTAAAAATAATTATCACACAAAGGTTTCTTTCTCAAAATAACTTAAGAAAGTATTTAGAATCAATTTCTTCATCAATGTGAGTTTTTATAATGAGCATTTAACCTATTTGGAGATAAAAATGGCAATATGAGATTAAAAGTTTTACATATTCAACGATTTTTTCGAGTCGAATATCTGCAACAATCAAAACACAAATTGAAATCTCAATCGTTGTATTTCACGAAAAATGTTCGGCTCATATGTAAAACTACTCAATACTTAATTTAAAACAATAATATCTTACTATTGTCAATTCAATTATGATCAGAATGAACTCGATTTAAATATCTATAATAATTTTACCAAACAACTAGAATAAATGAAACAATAATAAAAATTAAGGACATTATTTCAGAATATTATTAAATGTTTATTAATAATTTGATCTTATTTAAGAATAATTTAGTTTATGCATTTATCAACTTTTTTTTTATTACAAAATAAAATTTCGAGGTTCTATTTTAAACTTGAACATCTTAGACAGTATTATTTATTGGTTTTACACAATATATTTCAATTGAAATCTTATTGGTTTGACCAATTTAATGTACATAAATGAAACTGAATAAAATATAAACGAACAAATCTAAACAAACATAAATAACATCAAAAATTGATCAAAATCTATATCTAATATAATTTTCTTCAATACTTATGAACTTTTAATTAAAATAATAATTCATTAAAAGTATTGAAACTCCTAAAAATATCATTATGTAATTTCAATTCCACTCAAATGTATTATAAAATTACATAATTATGTAGAATTTCACTCATTTTAATAACTATCTTACGTTTAGTTTTGAACTTAGAGTTTAAAAAGCTCCTCTATTTGGTCAATAAACAGAGTACTGAATTAAAGAAATGATGTAGTATCATTGTATCATGTAAAAAGAACGGACGGTTATCTTTATTCATTACAATTGAAAATATAACTCTAGGTTTTATAAATATTGTAATGAAAACTGATAATATTAATTGTGTAACAAGTTAAATATTTATCTATATTATGTTTAATTTATTAGTGAATTTTTGTGAGTTTATTATAGAGTTTAGATTGTTATCATTTTGTGAATAATTAATTTGTTTTTTCAAACTTATGTACAAAATCACTAAAAAAAAATTATATACTACCTATATCAATGTCTCAAATTTTCATTGTCTTAAATTTAAAATTATTAAAGACGCATAGATTATCTTCATAATAACTAATATAAATGAATATATTTCTCTTAATTGTACAAATCAATGTTATGAGATTCAAAAAATTAGTAGAATAAATTGCATGGATGCAAAACTATTAACATTTTACTTAGTTGTAAATCCTTAAAAAAAAATTTTAGTTTCAGAACTTTCGGACCTTTTGTACAATTGGGATGCAAACGAGATTACTGATAGTCCTGAAATACTCGTATAAATATCTATAGGCAAACCTGGGTGAATGAGAAAACTTTGTAAGTGAGGTAAAGTACCAGGTTCCGTCTTTTTAACCCTTTAAGACTTCTATAAATGAGAAATAGAGATTTCTACAAGGAAAAGTAGTTTTTCACTCGTGGACTTCTATAACTGAAATGCTACTTACTCCTTAGTTGCTCCGATTCCAATAAGTCAGCACTTCTGAATGTTATCTCACCTCCGGTTCTGACACTCTTAAATCGGAGGTTTTAATGGAGGTCGAAGCCTAGCGAATAGTCTTTTAACGTCGATTGCCTGCCAATATTTATCGTGTCCACCAGGGTCGCTAGCAAGCGAACAACTTTTTAGTGGCGCTGATTTAATCTTAATTTAATTTTCTTTTAATAGTTAATTTACATTTACTTTGTCTCAGAATTAAGAAATCTTTCGATGAAATTTAATAAACAAAATAGATAATTATTTCTTTTTCTTAAGGACTAGCAAAATGAATTATTGCTTTTGTATCAGCAGATTACTGATAAATCACTAATGAAGTCTTTTTTAAATAGGCTTAAAGAAGCATGCAAGTAATAGTTCTACATCTGTCTATAACATCCCTTTATTAAAAATATAATCTACAATTTTTTTTACAAAAATGACTAGTTTTCTATTTTACATAATCCGAAAAAATGTCTTATTATTTATGTATGTACTTGTATTTTTTTTTTAATTTTAAAATAGTTAAGTTTTATAGCACAAAACAACAATTTAAAAATTCCAAAATTGCTAATGTAATCCAAAAACAAATAAGTACTTGAATAAAATATAAAGTAACATTTTGATACCTATTTAACATAAAATAAAATTGTCATGGACCTCATTTTTTAGGGTCTATATTTAGCTTTTTAGTTGTATCCTATATTCTATAATGTATGGTCCTACTAGAGTTTTAAAGTCAACACATAGATTCAATTTTAGGCGTTCAATTATAGGAATGTAGAAAAGCATTTAAAAGAAAAGTTTTTTAGTGTTATTTTAGAGAATCTAGTTTCAAAGTACATGTAGTCTTCATTTATCAAATTAAACTGTATTTACTATAAAGCTATATGATAAATTATAATTTATTATCTTCTATTTTGCATTAACAAAGATATAATAACAACGGTATAGATTTTAGTTATTTTTCACAAAAATTTGTTGATGTAAAAATTTTAAAAATTTAAATAGAAAATTAATCTTAACATTGAACATAAAATTTGGCTATAAGTACATGAACAATTAATCTGTTAAATATTTCAATAGTTACAACTCTATAGATAGAAACATTTTAATTTTTTTCAAATTATGTAATTGATGCATTATTTCATTATATTGCAAAAAACGCGGAGGTATATAAATGTTTTTAATGAAGTAATTTTTTTATTTATTTCAATGGTTTTAATCCGTTTCGTATTACAATGAATTTTTGAGTTCCTTATTCTACTAGAAATGAATTAATTGAAATCGAAATAACTTTCCATTCAATTTATTTTAAAACAAATGTTATATTTTAAAACGTGATGTCCATGTTCTCTAAATAAAACATAATTTTTCGTGAAAAACGCTTTCATAATAGTTGACAGAACTTAAAAATGTATTACGAATTAAACAATTTTAACGTAGAAACACATTTTTAAGTTAGCCAAGAAGTGAATTAACGCACAATAATCAATTATTTATTATTAAAATATGCAAAACTGAAGACTACTTTCATTTTTCATGGTTGGAGAATTTTTCTTAATTAAAGAATACATTTTCTACATGTGGATATTAAATTGTTCAGAATTCAATATAGATTATTGTTTTAAACAAATAAATTGTTTTTTAAACTACTTACATGAAATCACTGGCAATATTATATAATAATATCATACAATTTACGTCCCATTGAAGCGTATCAAATTTATGACATTTTTTCCTACTTCTAATATACACCGAATGGAACAACAATAAATATCTAATAATAACTATTATGGGCCTCGAAATCCGCCCTCGCCGTTATTTCTTCGCGTTCTTCCTGTAGGATATCCTTTTGCGTATGGCTTCTTAGCATTTGTAGTTACATAATACACACCTCGTGCTCTAAAAAAATTTTTTTATAAAAAGTTTGAAACGTTTATTTCATATTTTTTTGTAATTTTACTAACTCAGGAGATACATGTTCACCCATTAGGACAAATTCTTCATCTTTTGGATTGCACCAATCTAATAAATAAGATAGTAAACTAGGACAAGGTGCAGCATAGAATCCTCGTTGAGTGTTGATTGATTCAATGAAATAAGGAGTTACTTTTGTATGATCACATGCGAGAGTTTCTAAAAAGAGAAACTTATGAGTATTAAAAATATATATAAATTTAATTAATGTTGAAATTTACGGAAAATTGTATCATGTGCACAGCCGGGTTGGCTTGAGCCGCCATTGACATAAAAATCAGCGTGTCCATTAGGACCCCATTGACCTAAAATTCCTGCTCCTGTATGTATAACATCGACGAAATGAGCATCTGTATGATCTAAATCTCTTGATCTGTTAGTTCCCATATAGAATATGATTGTAGGATCTAAACCTGGAATAAAAATTATTGATGTTAATTTCCTAATTTGATGTATAGATGATTAGAAGACATAAGGATGTTAGTTGCATCATTTTGGTAACATCATATTTTTTTGATAGAGTTGAACCTATACAAGGTAGATAACCGAGAAAACTGGATAAATGAGTATAGTTATCAGATTTTATCAGATCATTTTAAATGACGAAAACCTTTAGTAGTGAGAGATAAAAACTTCTATATAAGAAAATATTTTTTTCATATTTGAACCCATGTATAGACCATTTATAGACTACATAAGTATATATAAACTAGCTTTCATCCACCGGAAAAAATATTAGCGTATAATATTTTTTTATTAAGCTATATGTCAAATAACTCCTCCTCAAATGTTCCTTTCAGGTTCCGCAATTGCTCCTCGTCTATAGTTATTAGTTAACTAATAATACATTTTTAACAAAATCAGAGATCATTTAAAAATCATAAGATTCAATGACAGTTGATGAAGTGCAACAATACATGCACAAATAGTTTATAAAATTTAAAATTTATAAATACTGCAAAAATTCAATCATATTGAGAGCAATTTTTTAAAGAAAAAAATCTGGTTAATAAAGTTGTTAATTAATAATAAAAGTGGTTATTTAGGATTTTATAGCAATTTAAATTTTTGAGCTGGGAAATTTTCAAAAATTAACTATTATATTAATTATATAAGCGGAGCAATTACAGATTCTGTAAGAGAATTTGAGGAGTAATTATTTAGCATATAGTTTAAAAAAAATATAAAAAATTCTACACTCACTTCTTTGCGGTCTTTCATCCTTCTATTAGAGAGATTCACGTATATATTATCTCTTTTTCATTCCGTTTTCCCAAATTCTTAAGCATTTTCACACTATATTAATAAAATGTATATATTTAGATATATCAATTTATATGGTTAACCAAGCTTTTGAATAGAACTGTCAACATTACGAATATATACCAATACAAATCAAAAAATAATAATTCTAATCAACTTACTGCTGGCTATTTTTTTATTAGTTGTGCTTTAAATTTTAACTTTAAAATAAAATAACTTATAAATTCAATGCTTGATTTAACTTGATATTTAGATACTAAGATTTGACATTATTTTAAACCAAATTTAAGTCAAGTTAAAAATCAAGTCAAGTAGTAAATCTCTAGCAAATTGTCTATAGTTTGTATTTCTATGAAAGTAATATGTCGATTACAACCATTTGCAACTCAACAGGTTAAAAAGATAAATTATATACTATTGCATATATCTCACAGTATGAAACCCTTTCAAAGGATATTTTTGTATATCTTGAGATATTTATATTTTATTATATCTCACGGTGTGAAACTGGCTTTAGAATTCACATCCATCTAAATGTCTAATCTTAAATGTTTTAAAGCCTATTTATAGCCTTATACGTTAAAAACAGTTTTACTTTACCTTTGTGAGAGATCTAGTAAAGTAAAAAACTTCAATAAGAGAGAAAAAATTTCATACCCTGAAATTCTCTTTTATCTAAAGTTTGACTGTAGCTTAGATAGCTAGGAAAGTAAGCCTTAAATGCTTGTTTTTAAATAAAGTTATTTTCATTTCTCAGCGAACGTTTTTTTTAGATAGTAAAACACTCTTTGAAATTCAACTTTGCATTCTCTTATATAACTGAAATATACCTGTGATTCTTCCTAATTTTCCATCAATCTTTTGATTCATATAGTTAGCGACTAGACCCGCAATGTGTGCTCCAACACTGTATCCAATTAAATGCAATGTTTCTGGCGGAGTCCCTCGGGGGTGATCCTTAAGGTAATGAACTAGTTGTGCAATGCATCGTCCTCCAAATCGAGGCGCCCACTCCATCTGGCTTAAGCAAGGTTCTTTAACAGCCGATCCATAATCAACAATGATTAGGTTGTAATTCCCACGGGTAAAATATGCCTTTCTTAAGTCTGTACTTGGAGATAAATTACGTCCACCTCCAAATCCATGAATTAATATTTTGGTTGGATTGTATCGATTGAATTGAGATTGATACAGAGAATTAATATCAGTAACATCAAGTTTCTCTGGGTAGTATTGTGTTTGTCTGTTAAAAAAAATTATATTACTAGAATTTTCCAGTTCAATAATAAACTTTAAACGATTTAATTCCGTAACATTGACAAATATTCATAAATTTCAAAAAATTAATTTATAAAACTGGAAATATATTTTAAAATCCCTTTTTAATATTTTGCTATAAGGCAACCATTTAAACTGAAGTGAACTACTTTCTTTTTCGATTTTGCTTGATCGCCTTAAAAATAACGCCTATTAAACATTCCAATAAATTTTGTAATTAAAAAGTTGCAAAAGTCTTTTGAAACTCAAAGTCATAAAACTATACATGTATTTTCCCCTTTTGAAATTCAAAACTTCTAAGTTTTCAACAAGTGAACAGCACTTAAAAACTTACCTAGTGTACAAATAAAAATTAATTTTTGGATGTGGACAAGTATAAGGGGGCTCCAAGCAGGAAGATGTGTTGAAAAGATCTGCCACGTTTTCAGGTTTCTTTGTTTCCTTCGCTTCTTTCGGGTCTTTCTTTATTTTTTGGGCTTCAATCACTGAAAAATTAAAATAATTTTTTCAATTACATAATGTAATCAAAACTAATATTAAATTGTATTAAGCCTGATGACTATAGGTTTAAAAACTAATTCCTAATTCTTACTTAATAGAGGAGTTTATATGCAAAAGACATAAGAAATCACGGCCAAAAATATAATCAATTATGTGCAAAGAATTAACTTTTACAAATACAAGTTAAATATAATTATTTAATTTTTATTTCCTTGAATTTAATTGTGATAAACTTGTCGCAGTCTTCCAAGTCCTTGGACTATAGTTTTTATTACGATTGTAATACTTTTTTGTGCTGACACTAATTTAATTATTCAATAAGAAAATTACATGGTTCATACTTATAAATTTAGTCTCAAATATCCAAAACCTGAGGTTAGATAATAATTGGTTTATTTATTTTGGCTTAGTGTATATTTTGTCATTGTGGACTATTTTTAGTAGTCGTCAATCATTATTTCATTAATGAAAAAATGCCTTTCACTTTGAAAAATCATAGATAAAATTTCTCAAGTTACTTTGTTTCTGAAACAATTTTTTTTCTGTTTTCTAATTGTATTTTGTATGCCTTCATTCATCCAATTGATTGTTTCCTCTATTTCCGTTATTAAGACGTATAAAATTAATTGAATATTGACTATAAATTATTTTTTCTACAAATGCAATTGACGTTTCAAAAATGTTAAAATATAAAATAAATATTATTTTAGTGATCTTCATATTGAATATCCTGCAAACTTTTACTTTACAAAAAGAAAATCAAGACCATCTGAACAGCATTTCCATGAATCAATTGCTAATTAAAATTTAACGTCATTTTTACGTAGTGACAATGAGTATTTATATGAATAGAGAAAGTGTTAGTGTGAAGTGTGACAATCAATTCCTACGATATTGTTTGCTACTGAATATTTAGAAAAAAAACTTCAAAAAAAATTTTTAAAAATTTTACTATAAGAGTATAAGTAAATTAATAAAATTTCCTTTTAATCCTAACTAAATATAAGTATGGTTTTATTTTCATCTGGAGCAAACCTAATATAAACTCGAGTTTCAGTAATATGTTATACCCAATTAACTATAATTTGGCTACTATTTATTTAAAACTAAAAAATATAACTTTAGATAATTATGAATAATGTATACTTTCAGAGACAAATTATTTAAAAATTAAAATATTTACAATTTTAAAATTGCCTTCTTTAATATTAAATTTTAGATAATCGTGCATCGTAAATTTCTACATTATTTATAATGCATACATTTCCGTGTTACAAACGTATTCCAGTTGGTTAAACACCAAAATTAAAAAAAAAATATTTAAATTTAAAAATACTACATACCTACAACGAGATCTTACTTAGTTTTAATTCAGGAACCCATAATTTTCTAATATCTTAAACTGTGTTAGTACAACTATTAAAAAATCGCTTTAGTATTCAATTTGTAAGGGAAACTGTAATTAGTTTACCAAGTTAGAAAATTGAACATGACTTAAGTAAAAGGAAAAGTTATGGTACAAAAGAATCGCGATTATCTCAATCAACGTTTTGATCAATCATTTAATAGTTACAGTTTTATAATTTTCTATGACTTTCAAAAATTGTTGTTATTATAAATGTTAACTTATGATTCCGGTTTTTCTTCCTTTTTTACATTTCCTTTTTGAGTATTTCAATTTTCTTCATCCTTAGTTCTTTTACTTTGTGTCATTTTTTAATTTTTGATTTTTTTTTTGTTTTTGACTGAACAAAGTAAAAGTTTTAAAAAATAATTTATAAGCAATTAGAAACTAAAATATTAAAAGCTAATCAAAATGCTAATCAAAAAATTATTCTTAATGATTCGATTGATATATTGAATATTATACAATGGCCCATGCCCCATACATCATACCATAGGTATATAGGTGTAATGACAAACATAATTTAAAGTTTTTCCATTAGAGTAGACCAGAGATCGCCAAACTATAGCCCGTGAGTAAGATCTGGCCATTGCTATATACTGGAGACAAAAAGAACGTCAGTTATTAGAGAACAATAATCGACCAATGTTGTCCAAAGCGACTAAAAAGTAGAAACTCCAAACTCAATCGTTAAGGTTATGGCATCCGTATTTTGGCAGCCACATAATCTATCAATCTATTTTCTTAGATATATTAGATAGATTAATCTATCAATAATGAATATAATATGGCATTATTGAATCGATTAAGCTTGAACCTTAAAAAGAATGGCTCTTTAAGCAAAAGAAAAACGTGCTTTTCAACAGGATAATGTCCAGTTTTGCAAATCGATTAAAACACTTTGAATTGCTTCCTCACCCACTATACTCTCTAGATCTGGTGCTGAACGACTAGAGAGTTTTAAGAGATGGTTTGGGAAAGAAATTTGGTTGTAAAGAAGAAGTGATTGCCGAAACTGAAACTTTTTTTGTTTTTGTTTTATTTATAATCTACTATGGGCATTAGCAACCGTCATATCCGAAAACCCGTGAAAAAAACTTGGACTTTCAAACTGAAACTTATTGAAATACAAACTTGAAAGCAAAGGAAAACTTTTCAATGAAAAGACATCTAAAAGTTAGAAGAGCATTGGAAGGCATACATAACTCTTTTTTTTTATTTAAAAAGTGTTTTAAGCCGTTACGATTATATACACTACTATACAAAATGGATTATAATACCATAAAGTATATTAATATTAAAATCATGTTAGTTATGGTTTTATTGGTGTAAATTATCGTTTTTATATTTTGATACTGGTATTATTTTTTTTTATATTTGCTATGATTATTTTAGTCTCTAGGGAAGATGGGTCGAGTTCACATAGCTCTTAAAGAAGAGTATAGTGATGATTTAAATCGATTTAAAAAGGCAATTCTTAGTTAAATCTACGACTTATTGAGTGGTGCAATATTAATACATATTTGAAACTAGGTGACATATTAAAGGAAAGTCAAAGTTAAAATTAAATGTTGAGAATTTGAAATAGTTCAAGTTCTTAAAAAATTTAGTACTAAATCTTTTTTTTTCTTTTCGTTTTAAGTCGCTTAAACAGCTTGGTCATTTCGCGACTTTGAATGTTCACAGTTTGTTGTGTCTATTAATCACATAAGGGTTTATAAGTTAATCACTTAAAATAGGTTTATTGGAATAGTATTTTCCTTTAGTGTACTTGTTTTAATTTTTGTCATTAGCATGTCCATTTTAGATATTTTACTCTGTTATTTTTTGCTTTGTATTATATCTTTAATATATAATATATTATATAAATATAAAAGATTTGTTATTAACATAAGCAAATAAATAAATAGTTCAATTGACTTCCAATCGCAATACGTATTTTTTTTTCATAAATCAAATGTACAACCAGATCCACAGTGTGGGTGGCGCAAACAGTGCCCCTACACCATATGCCGAATGATAAAGATTCTTCATAATAAAAGGCAAGCAAAAAACGTTTTAATCTTGAGAAATTTTTAGTAATGCAATAATGCAATCAATATTGTTTAACACTTTATTTTCCAATATATTTCAAAGATAATTATTAAACCGTGGGGGGGGGGTATTCTTTCGTACCAGGTGCCATATTATGAAGCTACGGCTTTGTGTATGAAAGCATTCAATTAAATAGAGTTTAAAATGGTTTAAATAAACAAAACTTAATATTATTGCGTTTTTTTATTTTATGTACTAATACACATTAATTAAACGTATAATTACATTCATTAATGTAATTAAAAGATATAGAATTGCTCAATAAGTATCTTATTTTTATCCATTCTTACTGTGGTACAAATAAGTGAAAAACGTAGCACATTCCCAATTTCAATAAATTAAACTAATCATTGTTATTCAATCTAGACAATAGTGAAGTAAGATCATGAGATAGTCAATTTATTGGGAAAAACTTATTCTGAATAGAATAATCTATGAGTTAACGTTACTTAATTTTATTACAAATAACATTATGCTATTTTCAAACTTCTATAGAATCTACGTATGTATAAAATTAAATAATTACTTCTGCGAAAAATATAACGCATTTCCCAAGGTATGAAAAGTGAGAAATTTCTTTTGCTCATACAATTATAAAAAAAATATTTGAAAAACATTAATCATGAAAATTGAAACAAATTACAATGACGAGAATTTCACTCCAATTATCGAGAACTTTTATTTTCAAAATCTTAGCAAATTGCATAATTTACGTATATAGGTATTAAAATGACTATAGGTATGGTAAAATGCTAACTAGGTATCTGTAATTAAAACATAATGAATAGCAATTTTTATAATGGTAATATTTATTGAATGTGACATACAATTTATGTAGAAAATTGGCGGAAACGTGAGGCTTTTTAAAGTATTGAACATTAGCAAATTTTTCACATGGTAATTTCACGCAATCGTTTTAAAATAATATTGAAAAGCGAACGACCTAGGAATCATTGGGCAGTGCATAATTTGCGTTTATAAGAAAAATTTATGCGTGTAATTTGTTGTCATAAAGGCCTTGGTTATATTTATAGGCTCAAGACATTTTCAATTCATTATTATTTTTAACAATTACGGTTTTTACTCAGTAGGCCACCAGTGCAGTTCTTTGAATGTATTTATGTGCATTGAATAAATTATAGATGAATTAAGTTTTTCTAAATGTTAACTTGAAATCAATATATAAGGTTTACATTGTCTTAAACGTATACTCATATTAGTTTTCTATTTAAAGAAAAGGTACAAAATTTTAAAGACGTATCTAAAATTTTAATTTTGAGTTTATTCTTAATATCCAGTGATTCAAAGTGGAGTCTTTTTAAGAGCTTCGAAGAATCAGAATTTAATATTCTTATTAGCAAGAAACTCAAAATTACCGTTCAAAATTAACAAGCTGTTTCATTTAAAAGTGAGAGTGAGTATTTAATAGCTTGGAAAAGTACATTTAATATTAACATTCTGGTTTTACCTTTCTTCGTCCAGCATTGACTCACTCACGATAAAGTTATTCACTATATCGACATAGAAATTGCAAGGAAAGTTAAGTTTAAATTTAAGAATAATCTTTTTTTTATTCGAATATTTATAATTAAAATTTACATTAATGTTTCTCATTAATTAAATTAAATTATGCTTTATATAATATCATCATTAATAAATAACCAAATTGCATGTTAACGTACTGTATGAGAAATCAATTTGTTATTCATAAATTTTTCTTTACGTAATAGAAATTTTTGATTCACTTGAAAAGTTTGAATCGAGATCACTTAAGTTAAGTAACTGAAAAAATGTTTCACCGCTTTGTTCACACTAATGATGGCCTTCAGCTTTAGTATTACTAGATTTTCAATTTTTAATATTACCATTTATTAAAATTATGCACTTGGTTACTTCTCTTAAATCCGATAAATTATACTTATAAAAATTAAGAAATTTAAATATGTCTCCTTGAACGTTGGATAACTTTCATATGTCGTATCAATAAATTAAATAACATAACGAATGATACACATAAAAAAAACCTTCTTGGTTAAAATGTACACACGATATATTGTATACATTTTGTATACATCCGGCGAAATTTCAAATAATTACACGCTTTATAAAATCATCGCGAAGAATCATTTTATTCTGCATCAGTTATAAATAAATAACTACAATTATAACATTTTAAGAAATCGAAAGCAACATAAACTTCCTTAATGTAAGCAAAATTATGATTTGATCATCATATGTGAAAAATTGAAAACTTTCACTGCCATTATATGAATGCAGTAATTTCAATAGATGCATCTTTTATTGGTTCTTTCACAATTATTTTGTTGCATCAAGATGACAGTCAAATTAAGTATAAAAGCATCATCATTTTCTAGAAATATCTGAGTTGCAACAGAATCAAAGTGATAAATAGAAAATGTTAATATTATATCTGTATGTAAATCATTTTAAATGAAGAACGATTATTGAATTGTATTTTACATATTTATAAAAAATATGGTTAATGTTTTTTTTATTTTTTCAACATAATGCAGTCGTTTATGTAATTTCTATTATGGATCTGCAATTTTGGAAAGAGCGCTAATCAAAGTTCAATGTATCAATTATACCTAATTAGGTGCTAGTGTATTTATTTTTTTTTATGAAATCAGCGTGTTTCATTCTCCCGGCTTACTAACATATAATGGTGTACAGATAATTAATGTGGTGTTTCAGAAAAAAAGTTCTTATTTTTTCGAAAAATAGATAGTAGGTATAGGTATATTGAAAAAACAATGTTGGTCCCAAAACGAGCTCTTATAAAATGAGCTCTTAAATAATATTAAGGTTTGCTTCAATCCATTTTTTTCGCTTTCCATGTAAATGAAATAAATAAAATAAGATAAAAATGTATTTTTAAATTTTTATCTTTTGGAAGAGTTCATCGTAACAACAATTTGAAATAAGGAATTCATAGAAAATTTCAACCTCTACAAAAGAGGTCCTTAGAACAATTTTAGAAAATATTAAAACATTTTAATTGGTGTTGTTTTTAAACTCTGATATCATTTTTTTTTTTTATTGTAAGCGCTCAGCTACTAGGCTATACCCGCTATATCTTTGAAACGGTTACTCTCAGAATCTTAGGATCTTTTTTAAGAGCATGAAATTTCTTTTCAATCCCTTCTTTCAGATTGCTGTTACGATGAACTGTTCCAAAGGTATGAAAATTTAAAAATTAAAACAAAATCATGTATTATATAAATGGAAAATGAAAAAATGGGTTGCAGTAAACCTTAATATAGATATTAAGAATTCGTTTTGGCAATAAAATTTTTGTTTTAATAATTTATGCTATCAAATATCTTCAAGGTTGTTTGAACTTGACTTTAAATAACCATTACTTTACTAGTAATTATTTATTAGTTACTTTAAAAAAATTAGCCAAAATATGAAGCAGCTGGCTTTTTATTGCATGTAACTAAATGTAAGCTAAATTAAAAATCTAGTCAACAGGAAAGAACTACGCCAGGACAAAAGTTAAGAAATTACTTCTTAGCATTTTTGTGGGATGGTTCAAAGTTATTCAAATGACTTAGTTTGGATATCGTGACGCTCAAATATTGGAGTTCTTTTTTTTTAAATAACAAGCAAACAATAAATAAAAAAGCGAATAAGTTGTCTTGCAGCGTAAGGCCGTAAGCTGTAGGTATTGTTTATATAAGTTTATAAAACTAAGTAATAACTCATTATTACACTAAATATTTTTGTAGCAAATTAAAAATTTGGGGCCGTGGATTCTACACTATCAAACTTTAGTGCACTGCAAAATGAATACGATAGTCTATTGAAAACTATCCTCATTGTTGCATTGCTTGAAAATTAACCTTATTTCTATATAATAAAAGAGTAAACAGATTGGCTGTTAGACACGCTGGAGACTAAGCAATTGAAGATAAAAACATAAAATTCAAATAAGTATCCAGAGAGGACTCCAGTAAGGAAAGATAGCTTCCACTGAGGAAGAATTTTTCGCTATTTTAGTAGTTCAAAAAGAAGGTTGAAAGTTTGGCATTCCTTAGGTCTTTCTTCTAAAATATCACTTGTCTGAAATTTTATTGCTGCAAATATTAATTAACATGTAAATTTAAAGAGCTTCTGCTTTTTTCATTTAAGGGTTGAACGCAATTTTTAAGAGTTGAAAATAACACTTTAATTAATACTTTAATTAAAATTAACATTACTTAATATTTTAATATTTAAGAAAAATTAATACTTTATTAAACTAATTTTTTTTCTATTCATTGTTTATCTTAAAGACATTGTGCTGAAAAATATTAAGCTCGAGGGAGAAGTGGAGATAATTTATTCAAGTATGTAATTTAGTCACAAAACGTATCCGAACAACATTTTAGTTTAAACGTTCAATAGCTATGATAATATTACTTACCAATTACGTACAGTTACTCAACTTCTAGTTCTTTAACAAAATTAGCTACTTGCCAAGTATGAATGTGACCTAAGCGATTGTTTGTAGGTACTTAAAAATCAAAATTTAAGCCAAACACAATTTTACAGCAAAAAAACGAGATATATGTAAGAAAGACTTTTAAAAGTATGAAGGATCCTTATTAAAAATGTATTAAGTACCAATCTACGTCTTTTCAAGTCTATTAATGTTTAGCATAAAGATAGTTAAGGAAAAATTTTTAAAAACAAAATGTAATAATCACAATTGAAAATCAATTCATAAAAATATCAATAAAATGATAGAGACGTATATAAAAGTTAAATGAAGTCATAAAATGGAGTGCTCAAGTTCACAAACTAAATCATAAAGATATAATAAAATAAACATTTTAATATAAAAATCATGGTAAATTATATATACTTTTAATTTAATGTCTAAATTAATTGTCGGTAGCGGTTAGACAGTCAACTTTTATAAGAAAATTAAAAATGTTTTTTACAAGTTTTGTGGTTCTAAATATTAATATTACTTTTTTATATTCAATCAAACCTATACGTAAATTTAATACTTACAATAAAACTAATTAATTAAATAACAATGAGTTAATACAATTCAAGCATTTCTAAAAAACTATTTCACTTATGCGGTTCTTACAAAATTAATTAGAAAGCAAAACCTTAAACTTACCATTAAAAAAAATCATGAACAATAATATCATTAGGTAAAATCCAATTTTTTGAACAATTTTCATGTTTGCTAGCCGTTGTTGTCACTCTCATAAAAATTTTAAACAGACAAATTTGAGGAATACAAACGGCTAGATTAAAATCACGTCAAATAGCACGTTGATTGTTACAACTATCCGATTCGGGCCCGTATAATATATTATAAACAAATCGTGAGCAGTAATTGGAATGACAAATTATTGATAATGAAATTGAAAAGATTTACTTGTGAAAGTGAATACTGGCAGTGACTGACCCTACGATATCAGTTCCAGTTCTTGTATAGGTATAAATGGAAGCCCCACTACTTAGTGATTTCAATACTCCATCAAGAAACACACCACCACATTTATGTATTATCTTTTCTTTCTAGGGAACTGTGCCCATGACTTTGGCTCTTTATGTTCGACGGTGTTTGGTCTTCAGAAATCTTAATAACTTTCATTCGCCGCGTATGTATCGGAAGAAAGGAAGTGTAGAAACGTCAAATCATGAGGCGAGAGTTCTTAAATTTTCTTTGGATTTCAAAAAAGTAAAAGCATAATTTTTGGTAACAAATAATAATTGCATAATTTAAATTGAATTACTTACATGGGAAAATAATAAATTACATAAATCTTGCGTTGAATTAATGGACTTATAATCTCATTTTTGGTATTCGCAAAACTAAAATCAATAAATGGATAACTGTAACCCTATTTTTCCAAAATCAATTTCTCCAAAATCCTTAAAGAAGTTGTAACAACAATAAAATGTTAATTTAACTAAAAGTGTCTTGATAAAATATTGTAAATTCCATTTCAATGAGTGAAGCATGTATTGAATAATATTTATATATTGTATTTCTTTGCAAAAAGCAAATGCACTTAATGTTAAGTTAACTCAGACATATAATTTACATTTTAAAATGACCTAAGTCTCGTTTTTTGTGACTAAAGTCACTGAATATGGTTCAAGAACAAAAGCCGTAATACATAAATGTGGATTTCAATCCACCTTGAAGTTATTGAAGAAGTTAATAACTGGGTGGAAATAAATTCCAAAATGAAAAACTTACATACCTTGTATAAAATACTTACCCAATATACTTACCTTTGCGAAAAAATTACAATTTTTTAAGTATCTAGTTATAATAATTGACCTATCAAAAGTAACTCAAATTTAAAGAATATTGCAAATAGTAATGCATATAATTTTTGTGAAATGCGACGAGCTACTAATTGCATGTTACTATTTGAAGAAAAGAATTAGCTATATGAACAGAAATCATAGAAGAGAATAAATATCAAATTCAATATTCTTTTTCATATTATATGGAAAAGACCATAAAAATTTATCAAGCCAAGTAATTGGGCATTGACATGAACTAAGCTTAATATTTAACTTTGAGATAAAATAACTTGCAAATTAAATACTGCCATAACTTGATGTTTATATGTTAATAACATTTGACTTGATTTTGAGTCAAATTTAAATCAAGTAGCTTTAATATCAAGTCAAGTAGCAGCCAAATAGTAAATCTATAGAAGGGATAATAGAAACGATTTTTTTTAGTTTGAGAAACGCTTTAAGATTATTTCCTTTTTGCAAATAGTAATTTATGGAAACTTAAGTTATCCCAAATATAAATACTGAATACTTGATTTACGACCGATATCTAAGAGTAATTTATTTCAATTTTTTGAAAAATATTTGTGGATTTCAATCTTTTCTTATTGGGAGGTACCTCCCTAAAAATTGTTAATTTCAATAATTAACAAAAGAATTTTCCATAAATAACAGTTCTATTTTTACACAAATGTTGTATGTTCCACTTTCCTCGACTTAAGTTGGTTTTGAAAATGGAGTTGAAAAATCCAAAAATTTGAACAAATACTTTTCAATGAAATACATAAGTAAGTATCATATCATTGTATCATTCATAATATAACATTTTTATTCATTTTATTAAATCATAAATTAAGAATTTATTTGAGATATTAGATTTAATTTGCCCATCTAAGACATGAACATTTGTATATAAAATTAAAATATTATTAAATAAATAATCACCATAATAAAAACGTGGCAAATTAAAATTGAACCAAATTAATCTATTTCATTAAGAAAAATAATCAAAGTACTCTTTTTGAAATGTATGTAAATAAGTAACATAATAATAGCGAACAGATTCTTCACCTCGTTCACCTTAAAGTGAAAGTACAAAATATATTATTTAGGTAGAAAAGGAAAAAAAGAAATTTATACACAGCATCTCAAATTGAATTTATCTTCACAAAAGAAACAACAAAATAGTCAAAAATAAATAGAAAGAACGGAGGCAGCATATTAAACATTTCAACGTGCTATTTTCAAGTGTAATGCAAAATTCAAATTTCTCTTTTATTTTAATACTGTTTTCAAAAAGAATTATTATCGTAGCCTGTGCGCCCTATTTCTCTCGTTGGTCAAGTTTTTTTTTTTGTGTCTGAAGGTCAAGCAAGTAATTTTGGTGATCAAAAAATCAATCAGGTAACAGCTTTCTATTGTACAACGACAATAAATCTCGAAAGTGAAATGAAGTATTGAAATGCATCATAAAATATCAAAGATGCACATTTTGAAGAAAATATCTAGGACTTATCAAATATGAACAACTTTTTAATAGAAAATACAATTCTTGAAAATATTACTAATGCAAAATTTTCGAAATTGAAATCTGAAAAGTTGCCAGCAGGATTAAATAACTCTCATTGAACTCTGTTGCGAAGTAAAGTGAAGTTCAACTTGATTTTTTGCTATACGAGTATAAATTATAGAGACGTTATGGTATTTTACCGTAATGTATATTACATAATAATTGACCGACTATTCGTTTTTCCTTGTTAACATTAAAATCAATTAAATAAATGGGAAAATAAGGTAAATGTTCATTCTATAGCCTCATGTAAGTTATTTTTAACCGACTTCAAAAAAAGGAGGAGGTTCTCAATTCGACTGTATTTTTTTTTATGTTTGTTACCTCAGCATTTCCGATTGGGTGAAGCGATTTTGATGATTCTTTTTTTATTTGAAATCTGGTGCTTTCCGAATGGTCTCATTTTAATTTGAAGAAAATCGTTTACTTCTAAGGGGTTGAAAACTAAGGGATAAAATACTAACTTCTTATTGGATAGCTCAATTTTGAAAATTATTATTTTTATTTGAAAGCCAGTGCTTTTCGTGTGGTTCCTTTTTAATTTGAAGGAAATCGTTCACTTGTAAGGGCTTGAAAACTAAGGGATGAAATATTAACTTTTTATTGGATAGCTCGATTTTGATAATTCTTTTTTTATTTGTAGAACACAACCTTAATTTAATCTCCTATCCATTTTTAAAAAAAAACTCCACTCATAAAGAGTTAAAAATTATAGATGAAATAATATTATAAATTTTTTCTGGCTAACCCGATTTTGATAATTTTGTTTCTATTACTACAACGTACCTTTAAATTGTTCACATTTCAATTTGAAGAAAAAAATCCACCCCTTAAGGATGAGGGGATGAAATAGTGACATTTAACCGAATTTTGATAATTGTTTTTTTTGTTGGAAAGAATAAACCACTTAGTTTTGTTATTACATTTAAAAGCAAAAAATTTCAACCCTTAAGAGCAAAAAGGGATGATGTAGTAACTTTTAATATTAAACGGCGCTGTCTCAAATGAGCAGCGGGTTTGGAATGTTAACCATTTTCAATAAAATAAAATCAGTTATCAAACTTCAGATCACTAAAACGCGAAAAATAAATAAATATTAAAAAAAATGAAAAACCGACTTCAAAATATATAAAAATTCTAAAACAAAAATGCACTAAAAAGTAACAAAATAATGGCGTATCCTTGCAGTATCTACAACTTACAAATTATTAGGATGATACAATGTACAACTATTGTTATTTTTTTAGTTGGTGTCAGTCAAGAAAATAAATATTAATAGTAATTTGTAAAAATTGTAAAAAGGTTTAGTTGGTATTGGTATTTTGTAGTTTAAAGGTCGCTAGATATTGTTACAGTTCGAGTATATTGTTTAAAAATTCATTTGAAAAATGAGTTATATAACATAAGTTATTATAACATACAACTTTAGCATGTACAGTTTGTTATGGTAGCACACGTCACTACATATACAAAATTATCAAATTGAATTTATCCGCAGATAAAACATTAAACTGATTGTAATTTAATACAGAATTGTGTTATATATAAAAATTTAGAGGACAAAAATTAAGGGATCATAAGAGGATGTTATTTATCGATTTCTTTATTCTAAATTGAGTTAAGGCAGTGACAGATTTAGGTTTGATCGTTTGTAAAATGGTGCAACATTTTTATGGCAGATAACAATCTTCGTAGTTAATACCATCCATACAAATTTTTAATAGAGACAACAATAATTGTTTTAACAACTTATTGTTAGGCAAATATTTCAAAACATTAAAAATTAATATTATATGTGTATAAGGCCATAAAAATAATAAGATCTTATCAAAGGAATCAAATAAGAAAAACAAACTTTTCAATTTTTATGTCATTTTTTAAAATGTTTATATTTGGTATTCACAGGTACAATAAAAAAGTGAAACCTCCGGCTATATTTCATCATAATTTTTTATCTTGATAAAAATATAGTCTATCATTTATTACAGTGGCAATAATTATATCAATGTGTCATTAAATTGTTAATCGGTCCGATCGAATCAGAAGTCAATTCCCGATTCACCAAGTGCATATGGTGGTTTGTTACTCGTTTTCAGGAAATACTTTCCGCTTGCTCTGTAAATTTAATAGAGTTACGATTTCATCAAGTGGTCAGAATTATTTAAAATCATTTCTTTCAAGTAATATTAGTGGAAATCATAGATAAGATGTTATAACAAAAACAAGAGAAATTGTAATTGAGACAGTTTCTATTTCTTAATATCTAGTGAAGAAACATTAAAACAAGTTAATCTTGTTTTATATGCATATTTGTATACTCTAAAGTCTAAGTTATTGAAATACAGCTATTGAAATTTTCATTTGAATTACAGTTGAAAATTCTTGATATCTTAAAATT
The DNA here is from genome assembly GCA_958496155.1 of Sisyra nigra. Lineage (NCBI taxonomy): Eukaryota > Metazoa > Arthropoda > Insecta > Neuroptera > Sisyridae > Sisyra > Sisyra nigra. The sequence goes on from OY292314.1 coordinate 16,227,304, forward strand.
ATATTTCAATTTAAAATAATGTCTAGTCACTATCTATATTGATGTTATAATTTGGTAAGGCTTCTTAAAATTATGAAGTGGTTTTCTACATTACGTAATTCATTTAATACAGTAATAAATTATTATAAATTAAAAATAAAATCATAACTAAAAATATTAATTGGTATTTACTTATGCTGTTTTAATAAAATTATGCATTTCTGTAACTTTGACGTCAATGTTTTACTAAACATAGACTTTTCAAACATTTTTTGCATTACTTATTAAATAAAAATTATTGATTGGTCATTATAAAGTTGCATTAATTGGGGAAACAACAAATAACCACTAATTTATTAAAATAATATAAGCAGTTTTAAGTTGGAATACTTATTTAAATGCGTTTCAAAATTTTTTACTTAATTTATAAAAAAGTAGCAATACAAAATCCATCCATTTATATGAATTTAATCAAATTTATATTAGCAAAAAAATAATGTAACTTATAATAATCATGAATATTATATAAAGCTGATTATCATTTTTAATATTGCCTTTATCCTTATTATTGATTTCTTATATAACCAATTTCACTTCTACATTGTTTAATATTTTGATAGCAAAACGAGATCATAAGCTGCTCAGCTGCTAAGGGAAATATGACAAAGATTTTTAAGGCAGACTATAAATTAATCCCAAAGAAATAGGGACAATTATTATAAAGTGATTAAATTTGAAGAGAAAATAATGAAAATATGTCAAGAGTAAGTACACAGCTACTTTTTTTCTATATGCAAATTGGAGAGGAAGCGTATGCCGGAAACGATCAATATTGCAAAATTTCGAGATATTTAAACAACATTAATGATAAGGCATAATTATGAATGAAATGATTAAGGTAATGATTTTTAGTTATAATTGTATTACTTAATTCTCAATTCATAAACGATGATTATTAATTTATAAACTTTCTCGGCTTTATATCATAATCAGAATCTAATTTTAATATCTAATATTTTTTATCAAAATGTTGTCTTTTTTAAAAATCTTTCGTGAAATTCTTATCAAGAATATGTTAACATTAAAAGAAATTTCTTCTCGCAAAAGATATAGACTTTTATTTTAAATGTTAAATTGCTGTATTTTAGTATTGTAACTATTTCCTTCCATATCCAAGTTTGAAACAACTAGTCCTCACATATTTTAAATATTTTCTTTTATAAAACTATACCGAAATATTTATTTGAAGTGCATTTATAAAAAGTTATGTTATTACTCCAGTGACTAATGCTTTTCATGATATTTCAAATATCATTAATATTTTTAAAAAATCATTATAGCTTTTAATCTCCGAAGTTACAATTTGTTGGAGCATATGGCGTTAAATGCATCCAACACACAACACGTATATATCTAATAGGTATTCAATACCCAAACCAATCTCACATTGCATGAAGAATTTAAAAGTGCTTATTAAAAATTACTATTTATAACAAAAACATTAAGATAAGTTCATTAAAAGCAATGTCAAACAAACATAAAATTAGTAAAACACTTTACACTTACTAGTTGACGTAAAATCAAAGATTTGCTCAATGGTCGGAAACCAATTTCGGTTATAGAAAAATTGAAAAATGTTATTTTTTATGATTAATCACTTATTATTTACTTAAATATTAAATGCTGCTCTAAACGCGTCCTATAGTTTCAAAATTTTGAGCATTTAACCCCATAACTCGTAATACAGTAAAAAAATTTTCAAAGAGCGATTAGTACACTTTTATATTTTAAATGAGAAATTTATTAATATTTTCCATACAGCAAGACTTTCTTTGAGGTTTGTCATTTGAAAATAATTAATGTTTCTTCAAATCCTTGTTATTTTGTATCGATATATATAGTTAGAGGGGCAATGGATCGGGATTACACAAAAAGAATATCAGGTCGCATATATTTAAGCTATGTTATTTGGCGAAACGTCGCAACCTTATATTCTATGTGCATTCATTTAAATCCCGATCCATTCGCCCTCTAACTAAATATATATCAATACATTTTAAAATAAAAATTTTGTATTTCAAAACCTTAATATTTTTAGGTATATGTCAAGAACCACATTAATACCTTCTAACTCATCCTTTGCTTCAATGTTTGCCAAATTCTTCATTAATAATATCGCACCTCTCGAGAAAAACTCCGGCAACTCAAAAAACCTGACTTTTCAGAAATGGCAAAAATAAATTTTAGCTTACTTGAGCAATACCTATATAACAAATCTATCAATATTCTAAGCCGGTGGTTCCTAACCTGGATTCGATCGAACCCCAGGGGTTCGGTTACTCAATCTCAGAGGTTTGGCGGACGTCCAGACACATACCCGACTCATACAAAGTATATGGATATATACCTATGTTTAAATTTATATTTTATTTTTCCAATTAAGAAGAGTTTGGTGAATGCGCAAGTGAAATTAGTGGGGTTTAGTACCTCCAACAAGGTTAAGAACCACTGTTCTAAGTCATTTCTCGACAACTATTAAAGATATTTTTACGCGAGTTATATTCCCGTGAAGGCATTCACGTCAGGAATTTGAAAATGTTACTACTCAAAATGATTACTTTTTAAATTTATCGGGGTTTTCATCTAGGGGTGTGATATGATAAGTAGGGATTTATCAGGCCAAGGATCAGAACAGACTCAGTGGTGGATTTACGCCTAGGCCCGTGAGGGGGCAAAAACTTAGAGACGACATCATGTTGAAAGCGCAATTATAATTAGATAGATATAATTTAGATTTAAACATGCTTTCTATAAAACATAATTTTTCAGTTAAATTAAAATGGCTAACTTGAATTTCAAATAACTTTGACAGTGTGAACTCTAAAAAGCAAACTTCTATCTTACAAAAAAACTCTTTAAAACTTAGTAAAAATGTTAAGCTTTGTATGGTTAACATTAATAACCATTAATTTTAAATAATTTATATAACGTTATAACCAATCTAAATATCGAAACAATTGGTAATTTTTAAGACTCCGATAAATATTAATATCACTTCAAATAGAAATAGGGGAAAGTTGGGTATTTGAGAACAGCGGCTAATTAAAAACAGTTAAATTTTAATTATTTCTGTATTTAAAAAATTTTTTAAAAGTGTTTGAATTGACAAGTGTGTGCTTTATTGTTCCTGACAGAAAAAAATATTTAAATTGGCGTTCGCATACTGTCACGGTAAGTAAATAATTAAAATTTGATCTTTTGTTACAATTTTTGCCGTATGTAAAAATCTTTGAAAAAATTATTTCTTGACCTTTAGTGCATATTTTTTTGTTATTATCTTTCATTTACAATTCATTTATTAGTTTTATGTGGCTATTTAAGTTAAACGAAGAAAATATTTTAAGTATCGAGCATTTTAATATGAATTGCCTAAATCGGGTAATTTGGAACGATTTTCGCGGGGTAAATGTGGACGTTTCTTATTAATATGTAAGAAATTAATTATTTTACAATTTTTTCGAAGAATTTTCTTATTTTAAACTCTGATGCAACGTTTCGTTTTGTTGACTTGTTATTGTTGTTGTTTTGTTTGATCAATTTGTTTGGATCAATTTTATTTTGTGCTGTTGTTTCCAATAATTATGATTGTTCTACGGAAAAAAAAATTCTCTCTTTAGATGCCCAGAAATTACACAAGAAAAACAACACCGCGGTACACAATTGAAATTCTCCAACGCGCGAGACATGATGTGAGATGTCGACGACTTTCTTTAAGCAAAGCAGCAACAAAATACGGAGTACCAAAAGCAACACCCTGTCTTGAATCATAGTCACGAAAATCAATTGGAAAAATACATCCTCGATTGTTGCGAGTCTTTTTACGGCATCACACCTAGATCACTACGAAAGATTGCCTTTACATTTGCTGAAGCCAACAAATTGAGCCATAAATTTAACCAAGATTCTCAGATGGCTGGTAAAGACTGGTACTATTCATTCATGTCTCGACATCCCTCCATCAGTCTACGAACTCCAGAAGCAACGTCACTTAACCGAATTCAAGCGTTCAATGCCACCGAAATTAAATTGTTTTTCGATCAACTAGAAGCCCTCCAACGCAAATAAAATTTTCCTAGTCACCGTATATTCAACATTGATGAAACCGGTACCAACACTGTTCAACGGAATTCGAAAATATTGGCGCCAAAAGGTTTGAAGCAAGTTGGAAAAGCGACAAGCGCTGAGCGCGGTATCACCACTACCGTTGTTTGTGCGATAAGTGCAAACGGTATATATGTACCTCCAATGTTTATCTTCAAAAGAAGGCGTATGTGTGACCTGTTGCTGAATGGCGTTAATAACGATATGATTGGCACGGTTTCTGATTCTGGTTGGGAAAATGAGTCCATATTCGTTGAATACCTACAGCACTTCATTAATTTTGTTAAACCTACCGAGGACGAGCCAGTCTTGATAATACTAAAAAAATTTTAATTTCGCTGACTTTGGACTTAATTATTATATTTCACAAATACAATTCACAAAAATTCACAAAACAAGTTATGAATTTAAGCAAAAATAAATGTAAAAATTCACAAATCGAAAAATCCAAATTGTTAATTTTGTATCTCCATTTCAGATCCTTCTCCATCCAGAAATTCAGGAGTATGACACCACACGCCGGATTTTCCATCAAAAATAGGGAGGACTTAATAGACAAGATCAAGGATTTGGAGATAGGGGAGAAAGATCGTCTGATATCATTTGATGTCAGTGCTCTGTTTCCGAGCGTTCCAATCAACCTCACAATAAATATTTTGGAAGACTGGCTAAGAGGCAACGGTCTACCGATAGTTGAAATAGAGGAGTATTTAAGGCTGACTCGACGTTGTATGAACCAGACCGTCTTTCAATTTCGGGGTTCATACTACAAACAAACGCGAGGAACAGCAATGGGAAATCCATTATCTCCGTTTCTAGCCAATTTGTTTATGAACAATTTTGAGATGGAGGCAAAAAGAAGTTGTCCACAATTTCCGAGGGTGTGGTTCAGATATGTTGATGACATTTTTGCGATTTATAACAGTGAGGAGTTGGATCCAGATTGGTTTTTGGGATTCCTTAATGCGCGACAGTCAGGTTTAAATTTCACGGCGGAAAAAGAGGACGGTGGAAGTCTACCCTTTTTGGATCTAAGGATTGGTAGAACGGGGAAAAAGGTCTCATTTGATATATATAGAAAACCCACACACACGGACCGATACATAACTTCCAAGTCAGCTTGTCATGGGACTCAAAAACATGCGGTTTTCCACGCGCTGGTGAATAGACTTCTGAACGTGCCATTGACGGATGAACTCTACACGAAAGAGTTGAATTACATAAAAGGAGTGGCAGCCTTTAATGGATTTTCGACCAACGTTGTGGAGTTTATTCTGAAGAAGGCTGTTTGGAGGAAAAAACTGATGGACGTCACAACCTTAGGATCTGAGGAGGAGAAACAAAACAAATGGGCGAGGCTGACATTTTTCCCTGGGGTATCTAATAAAATTTCAAACATTTTGAAACAATACGATATAAAGGCAGGATACACGACAGCTAAACTAAAGGATATTTTCCTGAGTTGCAAGGATAAAATACCTGATCTTCAAAGATCAGGTATTTATCAAATTGCGTGTATGGAATGCGAGAAAAGCTATATCGGACAAACCAGGAGAAAAAAATAGGAACTAGATACAAGGAGCACCTGGCAAATATAAAATATTCCAGAACGGAAAAATCTTGTGTAGCGGAACATAATGTTGAAACAGGCCACAAGTTAGCCGAAGTAAAACTTCTGAAAAATGTTCAACAGAACAAGAGATTGGATGCCATCGAAAGCATTGAAATTTATAAAAGAAAAGGGAAAGTTTTAAACTGGGAGAAAGGACCGATTCAGGATTCGGCGTTATTCGGCGTTTTGGGAAAGGGTAAGAAGAGAATGGACGGAAGGATTGCACCCCCAGCTGCAGCGATTGTAAAAGAGAAAGGGATCGAAAGGACCTATAAATTGAGGTCAATTCGGGACTATTTTGTGAATCAGCACGAAATTGTTCTCGAAGACACTTCAATTTGATCCACTGATGACGAACGCATGGCGTTTGAAATACGTATCTGGAGATACAAAATTAACAATTTGGATTTTTCGATTTGTGAATTTTTACATTTATTTTTGCTTAAATTCATAACTTGTTTTGTGAATTTTTGTGAATTGTATTTGTGAAATATAATTGATAATACTAGATAATCATGAAAGTCACATTAGCAATGCGTACAACAAGACAGCCAACATAAGCAAAGCGATCAATGGTTTTAGAGTGGCTGGAATTCATCCCATCGATAAGGACAAGTTTAACGAATGCTTCGCAAATATGCCTTTTATTGATAAATTTAACACTGCTGACAGTCATGACAGTCCACATACTACTTCCCTTCGTGATACTACTACTACTACAACAGCTGAGAAAACAATTCCTGTGGACGATCAACCGACAACATCACAACCATAATCATGAACCTCAAACCGATTTAACCATACACACTTTTCTTGCTCCGTTAACTCCTGTGCTCCTCTCTAACATAGCCAACGTGCCGATCATTCCTAAAATAGAAACTTCACAACGAAGAAAAAGAAAACATTCTCAAATTTTATCCAGCACTCCCATAAGACATCAATTAGAGGAAAAACAAAAACGGCAAACTGCAAAGAAAAGTAAAAATATTCAACAACGAAGAAGTACAACGAACCCACCATCAGTCAACAATACAGCGGTCGTTAGAAATTTGAAAACGGTGTTCGAGGAAAGTTACGGCGTGGACTATTATTGCATATTCTGCACGGAAAAATATGAATCGCCCCCTAAAGAAGACTGGATTATGTGTACCAAATGTAAAAAATGGGCCCATGATGCATGTACGAACGGTCAATACATGTGTAATAATTACGTCTGTGATTTGTGTGAAACATAGTTAATCATTAAATTTTATATTATATATATTATCATTACCCAATGCAGTTTCTATTTCCCCCGTGGATTGAGTTTAATTACCCCACACACTACCGGGGAAATAGGAATGGCAATAGTTTTTATATTCTATATTTTTGTTATTCTAATGTTAATGTAAAAAAGTTTTGTGATCAAATTATTAAAGTAGATAAGTTAAAGTTTATGTTATAGCAAAAGTTTACTAAAATTGTTATTTTATATTATTAATTAGGATAATTTAAAGTTTATTGTTCTCAAATACCCCACTTTCCCCTACACTATCTACCGATGCAGAGACGTAAATATTTTGTAGCCACAACAGGATTTTTAGGCATGTGTTCAATGTTCATTTGTTTGTTGTAATTGCCTAGCATGTGTATCTCATTACTGTTTTCAATCACTTATTTGTAAAATTATTTCCGGTTGACAAAAACAATTTGCCTTAAAGAGTAGGTATACGCTATACACCCTATACACTGGATTTGTAAACCAACAACGAGGTACATTTAAAATGATATTGGATAATTAAATGTTCATGACTAGATAAATAATTTTTTTAATCACTTTTATGCAGAAAAAGGATGGCACGTCGGATAGGGCTTAAGGCGGCATCAAACCTTAATCCGCCACTGAGAAAAGTTTGTGCACTGAGTTGAGCTTAGTATGTAAACTTTGAAATTAAGTAACTTAAGTATATTAGAGACTTGATGGATCAAAATTTAAATACTATAGCAATATCAATTTACGAGGTTTCGCTATACATATATATTTTGTAGCTTCTTCAGGCTCTTTGATGACACGCTCAGCAGTCTTATATTTCCAAAAATAGTATTGAATTCATAAAGTTTTATAATTTTTATGCCTTCTTTATTGAAGCAGGTAAGTCGTTTTTCAAACTTCTATTAATTGCGTATAGTTTTTGAATTATACTTAAAAATAATCGATTTAACTTATTTAGTTTGAGCAAAATTCAATTGGGTATATGCAAATTGTATCATTGGTGAATGTTTTTAATCATATAGTTAAATATATTTTAGTTAATATTTTAATTTAAAATTTACTTACGTTTTATTTACGTACTCTCCCATTATTAATTTGTCAGTATCGTGTGGTAATTTGCACAATCCAAGTACAAACGTTACCCATTCCGAGCATTTTCGTGCCAAAAACGTAGCATTTTTATTAATACTAGCTGCATAATACAATGGTGCTCTCGCATGATTGCAACTCGATAATGATACTACATGAAATTATAGCATTATTAAATTAAATTCTATATTTAAAAAAAAACATATTTCACCTGTTGGATCGTCTAAACATCCTGGTTGTTTCATTCCTCCATTTACATAAAAATCTATCGTTCCAGACGACAGTAATTTCCCTCTACTCAAAACATCAGTGTGAATTACATCAACAAACAATGCATCGCTGCTATCCAATCTATATTTTTTATCGACGCCAAAGAACAAGGGTAATGCTGGATCTAATCCTGTTACACAAATTTTCTGATAACTTAATTATAATTAAACCCATTATGTTGTTGTTTAAAAGATGCATAGCCTAGTAGTTGAGCTTTTACAATTAAAAAAAAAGATTCATATGTACCAGTAATTCTTGTTAATGGCCCTGACTTGATAAAATTGGTCGCTAATCCAGCGACTTGGCCTCCGAGACTAAATCCTATCACATGAATAGTATCTAAAGGAATTTTTGCTTTTTCGACGAGAAAATCAATTAATTGAGCTGTGCAATTTCCAACGACTATAGAATTTGTAACTGCCCATAAATAGCATGGTGCCACTACTAGTTTACCGTAGTCTACTGATATTATGTTATAATCGCCAGTTTCGAAGTAAGCTGGAAAAAATTGAAATTAATTCGTATTTGTATTATATCAAAAGCATTTAAACCATTTTCATTAATATGTACATTTAAAAAATTAGATTGCTAACGTTCAACTAATCTTCTATAATCTATATATTATTAATATTGTAAAGAGGAAATGTTTTCATGCTAGAGGTAATTTCCAAAACTGCTCATCTGATTTCAAAAATTATTTTACCATTTGAACGATACATTATTCCAGATGGACGTTTAATATGTTTCCAGATCGACTTATACTGTAAAGATGAATTGTCCCAAAAGATATTGATGTCCTTTTTGGACGATTATCAATTTCATTAGGAATAAGCAAAGTAGCTTATATTTATCAAAAAATCAACAGGGTAAACATTATCCTGAAAAAATGTATGATCTTTTAAGATAGCTATAAAAAGAGTAAACTATTTAAGGGTTCTTATACAAGAACGAAAAAAACGACCTTATTTTTCATAAAGGGTTGGCTTATATTTAGATTTAAATGTTACTATTTATTCTAGAAAAATGTATGATTCCTTCAGGATATTTAGAATTTAAAAAAAATAAACATGTGTTATTGATAAAAATATGTGAATACTCATATGTAAATGGACATTTTTGTTTTGTATTTAATTTGATCCTGAACCAAGAATTGCATATTCTATTTTTTATCCTGAAAAAGTACTTCTTTTCTAATGATTCAGCATAAATAGATTTCCTAGAAGGAATAAACGTAAATTTTAGCAAAAAAAAAGTTTATAAGACTAAGAAGGGTCTCTCAAGGGGTGGTCTGAAGGGGGAGCTACCATGGACCTCATAATTTAAAGGGTGCCTCACTTGCCAAGATACCGAGATAGCGATATAATAAGTAGATGGGCTTACGTGTAGATTTCAAGCCATAACTTCTATTTGAAATTTATTTGAAGTCTTATGGAATTTTAAAAAATGGATCAGGAGAATATAATTTAAGCGCTACAATCATTGCAAAAGAAATATGAAAAAGAACTAAGTGACGATATTACCCAAGAATTATAATTGCTGAAGCGTATTCACAAATGTAGTTTTAAACTAAACACAAAACCGACAGAATTGTTAAAAAAATAATCGACCTAGGATTTATGAACATGTTTCAGCTATTGTGTTCGGAATTTTCTTAGCCATGCCAGTGAATATATAACAGAAGGTGAAAGATCAGTGTACTGAAAAGGATAAAAAATGTCTTACGACGAACCATTCAAGATCGACTAAATGGACTGGCGGCGCTAAACATAATTTTCAAATAGCCCGTAAGTACTCTAAATTACTCTCAAATTATAACCGAATTTTCTGACGCTAAGACGCGAAAAGCATTTGTGGGAGGGGGCCTCTAAATAACGGTTGCCTCGGGCCTTGCATTTTCTCTGAGAGACTCTAAGACTAAGAGTGTATTAAATACTATTCTAGGAAATATGCATGTTTTCTGCAAGATGATAATTTAAAAAAATGTGTACTGAATAGCTTTGTGGGAACGATACTTAAGGCCAGTTAAATTTGTCAGTCCCAAGCGAAATTGTGAAAATTTGCTAGTATTTAATATTTCTTAGAAAGGTGCAGTCAAGTTGGTGTATGTCTTCATTGGAAACAGTTTACAAACTCGTAACTACTATCGAATCGTTAAATTATGGAAGAATTACTTCTTACCTGGTCGAATTTCTTGATTTGGTGGACCATCTCGACTACCATCATATCCATGAATTAAAATTTTTGTAGGAACATCTGGAACAAAACTAGCATTTAAATTTGAATCAGAATTCGTCAAATCCAATAAAACAGGTTTATCTTGAGTTTCGCTAAAAATAAAAATGAATCATTAAACTCCACATTTGATAGAATTGTTTGAAATCAAACCGTGTAAAAAGCCAAAAGGTTATATTTTCATTAGGACAAACTTTCGGTGTAAAGTGACAGTGAGAAAATTCTGAGAAAATCTTTCCATTTCCTTTGTTATGTGTATTTTCGAAGGTAGCTAAAACAACTTTAAAAATACTTTAAATCCATTAACTAAAATTACGAAATATCAATCAAGCTTACCAGTACTTAAAAGATAAATAAATATTGTTAATTCTTTACAATAATAACTCATTATATTCTATTTATATTCACTTCCGAAATATTAAATAAAATTTTCGAAAAAAAAATACCAACCGTTACTTATAAGGCAATTGCAATTGAACATTACTTTTGGTTTCCCACTTATCTTATCAAGATGAATAATTTTAACAAGCAATTAGTTTTTTAAATACCTTAATATTTCATTACACAATTGCTGACAACTATACAATAATAATTACTTGCAAGCTTGAACAGGAAATATTTTAACATGTCGTTGTTTGATTTATGTCAATTAAAAAAAGCACTACACAAAGAATTTCCAATACTTCTACAATTTTTGCATAATATTATCAGTTAAAAATGAAGTAGTATATTAATGAAACAATTAAAATTTACTAGTTCAATTTCATAATTGCCAGCAAAGATATAAAAACCAATACAAATAATTATATCATTACAATAACTTCAAGGAAAATTAACAACTCGTTCATTCAAAATAAAACTATTAGTTATTGTTAAATCTATATTTAGCAAATAAACAATGTAAATTTTAATAAATTAAGTACTTATATTTTGCACTAATATTGCAAAATTAGTGCGATTTCTTTGTTTTTTAAATTGAAGCCATCGATATTATAAATATAATATGTTCTTATATATTAACGATTTTTATAATTTTATAATAGTGCTTACTCGTTGATGTCTTGAAAAGAAAGAGATGCGTGTGTAAATTGTTGATAATAATAATTATAAAGAATATCAAAAAGAAAAAAACTTACCGCAATAATCATAGACGTCCTAGATTTTAGTGTAGAAGAGAATACACCCTGAAAATCGTGTTCTATGTATACAAAACTTTAAACTTAAAATTCTTTCTTTTCTTTTTTTGGTTCTCACAATTAAAAATATCACTATCATTAACAATCGCCAATGACTAACTATAGCACTGCCTATAGTCTGAGACAATTTTAAATAGGAACCTATAAATTTTACTTCATCTACAATTTCATAAATACAATAGCATTTCGATATAGACACAATTTTTTTACTTAAATACGAATAAATTGGTGGTAATCATAAGACCATGGCACATAAATATGTATACCCATGTATTACGACAATATTGACTTAAGTGAACGATGGGTTGCCAATCTAAAACTATATAATAAAATAAGCTAAAAGCCAGTAAAAGCCAGTAAAAGCAAAGATGTAGACATTTACATGCATATTAAGAATGTCTGATTTCCTATGCATAAGTAACTATGGCAATGGGCTCATAGTTAAGACTAAAGATGCAACGAATATTCGGCTGCATTTTTTAATATTCGGTATTCGGTCGAATAGTATACAATATTCGACCGAATACCGAATACTAAATCATAACAAAATAAATGCTTAATTCAAAATTATAAATATTTAAATCACAAATTAAAATTAAAAATTTATTAAGGAGAATTAATTATGATGAATCAAAACAATTTTTTCTGCATTTGAGTAAAGTTTCCTCGAGTAGGAACCTGCTTTGAGTTTAGAAACCACTACTTATATGGATCTAGTGTCCGATCTAGGCGAATACTTAGTAAATAAAAATCAGTTTCTGTTGCCGCTAAATTGTGTGTGTGTGTGTGTGTGTGTGTGTGTGTGTGTGTGTGTGTGTGTGTGTGTGTGTGTGTGTGTGTGTGTGTGTGTGTGTGTGTGTGTGTGTGTGTGTGTGTGTGTGTGTGTGTGTGTGTGTGTGTGTGTGTGTGTGTGTGTGTGTGTGTGTGTGTGTGTGTGTGTGTGTGTGTGTGTGTGTGTGTGTGTGTGTGTGTGTGTGTGTGTGTGTGTGTGTGTGTGTGTGTGTGTGTGTGTGTGTGTGTGTGTGTGTGTGTGTGTGTGTGTGTGTGTGTGTGTGTGTGTGTGTGTGTGTGTGTGTGTGTGTGTGTGTGTGTGTGTGTGTGTGTGTGTGTGTGTGTGTGTGTGTGTGTGTGTGTGTGTGTGTGTGTGTGTGTGTGTGTGTGTGTGTGTGTGTGTGTGTGTGTGTGTGTGTGTGTGTGTGTGTGTGTGTGTGTGTGTGTGTGTGTGTGTGTGTGTGTGTGTGTGTGTGTGTGTGTGTGTGTGTGTGTGTGTGTGTGTGTGTGTGTGTGTGTGTGAGTGTGTGTGTGTGTGTGTGTGTGTGTGTGTGTGTGTGTGTGTGTGTGTGTGTGTGTGTGTGGCCGAATATTCGGTATTCGGCTGAATCACTATTCGTTTCATCTTTAGTTAAAACTTTAGAGTCATAGTTAGGATTCGTGTCCAGTTCAAATCTCATATTTTAAACTGTCTTAAAGTGAATTGTTAATAAATTCAAATATATTTTCAATTCTAATTCTTTATATGGAAATCTCGTTCGAGTTCAAGTTTCCTTACAGCTTGATTATGAATGGAACGACTTCTATTAGAAATTTACGGAAAGTTTTTCTTGGAAATTCATGTCGAAAACTTTTTACTACTGATTACTTGGACTTTTGATTACTAAATATATAGATATTTCGTATAAATGTTTCATTTAATGTTAACTATTATCGCAAATCATCATAATTTTTACGTTCATCGTCTACAGTCTACACTCTACTCTACATGTTTATCTATTATTTTTAATTAAAATTGGTTTTTTAATGGTTATTAAAGTTGTTTCAAAAATAATTCATTATTAGCGAAATTGTTTTTAGAGACATATTATTAATTCTTACCCAAACAAATACGGTTTTTAATGAAATTTGGTATGATGATAAATGACAATCTGAGTCATTAAAAAGAATACTTTTTATTACGGGAAAATGTCTCATTTATCCGGGAAATTGAAAAACGGGTTAGAACAAAAATTATGCATACACTATACATTTTTATTTGCAAATGAATATTGGTGATATTTAAGTATGATGATAGCTAAATATGTGAATCATGATCTACAATACGTTTTATTTCGGAAAAATTTCTCATTTCAACGGGAAAATAGAAAAACTGGTTTAAAGAAAAATCATGCTGAAACTAAACGTTGTTAGCTGATTATAATTTATTTATAGTAGAAACTCATATTATCCTCAAAGCAAAAAAATTTTTTTATCCTACAGTCTTATTTTATACAGGAAAAATGTGCGGTTCCCTTAGGATAGATATGTTTTTATTTTTCACAGAGCAAAAGATTACCATAATTTCTTACAATAAGGTGTTTAATTGAGAGTCAGAGAATAAATATAGGCTCCCTTTTATGTCAGAATATAGCACGGTTCCCGTAGGATAGGATAAGAATGGTATCCTTCAGAAACTGAGTATTTAAAAGGAGTTTCGTAAAAGTTCATGGATAAGCGTTTTAAGGAATTTTCCTCAAGAAAGATTGGTCTACCTTTTATCCAGGAAAAATGTACAGGCCCCTGGGCTAGATACGTTTTTATTTTTCATAGAGCAAAAAATCGTCATAATTGTACTCTTCCCGTGGGATAACAAGACAATTGTATCTTACAGGAACCTTGTATTTAATAGAAGTTTTGTTTAAGTACGTGAAATAGAGTTCTAGCGCATTATCCTTAAGAAGGCCTGATCTCTTTTTATCCAGGAAAAATGTACTACTCCCGTGGGATAGATATGTTTTTGTTTGTCTTAGAGCAAAGATTGACATGATTTTGCAATAGGGTAGTTGAAAGGTTAGAGAAAAATATAAATTATTAATTCGTATGTTAGAATAATGCACGGTTCTCAAAAAATAGCATAACAATTATTGTACTTATCCTGCAGTAATCGTGTTTTTAAAAAAGCTTTCCCTAAAGTTCGTAAAATAGCGTTTTAACACAATCATTCCAAAAAAGTTTAAATAAAAATTACAATTTCTACAGCAAAATATGATTTGTAGTTTAACATCCGATAACATCGGTAAATTAATAATGAAAATTTTTGAAACATTAAAACTTCTTTCATTGTTAATTTTTTAACATCTATAATGTTTAGAAATAAACGCGTTAAATTACTATTGAAAAATTTGAACTTGGTGAAAAACTCAGTTAAATATATAATACATTCAACATTTTCGAATTGTATTGCTACTTAAGGAACACAAGTATAGGTATTTTATAATAGATATTCATAAAACCGTATAGAACCAATAAGATAGCTCTTCTAGATAGCTATATATAGAATATCTTCCTGGAAAAGTAGTTTATCTGATTTTCATGAACTTTCTATGAATCAAAGATCTAGAAATATCTATCTGTCTTCTTTTGTTGATGGGATGAAAGTTTTCATTATTCAATCAGTATAATTTAGATACGCTCAGCGAAGCGGGCGGGGACCAGCTAGTGCCAATTATAAAATTTGAAATAATATTCTCGTAAATGAACCAACTGATCGATGCAGTCACGGCACGTTGCGGTCGTTGGAGTCAGTGAAGCCAGTGAATTCACGTGAATACAGAAAGTGGGATTCTGAAGTAACTTAATTTCATTGATAGAGGGCAGGCAAATAGTGATTCTCAATATTTATTATGCATGTTATGTATAAAACCATAATAATATCATAATATCTTTCAATTGAAGCATAAAAAATTAATTTAAATATATAAATATCAATTTAACCCATGTTTTTATTTTTTGAAAAATACATTTCTTCTGAATTTGAAATTAACTACTGATAATTGCAAAACTTTTATAATTACATACATCAACGTTTTTACAATGAATTTAATATATTTACTAATTCTAATTTTATTTCTATAAATATCTATTTCTGAAACAAAACGTATTCTTTAATAAACAATGATTTTTTTCATAATCATAAAGAGAACAATTTTCAAAATAGCATTAGGTAGATAACAATAATTATTTAGTTAATAAATATACCTAGCTTTTTATTTCTTTGTAAAACGCTAAATATTTTTTAAAAACTGGAAAAGAACAATTCTATTTTATTGTGTTTTTCTTAAATATGAATTATACTCAATTATTCTATTATAAAGAAACGAAAGAAATATTCTTTACGTATTGAGGAGCATCGAGAAGCTTATTCATAATGGGCAGTGTTAAACATGATGACTCATCATTGCGTCATACGACGCGAATGACGTCAACTGGGTCGGCATGTGATCATATTACGTCATCCTCTTGAAGGGCAAGGTATGCCGGGATGAGATGATATTCGCTAATCGGACTTTTTTAGAATTTAGACAAAAACTTCAAAATAATATTGTATTGAATTTTTATTTTACAAATAAATATAATTGTATCAATATTAAATTTTATTGTACCTATGTATGTAGTGAATAGATATGCTGTTAAATAAAAAGCAAAATGTCTTATCTATATTCAATCTACTCGAATAAAATTAAACACAAATAATAGGTACGACTAAATAGTAAATACCAGCGATAGGCATGGTATAAAGAGTAATGTAAATAATTTGAACCCCATTTTATAAGCAGAATGAATAAAACTGATAAGACATGTGGAAATTTCGTATTCAAGAAGTTGAAATACTTGTAGGACTTATAAGTACAACCAAACCAATTTTTATTTATATTTTATTAAATACTTAATTCTCATAGTGAAGGTTCTTTTATTAGTTTTAAAATATTTTATTTAAGGCAATTTATTTTAATAATATTGTTCCTAATACAATCCTTACTAAACATTGGTAGTTTCGTAAGAAATGTTATATATAAAATTACTAAATTAATTTTAATTTCTTATAATTAAATTATAGTCAAAGTATGCAACTATTAATAACTAAATTGTTTTTTTTTTAGATTTAAGCGTTTCAAAACAACAATACATAATTCTTATAGGTATACCCTTATATCCTATATAGTATGGAGAATATGGATATCTTATACGCTTCATATTCTATAGTTAACGATAACAGTCTTAAAATATATTGAAAAATATAACGGCAAATATATAAATAAGATTTCATTATAATACTTCATATAAACAGGATTTTCCAAACAGCTTTTAGACCCTAAATTCTATGACTTAAACTAATTTGAATTCTGCAGATAAATACTAAAAATTTAAGATTAAGATTAAAGAAAGTTAATTGATCACATTATTTAATACTGTTCTGCATAAAGACATTTTTTATTACTTAATATTGATAAAAACTGAAAAACAATTGTTCATTTATGGCATTTCATTGCCAATGAAATAATGTGTGATTAATTTTTTATGAGCCATGCAAATATCATGGAAAATTTTTATTGATATTTGATAGTTTGAAGTTTCAAAATTATAATTTATATTCAGTCATTTTTGGCGATTCTTTATCTTAACTTTGTGTTCATTGGTGTTTATCAACGAAAAGTAGCATAAAACTTTGAAATGCAATAGTTTTCAAGACTTTTAAGTTTTAAGTCGTCTTGATTTAAAAACTAGCATTGTTTTGAGGAGGTAGTAAATACAAGTTCTGTTAACAGAAAATCTACCAAATTATCTCAACCATTGTCTCAAGATTGCTAAGTGTGATTGTTTCAAATTTACGATATTATAATATTTTACTAAAATATCTTTATTATTTATTTAATTTTACTTATTTTTACGTGGGTAGTTTTTATAAAAAAAGAAGCAATTACTATTTATATTTAAATTACACTTTTGCAATATCTTCGTTATAATTTCTAATTAAAATATACAAAATTGTTGATATACCTACAAATGTATAGCATATGTTTATATATAGGTATATAGATATCACAAGTATCAAATTATTTATTAAACCTAGAAAAACTTTATTATTTGTGGTATGATTATTGTATATCTATAGCGCCTACTCGAAAAAAATATAAACATATTATGTCACACAATATAATATACATAACACAATTTACAACTAACTATATAAATGCGTGAACATAAACATACCTAGATCTAGGGCAGCGATCGGGAAACCGGGGCTTATTACCCCAAATGGGGTAAGAATGAAATTTTTGGGGGTAATAAGGAATTTGTTTTCTAAAATTGCTTTTTTAAAACTGTTTCTTTATAAACGTGTTAGTATTTTTACAAACCATTCTTTAAAATTAAATAAAAAAGCTCCAATTTTAAAATTATTGCATCAAAAATGAAGCAGCATCATTTCTCCAAAACCTAAAGGGGAAAGTTTTCATTTAATTTTTGTGTTGCTTGTTTTAATATGAAAGTTTTATTTTGTTTGTCTATAACATGTTTACTATTTTCATGTAGCTTTTTTATTCTCCGTGTAAATCAATTGAATAAAAAATGTTTCGTTTACATGTACATCTCCTTTTCAAAACGAGAGGGTTATATCAAGTTACGCAAAATATTTTGTGGTAATGGTTAAATTAGTTCCCCGACCGCTGATCGAAAACAAATTTTGAAAAGTACCCTTTCTAATGCTTTCTCAATGCAAATTGATTCATTATAAAAACGAAATATTGCCCCAGACACTAATAGTCAACTACAGCATTGGTTATATAGTCCGTTAAAATGTTAAAATAAGAAGTCATACATTTTACTTGAATTTGAGATAGACACATTACTACACAGTAAAATACTCAATACTCATATACTGATATATTTCTAGATAGCAGTACTCATGATCCAGGGATTAGTAGTTATCTTTCCCTGCCCCTTCCCCTTGATACGTATATATGTGCCTGAGACAATAAACAATAAAAAAAATTAAAAAAATATATTTAAAAATAAATATCAATCTTTCAATTTTGTAACCCACATAAGACCTCCTCTAGTCGAAAAATGGCCTGGCAAAGTCGAAACAATTAAATGTAAAAAATGTTGTAGATAAGTTTTAGATGTTTTAAATGTTTTAGCTACATCTATCGATATATGTTCTGAAGTAACAATACGTAAATATAATGTTTTTATTCGTCTATCAAAAATTGACGAAACAGTCAAACTATATAAGTAGGTACAAACAAAGAAAGTAAACTTACAAAAACTTTATTGAATAGAAACGAATTCTATTAACATTAAGCTCTGTATTATAATTAAAGGTCAATCGAGTAATAGCTAATAGGATTTTCATATCATTATTGTTGGTTCATTATTTTCATAATTTGAGATTTCACTGAATTACAATAATTTATTCTAATTGTCAGCTATTTTTTAAACTTAATTAAATAAAAGTTTATAAGGATATTTCTATAATCATTGTATGTAAATTTAAATATCTTATTGAATCAATATAGCTTCAAATACTTTGTATAATTTTGTTGTTAACAAAACCTAAGAGAGGATGTAATTTTTCTTGTGACTATTTATTCAGTAAAACGATACCTACAGCAAAGTTGCCAAAAAATATTTATTCCAGATAGATATTTATTCCAACCAAATCAAATTATTCGACCTGCAAATTATCTTGATTATTTAAAAATGCTGCAGGACATACCACATGCAACTAAATTCAAACTTACAAACAAGATATTAATAACTTAACTTTGTTTCTGTTCGTTCAGTTTTAAAATCCGCCGATTATTGGTTAGTATTAGAGCAAAGATTTGCATAATTAGATTCGTGACTAAGTTTTCATTCCAATTTTAACAATTTTAGTTTGCAATATACGTATAGTTTTCGAATCAACACACTATAAGATTACTTATTAAATGGGGTTTATTTTGTATTTAATAAAAAATTACGAAATATTGATCTTCATTTTTAAAAATTATAGAATTAATAAGTGGGTTTATAAATAACTAGCTGATCCCCGCCCGCTTCGCTGGACATTGAGCTAAATTGAACTGATTAATTAATAGAAACCGTCATAGCAAAGTATAAAAAAATCATTACAGTTATGTTGACATAAAAAGATAGTAAATTTTGTAAAGATGGGTAGATGGAAATTTTATTTTGGATAGGATTTGAGTAAAATCCGTTTTTAGTATGCGTCTACATGGTAAGAGGAGTAACTATGTTGAATTTCAAGTCGATCGGACCTATAGTTTCAGAGATATCGTGATAAGTCAGTGATCGTTTTTCGCTTATACATATATATATATATATATATAGATTACATAGATGACAAGAAACAAATCAATCGTTATTTTTTAATTTTCGTTGTTTTTATGACTTTATTTGCTAGTGCAATATATCCCAGATGAACTTGGACTTTCTTAATTGCTCTACACTTTTCCAATAACTTTCTTTTCAATCACTTCCTGTGTTTAATCCCTAATCTGTTACCCAATTGTTGAACTCCTTCTTGTTATACAACTTTTCTCAAAATTTCCACAAGCTTAATTTCGATGAAGAATGATGAAAATAAAGTTTTTGAAACTAGAGCATTTCTAGATTTAATTTAATTAAATAATTTCGAATTCTACTTTTTAGTGCATTTGAGAAGAAGCGCTTTTTTTATTCTCATGTAAAAAAGCCTGTTGTTTGTCCTGCGTTTTCTTCACTAAATGCTTGTACTACGCAAGTTCTTATGAACCTCATCCAATCTAGTATTTCAACCACCAAATAACCAAATAAACCAAGGCCCTTTTTAAATATTAAAGGAAAATTTTTACACCTTAATTCTCTTTCTACACGATTTCCAAACAATTCGAATAAAAAAAATGGCTAAATGGAAAAATTGAATTCCTAACATATTGAAAATCGTGTAAAAAACAAAGCAATTCGTGTAAAAAGAAATTTTTTACACGAAAAAAGAAAAGGGTAAAGAAATAGGTACGCGTTTACCAACCATATCTATTTAGAATCCTGTTCGTATATACGATAAATATTATATATATAGTATATACGAAAAAGTATTGAACACTAATCATTCATGAATATCTACTCTTTGTAGCTTCTTACGAAGTAAATAAATTCATTATTCTTGGTTCAATAAGAAAAAAAAACGCATTAAACGAAAAAAAGTAATCTTACAGTGAATACACCACAATTTATACTAAAATCTAAAATTCGGTCGCATGCTTGCTACACTCATAATGTAGCTTAATTATTTATATTTCAAATTAAAGTTCTTTTTTCTGTGCATGATGATATAAGAGTGCCAATCTTAAAGTGCCCGCAAATATGCGAAATTTGCAAAAAGTGAAAGATAAAGTAAATTAATGATAACGTGAGAGAGCGCACGACAACATTTTTCAGAAAAAATAGTGAATACCATCCTTGCGAGTTTTTAAACCCTTTGCGTGCCTCAATAGATCGAGATAAAACTTATAACGCAAACACTCACTGTTCTTGTCTGACAAATGTCGCAGCGCGTTAACACTTCCTCTCTTTATCTCATCTTTAACGGCTATTTTCGCTCATTTGCGGGCACTTTTATATTAGCATCCTTATATCATCATGCACAGAAAAAAAAACTTTAATTTGATATATAAATGATTAAGCTACATTATGACATTATGAGTGTAGCAATCATTCGGTCGGATCTTAAGCTGTAATTAGTATCATAGAATCAGGATTTCGATTTTTTTTTCTTTAATTTCGCGTCAACATTTCTGTCGATTTCGATTTGTTTTTAATTTTTTTTTTTTTTTGTAAATTAAGGAATATTCTAGTGAATTTTCGTTTGTTTGTGTTTGTGATCATTTTAGTTTACCTCTCAAACAACCTTAAGCCATTTGCCATAGTGACGATACTTGAGGTAAATCCATACCTGATCTTGAGTAATCTTTGATTTCTTAGTTTCGTAAAAGGAATTTTGATATTTATATTTTTCTTGGTTTGTAATTAAATTAGTCACTACCTATACAAATGTCCTTTGAATTTTAGTAGATATTCTTAAAGGTAAGATTTATTTAATTTGCATCATCATATTTTAATGAAAAACTTACGTCATAGGTAGAGAAATAAAGTAACACTATCCTGAAGACATACTTAACTTAATGACAAATAAAGTTTAATATCAAATTTTATATACCAATCAATCTAAGTATTTCAAAGTATTAACATATACAAACACGGACTAATTATACGAGTAAATGTCTCTAAGTTAAGTAAATGTCTAAAGGAATATTAAAATAAGGCAAAAATTAAACGATTCTTTGGTAAATTTAATAAGCTTTTAGAGAGATTTTATATTTTTCTAATTAATAGTTATGTCCAAATTTTTTAATGTCGCCAAAATAAAACCTAATTATTTTTATCTAAAATAATACCAAATATTACTTAAATCGCTTTTTTTAATAAGTATAAATGCATGTTTATCTACACCTTTTATTAAAGCGAGTTCCTATATATTCCATTATATAGTTATCTACATATGTAAAAACGCGATAAGAATTCTAATTGTTTTATGGCTATTGATATGCACACGATTCATAATTCTATGTCACGGACAAAAGTGTTTACTGCTTTTAATCTTCTAGTCCAGAATACAAAGCAACTTTTTCAACATTTTCTTCCTTTCCTTGAACAAATTCATTTTTATGGCCATGGAATTGGTTTCGTTATTTTTGTATTAAATTACCACTAAGTAAAGTATTTCCTTGTTTTCTACAACCTTTTAATTATTTTAAATAAACATTAATTTGGTAAAATATTAATAAAATTTAATTGTTATTGTGATATTGACTTAATTTGATTTCCAAATTGTTGTTGTATCGTTTTATTCAATAAAGTGTTATATTTTGAATCATTTGGACGTTATCATATATGCGTCACACTGAGGTTTATCTAATAATTAGGAACAATATTCATGTCGACCTTGGCGCTAACAAATAACTAATAGGCTTAAAGCATAATTTTATTCCAAATAAAATGGATAAGTATTTAAAAGAATATATAAAGTTCACTTTTGATACGGCATTAAAACAGCTTAATTATTATCAAAATGTTTCTTAAAACTTGACTATATACCTATATAAAAACTGACAATGAGTTATTGAATAAATTATTTTCTGTTGAATACTTTTACGTCTAATGACGTCAGCAATGATGTATATTTTAAATTCCTTGAATTCGTTTGCAAAAATTAACTTATATTAATGCTGAGAGATTTTGAGTGGAAAAAAAGTAGCTATTTTTTAGATTTCGATATGCTATTTGGGTTAGGCTGATAAGTTTTAGTTTAAATAATAATTAGATAAAAATTTTGAAATTAAAAATATAAGTTTATAAACTGACATAATTAATGACGTTTATTTATCTTTACTCCAATTTATCTGTGAGTAAAAACGTAGTATTTTGTTAAATATAATAGATAAATGCTTTATTATTTTTAACTACACTCCATATTTTTAAGCTTAAGACGATGTTGGCCAATGTTTTCAAATAACTAATAAAGTATTAACTTAAACAATACCGTACTAAAAGAATCACTGTTTAATATTTCTTAAAAATAAAACAACACTGCATTTTTAAAGTCGATAAGTAATGTCCCATTAGAAAGCCATTAGAGTATTGTTACTGATACCAAAACCCATTCCAGCATTATTTTCTCAACATTACTTGACATTATTAACTTTTAATTGAACCCTAATCATTTTGTACTTTTTTTATTTACATACTATAATTTGTATCAATAAGTATATACCTAAGTAAAACATATTCTCATACAAACTACCTTTAATTTTACTAATAATCCTAAAATCAATTTTAAGAGCAAATAAACCCTACCTATAATGGCATATTTACAATACTTAATACCTTTAACATACTGAAATTAAATAAATTATGGAGCAATACTTATGAGTAGATACATAAAATCGTTTTATTAAACTGTGTATCATGAGTTTTCTTTTTTTTTTATTAAGGACGTTCGAAAATTGTAAAAGAAAGCAAAGTGGAATGTTAACAGTATCAAATTTTACTCCGAAAATTAGGGAAGAGGCCAAATTGGATATCTTTCGTAGCTTTCGTTATAGGGGAAAGTTGGGTATTTGAGAACAGCGGCTAATTAAAAACAGTTAAATTTTAATTATTTCTTTATTTAAAAAAAAATTTATTAGTGTTTGAATTGACAAGTGTGTGCTTTATCGTTCCTGACAGAAAAAAATATTTAAATTGGCGTTCGCATACTGTCACGGTAAGTAAATAATTAAAATTTGATCTTTTGTTACAATTTTTGCCGTATGTAAAAATCTTTGAAAAAATTATTTTTTGACCTTTAGTGCGTATTTTTTTGTTATTATCTTTTATTTACAATTCATTTATTAGTTTTATGTGGCTATTTAAGTTAAATGAAGAAACTATTTTAAGTATCAAGCATTTTAATATGAATTGCCTAAATCGGGTAATTTGGAACGATTTTCGCGGGGTAAATGTGGACGTTTCTTATTAATATGTAAGAAATTAATTATTTTACAATTTTTTCGAAAAATTTTCTTATTTTAAACTCTGATGCAACGTTTTGTTTTGTTGACTTGTTGTTGTTGTTGTTGTTGTTTTGTTTGATCAATTTTTAGATGCTTTAGATGCCCAGAAATTACACAAGAAAAACAACACCGCGGTACACAATTGAAAATCTCCAACGCGCGAGACATGATGTGAGATGTCGACGACTTTCTTTAAGCAAAGCAGCAACAAAATACGGAGTATCAAAATCAACATTATTTCGGCAAGTGCATCTAGAAGAATTTAAGAAACCGAAAAAAGGACGACACCCTGTCTTCAATCATAGCCACGAAAATCAATTGGAAAAATACATCCTCGATTGTTGCGAGACTTTTTACGGCATAACACCTAGATCACTACGAAAGATTGCCTTTACATTTGCTGAAGCCAACAAATTGAGCCATAAATTTAACCAAGAATCTCAGATTGCTGGTAAAGACTGGTACTATTCATTCATGTCTTGACATCCCTCCATCAGTCTACGAACTCCAGAAGCAACATCACTTAACCGAATTCAAGCGTTCAATGCTACCGAAATTAAACTGTTTTTCGATCAACTAGAAGCCCTCCAACGCAAATACAATTTTCCTAGTCACCGTATATTCAACATTGATGAAACCGGTATCAATACTGTTCAACGGAATTCGAAAATATTGGCGCCAAAAGGTTTGAAGCAAGTTGGAAAAGCGACAAGCGCTGAGCGCGGTATCACCACTACCGTTGTTTGTGCGATAAGTGCAAACGGTATATATGTACCTCCAATGTTTATCTTCAAAAGAAGGCGTATGTGTGACCTGTTGCTGAATGGCGTTAATAACGATATGATTGGCACGGTTTCTGATTCTTGTTGGATAAATGAGTCCATATTCGTTGATTACCTACAGCACTTCATTAATTTTGCTAAACCTACCGAGGACGAGCCAGTCTTGATAATACTAGATAATCACGAAAGTCACATTAGCTTGGGGGCATACACGCTTTTTGGAGAACACAATCTTCATGTTCTTTCCTTAACGCCTCATGTATCACATAAAATGCAACCGCTGGACTTAACTTTTTTCAGTGCACTGAAATGTGCATACAATCGACAGTGTGAGCTCTACATGGTTAACAATCCTGGCAAACGGATCACCCAATACAAAGTGGCCGAGCTGTTTACTAATGCGTACAACACGACAGCCAACATAAGCAAAGCGATCAATGGTTTTAGAGTGGCTGGAATTCATCCCATCGATACGGACAAGTTTAACGAATGCTTCGCAAATATGCCTTTTATTGATAAATTCAACACTGCTGACAGTCATACACACTTTTCTTGCTCCGTTAACTCCTGTGCTCTTCTCTGACATAGCCAACGTGCCTAAATAGTGATAACTCCTAAAATAGAAACTTTACAACGAAGAAAAAGAAAACATTCTCAAATTTTATCCAGCACTCCCATAAGACATCAATTAGAGGAAAAACAAAAACGGCAAACTGCAAAAAAAAATAAAAATATTCAACAACGAAGAAGTACAACGAACCCACCATCAGTCAACAATACAGCGGTCGTTAGAAATTTGAAAACGTTGTTCGAGGAAAGTGACGGCGTGGACTATTATTGCATATTCTGCACGGAAAAATATGAATCGCCTCCTAAAGAAGACTGGATTATGTGTACCAAATGTAATAAATGGGCCCATGACGCATGTACGAACGGTCAATACATGTGTAATAATTACGTCTGTGATTTGTGTGAAACATAGTTGTTAAACTAGGGTTAATCATTACAATTTAGTTATATATATTATCATTACCCAATGCAGTTTCTATTTCCTCCGTGGATTGATTTCAATTACCCCACACACTACCGGGGAAAAAGGAATGGCAATAGTTTTTATATTCTATATTTTTGTTATTTTAATGTTAATTTAAAAAAGTTTTGTTATCAAATTATTAAAGTAGATAAGTTAAAGTTTATGTTATAGCAAAAGTTTACTAAAATTGTTATTTTATATTATTAATTAGGATAATTTAAAGCTTATTGTTCTCAAATACCCCACTTTCCCCTACATTCAATACATTTCAAGATAACTTAAGGCCCAATTCTAAAGTCTTGCTCAGGGCCTAAAAAAGATTAGTTACGGCTCTGATAGTCATTGCCTATTTCATATAACATTAAATGTATGAAATAATTGGTAATTAAGTTTCACTCTTCATCACTTAAGAAATGAGAATTCACCCTACTTGCATATTCAATAATGAGTTACACTTTACAAAATGATACTCCTAATAATTATTATTTTTATAAGGTTTCTATATGTTCATTTTCTTCTCTTATTGAAAATTGTTATCCCCCTACACCCGGCAAATCTTGATACGACCTACTCAACACATGTTCTAAAATCATTCCATTACCTAGTCATTGATTATTTTTTTTAAATTGTATTCGTAATGCAATTACGAATAAATAAATAATACACTTTTTCCTACACTTGTAACCATATAGGTACATGGTTCATATAAAATTTAAACCAAAATTCATTGCAATCATTGTTCTCTAATAATAAAAAAAACTCAAAATGTATTTACAATGTTAGGTTTGTATACTTATACATATATATTCTTACTAAAAGTTAAAATAGTTTTCTTTTATCTACGTCATAAAATTTTTATTTTTCGTTCTGAAGATAAGTTATATTTAGAACTGAATTGGGTTCTTATAAATCAGCATACACAAATTTGCATTATAGTAAAAGCATTTACGTCATTGTCATTCATTATACATTATATTTTCTTTTCAAAACAAATCGAGCATTGGTTTTATTTTGAAAAAAAAATAAGGTAAGTAATATATATATATATATATATAAATTGAATTGTTCGATAGAGTGCGAAATAAGTTTTTGCTGAGAAAAAAAATAAAATTAAACTCCGAAAATCAATTACGATTTTATTTTAGGAAAACATGAATTGCATTGATTTGTTTTGATTTGTTCAATTACATAATTATTCATTATGTAATTAGTAGCAAAGCTAATTACTGGTAGATGGCATGATTCTAATAAAATAAAAGGTGAAGGAGGCTTGTGTCTGATGACCTAAGATTGTACGAACAATAAGACTTAAAGAGACAAATATTTAGTAATATCCTACAAAAAAAAAAACGCTCATCGACATAGGTTTATAGTGAATTTACAGTATGGATACGATATTTTAAATACTAGCTGATCAAAAGCTCTTTATAACTGAATGAATAACTACCTGTCAATGAACCAATTTCAATTCTTGTAAAATATACCATAGTGTGAAGAATGAATTACATAAGTTCTCAAATTAACATTAATTGTTCTTTTTTATCATTTTAGAGTTGTTATTTTTGTCAATACTCGACAAATCAATCAAATATTCTCATTACATTATTCTGTTTAGGGATTCATCAGAACAAAAAGTTTAAATTTCTTAAAATAATTTTTTTTTTTTTTTTTTTTTTTTTTTTGGTGTTTTAAGTCGCTTTAACAGCTATGGTCATATCACGACTATCTAAACACAGAAAATTTCTGTTGGTCAATTGTAATCTTAAGTTTTAGGATCTTAATTCTAGGATTCAATGGGAATCGAACCCGTGCCACTTGACGCATGAAGTGGAGAGAACTACTCCTCTAGCCACTGCGCCAATAGGTGGCCCTTAAAATAAATTGTACTTTATATTTTAACCTGTAATTTAAATTACTTATGAA
The DNA here is from genome assembly GCA_958496155.1 of Sisyra nigra. Classification (NCBI taxonomy): domain Eukaryota; kingdom Metazoa; phylum Arthropoda; class Insecta; order Neuroptera; family Sisyridae; genus Sisyra; species Sisyra nigra. The sequence goes on from OY292314.1 coordinate 16,255,243, forward strand.
GTCAATGCTTGACTTGTTTTGAGTTCTACATTGATATGAAGCTCTACAAATTTAAATCTTTTACTTAAAATGGGCTTGATTGCAAGCTAAATTTCAGTCAAGTAACTTTAAAATTAAATCAAGTAGGACGTCCAAACAGGCAAAAATCGCACAAAAAACTTAGTACGGGAACTGCTTCTGCTAGGCAGAATGCTGAACCTGAAATAAGCAAAACTCCTTGTACAACAGGGATACATGAACAGAACAGGAGTACAATAAGCCTAAGGCTGTAGAGCGGGAGGAACGAACCCTAATCTGGTTTTCTGCTAATAAGAAAAAAAGTCAAGTAGTGATTCTCTAATTCTACAAGTATTACCTACACTTTTGTTATTTGTAAGGTAGATACTAATTATTACTTGATATCCTCAATTCAAGAAATAATATCGTGTATATATTACTATAGATTATTTCTTTTTCTTTTGTTATTGTATGAAAAACATATTTAAAACATAGTTAACATAAAAGAACTAATTGTGGTATTTTAATCGTTAATTCCATTCGCGTCATAAGTTTAAAAAAATTATAATAATTTTATCATCAATTTTTCACAGCTTTAAAAAGAACAGTAACGTTTCATTCAATTAGTATTTACGTCTTATAATTGATTTCAATAAATGCCATTTCCAGTTGCACGAACAATAATTGAAACGTTCAACAATATTGACAACCAATTTCACCCAATAATGACTTCAAATTAATGTTTTCTACAGTCGCATAAATGAATTTGCAAAGATAAAATTGGTCATAACCAAATCAAGTATTGAATCTTCCAATAGATAAATATAATGATTTTCAAAATTCTAAGATATTTAAAAAATATTTTTTGAGTAGAAAATTTAAATTTTATTCGTAAAATATTTAACAGTAATATAGATAATATATGTAAGTATGATATAGGCTTAATTTAGGTATTTATAAAAAAACGATCACATTTACAAGAAATTTAATTCTAATTTGTAATGGCGTACACACAAAATCGATTAATTTTTAAATAAAAACAAAAGAGAAAACATTACGAAATGCACAAAAATTAGTTTAAATTTTAAATAAATTAAGATATTTCCAAATTTAGGTTTACGTCAAATCTTTAATTTATAAATATTGTGAAATGAAAAAAAAGTACTTGAGAGTTAAAAGACTGCTGCATTTTGTAAAGAAAGACGTTAAAGTTATTTTTAAAAAAATACAAAATTTAATCTAAGAGTTGAAAATTGAGTTTGATTGAATTTTACTTTAGTACTATGGTGTAAGAATTAAAAGACTTTGCACCTTCTGATCCCTCCATTTAACATTAATTTGCATATTAATTTCCGTTTTTATGCTGAAGAAATTACCTTTATTGTTCCTAAAGGTAAAAATTATTGTTTGATATTTTCAAGCATGAAACAAAGGTGATAATCAGTGACCTTTAATGAATAAAATCTAAATACTCAATACGTTATAAAATATAAACTATGTTGAGAAATATTGTTGGATTTCAAATCTATCTTTTCAATGTTATTAATAAAATGAAAAAAAAAACATTTGTGATATAGTTCTATTTATTTAAACATTTATTAATTAATTGACTGTCTAGCATTTATTACTAGGTATTAATTATATAATTATAATTATAAAACAAACATAGTATTCAAATACTTAATAAGTTTCTTTTCTCCATGAGTCACTAAAAATATAATCTTTAAATCTACTTAAACGCCATACAAATTCTAATTTGTTCTCAATTATTTAGAATTTCATACAATAATCTCTTTTTTTAGAATACGACTACATATTCAATCAATTGACGTCAATGGAATAAGCTACAATATAAATTAAAATTAATTTTTTCTCACTTTTTCAAATTTTATTAAACTCAAACCCTTATAAAATGGGAGAGGAAAAATAGGTTCAAAAAAAATAAAAGCCTATAAATCTATTGAGATTGTTTTTTTTTTTTTTTGATTTGCTAAGAACACTTTCAAGTGGATATCACTGCTTGAACGACACTTTACTGAATACGAAGGCAATTCTTTAATTATTGTTAATATTTTTTTAATGTACTTAACAATTTCTTTTAAAGTTGTATTGAAACTCGTATGTGCCAAATATTATAAATATAAACTGCAGAATTTCTGTTGTACTTTGCAAGTATAACTAAGGCATAATTGCATACTGAGGTTGTCCCATGTGATGGGTTCAAAAAATCGATTTTTTGGTAGGTATATAAATTGTTTCCTTCTTGTTAAAGGTTGGCTGGTAAAGTTATATTTTAAAAAAATCTTAGTCGTAATAATATAGATTGATGGTAAGTTAAGATTTTCAAAGTTTTAACCGTACTTGAAACTTAGAACACGTTTTTGTCAAAACTGTGTTTTTCAAACTTTGCTCCGTCATAGCTAGAGAACGGTTCAAACAATTCCCTTGAAAATTAGGCAGACTCAGCACATTTAAACGCATAGAATGACTTAAAATCATCTAAAAATTCTGAGGTCATATTTCTATTTTTTTCGTAACAAAAAAGTACAAAAAAATCATAAAATTTGAAAAAAATTTTCAGCAGTTTGCCAATAATCCAATTTTCAATATTTTCAACTGATTTTAGGTCATTTCCTGCATTTAGATTTCTAGATTAAAATGCTGTTTTCTTTTTTTTTTTTTCAGATAAGCCAATCAGTCAAAATCGTGGAGGAAGTTGGCATCCTTTTTTTCGAAGGGAGTGTCTTCAGAGTGATATTACTTATAACTGATTTTATATAATCTTAAAATAGTAATAAATAAACGAAAAAAAAAAACTCAAAGTGCTATCTTTTTACTGTGCGTCAAAAAAAAAAATACCCAAAAATTCTTGAATAACAGGCCGTCACACGGGGCGACCCCCCTAAACATGTTCTTATTTTATGAATTCGATTAATTTTTACAAATTTAAAAAGCATAATAAGGAATTGTAAGTTAATGCCTATTTTTTCATAATCTTAATTTTAAATTTAATAAATAACTAGCGGCTACCCGTGACTTCGTTAACCTAAAATTTTACAAAAAAAAAAGTTAAACAGAGCTCTTTGTTAAAAACTAATACTAAGTCCGAGTAACCACATGAATCAATATACCGCAAAATATAGGATAACTCTTGATTTAATTATAAAAATGAAACCATGACTCAATGAACTCAATCGCAATCTTCCTTGCGTAAAAAATTAAAATTGATACTGCAGTAAAACAATATACTTAATGAAAATTGAAAAAATGCTATAAGCTAAAAAACCTCAATAAAGAAATACATGCATTCTAATACTAATAAATCTTACTACTAAGTCTAAAAACAAAAGGGTTATCGTACAAACGTAGGTACAAAAAACAACATCGAAAAGAAAGCGTTAAAAAACTATTCGAACTACCTATTGGCGCAGTGGTTAGAGCAGTAGTTCTCTCCACTTCATGCACCAAGTGGTACGGGTTCGATCCCTGTTGAATCCTAGACTTATTGTTAATTAAGATCCTAGACCTAAGATTAAAATTGACCAACAGAAATTTTCTGTGTTTAGACATTCGTGATATGACCTTGGATGTTAAAGCGATTTAAAACACCCCAAAAAATATACGTATAAAGTGTTTCAGTACGTTATGGTAGGTAGAAAAATTCATTTAAAAATATTAATTAATGCACCAGTGAAATAATTTCTTTAGGGGATGCTATTTTTTAAATTTTTTTTCAACATATACATAAAATAATTAAGAAACAACAAAAGCAAAGGTTCTTAATATTTACATGGAAATTGATTTGGCAATTGAAAAGGCAAGTATTCAATTTCCCAGGCTGCAAGATTTGACGACGGATTCTTATAGATCTCGCTAAAATAAATCGAAAATGGATAATACAATTTTTCGAATCTTCGCTTAGTTTTCTATTGAATTTTTAAAGTTGCATCGACAGCGTCGAAGTTGGTTAAAAACAACGCAATGGTCATGTCTAGTTTGCTATTTTCTTTTAAAAAATAAGTTGAGATGTAATTCTTTTTTAGGGTCTTTGCCCCCAAACCCTCACCGGAGGCTGCACTTTGGGGGCTACTTCGAAGATAACTGCGAGCAACTGTCCAAACTTGGTAGTTCTCGAAAACTCAGTAAAGTACCTACTCTTCATTTACGTTATATTTTGGCGAGATCTATAAGGATCCGTTGTCAAATTTTGGCGCCCGAGAAACTGCAATATAGGTACCCAGACTTAAAAATGCAAAACTGTCAACCGCCTTTTTTTACTACTTTAGGGTGGAATTTCGAAAAATCCTTTCTGAGTGGGAACTACGATCCATTAAGGAATAACACTTTGGAAATACATGTTTGTATCTTTGGTTTAGCTCAGCGGTGGGGGAACTTTTTTAACCATTACCTATCCCAAAATATTTTTGCCTAAGTCGATATTATATTCCTCATTTTTAAAAGGAGATAATCAATGTAAATGTAAATTAAACATTATTTATTGCATTAATTTACATGGAAAATAAAAAAAGTTGTATGAAAATAGTAAGTACCTACATACGTAATAGATAAATAAAATTGAATTGTCATATTGAAACAAAAAATAAAATTTAATTTTTTACCCATTTGGGGCAATTTACCCCGGTTCCTCGACCGCTAGTTTAGCCGCTAGCACAGTGATCGCAATTACGTGGCACACGTGTCAGGATTGGCACGCTTCAAAATTTTGCTGGCACACGTGATAAAAATATGAAAATGTTTTTTAAATGAAACTAAAATTAATTGAAAATGACTAAAAAATTAGAAACAAATTATGAAAAATTTAAATATTTTCCAAATTTATTTTTTTTTTAATTGAATTGTTATCACTGAACGGTTATTATTTTGTATAATACAAAGGAGTTAATTTTAAAATAAACAATTTTTTCAAAATGAAATCAGACTGAAAATTATGAAGGAAATCAATTTTAAATCTTATTAAGTAAAATGTAGAAAAAAAACACAAAACACGTTATCTAGGATTCAACAATAATATCGTGCCTCTCTATCGCGTTCTCGCTTGCACGCACAGGCCCAAATGGAACGTGCCACTGTTTCAGACTGGCTGTCGTAGTTCATCAATTTATAAGACGTTATCACGTCAAAAGATCTCATACTGGACAACAGTAGAAAAAATATTCTTCCTTACTAATTTAAGTAAACTTTTATTTATTGTTTAATTTTTCTTTGTTTATTGCTTATTATGTTTTCTTTTGTATGTATTTCTTTATATATTTATATTTAAATATAAGTTAAAAAAGTATTTAAACTAAATAAATAAAAATTAATATAAAAACGAATAAGTACTAATTTATTACTTACATTTCCATACTATTTTATTTTATGGAATAGATTCGGCACGCCGAAATAATGGTATGAGGAAAATCATCTTTTTTGGCACGATATCTAAAATTTAATTGCGACCACCACTATGACAGCTAGCATGTCCGCCAGTCAATTTACTCTTTTATATATTAAGATCAGTGGCGGAACTACCATATCGCAAGACCCAGGGAGCGGGGGGGGGGTCAAAGCTTGGGGGCCCGAAAATTTTGAAAAAATTAGTACTAGTGGTTCTGCAGAGAGGGTGCAGCAAAAAAGAGAAATTGAAAAAGGAACAGGAACAGGAACGTTTAGCAAAAATACCAATATTATCCCGTTTTCTTATATCGTTGGCTACGGTCACAGAAAATCAAAGTATGTACTTCTAAAGATAAACAAAGTGTTTGAACAAGTTTATAGCGAAAAAATTAATCCAACTAACTTAATACTAAAAAATCACGGTACAACTACACCTAGAGATGAAGGGCAATTTAAACATGTTGATAGCAGAAGCAGTATGGCAATTAATTTGAATAACGATGAAAATACCATGGATTTCGACCAAGATGTTAAAGGCTATTAAGAAACTGTCGTTATTCTTAACGGATAATGCTAGTTTTCAAAACAAAATATTACACCTGATATGAAAAAAATTATAATATCTGCTAACTCCACTAGACCTCAAGGGCCTTTTAAGAAGGACCTTTTGCAAGAAAATCGGTGCTAAATTAAAATATGGTATATAGATACGAAAAGCAAAAATTCATACAAGGTTGGGGATCGTTCTAATTTTTTTTGTGGGAGGGCCTAAAATTTGTAATTCCGCCACTGATTAAGATTATCATTCTATTATTCAATTTAAAACAGTAAGAATACAGTTTTTTTATAATTCAGTCTATATCTTACCATAATTTAATTCTTAATATTTTATTCGAATTTAAATTAAATGTTATGGATATAATTAATTCTAAACGATAGATTACTTTTTTTCAACAGGAGAAATGTTTGTCTAGATATGCTAGTTGAATATTGGGGGATATTAAATGTGATTTATATGATTTATATAGCAAAAAGTACATATCGTTATAAAATTTGTATACTTGTTGAGGAAAAGTATAGTCGACGCCACCTAGTGATCATAGCAAAGTCAAATCGTTTTGGTATTTGTGAGTGTGTTGGGGGGGTGTCGCGCGGCAGAGGGTAAGGGACGGGTGAGCAGCAGCATTTGAGCTACCGCCATATTGGAGTGTGACGCTTAGTTGGCGCACTTCTGTTGTGGTCTTGGTCTGTGACGACGGCCCCAGATATTTTGACGTGGCTACTACGTACGAAACCGTTTACCCACTCCGATTGCAGCAAACTTGGTGACGAGAAATACGTAACTCAACTGGTAAGTACTCAACTCAAGAATAATAACACGCCAACATGGACCGTGGGAACCCCTTTAAAGGGTAGTGATTAGTGATCTTCTGGAAATTACTTATCATATTATGCGATTAGTTCGATTATATTACGAAAATTTATTGAATATGGCGTCTTATTCAGTGAGTGTGTGTAAAATTAGAAATAAGACATGGCATTTAGCCCTAATATGGAAATCGTTCAGTGAATTACACTTGTGACATATATTTGTTCGTATTGTGCACTGTCATCGAACGCAATGCTTGGTATGCTTATTTCAAAAATGTTCCAGGTTTTTTTTTCTATAAACGAAATGTCACCTTGTTCTACGATCAAAAATTTACGTTCTTCATCCTACTAAGTTGGCATTACTGATTGTTATGATTTAATTATGAAATTTTGTCTTATGATATTAGAAAAAAATTCAATAACCTCAACAAAAAAATAATAATAGTAGCATACCATTAGTAGGACAATTAGGAAATATGTTGAAACGAATTGAAGTATCGTTGGACTAGTTTTAAATATCTTAAACACTAACAATTGAAATCGATTCATTTATAACGCTAATGAATGATATTTTATGTGTGTGAAGGGCGCAGGGTGCCTGGGCTATGGACAGCATGGTTGAAGAGAATGGGAGCGTGAACTCCGCACAGGACCCGTTGGCTCAGTCTCCGGAGAGTAATAACACGTTGCCGATTGTTTCTTCGGTACAGAGTTCTTCGCAGCAGCATCATTTGGTGGCTGCTACTAACATTGTGCATCTCACGTTACCCAATCATACGCAGGCACAGGTAGAGGCCAACAGTTTGAGGGCCCTTCATGTGCATGCGTTTCTACAAAATCAAAAAAAATATATTTTTTTTAATTTTTGTTATAATTTTTGTTTTTGTTCATACGCAGGTACACGCCAAGGTTTCCATCGTGAAACCTTCATGTGCATGCGTTTTCACAAATTTTGCTTTTTTACTACAATTTTATTTTTTAAATATAAAATCAATTTTTATTTCTCACAATTGGGAGTGATGTGCAAAATGATTTCTATTATTTATTTATTATTTTAATTACCTAAGAGCATGTTTTAAAAAGTCGTTATTTTGTATTTATTATTTACGTATTTCGTAAAAAATTTAAAGAATTTGTGAATGTACTCCTTGCTACTAACTAATAAAATCAAAAGAATTTTAAATATCAAATTGATTGTATTTAAAATTCTTTAGATTTTCATTTAATGAATATTTACCAATATTTTCATTGATAGGTGCAATCAGTTATTCAACCAAATCAACAAAGCGTAATACAAACAGCAGCCAATATCCAGCCTATGTTATCAAAAGGAAACGTTATTCTTGTCAGCAAACCAAATTCTGTAATTCATACAACTCAAGGAAGTCTACAAACGATTCAGGTATGCATCATATTGCTTGAAAGGAAATAAAATATTTAATGTATACATTTTTAATGTTCTAGGTGGTGGAAACCGGAAGTGACGAGAGCTTTTCAGACGAGGAGTCGCCGAAGAAAAGGAGGGATCTGTTGACGCGGAGGCCATCTTATAGGAAAATACTCAACGATCTTGGCGGGGGTGAGATAGCTGGTATGTTTTTTATGCATGCAAAGCACCGTGGTTCCTTTTCTAATTCTATCTCTTTGGCTTCATAATGAAAAGTTTAAATTTCACGTAAAGTTCAAACTGAAGGAGTATTTAGTTTAAATTTTCCTAGAATATAATGTTAATAAATGAATCATTTTCAAAAGAAGTTTTTAATACTTACAACTAGATGATGCTAGTGATTTAAAACATGATTGTATAAAGGTTATCAATTAACCAGATAACGCAATTTAGGGAAAGGGGGGGAGGTTCTGTTCTTTCGTTGGGTAATGCCACTAAAGGGCAGAAGAGATTCATTTTCGTATTATATAACTTAAATATAATAGGTTCGTTCGCGGATCTAATACTGAACCGATAACGAATCAGTCCAAGTGAATTTAGGATAATCGCCAAACGCATACACGCTTATGAACTGATTAAAGGTTATTTTTCCGTGAACGAGTTTGAAAATGTTCGGAAGTTAGACGAGGATTAACGAGAACCCACGAAAATTGTTAATTGAATTTAAAGTTGAAAGAAAAGAATAGAGAAACAGAACTTTGGATCTAGCGATTCTTGGGTTTTTTTTAGGACGAGAAATTCGATTATTCTTACTCATGTGCAGTTTAATAAAATGTGGCTAGATTTTCTTTCATTCGCTCTCAACGTTAAATTCAATTAACAATTTTCATGGGTTCTCGTGTTCACGAGAGTTACGAGTAAGACGAGGATGACTTTGGTTTACTTCCGAACATTTTCAAACTCGTTCACGGAAAAATAACCCTTAATCAGTTCATAAGCTTGTATGCGTTTGGCATTATCCTAAATCCACTTGGACTGATTCGTTATCGGTTCAGCATTAGATCCGCGAACAAACCTAATATTTCTATTTTTACAATTGTAACATCTATAGCTGGTCTGATAATGTATATCGCTTAGTCTTAGCAGAGCAGTTGTTGAAACGAAGTTCTTTTATAGGGCTTATTGTTAGAGTAAACTAGTATAAACCACCAAGTAACGAAAAAACGTTATTCTCACTTAGAACCTAGGCGACCTTCTCTCTTTTTTGTATCAGTCATTGGTGAAATGAAATGTGTCGAGTAAGAGACGGGCAATAAAAAGAAAGAGATGGAAAAAACTGATCCTACTGACTACTAGATAGCAGTATAAATATTTTACGCATTGATAAGTAACGTAATACAAAATACTTATGAGGTAGGCCGACTAAATGTCTGTAAGGCATTAAAAGTAAAAAGGGGGGGGGGGAGTAAAACGCGTCCCTGGTTAATGAATAGTTTCTTAGTTGGTCCTATTCCGTAGGATGTGTCACTTTTCAAGTGAGATAAGAGTTCAAATCAAATGCCACTTCACGACAAATTGCGTGTGTACAACGATACTCTTCTTTTTGGTATTACTGACGTCTTGAAACGTCACATTTCTTTGTAACATTTGATATCAGTCACAAAACCTGTTAGCTAATTAATTTTAGTATTTTTTTTTTTTAATTATAAACCTGAAAAAATTATACTGTTATAAGTTATATGGGGTACATAATTTGGTCAATTCAAAATATTTCTGATCCCCATAAATAAGAAGATGGGGCAAATACATTGAGTTAGATCGCCGGTGTAAATCGGTTATGGGCATTTGAAACGAGATTTGTCGTGAAGTGACAATCGTCTCACTTTACAAGTGACAACTTTTACGCGATAAGCTCGATTTTTTCAACTAGTCAAATAAAACAAAATCATATTCAACTGTTTTGTGATTAAAATGAATAACAGAAATGATTGACCTCTCAGGATAATACAATAGCAAAATAATGTGAATAAGTAACTTATTAGGTCACTTAGTGCCGTGGTGGACTAGATAGTTGCCTTATACACCAGTGGTCTAGGGTTCGAATCCCAATGAAAGTCTAAGATGTTTTTTCTGAGTTTTCGGATTCGACGGTCGCTAATGACCATAGTAGTTGATGCGACCTTAAACAAACCAAAAAATAAAATAACTTATTTAGGTACAATTAAATTAAAAGGTTTGTTTCCGATGAATATAAAACGGTACATTGTACGGTATATGCCATGGTCAAGATATAATAAATGTTACGCATTTATATATTACGCATGCATTATGTTCGGTTTTGTTTTCATCGGGAACCAATGCAATTAAGTAACCTCGTTTGACTATAAAATACGTAAGTAAATTTCTTTGAAAAGATTAGTTCATTGGCATTTGAATTATTAACGTAAATTTATATTGTTGAAATTTTATCTTTCTATAAATAACTTTTGAGATATACAATTAGCTGAAAAAATGGTATCTATCGAAAACGCTTCAGATGATTCATATTCCAAATAATTTTTAACTTTCCGAAACTAAATTTGTTACACATTGACTCGTTTCAAACAAAACATACGACGTTTGTTCGGGGTCCATTAAATGGATATAAAAAGTTAACAATTTAAAAATATGATTCAGTTCTTAAGCGTTCTCCATGAATATTCCTTCAGTTCCACTATTAAAAATGAAATTTTGCTTTGCTTTTCATTATATCGTTCAAGTATTATGTAACTTAATTTTTTGCTATGTTTTTTTCAATATATATTTTAAATCGACTAATGAACCATGTTTTAATTTATTTAGTTAATTTTTCAGTTCGTATTTCAATTTAATACACTGCTTAATTTGAGTTTTATTCACGTAATGTTTAAAAAAGAAGTTGATTTTTTTATAATAATTGAACTCAACAAAGAGATAGTGATTAGAATAAATTAATATGTCCACCCTCGAGCAATGAATGAGATTTTTTGGAGTGTAACGTTCGGTTTTTCTAATCATCCGAATGTGTCTGGTGTTTGCAGAGGGCAAGGTCGAGTCTTCATCTGAATGTGACTCTAATTTGGACAGTGAGGTTTCATCTCACTCTCTCCCATCTCACTACCAGACAGGTTGGTTTCAATCTAATCTCTCCTCTGTATATTTATCATATCTCTTCTTCTGTTATCTATATTTTTTTCTCACCCCCATCTATCAGTATAATCAATTTGTTAGTATCAACATCAAATGTATGCTAATTTTCAATTTGCAAAAAGACTGAAGGCTCAAGTACTTAACAAATTTTTTTTCTTTGCCAACGAGCTTTTGTTAAACAAATTTTCTTTTTTCACTTTTCTTTAATTTTATCATCAAAAATTAAAATAAATATATTATTGTTATTTGAGTTGTGTTAAACTTTCAACTATAGTTCATTTTGCTTTATTAATAATAAATCAATTTGTCTGATGGTTGATTGGGGCGGTAAATATCCTTGCCATACATTGATGTATGTTTGAAAATTTTATGATAGCCCAATGCTCATTTTTACTAACAAAACTTTAAAGAATGAATGATTAGTAATTTGCATGGAAAAATATTTATTTTAATTTTAGTTGGATGCATGTGGCAATTATTTTGCAAACTATTTTTATTGATTTCATCTTTCGAATGCATGAAAACAAATTAATTATTTTATTGTCTGTCGGGTACATAAGTTTATTGTCCTGATTGTAGTGCTTCCTGCCGCAACTATTCAGATTGCAAGCCAGGGTGAGGGCGTGCAAGGTTTACACACCCTCACTATGACAAATGCGACCGCTGGCGGAGCAATTGTCCAATACGCGCAAGGTCAAGACGGTCAATTTTTTGTTCCTGGTAGGTATTTTTGATTCGATAGTCTTCATCCAATACCCCTTAAGGTTGTTCCCTCATCAACTGTTTTGATCATAAAAAAACAGTGATTGCCAACACCAAACAACGCAAGTATTTGTATTGTTGGGAGTCCTGGCGGTCAGTGCTGCCAGATCGTGGGATTTCTTACCCCCTCTTAGTACCACAAACGCCGACAAATTGAGGAGAATAATGTCCCTTCCATATGACACGGATAGGTAACACACACTTACAAAGCGGTGTAGGGGCGTAGTTATTCTCCTTAATTTGTCGGCGTTTCTGCTACTAAAAAGGGGTAAAAAACATTCCACAATCTGGCTACACCGCTGGCGGTTAGAAGCGTCACTTTTCAATCATTTATTTTATATATTCTTGAAGACCAAATTTGTAAGTAATTCTTCTCATTAAAAATTTGTATTATTCGTCAATCGAAAATTCTTTTATGTGAATATATTGAATAAAATTCTAAATTTCTTGAATGGGAAAATCCAAATTTTTCCTCTCGGCCACGTCATGGCGCTATTGAGATTCGTACCATGCTAATAGTACGAGAGCTAGCGACGTCGAAAAAAAAAGATTTTTAGGTTGGCCAGTTTTTGTATATGTTATCTCTCGCACTATCCCGGACATCATAAGGGCTATCTGGCTGTCGGGAGGGGTTGCGTTTATTAGTGCGCATTGCACATGTACAGGTAAAATATTGAAATTTTCAGAAAAAAAAAAGTTTCAGATGAAATTTGTAGAAAATAACATTTTACATAAAAAATGTCAACTGACAAATTTTCGTAAAACTGCTAGTTTGCCCGCTACAAGCTTGTAAAGCATGTATTGTATACATGTCGGCACAACGGCTGAATCTCTGAACGATCGGCCACTGAAATGACGTCACAATGAGCCAGCCTTTCCAAGCTTATAGCGGACAAACTAGCAACTTTACGAAAATTAGTCACTGGACATTTTTTATGCAAAATGTTATTTTCTACAAATTTCATCTGAAACTTTTTCTTTTTTTTGAAAATTTCAATATTTTACTTGCACAGGTGCAGTTCGCATTAAAAAACCCAACCCCTACTGACAGCCAGATAGCCCTTATGATGTCCGGGATAGTGCATGAGATAACATATATAAAAACTGGCCGACCTAAAATTCTCTCTCGAAAACGTTGCTAGCTCTTAGACTATAACGCAAGACTCAGGACGAGTACTGAAAAATTTGTTATTGTTTAAAAATGTTTAATTTATTAAACATACACCGCGATATCCTCGAACAGAAAAAAATTATTACGTCCTTGAATGGTTTTATCAATATTCTACAGTTTCCTCGATTTCTGTAAAAAAAATTTTTTTCGAAAATTTCCATTTTTCCATAACAATCCATGTAAAAATTTAACTTGTAGGATAATTTGGTTATTTCTTCGTTGAGAATTATTCTCAATCCTCCAAAACTTAAAATTATGTTGTTAATGATATTTTTCTTTTCTGTTATTTTTTATTAAAATCTGTAAATAGGTTTAGTTATGTTGGGAACAACCTTAAAGACAATGTCATCATTTTTATAACACTTCCAAATTTAATCTCCGCAACTTATATCCTTAAAAAATTGATAAATCATAAGTCCATTATCATTTAAAATTTTCTATCATTGAATGATATGAAAGTATGAGTTATAGTCAATCAAAAGGAAACACTGCCTTGTATTTAAGATGAAAAAACAATTAAAAGTTCATGTAAATCGACTTAAGAAAACAAGCAGAAACTTGCAGAATGATTTCTTCTTATGTAAATATTGACCGGCTTGACAATTGCGAATTAAATCGCAAACTTTCAGTCTTTTTAATATAAAAACATTCAAGGTAAAAAAAAGTATTAGAGTAGTCGATTTACTTTTTAAAGAAATTAAAAATTTGGTTTTAAACTCTTCAGTATATTGAAAATATATTTATTACTTGATTGTTTTAAAAAATTAATTATATGTCAAGTTTTTGGTGTGGTAATATGTTTTATAATGTACCAAATTACGAAAAAAACAGTTTTGTTGATGAATCTCATTCAGTGGTATTGTAAAGGTGTGGTAATTTTTCTAAGTTTATTAAAGTATTTCGTTTTATAGCATAGGTCTATTCATTACTCGGTAGATCATCGTCTACTTATTTCAAGTTTAATGAGCAAAAATTTGATTTTTTTCTTTGACTTTTCTTGAAAACTCAATGAGTGTAAACCTCTCTTTTTTAAATTCGTTATAAAAAATCGATTTATCAACCTAATAAAATAGTTTTATTCATATAAGATGCAAAATTTAAAAAAGTTTGTTGAGTAAAGAAATGGTTAAAGGCCAATGAGTTCAGTTCTGTGGATGCATAATGCATATCCATTTAAAACAGGATTAGGTGTATATTTGAATAATTGATTCAAGAAATATTTATTTTCTTTTGAGAATGAAAAAGAATACTAGCCACAATTCAAGTGAAAAGCTAATATGTACTATGAAATCGATTTTTTTCAATTACATGGAAAACGCTTATAACAAAATTCTCATTAAACGAATTTTTCTGAAAAGAAACAAAATGTTGGATGTTTGGAATCATAATTAATTACACATCTATAGTTTACCGAAAAGAAGCTAGCGTAAAATATTTTTTTATCGAGCTACCTGCCAAAAAATTGCTCCTCAAATGCTCCTTCAGAATCCCTAATTGCTCCACGTGTAATTAGTTAGTAAATAGTTAATTAATATTTTAAAAATTTGCAAACTTTTTATTGAAGTTTTTTTTTCAATTGCTCCATAAATGCTCTTTTAATCAACTAATAACTATACACGTGGAGCAATTGCGGATCCTGAAGGAGCATTTGAGGAACAATTATTTGACATATGGTGTATTAAAAAAAAATTCTAAGCTAACTACTATCCAGTGGATAATTTGAATCAAAGTATTATTTTGTAATAACCGTTTTCCTCTGTATATCCAAGGTGGGGATTGACCTGGAAAAGTCAAGGAGTTTAAAATTTCGAGAATAAGTAGCCAGGGAAACGTAATAGAATTTTAATCTTAGCCAAGGAAATTTGTAGTTAATTTATATTACGTCTATTGTTCATAGCATTCTAAAAAAAAATAATATTTCAAATATTCGCGCTGTTCGAGAGTAATGATATTAGTTCCATTGATTGTCATTTTTTTAAAGTTATAGATATTTAATATAAAAAATTGAACTGATTAATCGGAAATTTGCAAAAGGATTAATAAAAAATCATAGTTCTAGACATTTTTCGCAGTATCGGGAATTATTGTCAAGTTACAAAAAAAATATTTTCAAGGATAACTAGAATTTTAATATATATCCGGTATATTCAAATATTTTTTTTTGTAAGTATCCTGGAATTTTATTCTTAGTCAGGGAATTTTGAAAATAGTTTTCAGTCGCCACCCTGATATCATATAAAGAATGCGCTAACAAAATTGTAACAATAACATTATAATTTTCAGTCGTAGCCCAAACTGCAGGATTGGCAACTGGCTCCGTAATGGACGAAGACCAAACAAGGAAACGGGAGATGCGGTTGTTGAAAAACCGAGAAGCAGCACGGGAGTGTAGAAGAAAAAAGAAAGAATATATAAAATGTTTAGAAAATCGTGTGGCCGTCCTAGAAACCCAAAATAAGACCCTAATAGATGAATTAAAATCGTTAAAAGAACTATATTGCCAACAGAAAACTGACTGAGATCCAATGTTATGCATCAAAATCAAACTTTATTGTTTGTTGATTTATGTTACTTGGTGGCCAACGTTAGGGCTCTCATGGACATGCAAACACGAATGTACCTTATTGACAGACGCTACTTTGTCGAGCTATTTTAATTTTAATATAATGTGTTATATATTTAATATAACGTTGTAATATATTGTATTTATACATATTATAAAAAAAAACATCAACGACCAGGGATCCATTACTTACTCGTTTTAAAAGAGAAGGCTTGTGAGCTCAGAATTTAACAAAAAAAAATCAGTGGATACCATTATTTAGATGTTGTTGATTGATGAAGTGGATTTAATTAAGAGATAAATATTTTTTGTATAAATAGAGTAATTTATGTCATCGAAAACTATTTATTGGTGAACTCAGGAATGGGACAGATTTCAATGATTGGATTGGATATTGGGTTGTAACCCTTGTAGTACGTAGCCTGACCCATTTACCTATTGTTCGGAGTGCCTTGCATAATTTAAATTTATATTAGAATGACTATTTCTAACATTTGAGTCATTCATTTACCTTTGTTATAAGATAAATGCCTTTTTATTGAAATGCATCTACATAACATATCTTAAAAGTGAATTGTTATTATTTCATTCCCTTTGAATAAGGGACTGTTTGTGAATATATATTTTGTGCCATACGAATGATTTCGTTTTCTCTTCCTCTCAACACTTCAGTTTATTTTAATTTGGTTTTAAATTATATACTTTCCATATGATTGTTAACATTAATGTGAATTTTATTGAAAATACAAAAATTGAATTAAATACTGTTTACAAATATGTTGTGCATATGCATTTTAAGAGGTTAATGTTTTCAGTCATTATCACATTATCCTTGTAAAGTGGTTTATTGTATAATAGATGCTTGGGATATAACATTGTAAATATATGTATTTTTACAAAGTACTTTGTTTTATTTAACCTTAAATTAAATATTTACTTCAAGGGAAAATAACTACTTGCAATTTAAACCCCAAAAAAAGTAAAAATTTATAGTTCGAATCCTGGAAATTTAGCGTTTAAAGGGTCTTGTAAATCAGTGATGAAATAAAGTCGTCCTGCTAATCCTTCAAATAAAGACAATGGTCGATCTGGAGTGTGTTTTTCGTGTTCCGGGTTATAATCTGTGATCCATTCAGCAAATTTACAGGCTCGATATAAATACTTTTCATCCTAAAACATAAAGGATATAAGAACCGAATTACTTCCATTTAAAAATTTAACAAACTCCGGTTGTTTTGAATAATCTTAAAAACGTATAAGCATTCCCTGCAACTCCATGACAGAGGCTATAGCCTTTCATTGTGAGACCTCTTTTCCATACAACTTCGCCACATTCTATTGCAACATTCAGATATCGTATATCTTTAAACACCTGGAATAAGCATGTTATATAGTCTAAGATCCGAATCTATATCGACCTTCACCGAGTTGATAATAGAATGAAACATATTTTATCATGAATTTAGTATATTAGAAAAAATATTAAAAATGGGTTGGTTAAAAAAATCCTGGACAGATTATTTTTAATTATTAAAAAAAGTGATTTTTAATAAAATATTGCAACATCAAGATAATAGAAAAAAAATTATATCATCATAAGCACTGTTTTATTGCGAACACATTGATATAGGTTTGTCTGCAAAAAGTTCGGTCCTATTAGGAATTTGCGATTTTTAAAGATTTAAATTTTAATGCGCGTGAAAATGTGTGACAGAGAGATCTGAGGTAAGTATACTGTGTAATAATAAAGGATCCAACATAGCAGTCGCCTGTGATGTGTAAAATTTTTTCTATTTGTTGCAATATTTTATTGAAAATAATTTTCTTTGAAAACAATTAAAAATAATCTGTCCTGGATTTTTTAGTCAACCATTTTTAATATATTTTCTTATTTACTGAATTTGTGATAAAATATGTTTCATTCTATTATGAACTCGGTGAAAGTCGATGTAGGTTCGGATCTTCTACTAATAGTAAATGGAGTTGATTACAACAGTATTACTTTGTAAGCTAAACAGAATAAATGAGTAAATCCAGGTGCACCATGACACCATTGTACTAATCTATCGCGATCTTTTCCAAGAGATGAAGGGAAGTTTCCATTTGCAAAACGTATTCCTACAAGAAAGTCGATAGATGGTCTTATTAAGTTGTTCAGATCATGATCATCAATATATCGTTGAGCCAATAGCATGATATATAGAATTCCACTCAAACCGTGAGCAGCGCCTAAATAATATCGATCGTGCCATTTGTAGATTAGAGGAGCATCCAAATTTTCATCAGTAGCTTCTTTTGCGCCAATTTTAAGCATTAATTTTATAAGCTAAAATTTATTTAAGTTAATAACAATTTAAAAAAAATATATTTTTAGTTACTTTTCGAATAATTTCGTCATCAATAACATTCTCGGCTATATGTTTTTTCACAAATAATAATGCAAAAATGTAACCAGCGCGTCCATACAATAGCTCATTAGGAACATTCGTTTTTTTCTCCAGGATATCGGTGCCAAGATTTATTAATCTAAAATAGTAGAATTTATTTTGGGAAATCAAAAGTTTATGTATTTTTTTACAGGTCTATCATTGTTCTTGATTGTTCAAAATCGCCAAGTTTATGTGCTATTACAGCGTTAATAGCGTAAGGACCAGCATCACCACACAAAAACGATATTCTTCCTTTGATAATACGATGCGTTGGAATACAATTTTTAGCTTCCTGTGTCATAATTAAATCAATTTTAAGAAGAATATCAAGAAAATATATTTGTGAAATACTTAGTACATTTTCAAAGATGTAATTTATCATAGCAAGCACAAAACCTCTAACTATTTTAATTTCCAACACATTAAGAAAATTCGCAAAAATTAAATTTTAAAAAAAATTATAGTTATCAAAGTTTTCCTTGCTAAAGAAACAACATAAATTACATTTTCGAAAGTAAAAAAAAACAAAATCGATTCAAAAATTTTATTGGGTCTCTGTGACCCTGTGCTATAATAATAATAGGAATAATGAATATTTGAATCGGTAAATTGGTTCAACACTTAGTTCAAGATATGCATTTTGTCTCTAAGATTTCCCTAAAAATTGAATCAAATTTCATTGTTGCAAATCTTGATCCTTTTATTTATATTCAAAATTAATATTTGAACCCAAAATTTTTCACAAATACCTGGGCAGTTAAACTGGCTTACTTAACTGAATCCGAGTATTAAAAAAATTACCGAATAGACGAGTATCGAGTCCTCGGCACATAAATACTACCTATATCAAATATGAAAACTAAGTGATACTTTAGTTGGGAGTTGAAAAATTATGGCATAAGATAATGAGCTTACTGAAATTTTTAATTACAAAAAAATCCTTCAAAACCAACGATCATTAATATAATTTAAATCTATAAAATAAGGAAATTGAAGTAAGCAAATCTATAAAATCTTAGAAATTGTTTTCGTGTGAAAGTGAGGATTTGAATGTGTGAGGACTACTAGGCTTACATCATTAAAATTGAAATGAAGTCAAACTCAAATCGAATATTAATATTTAAATATCAAGTCAAGCATTGACTATTTGCAAGTTATTTCATTTGTTACTCGAAATATGCACAATTCATTTAAAAAAAATTCCAACTACTTGAACGTGCGAATCCCTATATGGAGGTAAAAAAATTGGTATACTAAAAATGTTTATATATAACAAATCAAGTTTTGAAAATAAGTAAAAATATAAAATAAAGCATTTGATCCTTAATATTTGAATCGATTAAAAATTGTAATAATATTGGCCTACAAGTCTAAAATTCAAAGACTGTTCATGTATAAAATAAATAAAAATTATCCTTTGAGAAAGTTCATATACTCACCTCTAACAATAATTTTTCATCTTTCTCCGTAAGGGCTTTAGTACTAAGCAATAGCTTTAATAAAGCCACTCCGCATGAACCAGTATACACAGAGTAGTCATCTTCTCTTCTAAACTTCTTAAAAGATTGTTCCCAAATAGTGGCTTGGTATCGTTTAAATGCTTGATTTGGTTTTAACTATGTTCAAATGAATTAATTAGTAAATGTTTAACAAAAAAGAAACATAAAAAAGAAAAAAAAATCGATCCTGCCAGGATTCGAACCTGGAATCTTCTGATCCGTAGTCAGACGCGTTATCCGTTGCGCCACAGGACCTATTAACTTCAGCTCTAATATTCGCTATATAAACACCAATTTACCTTATTTCCCTCCATGTATGATGTATCAGGTTGATCTGTTGAAAAATCTTGATACGTGTTATTGAACCAATCAATACTCATTGTCGACATCTTGGACATCTTTGAAGCTTTCGACATTTTGCTTATTATTTCTTAAAACACTATTTGAACGATCTCTCTTCCACTATTTTGAATATTTACTTTTCTCTCACTTCATTAAATATATTTTATGTTTCCAAACGCGAGACAGAACATAGCGTTTGCTGGGAGGCGTACTTTTCAGGGTCGGCTCTAATGAAATTGCTTGTATTTTACAGCCGTTTTTATATAAAATTTATACTAAAACCAAAATGATAGAATTATTTATTTATTTTACTATTTGATTTAAGTTAATTTTCTTTTGATTACGCAATAGTTCAAGTCTATGATCAATGATGACGCACATGACGCATATGATGAGGAAATAGGAACATCAAATACCCTGAATACTTTTTTAGTTTCCGACAAATGGCAGAAGACATTTCCCGATACTTGTCAAACTTATGATTGTATAATAAAATTCGTAGGGTTTTAAACCCGTTTAGTAATTTATATTTGATATGGTTGATTCAAATGGACCTATTTTACATGTTTTAGTGGTCGGTTTTCATCATAAGAAAGGATGTCAGGTAAAAATAACTATGATATACCAATAGTGCATCTCGTTAAATTGTGTTCTTTTAGGTGGAATATTCATTTCCTTCCTTAGTGCCTGGCTCACCAAACGAATGTCCACCAGGATGGAAGTATTTGCCCACTTTAGCATTACCCGATGGATCCCACAATTACGATACAGATACTACTTACTTTCACCTTTCAAGTTTGACAAATCCCAAGAAAACTGTTTTTGGAATTTCTTGTTATCGACAAATATTAGCAGAGGTAATGTTGATTAATGAACTAGTATATACAACGTTTTTTGTACATAAACGATATTTTATACGTATGTGAACAGAAATAATTTTAACTTTAATAATTTATTGTACCTACTTTGATTTTTTTACATACACTAACTTGATGTTTTTTTTTAGAAATTAAAAAATAAAACAGATGATATTACAAGAAGTACAGTTCAGAAGGCAGTTTGTGTTCTTAGTACAATTCCCTTGTATGGTCATATACAAGTTAAAATGTCTTTAATTACTCATGCTTATTTCGATGAAGGCGATTTTAGTAAAGTTTCACTATTAGAAGATACTTATCATCATTTAAACTCTTGTTTAACAGAAAGCCAGTTATATTCTCAAATGTTTGTTGGTAAGTATTGTAAATTAAATCAGCTTCACACTATGGTGTATAATATATATTATAACAGGAATTGCTCAAAACTGTATCCAATGCATGCTTTACGGGTTTTTTTTTTCTTTTGCAGCTTCTAATAAGTTCATAGATTGAAGTTTTACATTCAATTATCAGTTTTCGTTAAATTCACTGTTGAATATTGAATCAATATATCTCGAATGATTCACTCTTTATATACTTTAAATCTTTGTTTCTAGTACATTCCAGAGGATGTACTAAAAACTGAACTTAACTAAAATGTACTGTTGAATATTTTCGAATATATCACAGATTCCGATTGTTGATTGTGGAATATTCAACAATGTTTTACCGTTTTTATCGATTAAAAGACGTACTCTAAATATTTCAAACCAGAAATTAAAAAAAATACCTGGATTAACCATCGAATATAAAACGCATCACAAATACAGACGTATGAAAACACGTAAAAATGTGTATATTCAATTCGATGTAATACATGGCAGAGAGAAAGTTGAGAGAGCCAGATCGCATAAATACACGTGCTGCCCCCTACTCCGAGTACGAAATTTGGAACTATTCCTTAGTCACTCGTTTATTCCTTTCTCCACTGTTCTACACTCGGAACGTATAAAGCCATATAATTTAAGAGTTTTTCCGAATAGGGGAGAAATGTGCAAGCGATTGACTAAGCAATAGTTTCAAATTTCGTACTCGGAGTAAGGGGCCATCCATAAATTACGTCACACGTTAAGGGGAAGGAAGGGGTCGACGAAGTGTGATAAGGGGGTGGGAGGGGTCCAAAATTTCGTGACGTCACATTTGAAAATCTATTTTAATCTAATTGTAAGTGTAAGTAAAACACGAACTTTGACCTATTAACGAAAAACTCAAAAACATTTGCAACACTATCTGTAGAAACATAAGGCTCAAATTGTTTTGTCGACCACTCGCTCTACTACACCAGAGAGAAGACTGAGAGAGCCGGATCGCATGAATACACTTGCTGCCATCTACTCCGAGTAAAGGTGTTTGGAACTATTCCTTAGTCAGTTTGTGTTCCTTTTTCCACCGTTCTACACTCGGAACGCTTTTCTTCTCTCTCATGAGCATAGATAAGTCGTAAGTTATCGCTATTTCAGTTGAGAATTATAGCTCTATTTATTTTGCGATAGCTTACGACTTATCTATGCTCATGAGAGAGAAGAAAAGCGTTCCGAGTGTAGAACGGTGGAGAAAGGAACACAAACTGACTAAGGAATAGTTCCAAACACCTTTACTCGGAGTAGATGGCAGCAAGTGTATTCATGCGATCTGGCTCTCTCAGTCTTCTCTCTGACTACACTAAGAAAAAAATCTCTTCTGACAATTGAATTTCATTTATGCCAACAAAATTATTTGATAGCCCATTGCCAATCAAATATTTAATATTTTGATTTACTTAATTGCCCGAGAAGAGAATTTTTTCTCGGTGCAATGTTACGCGCCGATACTATTCAATAATTATTTGTAGATGTAAAATTGTAAAATATGTGACGTCACACTAAGGAGGGGGGTCTCACAAGTGTGACCAGCTGTGACAAGTACGGGGGAGGGGGTCAAAAATCATGAAATTCAATTGACGTAATTTATGGATAGCCCCTAAGGGGCAGCACGTGTATTAATGCAAACCTTCTCTCTGTACGTGGTTCGTTCCAAGCGACATACAAGCCGACCATTTTCGAAAATTTCCGTGTACGATCGTCTAGAAGCCGTTCCACTCAAACTGGTTGTGCTTATGCATGGGCCTTGAGCGGGTCAGTTTGTAATTCAAGCAAACTTGTCATTTGATGACGGTCGGGTCTAAACACGCGATAATCAATTCTCGTTTTTGGTGCAGCATCGTTTAGGTCGACCCAACGGTCAACCTGATGGTAGACTTGCATAGGCTTGTGTGTCACCAAGACATGTCGATTGGAACAAACCTGTGATATTTATTTTAACGTGTGATTCGATCATAGAATATAGACATTATAGAGCAATGTAGAAGGTCTGCTTATTGTAGGTAGCTTTAAATTCGACAGATTTTAATAATTTGACACAGTTTAACTATTAGCAGAGATTTCGACCGTTTGACTGTTGAATATTTTGGATTGTTCCTCATATTTTGATTGTTGATTGTGGAACATTCAAGAATGCTCTATTTTATTTTACACGTGTGGTCGCAAACGTCGTAACTAAACATGCACTTTATTTTTCTAATATCAAAGTCGTTTTATACGAAAAAATATTTCGGTACTTTCAATATTGTTATAACCATTTTCTGATGTATATTATCAAGGCTAAGATACCACCGTGTACATTCTTTGACCACAAGCTTTTTACACATCAAAAATTTATGATGATTCCTCACTTTGCTTCTGATGGAAAACAATAATATACGTATAAAAATACGTTTGCTATGTTTTTCTATCTATAACATCTATGTTCATTTGGAATATAGACAATAAATAATTCTGAAATAATCGCCGTGACACTGTCGGTTAAGAGAGCGCGATTGGCAGTAGATATCACTCATACTTTAAATCATATTTGTATTGAATATTAGAAAAACCTCTCTGTCTGGAGAATTATCGAATGAAATATGATAAAAAAGTTTTGATCATGCTGGAGCTTCTGCTTCAGTAAATGCTTACGTGCAACAAATTATATGATTTGATGCGCAGAACGACATTAACTGCTTGTACTACGACAGTACACATGTACAACCATAATTTAACAGCGCTAAATGGCGGTATTTTAATCTTCATTCATTTTTTTTAGCACAGAAATATTTCTCTTTCTACATTCTCTGTTATCTGGAATAATTTACCTTCCAAGTAGTGAAAGAATTTTTAAAATTGTATGAATAAATTTGATGAATATCCTCACATACAAACTTACAAATATGTCCTATTTATAATATTAGTATGCCATTAGTTGAGTAAATTGATAAAATAGACTTCTGAAATACATTGTCTTTTATGAAAAAGCTAAAAAGCAAATTGTCATTTAGAGCTGTTATAACTTATTATTAAAAATTTTTTTTTCGGATATATAAAGTTATGAGTCAACCAAGTGTTTTGACATGAAAATTTTTAAAAGTTAAAAAAGTGGAGTTAATTGATGTGTGCACTGAGCGACTCATATTATAATCCGCAGTGTGAAGTCGGTTTAAAGGAACTTCTTGTTCATTACATATTCAATTCAAATCAACTAATTCCAAATGATTTTCATCAGGTTTATCAGCCAGAGATTTTATTTTACAATGGCGGCACAAAGCTGTACTCTTATTCAAATTGATGCTCCTTGAAAAGCGAGTTATATTTTATAGATCTCCAGTTCTTTCTTTGTGCACAACAATACTTACTTTATTATCTTTACATCCTGGCATGATTGAAAGTGGTCTTCATCAATCAGCCTGTGTTAAGTATGTATTGTTATAAATATTAGTTTCTTCAAATCTTAATGTTTATATTTTCAGACCTTCTCGCCCAATGTCACCCATTCCTGATTTTGAAGAAAACGATACATCTCATTCTGTTAAAGTGGAAAATTCTTCTCAAGAGGTCCATCAAAATAATTTTCAGAAAGAAATTGAATCTACCAATGAAAATGAAAATTTGAATGACGAACAAAACTCTACCTCGCGTAGTATAGCGACTAATAGTAAAGATATTTCTGTCGTAGAAAATGAAAAAGTCGATCGAGAGAAATTAGATGTTGAAGAATCGTTAGATTTAGGTTCAAGAGAAGAAAAGCCTTCCTTACCTCGCGATACAAGTATGGATACTTTAGTAGATGTAACAGCACAAAATACAATGACATCAATAGCACATGTCAATGCAGAACTATGTGGAACCCCGCTACAAATTTATACACACGGTTATCTATGTTTTCCCTATCTTTCATTGCCATACATGGATCTATTAAGTGATATTAATGTAAGAGGATACGTTGTTGGTGCAACGAATGTGCTGTTCAAGCAAAAGAAGCAACTCGCTGATGTGTTGATAGAAATTGATGGGACGAGAATTGAGTCGCAGGATTTAGATCTTCGAAAACAACTTCATCTTACTACTGAAGATTTGAGGTTTGCCGATTTCGTAGTGAAACATGTTTCAGAAGAAAAGCATGACGTGTTTCTTGATGATGTCGGATGGGAAGGTGGAGATGAATGGATTCGAGCCCAGTTTAGAGTATATCTTTTATGTTTGTTACGAACATCAACTTTACAAGGTAATTAAGGTGTTATTTTTTGTTAACAATTCTGAATATTAACTTTACAAAAATATCTACAGTAGAGTCTCATTTACACGCGTATAAGATGAAAGATAATCTCAGTTATAGAGTCAGGCATAAAAATATCTTTCTTCTAAAGAGGTTTCATTTTCCACATTTATGGGTTGTCGAAAGTTAAAATGGTCGTATTCGTCGTATCTAACAACCAGTCTTATTTATTCAGTTTTAGCTTATCTAGGTTCGACTGTATTCAATACTTTCGTAGATACAAACATGCATCTCAGTACTGTATGTTTTTTTAAATATTTTCTAATTATTAATATATTTTTGTTAGTATAAAATGCTAACTTATGTTGTTATGACAATGCAATCAGATGTAAATGACGCAACGTAAGGGACCATCCATAAATTACGTCACACGTTAAGGGGGAGGTAGGGGGTAGATAAAGTGTGACATTGTGTGACAAAGGAGGGAAGGGTTCCAAAATTTCGTGACGTCACATTTCTAATTCTATTTTAATCAAAGTGTTTAACGGAGTGGGTTCAAAGTCTATGGACTCAAGATGATCAAGTTTGATCTTAAATTAATATAATTAATCTTTTTTTTTTTGTTAATTCCTTGAAATGTTTGATTTGATGTTAATTTTATTAAAAAATCATTTAAATTGAAAAATTACATTTCGGAACTGTTGTTTTAATTGAATTATTACCTATTTGTGGAGATAAAATTTTAAAAAATGTGAAGTCACACTAATGAGGGGTGGGTCTCACAAATGTGACCAGCTGTGACAAAGACGGGGGGAGGGTCAAAAATCATGAAATTCGTGTGACGTAATTTATGGATAGCCCCTAACGTAAGATTTTTAAATTTTACTCTGATCTAAATTTTGTTCTACCGTGTTTAAAGAAGTTTCACTTCAAAATATATTTCTTTTCCTTGTACGTCCCAAATATTCTAATCGTTTTAAACTGCAGATGTACAAACATGGGATATAACCGATAGAAGTTTCACTTCTTGCTCACTAATACATGCATTAATTTTTTTTTTAATTGTGTGTAATAATTTTTAGATGGGTCTCGAGAAATAGAACATTTCAATTCTAGTTTCATGTCAGCATGGAAGGAAACTCACAACTATAAGTCATGGATGGCCAGTGAACATTCAGAGATTTTGCAGCTAAATCCTGGTCATCCTTTTGCGGGACAACTTTCAGTTGCTGATATGAAATTGAGACTTGCACAGTAAATATTTTGTTGATATTTTTATTTTCATGGTATTAAAGTGATGGATTTTTAGTACTATTCAAAATACTGAAGGAGGTCGTAAGTTAAATCAAGCCATGGTTTCAACAGGAAGAGCTGTTGCAACCACTGGTAGAGCTGTAGGAGGTGCACTATCTCAGGCGAAAGGAGCAATTTCGAGTTGGTGGAGCAACTTCACCACAGTAAACCCAGATATGGCCGAAGAAAACCAAACTCAATCAACCGAACAAGGCAGTGAATTATTCGAAAACAATGAGTTTAACACTCAAACGAATGAAAACGAAGACTCAATTCTACGTACTCCAGTGAAAAATATCAAACCAGCTGAAGAATGTAACATAACAATCAATGAAATAATTGTAAAAGATGATATTTTAGATAAAAAAACAGAAATGGTAGAAAACTGTATAAAAGAAGATAACTATAAGCCTGGACAAGTTAATACTGTGTAAGTTTGAACATTCCAAATGTTAATGAAGATTATTATTATATTATTTTTTTAAAAAACTGGCTTATCTATACGAACAAGTAATTTTAAAAAGTTCTTAATATATTGTAGTAAATTATTATTAGTTTTATATTTATTATATTAATATTTTAAAGTTGAAAAAATATCAAATTTACATGGCTGTTTCGTTTTATTGTTGTTTTATGTTTTTTTGAGAATTGTATTACAAACTTATTATAGAAATAAAAATTTAACTATTGCTAAAGGAATCAAATTGTTTCTTATCGAAAATTGTGAATTTTAAATTTCTGTAAATAAAAGCATCTATGAAGAAATGCGTTTTTTTATTAAGGATGAATAACAAATACAATCGGGAGCAAAAGTTGAACACCAATATTTCTTCGATATTCATGAATGTTTACTGTTTGTAGCCTGTCATGAAGTAAATAAGTAGTAAGTAGTATCAATAATATAGAAGGTACATAATATTACTAATATTCATAAAATTGGTTAATCTTGTTTTATAAAAAATGGATAAAGCGCAAAACGTTTTACTTTTGACAATGAATATACGTTACTATGTATTTTACTAGTAAAATCAGATTACGGATTTGTTATTATTTTTTCTCAACGACCGTGTTGTAAATGTTAGTCAAATTTTGCAAAATTGTTTTTATAGTTCAAATGATATAACTTGAAAATTTAAATCTTTCATCATCTTCTTTACATTTGCTTAAATTAATTTAACCTAATGAATTAACAAATCTTCCTATGTACCCATGTTAAAATGCAAAATTTTAAATTGTTATAACTTTTGAACAGTTTAGTCCACCATTTTAATAGTAGATTTATTATTAATAAGGAATATTCTAATAAATTTTCTATTGTCATCATTCTGATTTACAAGTTTTTAATTACAATAAAAATTAAAATTATAATTAGAAATTAGAGAACTTGGAATTATATGGAATTGTTATATGCAAGGCTACAATAAGACACAAATGCTGAGCATAGATCAGAGAGCCTGATGAACCCGTAATATATGGCGAAACGTTGCGAACTAATATTCTTGGTGCATTTATTGTAAAAATCCCGATAATTTACACCTCTAATTACACCTATCAACAGAAATTAGACTTTACCTACTCATAAGTGTTTATTGTGCATAGTAATGAAAGTCATAGTGGATCTAAGATATATGCATACATGAAAATGTAATTGATAAATATTCTTTTGTACCAACTTCTGGTTATTTCATGTCCATAATCATTAAATATTAATAACAATTAGAGAAGTGACGATGGAAATAGACTGATTTATTACATCTTGCAAATTTAAACAGTTTTTGGGATTCGTTAACAAATTTCTAGCAGAAACTTTAATTTTTGAAAATATCCTCTCGGCAGGATTCATTATTAGTGAAAATGTTTGGAAGAAAATATTTATGTCTATTAAGATTATTCGAGTTCTATAGTTAATACTCCTAATAAACAGTCAAAAGTTCTTGTTTAACTGATATTTAATTATTTAGTTGATGTTTTTTTAAATTTTATACGACGTTTCGCTAATTTCGTAGCTTCTTCAGGTACTAAAATAAATACACCTAACATCAACTAAGTAATTAAATATCTGATAAACAAGAACTTTTGACTTTTTATATATATATCTATATTTTTGTTCCACTATGACTTTTAATAATCCTTAATTACTGTTAATAATAAATGCCTAAGGAGTAAAGCGAGTATACCTACGCGTTTAATTTGATTTGTAAAACGTTCAATTTGGATCTGGGTATTACCAGAAAAATCAGATTTTCGAGTAATAGTTATTTTTTTTTCTTTACAATGGGGTTGTAAATCTTAATCAACTCTAATAAAATTGTTTTATATATTTTAATATTATATTGAAAAAATTGAAAATTTTGAATATCTTCTTTACAAAATAGTTTAAATTCGTTTAATCTGTTAAGTGAACAGATCTTCATAAGAACGCATGTTAAAATACAGTTTTTTTTAAATTGTTATAAACTTTTAATAGTTTTATTAATCATTTAAATTTTAACTGTAAGGACTAACTAACGAATATCCTAGTGAATTTTCGATTTTTGGTCGTCATTTTGATTTACCACGCAAACATCCTTAAAAAATAAAATAAATTTTAATTTATTTTAAACCTATTTGTTAATTGGCAACGTGTCATATAAAATATTCGCAACGTAAAATGCAATGCGATACATCTTATTCCTAATGTTACTAATGGTTCTATATCTGTATAAAGGCATAAACATTTTAAATAAATGATTATAAATAGATGGAAAAATATATGCAATTAATTTAATAAATACAATTAATTTTAATGAAATAGTTATATTTGAGAATATTTTAGTTGTTTTAATGAATAAAAATTAAAAATCATATTAAAAATATTGAAAACGGAAGATGAAAAAAACCAAAAAACGCGCCTATTGACAATAGACATTCCAAGAATGTGTTGTCAACCCTGCATTAGCACTGACATCGCTCTCGTCACCTATGCAAAACAAATTGTAGATCTGTGATTTCTAAAAGTCGAAAGCATGGCGAGTTAATTTTTTTTATTGAAACATTTAATAACGTGAAAAAAATATCCAATTATTTTCATTTGAATATCACAAAAGTGTTACATTTATCGATGCTTCAGTGTTATGTAAATTGATATATCTTAATATCAATATAATATAATTAAATAATGGTATTAGTTTTAAAAATGAAGCAGAACGAGAGAAATAAATCGGGAAGTAGCGGTCAGTCGCCATCTTCTAGATGATTATTTTCGTGTTTGATTCGATCGGATTAGATTATTTTAATAAGCAATTGAAAATCTCGTTACTGAAACATTAAATGTGTTGAGTTTTACGTGAAAAATTTATAGTGGATTTAACAAATTGCTGATGTTTGACAAAGGTAAGGTTATAATACGCATGTCCCGTTGTTTTCGATACATCTTTCAACTTGTATTCGTGAGAGCCATTATGACAATTTACCTCTTTTTATTCATTAAATATTACAAGTAAAATGTGTGGGATTTAAAATTGTCTTCAACACGAAAAATATTTTCTATGTGTGGTTTGCTATTTGCTCGGTTTCGGTCTACACTCGTAATTCGAGACAATTTCAATAAAAATGGTGCTAGTTTGTGTAAATATTTATTGGACAATAATTTAAAAATCTCAATACCATTCATTCCACGGGAATGGATGGCTCCACCAAATACAAATTGCAGGTAAATACCCATATTTTCGATAAAACGCCTCTCCCAACCAATTGCGTGATTCAACAAGTTTTTTTTTTCCCAAAGTTCATAAGTTTTAACAAATCTAATAAAAATGGAGATTCCTATGGAAGTGCCTACTTATTAATTCGCACCATCTAACAACTTCTTAATCACCCAACCTCCCAATCAAACATCTCCTTTGTCCATATCATCGCCGAATTATCAACTCCCTAAAACTCAATAATCGGAACAGCTCGTAATCTGTTTGATATTTAGATTTTATTTAAAAGATGGCTACATATGACCTTACAATTCGCATATAAGTGCATTCAAGAAATTTTTTACAACACTAGTATTTAGTCGAGCCGTGTACTACATTATTTTTAACATGAACTCGACTCAATTCATTTTTATAACAGTTGTTGAAAAATTGAAATTCGTTACTTAGCTATCTAATTTAGTCATCGTTAAATTGTTTAATGGACTGATTAGAATTTCCTGGTAAATTTCCATCACAATTGCAAAAAATTCAATTATTATGCCTATAATAGACATTTAAGTTGTTACATTCAACTACTTTGGATCTGTATAGGTTTAACTATATAAGTTTGAAATTTTCAAAGCGGCACATTGGAATAACTTTATCAATAAATGGCGTTAAGAATTTTAGTTTCGATAAAAACTTTGTCTCTATACCTTTTATTTTTAATAATTAAATATAACAATTTTTTTTTAAATATTTGCTTAGTTAAAATAAGCAGTTATGAGCTCGTAATTGATAACAAAACCGTTAGAATTTAAGAGGTAGATTTAGACATTTTCATTGGGTTTTCTATGTGAAGACCATTGCTAGATTTACATTAGGACGGTAGAAATTTGGGAGTGACAAAATTAAAACCTGAAATAAAAAATTATTTTAATACTAAAAACCGTAAAAACAAATGTGTTGTCCTAGGGGGCACTTGAGGTAAATACGGCTCTGGTAAAGGCATTTCCTAGAGACCAAATAAAGATTTTGCAATGCCAAAAAATTGATAGAGTATAGTGCAAATGCTTTAAGTTGTTAATCACGTAAAGCTTTGGCTAATGATTCACAGTTTTTTTTTTAAATTTTGATCGCTAAAATATATCTTAGTTATTTTTAACATTAGTCTTTTATAAGTTGTATATCGCATTTACTTAAATGTTTCTTATTTGCTGTTACACCATCTTCATTTTCCGTTAGAATAATTTTTTCTGAGAAATTTATTACTGTTCAATGTATTCAGTTTGGCTACTAGTTTAAACAATACCAAGTTCATTTATCTTAATTCTTTATTTGGATATATCTTTGAAGTTTTCTGAGGATGAACTCTGCAAATTTTTCAATTTATGCTTAACTATTTGAAGAGTTTAAAAAAAAGGGGTAAAGGTAATTTTTTGTAAATTTCGAATTTTTCGTCACTTTATTAAAACCTATTGTAAATTTTGAGTGACCCAAAATGAATATAATTATCATTATGTTGCCTTAAAAATTTTTTTAATATGGGAGCTCTTGAAAAATATACTCAATATTTTTTTCCTTTGTTACCTTAACTTTATTGTCCTTGGTGGCATATTGCTTTTTTTAACGATTAAGTCTTTTAATTGATTAGATAGTAGGATACTTCTTTGGTACCTGTTACTTAGGAAACAATTTTATTTACTAAGAAGGGTGCAGGATAAAAATCTACGTCTATGAGAGTAAATTTTTGAGGAAACCTAAGTTAAAGTTTAAGTTCAAAGCACGCTCCCAAAAATTATACTATGTTATATTAGTTAAGAACCGCTAAAATTGTATGTACACTTGGTTTTAAGAATGACTAAAATATTGAAATTTGCAAAAAATTGATATACCCTACCTATAATAATATATTTTATGAACTGAAAGTAGATTGAGTTGTAAAGTCAAGTTGTATTTTGATAATAGTTATTGAAAGCCGTTTCCTTGAACTAGATTTTTAAAATACGTATCAAAGGAAAGAAAAATTAATTTGCTAATTGTAAAAAGTGTGGTGGTAAAAAGACTTAATGGTTATATTATGACCTATGTCAACTAACGAAATAATACTATGTCCTGGTAATGTTTTTGCGCAGGTTTCAAATGGGGTTCTGCGTGGTGCCACAGGGATGACTGAGAACCGCTGTTATTCTGGAGGCGGTAAGTGTAATTTTTTGTTCCTTCTACTACGTCTTCAACCCTCTTTAAATATTTCACCTTTTAGTACAACTTCCGTCGTTCATATCCGAACATATGAATCAAATATATCGCGCCATTTATTCTAAATCATATTGAATGACCTATAAAAATGATTATGCAGTGCAAAAAATTGTCTAATTAATTAAATTTTTTTGCGTTACAATAACTTATAAATAGCTTATAGCAATTTTGTAGTAGTTGAAAGGAATGTATTTTGTAAATGCTACGATGTCTTGCCTCTCGACAAAACGATAATAATAACATTTGGCAACAGTGTATTTCCGATCATTGTTTTCACGTCGTGTGTTATAATACATTTAAAACTCTCTATAATATTTTATTTTCTAGTCTTCTCTGAACTGTCTCTTGATCGTCTTGATTGTACGTTAGTTGTAATGTTATCCATGTTATCTAACTTTTCGCATGAGTGTTGTGTATAGTGGCGGAATCTACTTGGCAACCTTTCAACAAAACACGATCTGGTGGATAGCGCTGCCGAGAGCCCCCCATAGTCCTCAAACAAACCGAGTTTTATATATGTTGATGTTTGTTAACTTGACATGCGTAAACTATCTAAATCGGAAGTGTAAAATGTTCAACGGATGCATTTCATTGGTCACATATGTGATTCAGAGGTACGCTGGGTACTTGTGTTGTTTTAAAGTTCGAGGCGCCAAGGCCATATTTTATGATATTTTCTTTTTACTTTATTCATGAACTTTTATCTTTGAGCGAACAATACAAATAGCACGAAACGAAAAATTTCTTATCATTTTACAAAGACCTTTAAATACTCCATATTACATTACGTCCTTAATAATCTAATCTATTATTTTCAAATTCAAATATTATTTATAGAAATCAGCCATATTTCATTATGAATTCTACACAAAATTATTCTACAATTTTAAAATTACCTTTCCCACACCTAAACTTATCGCGATTATTAATTTTCATGCCAATATTTCATTATAACAACTTATTTGTCGTTATTATTTAAAAAAAGAACTGTAGACATTTAATATTCAAAATCAAAATATCCATCGTTACATGTTGTTTTTATCTTTATAAATGTATACGTAATAGACATTTCGAAATAACGAATTTGTACCATGTACTAGATGGAAGTTGGGCGGAAGTAGTCTACTTTTTGTGTGGTAGTAAAGCAACATGGTTCATATGATGAATGTGATAGTCAAACATTTAGCGTTACAGTTATTTGGAAACAAATAGAAATTATGATGGCAACAAACTTCTCTCAGTTCCAAACGAAGAACTTGATTTTTTTTCGTAACTGAGTATCTATTGTTGTGACTTATGATTTTTAAGAGAGAAGAATATGTATTGAAATGTGATAAATATCGATTATTTTGCCAAATACTGCCATTTAATTGGTAGCTAACAAAAATATTCTTATTTTCTAATTAGCCGCTACCTATTTTTTTCGTTCACTTAAAATTTGATAAAAAAATATAGGTAATAGTATACTTATAAAATATTATGGATTAAAGATTTTTTTAGAAAATACATGTTCGACGCTTCTTAATAAAATTGTAGCGTCATTTTTTAAAATAAAAATTTGAATTTATACGCAGTCGCGGATTTACACCTTCACCGCCAGTAGGCTATTCAAATTTTACCGCCCTTACCGACCTATACAATTCGATACCCTAGTTCACAATTATACTAATTATACAATATCTTGTAAATGAAATTGTCATTTTAAAGTTTATATTTTAAATTTTGATCCCAAATTTGCCGCTCCTCAAATCTGCCCCCTAAGGCTTCACCCTACTCTCCGCTTAGTGGTAATCCACCACAGTTTATACGGTAATAAGATAATACATAAAATGTTTTGATATTTGTATCCCCTCTTACTTACTATAATAACTTTCAATACATGTTTTAAAGAATACGCTATAATGAGTAGAGAAGTCAATAAAAAATTATTAAATGAGCCAGTCAATACTTTTTTGGAAACTTTCTTGAAATTTATAAAAATTGTTTTCAACCCTTAAATGAACGAGTTGAGAAACTAATAAACTACAAAAGCAGAAATTTTTAATTTGTACATGTAGATTAATAATTGCAAAAATTGACATTTTTAGAGAACGACTCAGAAAATGCTAAACGGTGAACTCCCCTTTTTGAACCACTTAAGAGGTGGAATTTTTGAAAATTCAGCGACGTTTCGTTGCTGACCGCAACGATTTCAGGCTTCCAAAAAGTAAATTAATTACAAAACTATTTTTAAACACATAATAATCGAAGATTTTACAAATTATCAGGAATAATTAATTAACCCAGAATTATTACCTTAGACAAATTTTTTTTTAAAACATCAAAGTCAAATTGTAAACAACAGTCAATGACAACTAACAATAAGTAATTACATATTATTCACATTTTCAATTATACACTCACTTGTACATAGTTACACCATCAGTGCTATCTATCTTTTTTTTTCTTTCCCTCAAAAAATTATTACAAAATTTGAATTTATTGCTGAGATCTGAGTAAAAAGCGTATCACATATTTTTATCTTCAATAGTTTTGCCACCAACGTGTCTATTAGTCTAAATTTCTACTCTTTCATATTATATTAAGATAGGACTTATTTAAAAAATGTATAATTTTTACAGTATTGGTTATTTGTTGTGGAAACGCATTATTTGCTTGACTCTATGTGATCGCCAATTTTTGAATTTATAAATATTTTAATTCAAGAAAAATTAATATCGAGGGGCAAAATATTAAGAACCTACAGAATAATTCCTGTATATCTACTGTTCGTAGTCTGTCATGAAGCAAAAAAAATATTTTCAATGCTAAAAAAAATGCATGCAATTCATTAATTTTGATTTAATTAAGAAAAATAGCATAGAACGATAAAAGTCTACTTTCTTTTGACTTAAAATATTGTACCTCAATTTACACTATGTATTCACCAGTAAAATCAGGTTTTTGTTTTTTAAAAATGTTTTTCTCAACAACCAAATGTTAGTCAAATTTTCCAAAACTGTTTTATACAGGTACTTAAAATTATAAATCCTGAAAATGCAAAACATTTTATCTCTTTTTTACTTTAGTTTTAATTAATTTAATTTATTGATTGAGGGAACAATTCTTTATTAGAACGGATAGGTTTTTTAAATTAAATGAACTTCCGAATGAATTAGTAATTAATTTTAAATTTTAACAGTAGATTTGAGATTAACTTTGGAACAATCTAGTTATTATAATTTTTATTTTATTAATCATCATTTTTATAGATCTCCTTAACATGCTTTTAATATTTTAGAAGATTTGAATGTTGGAAGTAAGGTTGCTTAGTCTCGAACCTTTTTTTGATTGTCGAGATTCGAGAAACTTTACAAAGCAATACCAAAAAAAAAATTTTTTAAGCAATTAATTTTTTTATTGTGTTTTCATAAAATTATTTTTTAAGATTAAAACACTGAAGTCCTTTTAAAGATTTATTTGTTAAGTTTTTTTTTTCGGTATTTTTGGAAGTCTTCTTTTTAATGACAAATCGACTATTTTGAGTTGGATTTCACCTTTATTGATTGGTGGAATAATTAGTTAAATTCCATTTAAAATAAAAAGGAACTATATTCATTGTTGTGGGGATCATTTTAAATAGCCGTTTGAGTCAGTGATTGATACTTGATATCCATGGGCTTGCAAGTGCTAAACTTGGCTCGTTTTCAAAGTAATTAATAAAGTATTGTAAGCATATGGTCCATAAATGAAAAATAACTAAATATTTTAAGAGGATTGACTGATATATTTCTACTTTATGATTTGGTCATTCTATCTTCAAGGAGTAACTCGTGTGGTACTTGTAGTTCTTATTTTACAATAAGCTTGTTTTGAGCTTTTAATATGTTTAAAAATAAGCTGTAAATGGTAATTACTGTCTTGGAAAATTCTTACGTTCTTATTATCAAAAAATGTTTAATTAATTGGCGTTATATATACAAGTGAAAAACGAATTTTTTTCTTCTTACAATTTTGTTGCATTTACAATCTACATTTTGAAATATATGATTTTTTTTTCGTATAATTAATATTTATTCATTTGATTTATACGCATATTTAAAGAATAGCAATAATATTTGCAATTATAGGTTTTAATTAATATTAAAGTAATGATTAATACTTAAAAGTAACCTTGAAAACTGTTTTGTTTCATAAATTAGGTTTTATCAAAGTTATAAAAATAACAAAATGGGTTTTATTTTGTTGATAGATATTTCAA
The DNA here is from genome assembly GCA_958496155.1 of Sisyra nigra. Taxonomy (NCBI): domain Eukaryota; kingdom Metazoa; phylum Arthropoda; class Insecta; order Neuroptera; family Sisyridae; genus Sisyra; species Sisyra nigra. Next base: position 16,292,266 of record OY292314.1, read on the forward strand.
CATTTTTTGTAGGAGAGCAATTAAGTACTACGTGTAATTTGTAAAGAACTAAGCACTTAGTATATTGAAAATTAAGTTTCTTAAAAGCAGTATAATTCTGATGTATCAAAATAATGCGCAATAAAAATACATTTGATGAATGTACTTGATAATTATTTATATTGGCGTCATAAGTAAGAATTCTAACGATCATTATTATTAAACGTTTTATAATCTTATTTTGAAGGTAATAATCCAATATGCTTTAGGTATATCAAAAGTAACAATGATATTAATTGTAATTTGATCAATACCTAGACTGATTAGGTCGAGTTAAATCACGTTTATTTGACAAATTGAAAATAATATAAATATATATATATCCTTTCAAGGATAATTGAAATAATCAAATGTGTTTAATTTGCTTCAAAGGTGTAACGCAACTGAACATTGGTTGATAGTTTAACCAATATCAAATTGATACTGTAGTAACAAGTAAATTTGATTGAAATTTTGAAAAGTGAGTAGGTAAAGCTTTGAAAAAAATTATTTATAGTTTAATGAATTGGGGAGATTAATGGTTTTGACATATGAAAATTTATTTAGTTGTTTTAAGAATCAAACGTTGCATGGTTTTAATTCTTATAAGAGTGAAATCAAGATAAATATCTAACAATTGAAATTATTTGAAATACATTGGAATATTAATATTATTATATTATCTCTTCGGTAAAAATCGTAAAAACTTTTACTATTCCAATTAGGTACTGTAATTAAAAACTAAGCATTTCAATTTGTCTCTACACAAGTAATTTATTGAGAACAAGCCAAAAATGGCAAAGCTAAAGTTTTATTTTTTTATCTTATATTCTTTTTATCTGATTTATTATTGACTTAATTTTTGGTGTTATAAAAAGTCTTTTCGGCTAAAAGTTGGTTTTATTAACATTTTTCATATTTTAACATATTTAATTATTACAAAGAATGAATGAAAAATAAGTATGAGAATAAATGTAAAAATCTATGAATTAAAAAGTAAAATCATTCTTTTTGATTTTTACTGTTTTATGGTGTTTGTTTTAACAATTGATTTGTCTGGCTTTATTTCAATTATCAACACATTTTATTGATTTTCTTAAGTAAAGTTTATTGCATAAAACCTATTAATTGTAAAAATGGTTTGGGTGTTGATTTCTGGCCGAGTGTTTAAAGAAGTTGACGAGCCGCCATTAAATGTTTTTATACGTAATTTTATTGTAAAATAGTCGGGTGAAGTGATATTAGAGATTGAATGTTGAGAGGAGAGAGTTTAGTTAGCGTTTAATGGTGTGGTATATGTTTACTTATATGTACATGCCGGACCGTTCGTGTGTAGTAATATCAAAGAAAAAATGTGATTTAATCAATGTCTTATTAACGGCTTCGTTCGATCGAGTTATAATATAGCGGTATGATTTTAAATAGTTTGAACAGCAGGTTGACCATTGAGTATTAGTTGTTATATGCGGTGTGGTGTAGTGTTAGTGCTAGTGTTGGTACTGTGTGTAGTATGTTGTCAGTATCGGTTGTCGGCGAGACCGAAGCACCAGACCTCGACGAGGCGTGCCGCGAGCGATTAGAGCAGACTGACCGCGATGTTACGCGATCCTCTAATCGGTCAAGAACACACCACGCATTTACACGTTCACTCAACATTGTTTCTTCTTCTTCACTCTTAAATTTATCGACAATCTATTTATTTTTTTACACTTATAAGAAATATAAACATTTCCTTTTCAAATAAGCATTTCATGAATCGGCTAAAAATCATTCCACTTTCGATTTTTAAAAAACCTTGGTCCAGTAAGGCTTGCAAAATTTCGTTGATGCTCAAAATCTTCCAAAATGTTTTAGGGTCAGTATCTTCAGAATTATGGGCTAGGGGAAATAAAATCTACTACCCTGAAAATTTATATTTTTACTTTTCATTGATACAGAATCAGATTTTGCAAAAAATCCGTCTGGCCGTCCGATCTCCAATGTCCGATGACACAGTTAATCAATTATTTGAAGATTTATAGACAATCTATTTTTACGTTTATAAGATGTATAAACATTTCTTCTTTAAATGGCATAATTCATTGATTGGCTAAAAATCATTCCACTTTCGGTTTCAAACACCTGCTTCAGTAAAGCTTCCCAAATTTTGCTAATGCTCAAAATCTTCAAGGTTTCTATTTTTCTTCATTACTTTCATTATAATAAACTTAAATAATTAGAAGAGAAAACAATTAAACTACCTTTAAAAATATTGAAATTTTACATAATTACCTATATTTCAAAAATCCGGCTGGTAGTTCGATGTCCTATAATTCCTCACTCACGTTTTCCCAGCCAATATTCTTTTGATTTTTTTTCAAATTTCGTATGCCGACTCCTACAAGGGTAACACCATCAACCCCTAATTTTTAAAGTGATGGGATACCCTCAAAATAAACTTATCATAATATTATATGTATTTTGGCAATGATTTTTCTGTTGCAATTAAGGCTGTTCCAAATAAATTTAAAATTGTAAAGTTACGATACAAGTTCTACGCAAGTTCTTTCGTACACCTATGATATATTGCGCACCAATTCTACCGTAATTGTATGGTTTTATTTTCATTTGTTTCATCTGGAACAGACCTATTAAATGCTTGAATATTAGAGAAATATAGACTGAGAAGTAGGTTTGGGTATCATTGTCAAATACTTTTTAAAACATACAAGGACCTCAAAAAAAGACGTCCAAGTCTTTAGTTTTTAATATTTTTACACCAAATTTTGATTACCTTCAAAGTATTCTCCATTAATTACAACGCAGTTCAAACGATTATTTAAAACAGTTTTTAAATTGTTTATTTGGCTGTTCTTTATATTTTCTAGCGGTTTTTATTTTACTTCCTCCATATGGGCAAAGCGCTTCCCTTTTATGTCCCTTTTGAGCCGGGGGGGGGGCAATTGGTGTCATACCGTTTTTGTCAAAAACTGCTTTACGGTGAGGGCGGTAATGGCCAAAACGTTGTCATGATGGAAGAACCAGTTGTCTGGGCACCAAAGATCTACCCTTTTTCAGGGTACTTCGGATAAAATCCTCTGAATTGAACTCCGTGATAATCTAGATATCTTACAGAGTTGATCAATGGTTCGGCGACGGTCTTCAAGAATGAGGGCATACATTTTCGTCGCATCTTGAAGGGCGTCCTGAACGGGGTTGGTCGTCAATTGACATTTCTCCATTTTTAAAACGTGAAAACTACTCGTAGACTTTGGTTTTACTTAGAACAACATCCCCATAAGCAGTCTTAAGTAATACAATAGTTTCTGCGGCCGATTTTCTCAACAGGAAACAAAATTTCACAGTCGCGCGTTGCTTTTAACAATCTGACATCACGTTTTTGCCAAGATGGAAAAGTTGTTTTACTAAAAAAATTCTTAAGGGCGAACCGATGCCTTCACAGCGTCATAGTTTTGCACACTGACTTATTCTCTTAAATCGAAATAGTGACTTTTGACTACAAATAGTGACTATTCACTATTTTGTAGTGAAAAGTATACCACCAAATTCAAATAGTGGTATACTTTTCACTACAAAATAGTGAATAGTCACTATTTGTAGTTGAAAGTCACTATTTCGATTTAAGAGAGTACGCGGTCATGCTACCTGACCGTAAAGATCACCTGAGTAAACAATGGATTTCCCAACTCTTCCTTTCCATCACAACCCAATTCCCGAAACTTTTGGGTCCCCCCTTGTATACGAGTACAATATACAATCTACATTCCACAATGTCCTAATTATGATTTAGAAATCAACAAGTAATGAACCTATGTCTGAAGTTTGTGGTGTGTTTTACATTTTAAATACACCGATTTGACGCTTTTTACATAGTGGTAAGCTTAATTTTCAAATTAAATAAAGCGTATACTAAAATAATACGATAATTCTACTTTTAAATACTTTAAGCTTTTACTTATGGTTAGATATATTATCTGATTATGCTCGTATTAAGTAAATGCAAGCAATTAAGATCATAGATACCTAAACAGGAAAGAATTTATTCAAACTCGTTGAAAATTTTACATTGATAAATAATTTAACATATCTATGTTTTAAGATGATTATCGGTATTATAATTGTTGAAATAAGTTGGGGTCAACTGATACATAATCTAAGCTCGATATCTGAGTAAAAATGACTGGTAAAATTCTGCAATTGATACAAGAGGGCATATTTGAGGCTTAAAAATGTAAAGAATTGTTATGAACTTTGATAATATAGCAGAGAACCAACTTTTAACTATCAGTCTTGTATTTACAATTTCTCGTCTTTTTAATGCTAACCCAAAGTTTTCTGATGTCAAAAATTTAGGGCCCCATCATAAATTTGCGAAAATCATATTTCGAATTCTATTAATTTCTGTAATCGTTTTTCCTTTTTTTGAAATTTCTTTAGAAATTTTACTTATTTAAGAAATTTTTGAAGTTTTGTTAAATCATTTTGATTTAAGTAAGTATTTAACTACACAATATTTTAGAACAAAATGTCAACCGAACATTCAGACAAGACCTGATTTAAAATCATTTTCAAATTTTACAATCAGTGTGATTGAAAGGTTTATCAGATTTAAAATTGGACATCATTATCAATAATCCAAATAGAGGAGTGTAATAAGAATGTAAAGTTAAAATGTAAAATTTAAAGGTGGTAATTTTGAAGGCTCTCTAAACAATCTCTTCTATAATATATGAGTGTTAAAAACTTGTCATTTTATCAAAATATAACTTCATGGTATGGTACGTTGCGGTTAAAGCTTGAATTGCAGCTAAACACACTTTAATCAACTTATTGGATATAAATTAAAAATATTTAAATACGAGAATATGAGTTTAATTTTCTTTAAAATTTAGATTTCAATAAAACATGTGTTTTCAAGAAAAATCTTAATATTTACATGGAAATATTAACAAGTTTTAAGCAGTCTTCCATTACTGAACAAGTCTCTAATATGGTGTTTTTACATAAAACACCAGGGTTAAATTTTATCAGACAATTACCATTAAGTATATCAGACTCAAACCAGTGAAATCTCTTTTATGTATGTTTCAATAATTTATACTTTGATACTATTGATACTTAAACATGGCTAGTTAAAAATAATGCATTAGAGATTAAACAATTGGTCATTTTTTTCTTCTTATCAATTTTAATAGGAATAATTCATTTTTATTATTAATTACATATTAACATTGCTTTTATTAAAACTACAGTATTAACTAACAAACACTAAATTATTAAAATAAATAATATATATTATTTTATTTAAAAAGCACAATACAAATATTTATAATTCATACTACATTTTTAATTATTTTAAATTCCATGAAAAACTTCCGCCGTTTTTTACATTAAATTTGAAAATTTACAAAAATATTGAAAAATTAATATTTGATTAAAAAACTATTAAATTAGTACCTAATACTCACATTACGAATTAAAATTTACTTTTTCAGCTGATGAAGGCAAAATTATTTTTGATGGAACAAATCATTTAGTTAAATATGAGTACCTTATAAAATATTTAGTACTGGATTGAAACAAAGCTTAGATTATATTTTAGCAACTATTTTATGGTTGGTATATTATTTTGCCCTTCGTGTTCCTCGTGTTATCCTTTTTATTAAAATTAAAACTAATTTTCAAATAAAACGTTACAGAATCTTGTTTGTCTCTATATGTGGATATGAGTCTAATAACTAGGAAGCTTGTAGCAGAAATGTTAAACTTATTTGATTGTGCGATTTTATAACTATAAATTAAAAAATTTTAAATTGCAGGTAATTCCCCATCCCAATACAATAACTTTTAGTACACCATTTTAAAGGGTACGTTGTAATAAGTAGAAAAAGTTAGTTAAAAAAACATAAATAAATGAGTCAGTGCGGCCATTTCTTTGGAAATTTTTACTTTAAAAAAATTATTTTAAAAATTTTTTTCAACTCTTAAATAAACAAATAAACATACTGTCACAAAAGTAGAGGTTCTTTCCATTTACATTTATATTAATAATATTGCAAGAACATACTTTGAGGGAATTTATATCTTAAAAGAGACATTTAAAAAAAAGAAAACTGTGAATCTTCTTTTTGAACTACTTAAGGGATGGAATTTCGGAAAACCTTTCTTGGACGGGGAGCACAATCCATTGAAAAACAACACCGACAGGCCTGTTTGTCAGTCAATCAGTTTAGTCTATATATATATATATATAGAGATAAAATCAAACACTCACAACAGTAGTTTCTATAACTAATTTTAAGGCATTACTATTTTTAACTTATGTTAAATCTTAATCGCTACATTTTTGTACCTTAGTTTGCATGCTGGAAATATTTTGCTAATATTTTCTTATCACAGCTATCAACCATCAGGTATTAAGTTTATCTGTTTTATTTTTAGATACAAATATAAACTAATTCAGAAATAAAGAACTAGGAAATAAATTAATTTTTTTATAACTCAAAAATTTTGCGACAATAAATGCACTGAAAGAGCAATTATTTTCTCAGAATAACTAAGTGCTAAACACACCTGACGTGGTCATACAGTTTACTCTATTGATAAGCATCGAAACCTCATTCCCTGTCATTTTTATAACGCCAAACAAATCATTTTGGTGCTACCTTTCAAACTTCCTATAGTTAATCAGAAGTTACCAATCTACGGTTCATGTATCTACCGTCTTTGTGGAAATATGTTGTGACTTTTGAAGTATTTATTTTTACAAATTGAACAAAATTTGTTTAGTTAAAAATAGAAACTTGTTTATTTTCATAACACTATTAAATTTGACCTGCTACCCAAAAGAGGTTACCGACCCTTACTTTCAATCCTAATGATTTAATTACCTTCAAAATTTTTTTTTCTTAACTATGATTGTTAAGTAGTAAATTTGTTTTAAAAATAAATTTTAGTTTGACTGTAGTTTTGTTAGACGACTTCCTTTTTTTATATTAAGCTCGTGTAGTTTACAAAATATGTATTTGTTTGCGTTTTCAAAATTTTACGGATGAAAGATTTTTAACTGGATTTTGGGTTCTAAAATTATTAACGTTTTAACCTGAATATTTATATGATTAAACCACTCACATCCTGTCCTGTTGTAAATATCATATTTTGCTATTAATTATGTAAGAAATGTATAAAATTTTAATTTAAAAAAATGATCTAAAGTTAATATACTATAATGGAATATCTATGTGAAAGAAAATCTTTGTATTTTCATTGCATAAAGCGACAATGGTATTAATGTTTCATGAATAATTTTTTTATCAATTCTTTTACTAATTTTCTTAAAGAAATTACTTTTGTCATCTAGTTTGTAAATTATAAAACAGATGTCATCAAAACCTTATTATTAAAATAAAATATTAGATGGGCAATGCTGAAGTTATTAAGGCCATTAAATGATTTAACCGTTTATTTTTCCATTCAATTTTTTTTCATAATTTTAATTATTTACGAAGAACAATTAATAAATATATAATTTTAATAATAAATTTATTATAGGTCTTAATTAACTAGTAGAACAATTATTGAAATAAAAATATTTTCAAATTAAACACTTAATTTGCTTTTAAGTGATATAAGCTAATTAAGAATTTGGTTTTATCGAAGAGTTTAAGTATCGAAAGTATATAAATGTACTATTATATATATAAAATTAAAATAGAGTGCGGCGACAAAGAATTTAGTCTTGTTCAATTACTCATTTGCCAAGTTTACATTGATGGCTATTTTTAACTTATTTTTAGTAGCAAGAGAAAGTCATGTAAAATGTAAAACCAACCAAATTGTTGGTATAAAAAAATTCTTACCTCATCATCTATATATTTCTCAGATTAATATATTTTCAAAATTAATTTTGACAAATTTTTTCTACATCATAATAATTAATGCGATTTGCTATAATGTGTTTATTTAAATCTATCACTTTATACAAGTTCTCGTATAATAAAGCAAATGAAATAAATTAATGTAACTTAACAAATCTAATGAGGTCATATGGACGTTGACACCTGATAGCTTCGTAACTAATTTCACATTTTAATATATACACAATAAAATTATACATTTGAAATGATCTTAATAATTTGACAAGCTACAATTTGATTTTACAACGGTATTCTACTGCTTTTAAGAATTCAATTGATTATGCACATAATTTTTGGTCCGACATCTTTTTTTCGTTTGACCTTCTACTTATGTATGTTAATTAAATAGCAAAAATGAAGTTGACTCGGACGGAATTGAAACTAGATGGTTTTAATTCAATTACTATTAAAATAGTTTTATCTAATCTTTATTTTCCGTATGTTTCGCTAGTGTGAATCAGTAAATAGCCTTGATTTTATTTGTTATATTTTTTTGTACCTGCCAGCCCATACAAAGTTTGGCGACAGGGCCATTAATGGCCCATTGCTTAGCCAGAGATGCTAGTTGTTGGCCCAACATCGGCAACTGTTAACGGCCCAAGTACGGTTGCCGGCTGGATGATAACCCCGGGCCGCTAATGGCAGTCGACTATCGGCCGACTGCAGTAAAAGTTACCGGGCCGTTAATGGCGATTAACAATCGGCCGACTGAAGCAAAGGTTATAGGGCCGTTAATAGAAACCAACAATCGGCCGACTGCAGTAAAAATTACTGGACCGTTAATGGCAAATATTATAAATTAATAAAACTACTTAAATATTGAAAAAAATGATATAAAATAAGCTCAACGATTATTATGATACAATCATTTATTCACTTTATAATACATACAATCTTAATAAAAAATCAGACAACATCAATAATTAATACAAAAGTAGAATTTTAAACCTGGCGTACATAATACACACTCTAAACTTAAAAAGGGAATTTTTGGTGGTTTATAATGAAGATCCTCTTTCTTATCGCCCATTCTCACGGTCCACCCAACCAGAAAGCCATCGGACTACTTTGCCAGCAAAATTTTTAGATTCCTCTGCATCCCCAAACTTTTCAGTTACAACATCTAGAATATGCAAAATCAATTATAAATAAACTTGTTTTTAAGACACAATATGTGTGAGTGAAGGAGTTAGAACTAAAATAGTATAAGAGGTGAAAAAAGAAGATTTATTTTCATAAGGGTATGAAAAAAAAATTTTAATTGTAAAACCAATTTTACGATGAGAAAAAATTTTCTAGAAAAATAACAAACTAACTCACCTGCATAATAGAGAATTTCGACTAGATGTTTATCCCAATTTTCATTTGCATCGCTTAAGTCTGCAGCAAACTTATCAACCTTAGGATACTCATCAGCCGGTGGATATTTACAAAGTAATATGCCATTAAAATCCTTCCATCTGTAACATTAAATTTAACTATTAATATTTTTTTATTTGATTATTTCACACTATGAAAAAACTATTAGATTATCAGGTAAATAAATATAAATTATCTATAGTTTAATTCGAGAGAATGTATTATTATTCAATTATTAAATATAACTACTTACTTTAGTCAGAGACTTTAATAGACTGGTTATCAACAAGCGATATAGACGAACTATTCTGAAATACAATAATACACTTTAAACACTTTACCATGCGACTATTGTTTAACGACAATTTCTGTGTTAGCGAAACAAATCCTCTTGCCCCTGTTCTACCGTTAAAAGTATAATAATTTACCACCAGATAGCACTTAAATGAAGGATATATTCATACTTTGCGTTCATTGGTTAATTTTGTAATACATTTGGAAAGTATTTATATGGTACGAATATTTAAAAATAATTGACGCAATTGCAGAGAAGAAAAATTCATTTGAAATGTATGTTTCAAATTAAAGATGTATCGCTTTGTCGCTGTTTACTATTGTCACTATCCACATTATTTATAAAATCTACACTACTTACAAGTTTTTTTAATTGTCGAAATTTTTTTACGCGTTTATTTGACATTGTAGGTACAATTATTCTGAACGTTGATGCTCAATAAAGCTTAAAACACAAATCACCTTAAACATAAGTCAAATATAATAGACTCAAAGTGATGAATAACTCAGGGAACTCAGGGTGACTTAGGGCCCCCTCAAAGTATTTAAGGTTTATAGTAAGTCATCTGACTTTTAATTATTTGTGCGTGAGCAAAAGATTATTTAGCCAGACTTTGGCCTATCGTTGGCCGACGAACGAATATTGAATGATGATCGAATATACGGCGACCGGCAATTAACCAGATATGGCTCATTAACAAATTCCCATTAATAGGCCGAGCGTTGATAGCCAGACATGGGCCGATAAACGGGGCTTTTGTCATTAACGGCGACTTTGTATGGGAGAGGAAAAATCGCCTGTCAGCAGTAACGTATCATTAATTGAGCAAAATAACACGACTTATGCGCCTCTGTATGACATATGTGTATTTATTTTTAGTCTAAAATTAGAAATAGAAAACTACGAAGATCTTGCCATGATATCCAATATGGTGATGGAATGATTGATATATGTGAATATAATATATTCTCGTTTAATCTGAGCATGAATTTTATTTTGTTAAAATTTTTACATCAATAGCATCATGGATGGATATGTATAAAACAGGATGTTGTCATCTTGATATCTGTAAGCGCGTCAGGAAAAGAGTTTTGAGGGTGTTACACTGACTGGGGTGGCAGTGTCGTCGTTTCCGACAGTCAGCTCATGAAAATCAATGTTTATGTATGTGTGCTAACACACTTCCCTATTATTGATTTGTAAATGTACACTCCACTTCATCTGTGTCCAGGGTGCACAGTACCCCCAGATAAACACCTACCACTGCCTACTCAATTTTCTCCATCTATCGTCTTTTGCCACCCCACGTTATTTCCATTGCGTCGTATCCTGTCCCAGTCGCTAACTTAACAAAGCTCACCATTATAAATTTGCGTATAATACGCAATATTATGTAACACACATTCTTAAACGTTCTCCAAACTGCCACTGCTTTCCTACAAAACCTTCGTCGTCATACAACGAAAACGAAATATAAATTTTGCATACTCGTCTAAACTTTACATAACTCAAATTGATATTTTCTCTTAAAATTAAATTACCTGTACTAACAAAAATTTTAAACTAATATTGAACAATTCAAGAATATGTTTTTAATTTGATCGTTTTTCTTCAAATCTTTTAATGAAATTAAAATCATCTTCTTAACTTGTTGAATGTTTTCAATTTAATTTTTAAATGATCGTTTCTGCACGTTCATCAGATCCTTTCTTGTATATATTTTTTTTTTTTATAAATGAAGTTGAATTTCTTTTTTTGATAAGATAAAACGCGAGAAGTTTGAGGAAAAGCAAATGTACAGTACACAAAATTTTCTCTCGTAATAATGATTCTGATGTGTGTGAATGGTGTGGAAACCTAATTATTGATTAAACCACCGTCTGACGTCTTCATGATAACGCTACACTCTGGAAGTGACGCTGATTCGTTGTCGTTACATGCCATGCTATTTATATTTTTAGACATGGTTGTTTGAGCTTTAAGATCAGAAAGTTTTCGTTGAGTGTGCATAAGGAATACGTTTCTGCTATGTGGATAAACGTGTAAGAATGAGCTTTTACATTATGAAAATGAAAAGTTGTTTTTTTAAGTCTTTATAAAATTGATATGGGTTCGATTAAGTACTAAGTACTTGAACGGTTAGTAAATTTTTAATTAGACATAACTAAGTTATTGTTAAGGTGATAAAATAATAATTAGTATGGTTATTAACACTATGGTGTCGTGAAAGGGTGGTAAGTTCTCCACGGGGGCTATCATGTTACTCTGTGCCAGAATAAGCTATACTAACTGTAGTCATGCTCACTTGAGCTGCGTCGCGGCGCGTCGTAACCTCGACCGACGTCGCCACAACCTCGTCACATTCCTCTCTCACTCCTTCTTTTGTCTGTCGATATATTTACATTCTTGTTTGGGGCTAACAACAACTTCCACATTACGTTCTCAATATAGGTCGACAAGTTGGAGCCACCCTTTTCGGTTACCTACTGGTCACAACAGATTACAGTGATACCAACGTCCTGACAAAGCAACTATAGTTATTCCTAGGGGAAGAATATTTCAATATTTACAGATTTATCAAACGATTTTCTCTAGTTTTGAAACTTTTTGTTTTTCAAGTTTTCTATTGAAATTATCGTAGCTAAATATGTTAAGTTGTTTTAAGATTTTCAATCTAAATAATTATTTTTTATTTCTTACAATTTCTATAAAAACTTACTTAGATCAGTTTCATTATTAAAATTTTCTTTTGAAAAAATGGAACATATTTTTCAAGCTTAGCAGTAGCTGATAGTATTGCAAGAAACACTGTCGGTTTTTCCACATATCAAGACGCAAAATATATTTAAATATAATATGTTTATGTATATAAATATATATTCAACGTTTAGGGGTGGAAACCGCTGTTGCCACTTTTTCTATAGTTCACATCGTTCGCGTACTCACATTGTCAATATTCAGAGGCTGCCATTTTCACTATTAATCTTGCCTTCTCTTTCATGGCTATTTCCGTACGGGGTTGGTTTTCATTACGTTTTCGTCTTGTTTGTTTGAATACTGATTTCACAGGTTGTGTGTTTCTGTGAAAACGCCTAGTGTCTGTAATTCTTTCATTTCACCAGTCGAGATTATTTAGGCTGTTTCTGTAACAAAATTAAATTTCAAACAACATGAAGGCTCTTTGGTTGTTTTCTGAGATAGTCGTATAGTCTTGTGAAACGTTGCGAGGCAGTGGTTTGACTTGATAGTAAATTATTAAAAGTTGTGTAGAATTGAAATAAAATGGTGTATTTTGGTGGCTAAGTAAACTGGCAGTGGTGAGTATTACGTACTGCATTCTGGCGTCATTGATCCACTGCTGGTGCTGGGGGTGGCTCACTCCACCACCATAATGCGAGGGTGGGTTATGCTCAGCAATGTTCGTCACTATCGTGTGTTCATATAAAGCCTGTTCGTCAGCTACTGTGCTGTATATACTCTACCTCCTCTTTCTCCTAGCTTGATTCTCTAAAAGCTGAGCTTACTGCGAAAAATGTCCGTCTGTTTGGTGTGCTAGTCGGTCTCTCTGTTCGTCCAGCACCCATCACCATTGTCGCCACCCTCTTTGTACCAATTCACCTCTTGCTGCATCAGCCTCTGCATATTATGTGAAAATACAGCCCCCTATATTACATACTTTGTACCAACGTCTACAATCATATTGATTTCATCACCGTAGTCGGCGTTCTTATAGACGTCCTCGGTCTTATTTTGTTAAAAGATTTCATGTCTGTTAAGTACGTTCCATTTGTTCTTCAAAAACTTTCATCTAGACACATTACATTAATTACCGATTGCAAAGCTTATACGCTAAGTTTCACATGCTTTGAAGACTATTGTATTCTCCGACATCTTACTTTCAATATCAATCAAAAAATTTTTTGCAAAAATCAAATGTTAAAGATTAAAATTGTTGAAGTTTTAAAAAGTATACTGGTAGTATGTATAGAAATAGTTTGAGTTACTTTGAAAACTCAATTTTGAATTGAAAAGAAAACGGGCCAAGTTTTTAAAGGAAATAAAGTAGAACTTGTTTAGTTTTTATATTAGTGTAACATCAATATAAACGCCCCCCAAGTTATGAATGGTAACGCGCTCGGCTAGTTATGCAAATTGAGCGTGCTCGTCGGTTTTTACTAGAAAAATATTCGGTTTCTCTTCCATCCCATGTGGTGTATTTTTAGAGTTTCACAAAGCATTTATTTTTAAATGTATATTTAGAAATTAGACTGTGAAAACGTAAATAATGTAAACGGATGCAATTATATGGCGAAATGTTCAATGTTTCGCACGTAACGTATAATTCGATGGTAGTGAAAACGTGCGCGTAACTTGTCGACGGCGTGCGAAGCTTTAAAGCAGCTCCGAGCAGTTGTAAGCGTCGCGCTATTGTGGCGCTTCAACAGACAGGCACTCGTGACCCTGATTTACTACGGCTGTCGTTCCGAATCCCGACGTCGTCCGACCGGCGTCCGTCCCTCATACAGCAGCATCCCTTACGATTACGTTACTCACATACTGTGAGCGCGCTCCGACAATGAACTCGTTTCCACATCGGGGATTATGTTTGTAAACTCTTCATTAACACTTCCGTATAATTGATTTGTATAAATATGCGAAAAATGATTCGATTTTAACATACCCCAACTTTTTTTTATTATCAATACAAACTTACATTTAAAGATCAAATTCTTTTTCTTAATTCAAAATAACTTATTTCCTCAAACAAACAAAAAATAACAAATATACCGGCTGAATCCGAATTTGAACGTTTCTACTTTTCACAGATATGGTTTCATATAGAAAAATGCGAACATTTTCGACTTTTTTCTAAGAAGTTATAAAATTATGCATTTTTTGAGGATAATGATTCTGTACAAAAATAAAGTACCTACATAAAATTTTAAACAAAACATTTCAAACAAAAAGTTTCCAAGTTGAATGGTTTGACCGGTAGAGCGCGTTGAAAAAAGGTAAACTTTTCCACTTTTTGGGAACAGTAAATTTTTTTATTTGTAACATAATAATTATGCTTTTAACCAAAAAAATCTTATATAATGTTTAAACTATATTGGTATTTTTTATAAGTACACCTTCAATCACTTATTTTGACTAAAAACTGTGTAGTTTATCGAGTGCATTTAGGTTTTGCAAATAGTTCAATTGATGATTTTGGTAAGGAAAAAAATACGTATTTTTTTGATGCTCGTGTTTTATGATTTTTGAGGAATTAAATCCGAATTTCATATTTGGGACCATCCATAAACCACGTGACGCGTTTTCTGTAATTTTTTAACCCTTCCCCCTACTACGTAACCTTATTTAGACCATTTAGTCTATCTTTTAACCGTCCATAACATACCCATCCCGCCTGGAAAAGTGAGTTACGTGGTTTATGAATGGCCCCTTTGCTACTTCCCACGGGTCTAGGAAAAAATTTTGATTTTTTTTCATGTATTAGGCAAAAAGTAAAAAATTTGACATATTTTGAGGTAAACTAACAAACACAAAAATAAAAGACATTAAATTTTCTACAAAAATAAGACTCAGTAACCAATTTTTAGTTAACCAATTTCGTTTTTATAAAATTTATGGTTTTCCAGTAAATTTATTGTTTGTAACTTAAAATTACGCTGTAATTCCAAAAAATGTCAAAACTTAAATAAATTTCTTCTAGTTGGCAATGTCAAAACTAAAATAAATTTCTTCCATTTAGCGTATTCTAATCCTTGAAAATTTATGTCGTATTAAATCTTAAACCAATAAGTATAGAGCCCACACCAAAATCGATCGTAACTTATCTTTTTACTAATTTTTTTTTATAATTAGGACAAAAATGCATAATTTAGGTGAATGAAGAAGAGCCATTGTCTCTAACCTGGATGAAGGATTTTTGATTTAGTGGTTTTGCGTAATATTACATACAATTTCAATACGCTTTGATTGTCTTACGATTCGTCAAATAAAGGTTAAAGTATGAAGAAAAATTAATTAAATAGGGTTTTTAAAATTACAAGCAGGCCACTCAGTGGCGTGGTGTACTAGATAGTTGCCTTATACGCCAGTGGCCCTAGGTTCGAATCCAATGAAAGCCTATGATTTTTTTTCTGGGTTTTCGGATTTGACGGTCGCCATAAATGACCATAGTAATTTCAAGTTACAAACAAAGAAGGTTGACTGGAGAATCAGGAATTCCATAAAATACAAAATTGGGACCCATTTTTTCGTGCGCTTTAAAACTAATGAACTAAGAAAATTGGTGCAATGAGTATTTTGACGAAAACTTAACGTATTTAATTTTTGCGTTTAAGACTTTACCTCGAAAAATGTAAAATTTTGTTTGGCTACAAAATTATTAGTCAAAAATTTTCTCGTTTTTCCGAGCTTTCTTTGTGGCGCTAGAAAGCAGAAAGTAGCAAATGTGAAATTCGGATTTAACAAACCAAAAATTACGAAGAAAGAGTGAAAAAAATATTCCTGTATTCTTCCTGACCAAAATCACCATTTGATACTAAATAAAACCTAAATAAAATATCCCATTACAATAAAATATGCGCGTAATCTCGCTGTTCTAGGGCCGGGGTGATAGAGCTTTTGTGCATTTGATCAATTTATAGGTGCATGTGCAGATTCCTTCAGAAGATGCGTTAGTGATTTTCATGCTTTTCTCCGTCATGTATCGCATGTAAAAACTACAGTTCTACACATGAGATTTGTTTTATATGTTAGTACTATTCTTTGATATTTGGATATGTTGCGATTGATTTATATTTTTATTATATTCACTGTTGCTCTACAATTATTATTTGATAATAAAATATATGAAATAAAATCAATTGGTGCAAATACTATATAGGTACTATTCATTTTACATATTATTACAAAGTGGTTTTATTTTATCTAAAATCTATCTCTATGTAGGTATTTTATATATTGGATTTTATATATTTGAGTTGGGTGTGGCAGTTTATAGGTATTTGGTTTAGTTTTTTTTTTGAGCTTAGGAGGTTAGATTTATTAAAGCGTC
Organism: Sisyra nigra; assembly: GCA_958496155.1. NCBI lineage: Eukaryota > Metazoa > Arthropoda > Insecta > Neuroptera > Sisyridae > Sisyra > Sisyra nigra. Next base: position 16,308,920 of record OY292314.1, read on the forward strand.
CAAACTGTTAAAACTTTTCAAATTTTTGAAGAAGTTTTTGAACAAATCGTTTTCTAAATGCTATAATTCTATGGCAGATTAATAGTGAAAAGTGAAAAATTACATCAAGTACCTACTAAGAAAATATCATAAAATATGTTCTAATATTAAGAAACGTGTACTTTGTTACTAAAATGTTAAAAAGTTAAGAATTCGATTGGTTTACTTAAAAATGAACGTTCTCAATTTATAAAAATGAATAAGGATTTACTAAAGCTGTATTTGAATTTTTTATTTAAGATATAACGAATCCTAGATTGGGGATAACTGCATTTAGTTTTCAATAGGAGTAGAGGCACTGTTTTATGAAATTCATAACTGTTGCTTTATGGCTTTCTGAATTGCTATACAGCTTAAATATTAACACAACGATTACTCGCTTAGTTTTCATTTCATCGAGTCGCTATACTCGTGCTTGTTACTAATAAAGTTTGAAGGATTAGAAATCGATGACAACGTGTTGTTGAGTATAACTGTTTAGCTGATGTCTGAATATTGTAGTCAGGGCGGCAGATTTCCGCGAATGGTGCATACATCTGCGTGCTGCTGCAGCTTCCGCCCTCACCTCAACCACCATCCCCTGTCGCTGTCACTACCCACTTTATACAGTTGTACACCTATCCAAACTACCAAAACCACTCACTCACTGTTATTCTCTCCCATTTCAGTTTTGACATCTTAAAGTCGTAACGTTGAATCAGCATAAAAACTACTGTTGGATTCGTAATAATATAAACAATGTGATAATAGACCAAAGGATTTCGATTTCTCTTGAAAGGCATTTATGTCAACTTGATACAACTTGAAAATATTGTGTGCAAACATTTAATTTCAATAAAAGGATACATACTTATTAGTGTTCCAGTGTTAAAAAAATGTTAACAAATTGTGAATAACGGAATAATGTGTACATTATGGGTAAGTGTTTTATCATTTTCCTATGTGTGGTTTTTTTAAATGTTGAATGAAATTCTTAAAATTTAAGTACTTTGATACAAGTCTTATAAACACTACACAAAAAGTTAATTGATAAAAATAGGCTATGAAGTCAAGGTTTATAGACATATTAGACAGCTTAACAACTTATCCATCTTGAAACATCTGATATCCCGAAATTCCATCGATAATGTGAACTTTGAAAACGTTCTATCTTTCGTTCAAACAAGGAACGGCACTGCTGATTGCCTCCTTCTTGCGTTCATATAAAACCAGGTATATTTGCGCAGATGGTGTAATACTCGACATAAGTTTACTTTGTTGTAAGTTCTCTCGTATACTTTATCCGAAGCTTTCTTCACCAGGACCGTAATGTCTTATATTCATATTAAGGTTAATTTAAAAAAGTACTTTAGAATGACCTTTGATCAGTATTAGATAACCAAATTTAGGTTAGTTAACTGATTATATTAGTTACCTGTTGATTCAGTTGTCTCACCTTGTTATTGGGAATTGATAACGTTTACGAGTTCAAAGAAGTATTTTGTAGTTTTTAAGTTTTTGAAATGACGAATAGAAGTGTGTTTAAATGTAGATAGTTTTAGAAGAGCTTTGAAGTAAGCTTTTTCGTTTCATTCGGTTATTGTGTGAGTTGTCGAGTGTTTTGGAAAGAAAATGAAGGGAGTTGCGTTAGATCGAAGTTGGTTGTTGTGCTCACATTTTCATTAGATTTGAATAGTTGAAATAAAACCGGGATCCGTCGCTGCTTTTATAGCGGCCATGACGCTTAGGGGAGGCTGGGCGTCGCGCTTCGCCACCGCCGCTAGCGACGGCAGCTTTGCCTTCAACTTGTTCCCACATGACGGCATCAAACGAACGGGGACGCACAACATACGGTGTATGCAGCCAGGAGCGGCTATCCTGCCGCCCCCACGTTCTTGCCTGATGGTTCATTGGACAGACAGGCGGCTCACGTTCGCTGGTTCGTTGTGTGTTGTATGTACTTGTGTGCTGCGTATTGATTTCCGTGGTCGCCAAGATCGGGGTCAAAGAGCATCATGGTGATATGCTATTTTCTCGGCACCTATACTCATCTTATCATCTAACCCCAAAATGAAAACTTTCCTCGTTTCACTTACCATCAACGCAAAGTCACCATTACGCTCCAGTAAAATTAACAGAAAATTCTTGAACAAACCGTCATATGATATTAGTTTTGAGACGCTATATCCGATGTGCCGCCTTTTTTACGTAAAAATTATCTATTTAATGAATAAATATTTAAACTTCCCAATAATATTTTACATTTCATTCTCCATTGGTTTACTTATGGACTCAGGGGAAAACCGTATCACTCTAGTTTTCAAAGTGTTTATAAGAGAGCAACAAATCAAAATTTTAAGTATACAGAACATACGAGTACTTGAAGAGAATTTGTTTTTAATACATGTGCTTAATTGGGCAGCAAAATAATTGGGAATTGTTTATGCTCAAATCAGCGGAATTCAACGGGTTTTCCCCGTATTTTCTTCATTTATAATGTTTTTCCCTTTAGTATCCATTATTTTTATTTTAGAAATACTTAGGTGGTAGGACTTTTTTTCTTTGGAAACATTCACGTTATTCGATTCGGGTTTTTAAGCTCTAATAATTGTCATCAATATTAAAAATCAATAAAAATGCAGTTTTACGGTTTTCCTCATATATATTTCAAAAAAATATTTCAACTATAAGTTAATAGCATTGAAAACGTCCCTACATCAAGAGGAACCAAATTTAATTTTTTGTTTGAATTATTCTTAAGTTTTTGTGGCCCTAAGTCTGGGCCTCACGAGATTAGACGTAAACCCATCACTGGGTATACTAGCAGTCAAATGAGAGCGTCTTGTGAGTTGAAATAATGAAAATCACTATACTTAAAGTGTCGTCAGTCAATGCCCCTATTGAGATGCGGCAAACGAAATATTTCGTTTTAAAGGACAATATATGCGAATACATAGTTGTTGGCGACGACCATTATATATCCGTGTCGCACTCATCGAGTTGACACATGTGTGTATAAATTCTATTCTAATAAAAGACCGGCCGATTTATTTCAGTTCAACATGCTCATTTCTTTTCTTTTTTATAAATTACTGAATGTGACTGGACTAAACGTTGTTCTTATTTAACTGGTTTAGCCAGCCACATCGACTTCAATAATACGTAACGTTTTTATTTTATATTTTATCCTCTAATATAGATGGCATCGTAACCTTTAGTTCTCATATCAATTTCAGATATTCCACTGAATTTAACCCATTGTTATTCATATTAAATTTGTTGATGAATTCATCGTTGAATTTGTTGCATCGTATAATTCCTTTTAAGGAATAAGCGACTGTACAGCGCTTTATATAGCGGCTATAATTACATTACGAGTATATTAAGGATACCTAACATGTGCGCCTACATTTATAATCCAGTAGATAAAGAAACATACAAGTCGAATAATCACCACTCATTGTCTTTTCTCACAAAATATTTGATGCACTTTTGATGCAACTGTACAAGCGTATAACGAGCAGAGCATTGTGTTTTAAATATCGCGCTTTTCCACATACCAAAGTTGTTACGTCACATTTCTTATAAATACAGCAGTCGTTATATAGAAGATAGTGGTCTGGTTAAATGTTGTCCTTTCTTCTCTATACGATATAGTAAATTGTTAATAGTCAGATGTAGTCAATATTAACGACATATACAATCAACAAAATCGACAGCCAACCATTGTATTTGGTATTCTCCTAATAAGGACTGATTTTTAATAAAGCCACCATACATTGAAACTTGTGTATGAATTCACTATTTAATCGGTACAAAATAAATTTCATTGCTTCTTCAAAAAGAATAAGTGCATTTACTATGAACGTGTTATTTTAATTTCACAATAAGTAGGTATATTTAATACGTGTTTGAATGTAGTTATGAACGACCATTCACTACTTGCCAGTAGTAAATAAATATATACTTTTCGCTGAATTATGTAGGTACTAATTGATTAATTTATTATACTTATTTATTGTTGAGGTTAGTTGCTAATATTACTGCTATTAATAGCCTATAATAAAATATGGGTAAACAAATTGTGTCTACATTCATTTTAATGTTTGTAATATGAACCTTCCATTATAAATTCTCTTGTACGTAAATGTTTTCATTTATCCTATATCAATATGAAATAAATTTGATTTGACACTTCGTCTTTTCGTCTTATATACTTTAAATTTGGTTTACTGCGAACAACAATGAAACAATTTAATTTAGATCCCAGTGTAAATGTTTCCATTAGATACAATACGATAGTGTTTAAATTAGACAACAAATGTTCTTCTTTTCGTCTAAAATCGAATTTAGGTCAAAGCAGCTCAGTGTTTTAAAATAAAACAATTTGACATTTTTTCTAGGTTTTTGAAAATTTACGTTTTTTATGGAATTTATAAAGAGCTTTTAAAAATAAACAATACTAATATTAATAAAAACGTTAAAAACCATGTGGGTTTTCAGAAATTTCGTTTTATTTAATTTCCCTAAATTAGATATGTAGAAAAATGTTTTTTTTTTTCTAATTTTCAATTCACTTTTGGCGTATACAGACAACTCTCCCCTACATTTTTCGAGAGCTTTTATAACCACTATTTCAGTTGATTTTTAAGTTATTTAAAGACTTGAAATCAAGTCGAACTCAAGTCAAATATAAACATTTAAATGTTATATCAGTCAAGCATTGATTTCGCAAGTCATTTATAAGTAAACATATCAAGCGCGATGTCCAACTACTTGGCTTGATTAATTCCTTAGTTTTACTCCTAAATGGAGTGTAACTTCTATTAAAGAAATATTTCACCAATTTTCTGACCCTAACTTACTAAAACGAACTAAAGTTGACAACAGGTATTGAATTTTTCAGTCTTAATTTTAAATTTGCAACTTTCTCAAAGTGTTAATTTTGCAATGATATATCTTATGAAAACTTAAAGGACCATGGCTTGTAACTTTTCTAAATTCGCGTTAGTTAAGAGTTGATGAAAAAATTTCTTAAAAGAATATCTGTAAAAATGTCTTTTCTTAAATTGGGAAACTTTTTAAATAACGAAGTTTATACGCTAAATTTTTAGCGATGTAGTTTTTGGAAGTTTTACTGTTTACAGTTAAATGTTTGTTTACTTTGAGGCCTTTTTAAGAGACAAGTTTATCTTCTTAAAGCAAAACTATGCTTTTTAACAAACTTTATAAGAACGAAATAGTTTTGAGACTGATACTTTTTCCAAAGTAAATCAGCAGCAATTAGTTAGCTTATACGCAATCTTTTAACGTGATCAAGTTTAAGGACTTATAACTCCACAGATACAAAAGACTTAGTTACAATAACATCGTAAAGTTGGTGAAATTCACGAATAATTTTATACACACCGATTTACAGTTTACAGACTGATTCTTAGCAAGTCTGCGCTCTTTACTACCACTGGCTTTCACAAATACAATCTCCTATCGTTTTTTCTTAAAATTAATTTTAATAATAAAAGAAATTCTTTGAATAAATTGTGTGTCATTTTAAAAGAACAGGCAATTTATTTAACTTATTAAATGAGTATTGAGAAAATATATACACAATGAAACAACTTAATTATTATTGCTAATTATAAAATTGGGAGGAGGAGTGAATTTTTAAAATTACATAACTAGCCACATAAAATATTTTCAAGTAAAGTTATTAGGTGTGCAACCAACATGAAATATAGGAAAATTGAACATAATGAGAACTTTTGGAAAGGCAATATGCTATACAACTATTTTTATTAACTAACAAGCAGGTAGTATTTTAAGACTATAAACTATACTATACGTATATAAGACTATACATGTTAAATTCGCTCCGATTTTGAACCCCAAAGTGGTACAAATTTCCGTTTTAATCAATTCCGGTTCAAAATCAGATTTCTCAAATAGGGCAGGTTCTTGAGGTTCAATATCGGAGTTAGTCATGGTGCCCACAGTCGGAACAATTTTGGATTAGGGTGGTCGGCTCAAAATTTCGACTCGGATGGTCTTACTTCATGTTTGATACAATAACTTCGAAATCGGGGCTTTTTGATGTAAGAATAATTTCCAAAAACTCCAAAAATTTCATTTTTACCCCCTTTGGGGTAATTTACCCTGGTTCTTCGACCGCTGATATAAAGCAATGAATTTGCAAGGTATTTAATTTCAAAATTAAAGTGAAGCTCAATTTATTGTAAAATATGTTCAGTATCTTGATTTGATAAATCTCTACGTGTAATGACAATTCACATTTCATGTGTAAATATGATAAATATTATTTTGACAACTTGCCATGTTGTCTATTTTGAACGAAATAATTTTATTTTCACTAACTTTAATAATATAAATATTGTTAATTTAAGTATCAATTGCAACTCTCGACACCTTCTTAACAATCTTAAATTGTCTGAAGATTTTCATACTTTTAAAACCAAGGGTTATAAACTAAGGTTTTTCACTTTTATGAGGAACATTTAAAATTTAAAGATGTTTTCAATGTTAAGTGATTTTTTCTTGTAAGATTCTATCGCATAAAAATAAATAAGCGAATGATAGGACTTGATATGTTATGAAGTAATTTATAATGTTGTTAATAAACGATTGAACAAGTCTTGAAAGCATTGCATTAGGTGTTGCGTTTCTGTTGCAATTGTCTAAGGCGTTGAACCTTCTCAATAAAATTATAATATATGGTGAATAGAAGATGCTAAACGTGTAAAAAACAGTAAAATGTTCACTATCTATTTTCTATATATGTATGCATTATGACGTTAGGTACAAATATCTTGAATATTGAAGAAACGCGCGCAAATTTGTAATAGCGAATGTGTTGGTGGTGGACGAAGTGGATAAGCGGGCGTGGCAAATAGTTTTCTCGTCTCGTCGCCAATCTCAACTGTTTGCTCATCTGCACTTCCACTTGACTTCGATCGAATATGCACGAGATGAAACAGCATGGCGTGTGCCCCCTATCGCTCACTTTTACGTCGCTACAACTACCTCGACCGTGACTGTTCCTCTGAAGAAAAAGCGGTTGCGGGAGCTCTGACTTGCTGTTTATTCGCTCTTAACGCATCGCTATCAACTATGCCACTATTACCTTTACTTATACACTTGTCTCTTGATCACTCGTCTTTTTATATCTCTAATTTTACACCGCCATAATATTATTTGTTCTTTCATACTTTGTTACCATCTCCAAATATAACTTCTTAATCGGATTATTTCGTCGTCAATACGCTTATTTCAGTAACTAGTAGACATTTCCCGTCAACAATGGCGGGGTTACACTGATGTGAAACTAAACCAAATTCAATATAGTTTCTAGATACTTGAATCATGTACATAGTTACTTGAATTAAAAAATTAGATCAAGAAATAAAAAACTAACAGAAGGGTTTCGTATTATGATTGAACTGTTTGCATTATTTTGTTTTACTGAAACCAAATTTGTTTAGAGATTTGGAAAATTAGAGTGGTGATAAAACCCAAAATGAAAATCCAGTCTTAAAAATACATTTCATTAACACTTGTGACAATATTTCAGACGAAAAATATGCTCTCTTAAATCGAAATAGTGACTTTCGACTACAAATAGTGACTATTCACTATTTTGTAGTGAAAAGTATACCACTATTTGAATATGGTGGTATACTTTTCACTACAAAATAGTGAATAGTCACTATTTGTAGTCGAAAGTCACTATTTCGATTTAAGAGAGTGAAAGTCTTATTATTTACATTCAAATATGTTAAATAAATTAAGAATGAACAAATAATTATTGTTAAATATAACTGCTGCCAATAAATAAATATAAACACATAAATAGAACTTTGATTGTTTAAAACTCAAGATATGGCAGATAAATAATTTATAACAGACTTGGGAATTCTGTATTAGTTTTCCTGTAAACTAAGAATGCGACCCTAAAATGACAATTCGAGCAAATAAAGATGCTTCAAAAAAAAAAAATCTCAATGGTTGTATTAAGATAAAGAATATAAACAAAACTTAGAACGTAAGAAATGCTATGAAGTAAAAAAATAACCGAACTAGTTTAATGATAAAATTTAGACAAGAAACAATGAATCTTAAAATTTTTGCAATATTAGGTACTAAAAAAATATCTTACGGAAAAAATAGTCGTAACGACTTATGCCCCAATACGAGTTGCCAAATTGGAAAGGAAGTCATTTCCATGACAAAAAGAGTTGATTTTTTTTTTTTTTTTTGTTAATTGAAGGATTACGGATGTTTGTTTTCCGGTTTACTTTGAGCGAGAATCAATACTTATTAGTAAATTTTTTCAAAAATTTTGACCAATGTTTTGGAGATAAGGGAACGGTTATTTTGCGTTGAATTTCTTCAATATCTTTTAAACTAGGCATTTTAAAAATGTTGATTCTCAATATCAATCCGTTCATTTGATATTCACATTGCATTTTTTTTTAAATTTTCCACTTTAACGTCCCAAAAGTACTCCTCAAAATCAGCTTTTACATTTTTTTTCAGTAGAAATCGGTCATTTGTTGGCCAAACTCTACAAATATACTAAATTTCAAAATTTGTTATCGTTATGATTCAGAGAAAATTGTCCAAACTAGACAACGGATATTTTAAGTGTTACATTCACGTTTTTTGACTTATAAAACCCTAAAATTGAAAGAAAAAATAATTTCAATTGTAATATATAATTTTTACTTTTTTAAGAATTTATAAATCTTCTAGGATTACAATATTATTTCTAATTAACACTTCAGAAATAATTCGTTTAGCTATGTATATCTCTCGAAGACCGATTATAGAATGATAAAACTAATGAAATTTGGTTAATAAACATAAGAAAAATCTCAAAATGAGATTTGAACTAAGAACTTTTGACATTATAAGAAAAAATGCATTTTGGGAAAGAAAATTTTAGTTAATACGCCTATAAATGTTGCAACAGTGAATAAACTCGTTTGAATAAATAACTGATGTTTAAATGATGAATCTTAGGAACCAAGCTTTATTATGATACCTACAATATATTTTTTATATATTGCCACGGTTGAAATTTCAAAAATTAGAAGGACGTTAAATTTAATATTAATAGTCGCATTGTTATTTCATTGCGTATTAAGTTTTTGTTGCTAATAACAAGGTCATCTACGAGATACATCCTGACTGCGACACTCGGGAATAGATACAAGTGAAGGATCGTCGTCGGGTGCTATACACACAGTAATATGTATACCATCAACATAGAATATCATCCTCTATTCTCCTCGGGTACAGCCTGTTGTTGGTGTCGTTCGTTGGTTGCCATCACCATAGCTCGACGATACAAATGTACGCTACTCTCCTCTCTGCTTGAATCGATTTCATCCCGGCTCGCGTTTTGCTAACTGGCCAGACTCCACAAAACAGTCGTTACCTTTATCTCCACTCTAGTGTACCTATGTGTGTTATGTGGCATGTCCGGATATTTTACCACGTTCTCGTCACTATGTAAGTGCATTTCTCCGCCATGACACTCATTTGTCTCATATCTAGCCGTAAACCCAAAATTAAACCAACGTTATCGTCGGTTCACCTTTAACACATCGAAATCATTCTACAATTAATGACTGTTTCAATTATTCAATTTTATTCAATCAAATCAATAGATAGACATTTGCTTTATTTCCATGAGTGAATCTAAAGGATTTCTTTTCAGCCACAAAAATTCTCATCGCAAAAATGTATATAATATATACAAAGATGATTATTTACAGAGAAAATACTTAATACTCAACTACTAATATACTGTGCTTTTAAAAACAAGCAAATCGAATGACTAAGGTTATTGGCATTTAGCAAGTAGCTTTACAAAAGGAAGACTTAAATAGATAATTATTAAAATATTTCTGTGTTTATATGTAATAACTAAACAAAAAACATAAAAACTCTAAAAATTTGCTTTGGTAGACGTTACTTCCGCTGTCATCACAGATAGGCATGCTAAGTTGTGTCATAAATCCGTTCCCTTCTATTTGACAAGCAAGGGCTGTCCATTTCTTAAATGCCGCCGATTCATTCAGAATAAATTTGTAACGTGTTTATTATTTCACACATTTGAACGAGCGTTTATTGAAAAAGGCCAGACTATATCAAATTAATAGTCGTATAAAAATAGGTATTCAAAACCATTTTATTGTTCTTTTTTATGACTTAACTTAGTGGAAACACCGAACGATGGAGCGCACGTCTAATTAGCGTAAATGAGGTTACAGTATATTTGATAAATTCTATTTAGAGATGGCAATCTAAGTCATGTATATTGTAAAACGTAAAATATTATGATGTGGCGCGATTATTTGAATTTATGTGTTTCTTGATCTGAACAACACTTTAATTTGTAGGTATTTAAACTATGGACGTATTATTTTTTTTACAATACTAAATTTAAGTCTTGTAAAATTATTTTTGAAATAAGCACTCCTATGTATTTTTTTCATTTTGCAAATGTCCTGTTGACTGTTAAGTTACGTATCTTATCTTAAATTTAACCTTGATTAAAAAAAATATACTTTGCAATGTGATATAAACGTTTAATATTTTTACAATAATGCTAAATTGGGTAGTTTGGAAATACATATATTATTTGGGTTACTCAAATAATTATTGATAAATTATTTTTTCGTGTAAGTATTTAATTGAAACATTTTTTTGAGTCTGTATTTTTGTTATATTGTCTTATTTCGCAACTAAGACCATACATATTTTAAATTCCATTTTCTCAAGTCCAATTTTTGTTCAAATTAATATAAAGTTAATGGTATTAAATAAGACACATTTTTTAAATAATACGCGGCATAATTAAGTAAAGTAATTTTAAATATTGTTATATTTAATCAACATTAACGGGGATTTTTTTAAGAACAATCGTATTAAAATTAAAATCTTATCATGAAATTGAAGTAGATACCTTTTTGTTTTAAAGTGTTATCTATATAGAGCTTAATTTCAACTGTAGCTGGTCGTTTTTTATCTGGTATTGAAATTTGTAGTTTATACCCATAAATTTGTTTAAAATAACACTAAAACTTCTTTTAACAATAGACAATTTTTAATGTTTAATCTTTCAATTGGGTCATTCAAAACAATATGTATTGCGTGAGGCTATTTTCGTAATTCGCTTTTCACTGTAAAGGTGAAATGAAATAAGAAAAGCAAAATGAAAAACATTTTTTAAGATCTACGAAAAACTCGTCGATATACAGATAGGTGACCTGCACCATGTCTGTTACAGGCGCTGGCGTAAAGATGGAGCACTTCCAAGCCGCGCTGGATCCCAGGAAACAAGAACTACTGGAAGCACGCTTTCTAGGTGCCAGGGTGAGTGTACAAAGGCTTTTACTTTTCAACCTCGGCAACAATATGCATTCCCTTAAACTCTTTCTGACCTTCTAACAACTCAAAAACCAACTAACATTTTTCCTACTACTACTTTTGTTATTGAGATCTTATGGCATTTAAGTATAGTCAATCGCATTGCTATCTTTGCTTGTTCTACAGCTTCGGAAACGTAGACATTTCGACGTTAGCTGTTTATTATTTTTTTAAAACGAAATTCTCTAGTTTTCTATGAACGAATATTATTGAAAATGCTTCATAAGAGTTCGTCGAAAGTAGATAGATGGACACACTCGCCAATCTTGAATATTTGGATAGCGAGGATCACAATAAAATTTGGAGGTGGTGTTTGCAGGGTGGCGATTTGAGCAGCAGTAGTAGCTGTCCTGCTAGAGGAGTGAGTACACGACCCTCTGGCCCCAGTGTGACGACGACGTTGACTGTGGATTTAACGGGGGGTAGTATCATTCCGAGAGACCAGATTTGCCTCCCTGCGGCACCATCTACGCAGGTTAGAGTCTTGTCTTAGTTCACCACACCCGAAAGATTTTATGTATTTCTCTTTCATATAAAATCAATTCAATCTTCTCTTCACTATTCAGCTACCAACGCTGTATCTTCGACGTATATCGTTCCAACTAACATCTACATGTTTCTTCAATTAGAAAAAACGCTTAAAACACATTTTCATTGAAACTAACTCTCTATAATATAATAAGAAAAAATAGTATAATACAATGTTGCAAATGAATCTGTTGAGACTCAATAGAAAATAACTGGTTGGCTAACAAAGGGAACAGAAACTCTTGACCAAAATATCAATTTCGTATAACTTATGAATGAAAATCTATTACTTGTTAGAAAGTGCTAATCCAATTTAAGATGATCTTTTAAAGTTTATAAGACTAGCTTATATTTGCTCGATATAAAAGATAATACAATACATTTAAAATACTCTTTTAGGAAAAATGTTTTCAGAATTAGAGTCGTATATAGGAGACTTTAGAAGTCTATACCTAGTAAATCCTAGTAATTTGTTAAAATATTTTTCACTGATCTCATTATTATTCGTTAAAAACGATAAATTGCGCAGACGTCTCTGTGACCATATAACATTTTGTATTGAAACATGGTGCTTTCGATGCTCTCATTCAACACTGAATTTCATTAAATTGATATGCAAGAATTGATGCTCGGGTATTTAAAATGCATTTCAATGCTATTAAAGTATAGATGTCGCATGCGTTTCCATGTTTATCATTTAATCGGGTGTTATATGTGACGACTTATGTTTTTTTAAATGCGAACAAAACATTCTATTTTTAGATATATAGAATATGCACTATAGTTTAAAAATGTTCTATCAATGAATCAACTTTTTCCATTGTGTGTGTACCAAGTAATAAGATCTTGTTTCAGGCAAGCAATATTTAATTTCATAAAAAAGTATGAAACGAAATCTAATTAACTTTTAATAAAAATAGGTGTAGGTAATCAAGATTTTGATATTACGTTACGTTTATAGACAGAGCTGGTAGGGTAGTGAGTATCGATGGTCGTCGCTTGTCAGTATTTAAGTCAATCATTATAGAGGTTTAGTTTTAAGAATTTGAGAATTATACAAAGGAATCCATCGACAGTTGGAATATTATGTAGTTTTGTATGGTGTATAGAAGTACAGTTTCGTTCATTAGAAAAGCAGCACACATATATAAATGTTGAGTTGCTTTCCTCTCGGAAGTATGTTGGGTCATGCCACTTATAAAACGGGGTGTTCCGATGATCAATAAGACTTGCTGCAAGTGGCAATGTTGCTTCACCACCTCTACCATCAATGCGACCATCTCCACCCTCCGCGAATACAGCCGAGAAGAGGCCCCTTTTCATTTCAATAGATCTAGCCTTAATATGCCCTATTGACAGTACTGCCGACTCTCGTCTTTTTCTATTCTATATAGATTACATGTGCATATGGGAAACCAGCTTTGAGTTCTTATCACACACACGTATGTCGCGTTGTTTAATAGAAGCCGTGGCTACGTTCAGTGTAGACATGCAACAGTATTTATTCATACACAGGACCCTTCCCCTTTACACTTTAAAAGTCTCCATTTATATCTTTAACAAGTTTTTATAAAAGGTTTGTTTAAGCCCAAATGTGTATACACCGCTGACGATAAAGAAAAATCAATACGCTTGTACAAGCAAAACTATCTCATAAAAGAATACATTTAAATACTAATAAGTCTCAAATTAAACGAAAATTAGAATATATAATTTCCATATACGATAAACAGAAAAGAACTTTTGAAATTATAGCTAAATAGGTTGACATTTAAAGAATTACAAGCCGTGTTCGTGTGAAACATTTGCGCGGACGTGCATATTTACTATGAATATATATTTTTTTGAAAATTCTAATTTAGCTATTGCATCATTCAACTTGTTTATATATATTTAACATAGTACATTTTCTAGATAACAAGGAATAAAATTATCAAACAAAATGTGCTTGAAATGCTTCTCTAAAAACGCTTTTCCTAACTTACTGTAAAATGGTTAAGGTTCAAACGTTTTATATTTACTGGCGAAAAACTGCACTATACTTATTTGAATGTACTCTAACGTAAAGCTGTAAAAAAAGAAAATAGCTCACTCATTTTAACACATTTAGTCATTACTTCCGTAGGCATATGGTAATTTTGAAGAAAATCATTTTTTTTTTGCTTATCTATTTCACTGTTTGTCGTTTCTAATTTCTTGGAAGCAACACTATTTGGCGTGCTATTTAATTTCAATATTATCAGTTTACTGTTTAAATAATGAAAACATGGCGAATTTATTGAAAAAATTAATGTATGAATGGAAAATTTTGAATTGAAATCATTAATTATTCATGAAAAGTAGATGTGAAGTAAATAAAGTACACAATAACACAAGATCAGTATTAATTGAATTATAATAAACCAGTCACAATAGTTTTTAAATTGTATGTATGGTTGGTTTTTGTGCAAAAATTATTTGAATAAGTGAGAATGAAGTTGTAAATTACGTAAATAATACGTAAAGTTAACGGAACGGAGCGGTATAGATATTACAAGTGAACAGTACGACAGCATGTCGCGCACTGAGCCAGTGACCGAGCATAGACCGCGTGTATAAACTGACATTTTGGCAACGCCGTACGACTACCAGCTGATAAGTACGTAGAAGACGTCAAGGGGGCAATGTTGCCAAGCGGAGCGGTGCGATGCCCGCAGTGAATGGCATTGCAAGGTCTGCGCTATGCCGAGCAACGTCGTACTGGCTTTGACAGTTCGAATCAGTCGTGTTTTAGTTCTCATGGAGTACGGAGCGTGAACGAATTCCGAGCTGCGTGCATCCCACATTCTGTGTTTTACGTGAGTGGTGCAGCCAGTTACAGTGATCGCAATGCATTTGCAATCGAATCGGATTCATTGTTGTACTCGATGCAAATTAATTTGCATTGTTTGTGATGTATGATTTTTTTGTCTTTCGATCATGAGTGGTGACTAATTGTGGGGTGAGTGTGTGCGTGTGTGTTTGCTGTGGGTTAACCAGCAACACTACAGTGCAGCAGGGATGTCTCAAGGCATTCTCCCTTTGTGCAGTGCCTCCACATTTATCCAACAGTGCCACTATCCGCACCATGGATGGAATGCTACGAGCACTCCTGCTTCAGTATTCTTATTGGCACTATCAGAAGGTAAATAAAATACCGACTGGCCTACCAATTAAAAAAGTTTCATTCAAACTATATTTACGGAACTAAACAAGAATAATAATTACATAAAGAAGTGTTCGAGTGTGAAATTAAAGTTGTCCGTTAAATTAAATAAAATTTTAATACATACTATGCGCCTGTCTGTTTTTCAAACGCACGTGGGTGTCATGTCAACAACCATATCACTTGTCTCATCCTATTCGTATTAAATCTCAACAATACACGTAATAATTTTTCAGTTTAAAATTAATGGTTCAATGTTTTTTTGTAGTATAATTTATCATTGCGCGAGTTTATAAGATTTTTTAATGTGTGCACGTAAAATAGCACATAAAACCTTAATGGACGCGTAATAATAATTGGCCGCACGTACATCGTACAATTTATACGTATTCAGTATTCATATTTACTGTGCGAGTTGGAAGTTTTTTTTTTCTGTTCGTTTAAGAGCTATATTCAGAGAGTGACAACTCTCGACAGTTGTATAAAAAAAATTGGTAATAGGCGTTGTGGGTGACCTATTCGTCAAGATGAAAGTGATGCGGATTTGTTCGTATGGTTAGAATCTGAGAAGAATTCTCAGATTGGTTATATCTTACTTTGACTGTTTAATGTTTACATTTACTTTCTTCCTTGTGAGTTCAGCACACTTGTATCTCGTATTCTAAAGATAGATGATGATAATAATGTAGGTAGGGACCGGCGTGCAACAGTCACAGCTGAGATACAGTCATATAGAGCTCAATTCACACAAATACAACACTTTGGATTGTGGGTAAATACGGAGAAAGAGCCTGCGATGAGAGCCGATCTCCACGTTCTGCTCGTCGTACCATAGCATAGCTAGCCATCCCCGTCTCTCGGTACTCGCTCTGTTGTGTGCTTATACATTCGTCCGGCACATTGATTTTGCAGGTTTTGTTGTTCACTTCCACGCTACTGAAGGAATGTCTCGCTCATGTCGCCCTCGTCCTCGACGTTATTTTCATTGTTTGTCTCTGTCTAGCTGAGGGGCCTGCGGGACGGGTGCAACCACCGTATGAGACAAACAGTGCTAACCCGGCCCCCACATCATTACGTTATTAGTATCACGGTGTGTTGTGTAGTGTTAATTCCGTTAAATTGTGTTTTGTGGCGGCCAAGTTGTGCGGTGCCTAAACTGAGCTCTCACTGAGTTTTCAATCTAACCGTTTCCCGGTTGTTGCGTTTCTACACTAAAATCTATGCTGACAATTGTGCATATTATCCAGCATGGACGATGTTTTTGTAACAGCTGAGTATTATCTTCTCAGTGTAAACGTCATCTCGACGATATTGAGATCAACCACATTACTATGGTCACACGGATTATCTTCATATCACCACATTCTGGGGTATTTTCAAAAATTTTAATAGTTTTACCAACTTTCTGTATCACGCTACCTTCTTGTCTCTTTTAAGTATCTGTTTGTTAAAATATTTTTTTTTGAATCAGTTAGACAGATAGTTCATGTCACGTTTAACTGTGTAATAGCGAGCGGCGCATGTGACCATGGCTTGCCTCAAGGTTGTCGATGCGCTGATACTGCCTTCCCTCCTCTTGCTCTTTTAAATTATCCTATTTCATTATTTCGTGCTCTTTGTCCCTCCTTATAGATGCATTACGAATCTGAAACACATTCGGTTTACTTATTGGTCAGTTTTGCTGTTCAAGTGGTGGATAGTATAGATTTTTTATGTATAACATTCCGGCCACTTAACGCGATGCACCTATAGTCACGGACTTGTCTTAAGTTGTCTTAACATCCTACTCAAAGCCATTTGTCTAAACACTCATTCTAATCATTACCTTAATTGTATTGAAATTACCTACTAAATATAAAAACATAAGCACACTAATTTAACTTACAATACATGTTTATTACCAACGTAAATCTTTGCTAATTTTAATATTATATATGCCACTAAATTTATTTTTATCCGGTTTTCATTGATTTTAAATCTGCATAAAACTTGTCCAAAGCATTGATTTCAAAGTGAAGAAACACATTTTAACCGAAATAAAATGACTAAAACCTGAATATCTGCTATTCAACGCATGCCTTAAATTTACTATATTCTTACTATACACTCTTTATGTGTAGAAGTTATTCTTTTTAAGTTTTATTATTTAACGTATTTCTACCTGATTGAAATCTGTTTGAACCGACCATATAAACTCGTCAAGCTAAAAATAGAAATTTATATAGATCATTTTTTTTTTGAAAATATCATGAAAACTGTAAAGCGACAGCTGTTGCATTTTGGAATAAAACTTCTGAGATTTAAGATGGCGACTAAAGTAAAAACGTTAGAAGATAAAATTCAATATAAAATGAAATTAAAATTAAATAAGTCAATTTAGATTTGAATAATGTGATATTAAGACGATTGAATAGGAAGTTCTTATTATAAGAATGTATTTATCTAACAATGAAATAGGTAGGAAAGTATTGATAAAGAATAGCGTTACCACCGATATTTTATTGCAATTTTTATTTCAATAGCCTTCAACGATCGTTTATTTCAAAATATATTATGTTAATAAGAGATTGACGGCTTTTAAAGTAAGCAATAGATTGTTAGTCTTATCAAGTTATGTTTAGAAGCAGGGTTGAGAATAAATCGTGATATTTCAATTTGATAAATTTTTTTTGTATTTATTGAAAAATTTATGTTCAATAGCGTTTTTTATGTGTTATAAATAGAAACGATATTAATATTCGTCGAAAAGTGAACTAAATTGAATAATACGCAAGTCATGCCTTACTTATTGCAGTATCCGCGGTGTGCTTTTATTCATTCACAGAGAACTTAGGACATCTTTTGATTGAAATTTGCAATGTTTTTTTTTTTTTTAATGAATTACGTAGATATGTGTGTCGAAGAGTGTAAATTCCGATTAATGTAAATAATATGAATGCTATTATTAGCCGAATAAGTTCGGTTTGTGTTGAGTGTGTGGATAATGATTGAGAAGCAAGAGACACCCACTCGATAGTGAACCGTGAGTGGCAAAGAACGACCGTCTGATGTTAAATTGTAGTGGTGTTCTGTGTCTACTGCTCAAGGTATTAGTTATATTATAATATGTCGTCATTATAATATTTTCCTCTTTAACTTGTGAACGACTCGCCCTATTCGACATCATGAACTCAGTGCGCAAGCAAGCCCAGTTTAGGTCTATAACATTGATATCAACACTCCGGTAACTTCAGAGTATACATCCATTTATATATGTGAATGTATATATACATATATTGTATGTATAAAAGACTACCAACATTTCAGAGAGAGTACTCGAATAAACGTACATTACACGCCATGTTTCGTTGTGTGATATATACATACGACTTATACATACGTATATGTATAAATAAATGTATATATGTGTGTGTATTAGTACATGAGCTTCCTTCGAACATTCCATGTACTATACTACCACATTCTCTTTTTGATAATATTACGTTATATGTTCACAACGACGACGCCATTTTTAAACTTTCAACTCGACTAGACCACAGTATTATACATTAAATACAATAATTATTCCCCTAGCGATAACTGATTTCCATTTTTATATATTTTTTACACATACTCGCCAAGTTCCATGAATGAGTGGTTTTTAATAAAACAAATATTCAACTTTTACTATACAACAAGAAAAAATCGCCATATCATTTTACAAAATAATGTCTACTTTGACTCAATGCTCTGAAATGAACTCATATCTCCTACATACTAATTTGGAATTAATACCTAGACCTATACAAGCTTTCTTTGAACATTTGATTAAATGAACAATTTAGTTCAATCACTTTTTAATTTTACAACCCTTTTATCTCAATAGTTCTCGTAGCTGTTTAACCTGTTGAAATATTATAAATTATAGTTTGACTTTCATAATCACTAAAATCTATGTTGTTTAAATATGTTCGTTTTAAGTGACTTAATTTTTTTCTATAGCTTTAACTATCACAATAAAATTCTATAATTAGGTAACGATTTTCATGAAAGAAAATGCATTTCCTAAAAGTTTCAAACAATAATTCTTAACAAACTTTTTAGTAGTACGATGTCAATAACTTGACTTTTACTTGTAAAGGTTCTTGAGGCTTATAATGATTTCACAAGAATCACAAAATAATCGAATACTACTTAAACATTTTTTTCATACAATGAGGCTTAATTTATTCTCAAAACAAAATTTAAAGTTTTTTTGAAGTACCAACTTAAGAAATTTTAGGCTGAGGACTATTTGAATTAAACATACAGTAATAATCTCATTAAAAATTATTGAAATTAATTGAATCTAGGTAATTAAATGTTATCAAAGTAAAAATAGGTCAAATTAATGACTCGTTTAAACTATTAACAATTAGAAAATTTCTTTGTTAAGTTTGCAATAAATTGGTAAATGATTTATATTAGATCAAATAGTTTTTTAATGCCAATATCAGTTTGTTGTTTGGCAGTATTATTTGAAGAATTTATCATCGATTTGATTAGTTATATACATTTAACGTGACACGAAATTGATGATTCATTAAGTATGTGGTGCAGATTAAAAATAAATGAATCATTAATCCGAAGGAATGATTAGAAAAGTGTGTAGCAACAGATCTATTTTCCCAATCAAATGATATTTTCTGTTATTATTTCAAACATTCACTAAAGATTTGTCTGATTATTAAGAGCAGTACGTATTTAAGATTGTATTAAACATCGAATGGAACGTTTTAACTTTTCGTTTTATATAAGCTAACAGTGGCCATTGGGTGTATTTGTTATATTTGTCCTGTCGGTGAAGATATAGATTTTTCGTAATGCAGCCTGAAATAAGTGGCAAGTGGGTGGGTTTGCTGAAAGGAGAAATTGAACAGATGAGTCTCCCTTAGAGTGACACTGAACTCTGCACGATTGCTCACAAACAAAACGACATTCGTTTTCCATTAGGTTTTGTTCATTGTTTAACCTTGCAAATGAAATAAATTTATTCTTTGGAATCCAATGGAAAATTTTGAAGTACTCTTTTTTTAAATAAATTTGTTGGCAAATATAAATATATTTAATGTTATCTTTGCAATAAAAAATGTACGTAAAACGTCGGTTTAATCAGATTTTTCGGTCAGTAAATAACAACTGATAAAATTGAAATAAGTTACTTGCTCAACATTTTCACTGTAATTTTTATAATTGTTACTTATCGTCTTTAAATCATACACATATAAATTTTTACTCGTTTGTTATAGTAAATTATTACTTATGTTATTGTATAATAGTTGAAGCTATTCCGGTATTGTAAAATTAGTTTTAATTGCACAGTGTAAGAGTCGATTGTAAGAAGTTGATGCTGTTACTTTGGCATGGCATAGTTGAACATTTATTTGGTTTCTTAGAAGAAGTTATAAAAGATACCTGTGATGCGTGTAAATATTTTAAGTATTGGGTATAGCATTGTTACACTTGGGATTATCAGAATACAAGCTAGAAAATTCGCCACCATTGCGGTGATAGCCGTAAGTTCAGTGCAGGGTTTGTCGGTTTGCTCTCGGTTTAGGGGTGTTGGCGCTGAAGGGATGATGATGCTGATGCTGATGACGAGGTGGTGGTTGGGTAGGCAGATGATGGAATGAGAATAGAAGTTTTGTATAGTAGTGGCTGTGTAACTCGGTCCGTACGTCTGTCTGTTGTCAGTACGTTCTCTGAGTTGTTCAATATACCAAACTGGCAAGCACAACCAACTACCCCTTGCCACTGAGAATATGTACGGTGGATGTAGAAAAGGGGAATGCAGAAGTAGAAATGAGGCTGATGGTGTTTGCCTGCCTCATGCTCGTGGTAGTAGCCTCCACACTCATACAATATAGTCCTCGCCGTCGTTGTAGTAGAATATATACTACCTACAGCTACCAAGAGCTCTACCACACAGATGTGGAATAATCAATATAACCATCCAATCTGGTGCTCCCATGGCCCCTCTATCAGCTTGTTCTATGTACGAGTTTGTGTTTATACGTGTGTGTGAGCTACCCATCACCCTGTGAATTCTTCTCCAGCATCACCACCTCCACCGACAGCTAAAGCTACCGAGAGAGTTCAACTACCATGTTTTGGCCTATATCAAATAAACCTACAAAAAGTATGGATCTAACACTAAAGCGAGTGCTATCATGCTATAACGATCAGGAAGTTCAGTGGCCTCATAAACATTTTCCTTGAGCTTGAGAAGCTTCCAGTTTCCCTAATACAACACTATTATTAAACTTTCATACCATTTCCGTGTTATCTTAAAATGTCCCTCACAATTATATTAATATAAATTCAGCCATTTTATCAGCCGACCGTTACGAATAAAGAAATCAACTATTACTATTCAATGAAAGCTCTTATACTTTCGTCCCACATTCAATTTTCATATTGACCCTTTGGGTACAGAAATTTTCTACCCTTAACTCTTATGACTCGGTGTTAAGGTGTGGCAAGTGTCAACCATTGCGAGAGTTCTACATCCCATTTATATAGATAGAACTCCTTTCGTCTCCCCAATTGAAGTATATATTGTGCGTTATATGTATAAAGAAAATGGCGACCGTTTTAAGCTTGAGCATTTTATAAATTCGTAAAATACTAGCATCAATTTTCAATTGAACATACTCGAATTGATTTCCTTCAAATTTAGCAAATAACCTTAAGAAGGACTGTTCAAACGATGCAATTCTTTCGTATAAATTAAACGTATGGCAGTTAACGATATTTTTTTATTGTATTAATAACCTTGTCACAATAATATTTGTAGGTACGTTAAAAAACTTCAAATATTTATTTAATATTTACCTGCAATTGTTTGGCTTTTTACTAAATTTTATTTTCAAAAAAAAATATTTCAAAAATGTTATCATATTCTAAATGCAGTTATATACATTGTGATATTCTACACAATCAATAATCGACTAATCTAAATTCCATTTTGTATATGTGACGCCATTTTATGGTTCTTGTATATATATAAAATCGTTCAAATCTAGTTTCTATTAGGTATATACAATACACACGTACCTATAACTGTATAGGTATTAAGAAAAAAATTGTTATATTTACCATAGAATACTTAAAATAAATAAATCAATAACATTGCCTATAGTCCACAAATTAATTTATTTGCCGTAACGAGTAACAATGCAACAGTTATATAGCGAAACAACAAATTAATTGAAAATATTTAATTAAATTGTAACGGCCCTATTTTTAAAAACATTTTGACGATTGTTTCAATTCCATTGTCTTTTTTTTTTGTTTTGTTAATAGGACACTAAATTATGTTTAAATTGAATTATTTGTATTAAAGTAATGAAAGTTTGGTTCATTGAGTAAACTATAATCAAATATGTGTGTAATAAAAAATTTATACATGTGTTATATTAGCTAGAATGCTGAATTGCTCCCCAGTCTATCAACATGTAAAATCAATATTATATTGTTGACAAAGCAAACATTTTACATGAGACTCTTTATTAAGACCATAACATGATTATACAGAGAATGAATTTTAAATAACATGTATGCTATTTTTTCCATTTTAATACTGCTTATTTAAATGTGCACGTAATTATTCGGTTTTGCATTACAAGAATATTGATGTTTCATGTTCAAGTTAATTTCCCGTTTAAAATTTCGATGTTTTCTCTTTATCACTTTAATCAAATTAGTTTTGTGGGCACCTATCATGATTGTACAATTTTACTTCCCCAATACAAAAAAAAACTAGATGCACTATATTTTTAAGTACAATTTTTTTTTTGTTATTCATTTTAATAGTACAATTTGTATTTCAAAAAAATCACTCATTACAATTAATTATATTTAAACGATGTACAAGCTATAAACTAGATATTAATCAAGTAACAATAACGTTAGAAGTATGTGTATGAGCGTAGTATGGTCATAAATTACTTATACTAATGATGTTAAATTAACCTAAAAAGGTTTGTTTTTAGTTCATAAACATTGCACTCTTTCATTTTTAAGTTTACATATTTAACGTTAAAAAGCTCATTAAAGTAAAAAAAAAATCTCAAAAACGGTTGATATAAACACTGAAGTTACCTACCATCTTAAAATGTTAGATCAAATTTCCATTCCAATAACTATTTAATATTTTTTTAAAATTTATTTGTTTCCTACACATGTTTTTTCATAATTATTGACAATGAATAAAAGGTCGTGGTAATAATCATTTAATTATTTGTTATTTAGGAATTTATATTTCCGTAAAAATTCTTCCAAAGTTATGGCTGACTTACACGTAAATTGCTTTGTATCTATTTAAAAAAATATATATATAAGTATATAAATACTTACCATAAAAAATAATAGGAAGGAAGATTTTTGGAAATTATCCATTAATAATTTACATAAAGTGTTCTATTTTTACTAAAAAATGGTTCCTCAAAACAAGATATTAAATTAAAATTTTGTTTTATTTAGTCATTAGACAAATTTAATATTGGAGTTAGAAAAAATAAAAGATTAGGAAAATAAGAACGGATTTGACTCTGACAGAATATCTGAAGCACTTTTTAAGCGTATCTTAATGCCTATTAACGAAATATAGTGATCTTCCAAGTTTCAGACTGCCATCAATTTTGGAATAAATTGAAAAATTGAAAACCTTATTTCTTAATGCATTAAGTGCTTTTGAATCTATTTTATAAAGGGCTAACACCAAACTGTTGAACGTACCAAACAATGATTTCTTTTTAAACGATTTTCATGTTTAAAGCAACACTTTTTTACATTATCTTATTCACATCGTAGACAAGGTTTACTAGGTACTCTAGGCACTGTCATATGATTATTAAGTAATACATACACTGTTACATATTATTCAATATTCAAAAACAAACGTTTAAAAAATGTTATTATTTGTAGGTACTGAAAAATTTAAATTTTTTGTGTTAAGCGATTTTTGTTTCAACCAGAGTTAAACCAGTTTTTTGCTAAAATCACAGTGTTATTTCGTGTTAAGCGAGTTCTTCGTAATTGGTTTTCATTGCAATTTGAATACATTGCAGAGCAGGCGTGTTAAACTTTTTCAGTGTATTTCAATTAAAGATTCATGAAGATTCATTGTGCTTGATATAGTGACGTGTAAATGAAATAACTTATAAGGTCAATGCTTGATTTAATGTGGCAAATAAAATATTAATTTGTGAGCTTAGTTTAAAGCTTAAAAATTAAAAATTAAGTCAAGTATAGAGAATCTCTAATTTCAATGTAATATATAAAAACTTAAATTTTTCCTTTTTTGATTTATTGCTAAGTAAAAAAGTGTCTACTACCTCGTGGGTCAGTTTAAACTTTTCTAGGGGTCAGTATTTGGCTCACGAGTTTTATTTTTGTCATCTCTGTTATAGAAGTACATAGTAGCTATTTATTTGAAATAATGGAAAGTGAAATTGTTCATAATAGTACGAAGATAAACGTTAGTAGCAATGTTATCCTAAATATTTTTTTATTATGATAACGCTATAGTAAAAACGTAACTCTTTTATGCGTTTTCCGATGTAGAATAGCTTCTAAAATCGTAAAACTGTTCAAAAATATAGTAGGTACATCATGTTTAAAATATAAAGCGATTTTTTATATAAAACTCAATTATTAATTTCAATGACCATTTTTTTTTTTTGATTTATCTATAATACACCACATTAACAGTTTTGAAAAATTTTAAGTAAAAACCTAATACTTATTTACAAACTATATTTGAGGTACATTTTCTTCTATCCACGTTCTTTAGCACAATCACAAGTCTTTATAGTTAACTTTGCTATTTTCAATAATACTACGTAAATAACTGTTGGATAATATAGATAATATTTTTGAAATTGTCTTAATCATTAATTTAATCAATTGTAATAATAGGCACTTTTCATTCTTCACACAGAATAAATCAGATAAATAATTTGCTTATTTTCTATTCTATTAACAAAATCTCTGTTAATTTGATTTTTTTATGATAATAGTTAACTTATGGTGTAAAACGATTCTCATGCAAACCACATGTTTGAAGAGTAGTTAAAAAAGTTTTTGTCAAATTTTTATCATAATTAAGAGCAGTTCTCACGAAATAATTTAATTGTGTAAGTACAGGAGTTTTTTTTTTTTTTTTTTTAGAAATGATAAAAGTTCCATATAACAATTATTTTAAAGAACTATTACATTTTCCCAAAAAAAAAATATGCGAATTGAAAAAAAAAATTTACACCTGTTAATACTAGGAATGGTCATCGTTTGTAGACGCAAAGTGTCCAGATTTGAATCCTTATCAATGTAGATTGTGGATATCTATTAAGGTTGATTTGATTTGGTGGCATAGAGCTTTTTGAAAAAAAAACTCTTAACGATTTAAATAAATGTAGAAACAAAATTAATTCATTAACTTAATGTTTTTCAACGTTTTTAAATATTGCAATGAAAGTTCAAATCAAGAGGAAAATTCCCTTCGAGAATAGTTTTCAGATGGGTTCTAAGTTTTGGAGAAAAATATTTTCCACAATTCCATAAAAACTAAAAATGCCACTAGAAGACAAGAATATATTACTTGGAAAAACCAGAAAAAGAATATATTAATTTATTAATCATTATTATATTAATTTTTCCCCAGGTCCCGCAGTGCCCTGGAAATGAGCTCTAATTTAAGAATTTAAGCTTAGAATAAATAAAATAGTATCCAACAGTATTTGATATGTGAAAAATTGTTTGTCTCCTCAGTTATAAATTGAGTTAAAACTTAAATAATATGACTCAAATTTTTTTTAAGAATGTACCTATTATTAAGATGAGCGATTATTATCAATGATACAACTAATATTAAAAACACTAACAAGGAGACACCAGGAACCGGCAATCGAGTTAAGCGATGGGACTTAGTAGGGTTGTAGGGGGGACTGGTACTAAGTAAACTGTAAAGACCTTAGGTCAGATACGCAGTCCTTCCTGAGATATTAAGGGTTAAAAATTTGAAAAAGTGGTGCCACTGTTTATATTCTTTAAGGTGTATTAATCATGTATCAAATGGCGTGGCGCATTGCTAAAGCCTTTAGCTTACTAGTCTATGCGTCCTTGGTTCGAGTCTCGGTCTGTACTTTTTTTTTTTTTTTTTTCGCGCCACAATTGATACTAAATTTATCAAAATTTTTAATTTATTAATTTATTTTTTTTACCTTAATTTACAAACTTACAATCGACATTTTTTGTATATATCCTTCTTTTAAACCTATCTATCTACCATCCAAAATATTGTACTCGCGTACCAGTAAAAAAAAAACTTATGTAAAATGGTCCAAGTGCGAGTGTTAAAAATTAATAAAATTCATTTTATTCTACACAAAAATCTATATGTAAATAGGTAGTAAGGTAGTACGTAAAGTAGGATAAGTGCAAAAAATGTCGATTGCAAGCTTGTAAATTTTGGTAAACAATTTTAAATAAATTTTGTGTAAATTGTGGCAAGAAAAAAAAGAGCGTTACTCTCGCCAGTTTGAACCCTTTACAGGTATAACAAGGATTTCACCCTCAGGGGCTAGAGATAGCAATAAAATAATCAAATATTAACGGTCGTAGGCTACTTATGAATTTCGCCGAAAACAACTCAAAACAGGTAAAAAATGTTCCTCGATATTTTCATTTTCATGACCATGCCGAATTTGTACTTTGATTAGAAATTAACTTACGAGAACAACAAGTCTGTCTATTTGAGATGTTATTCTTCTACAAGGCCCTCAGGTCCCTCTCATGTTAATAAAATCCATTTTATTCGATTTAAAAGTAGGATATGTACAAAAAATGTCGATTGTAAGTTTGTAAATTAGGGTAAAAAAAATTAAAATAAATAATTAAAAATTTTGATAAATTTAGTATCAATTGTAGCGCGAAAAAAAAAAAAAAAGTACACACCGAGACTCGAACCGGAACGCATAGTTTGGTAAGCTAAAGCCTTTAGCAATGCGCCACGCCATTTGATACATGAGGAACACACTTTAAAGAATATAAACAGGGGCACCACTTTTTCAAATTTTTAACCCTTAATATCTCAGGAAGGGCTGCGTATCTACCCTAAGGTCTTTACAGTTTACTTAGTACCAGTCCCCCCTACAACCCTACTAAGTCCCATCGCTTAACTCGATTGCCGGTTCCTGGTGTCTCCTTGTAAGATTAACTGAAACCTGCGGATTTAATAATGGTATTCTCTAGTATCAATTAGGTATTATTGAATATCATTAAGTTCTAAAAGTAAAAATAAGAGAGATTTTAGCATTAAAAGATAGTATTTATTTAGAACTGACTATGATTGATTGTTTTATGTCAAATTGTAAAAGTGAGAAGTAATGTACATCCTTTCGAAAACGTTAAAATCGTATAATCATAGGTATAAGTATATGAAATAAATTTTAGAACACTTCTTGAAAACATAAATTGAACATTATTAGATTATAGTAGAACCTGAAATAATCCACGATTAGGATTGTCAATTATTATCGATTACCTGTCAATCAATGGGTGCAAACTATAATTGTTAAACAAGTACATGCAAACTGTATACAGATTTAGGTCCTTCTAGCTTTTGGTAATCATCTTGAATTAGAGTGACTTATGGCTTATTGTTAGGTTGGAGGAAGCATTTCCCTTTTTGATTTTCTAAATTTGGATAAGCATGTTCTTCAAAGTAAGTACTGTTTATTTAATTATCGATAAACAAAATTTCAATATTCTTTCCAGTATGAAACTAGAGGCTAGTATAGCTATTGAAGTTTTAGGAACTCTTTAGGAACTTAATGTTAGGAAGTCTCATTTGACTTATTTTGACATTTAAGGATGTTTCATTAATAAAATAATAGTAACTTTCGATTTTTTTAACGAATGTGTATTAAATTGATGAATGGTTTATTTTATCCTGGGAAATATAATGTTGAGAGGATTTTTGTTTTGTTTTGGTTATTCAAAATTTCCTTCCTTGAATTTATGCATGAAGTGGAATGAGCTCACTATAAATTATTTTCAGGCAATTTTCATTGTTAGCAATATCATTGTGTACATTTTTTCTCAAAATTCTCAAAAGTTTTGAAAAGGATACATTAAATGATGTTCATGATAAATTAGTTTTTACTATTTCATCAACGTATTTTTGCTAATGCCCTTTACTAATCAGTTTGAAATATTAAAAAGAAACGTACCAATAAGAACCAGATTCAAATCAAAATCATATTAATCGCGAGAATATTACCTATATGTTGATTTTATTTTTAATCAAACTCGTCAAACACAAAGAACATCATAAAATCAAAAATGCCTAGTTATAAATTTGCAAAAATGTTAACCTCCATATACGAAAAATAATTACACATAATCAATGTTTCATTAGCTATAAAATCAATCGTTTTGAAATTTAAACACAATCACGTGAAAATTTTGTGATTTTAATGTATTTAACAAGGAAAAAAAATGTTTATTATTAAACATTTCACTTAGGTACTGTGTTGTAAGATTAAATGTTTTCAATGGAATATATTGATTTTTTTAATAATATTTTTTTATAATAAAATGGAAACGTTTCAAGATAAAGAAAAGCTTTGAAAAAAGAGGAGTGGAATCATGTAACTTTAAAAATAGTTTCAATGATGACTATTGTAGTTATAAAATTATAGTTTTAACAATATTAATCTTTTTGATAACATATAAATTTAGCATTTCAGAAGTAGACGTTTCAATACTTTTTAACGATTTTGAATTATATTCATTTTAATAAGATATTTTAATGCTTAAAATTAGAGTTTTAAAAGAACTTTTTTCATTTAAATAATTTTGTAGCATCGTAAACTGGTTAAGTTATACACTCCACAAATGTGTGGCATTCGTTTCGACTATAAAACCTAAAATACCACACCAACAAAATGAAATATCTACTAATAACCGAACGTTAATCATCGTCAATGTTTTATAAAGAAAATTATCCGGATGATAAATAATATTTTCATTTCTCAATTCAAACATTCGAAAAAAATGTATTTCATTACATTGAATCGTGCCAAAATAAGCATTTTCTCAACATCTCAAAATAAAATATTATAATGAAAAAAAATTACTTGAATTCAATAAAAAAGTGACGATTTTAAAAAATCTTGCATACATTATTAATGAATAACTTGTAAATATAACGAAGCTGTGTGTTAGAACTATTTGCTTAAACGATTAATTTATTTTTAGCGAGTTATTATTTTTAAAAGCAAAGGTCGTATTATGAATACACAAACTGGCAGTTAGTTGAAAGAATTTTAAAATATTTTCTGCTTTAATCTTATCGTCTGAATGTTCATTGAAAAGATATTTAAAAAATTAATAAGTTATTAAAAGTAGTAGAATGATATTTTAATAAATAAAAAAGTTATGATACTTTGAGTCAAATTAGTTGAAATTTTACAATAAGTGACTATTTGTGATGCGTGTATCTTCATTAATTATTTACATATTACAATTATATAGAATATATATCCAAGTGGAAAACTTAATTTTCCTAAAAGTATGTGTGGAAATGTAATTTGAAAAAGTATAACTAAATTTTAGTTATGTGATAGTTACTAAATGTATATTGAATGTTAATGTCTATTTTGAATATTTGTTTTAAGCAACTGCAAACATTTTTTTAAATTTAAAAAAAATAATATTATAATAACTAGATTGATCCTGTAGAACGAGGTATGTTTTCTTTTATTGCTATTTTTCTTTCCTTTAGCATTCTTTGTTTAATGTGTTCTCGCGATGTTGGGAAAGTTCGTATGTAATATGGCGACCATATAATACTAGATATCGAGAACGTAGCAAATTTTTCATTAACCGATGCTGGCAGAAAATATATATAAAATTACATCCACTTATAGTTTCATTCAAACCTAAAAATTCATACTTGACTTGATTTTCAAGCTACTTGATTTAAAATTAGTTTAATTTAAGTCAACCTAAAGTGAAATGTCAATATTAAATTCCAAATCTAGTCAAGCATTGAATTATAAAGTTTATTCCATTTTAAGTTCACAATGTTAAGTTCAATTCATTGCACCAAAACGTTCAATGACTTGTTGAATTCCTCTATTCAAACCTTCCTTAGGCAGCTTGAGTAGATTGCCATTTGGTTCATAATAAGTTTTTCTTTCTCATGTTTTTCTCTAAAAACGTTTTTAAAATATTTTTTTTTTGTGAAATAATATTTTCAAATATTTAAATTTTAGGATTTCAATTTTCGATATTGTGAATTAATTTTTGCTCGAAAACTTGACGTCAATTCAATTCATTTAGTCTGCTTAAAGTCAAAACTGATATAAGAAAGATCTTTTGATCAGTTTGGCACCATGACTAAAATTTTCTTTATTAATCAAGCTCTTAATTTTAACGAGGCTACTATTTATGTTTAATCAATTTATTGTAATTTTGCCACTATTTAAAACCAATAAAATAGTTTGAAAATTACTATGAAGATAAATCATCTTAACGATTCTATGAACAAATGTGTTTGGAAACAATGATCGCAAATTGCTTGCCCACAGACTGAATATGGTACGTAAGATAGCGTAATCTGGTTTACGATCTTAAACGTACATTTTTTGTATATTAAGCTTACAAATTACCTATAATCGATTCCTTATTTTGATCCTTTATCGAATGTGTGTGTTAATATTTGTTGCTTTATGATCTAATTTTTTTCATGTCTAAGTAATTTTAACTAAAAAATTAGAGACAAAATTTCATTGGAATAACCTTTGACAAATTAACTTTTGTTTTAAATTCAAAAAAATTATTAAAATTAAGTGAATTTTCCATTTAATTTTATATCCTTTTAAATTTGTCTATCGTAACAAGTATTTAACAAACCAAATACGGTGATTAGTTGGACAACGGTGCTCTAGTTTCATCAAGGAGTTGTTGGAAAGTTGAAAACCACTAGTTTAGTATTTGTTGTACCAATAATTCTATTATAAAAGAAATGTGTTATATTCATATCTTATTCGTCGATAGATTGTCTAATCGATATATCACTATGAAAAACGAAAGTTTATTTTTATCTCACAAAAATCGAATGAAGAAATTAATAAAATAGATTTTAGTTTAAACGTTTTATATGTTGGGAGTACATATTTGAAATTTTGTTAACACTATCAGTTGATAGCATTTAATGTCTTCCTCTCTTTTAATAAAAAAAAATTGCTCGTTAAAAACTTTTTTCTTTTACTGATAAATAAAACCAATTAGATATTGATGTGTACATTATTTATTGAAGACAATGTGAGTATTTATAATGGTTTTATTATTTTAAAATTGACCTTTAAAACAACAGCAGTTTCATGAAAATTTTAACAAATAAGATGATAAGAGCTCGAAGATTATCCATGTTCAAGCCTGCGCCTAAAATTGTCAATGATATGTGACGCAGCACGTGATATTTAACTAGTACAATGTCTTTAAATCAATACCCGTGTATCAAATTATAGCCATTTTTTTCATAACATTTTTATTTTCTTTCACATTTCCCAAATCTCTAAACCGACTTTTTAAAACTCCATTCCTATTTTTAAGTTCAACTTATTTTTGGTTCCCGTCCAAATATTTGCATTTATTTCAAAGCCTAGATTCTGTTTTATTCGTACCAAATAATTTATTATTTCCCCAACGTAATGATTAATTTGTTTGGAACATTTCTACATTTTACTATCTGTTACAATGAAAATAAATATTGCTAATTATCTTATCTGTAGAGGTATGGAAATTAATCATTTTTTTTGTGTAAGAACCTTTGATTTATGAAGTCATAAAGAGTGGAGGCTCTATTTTACTATATTGAATTAAAGAGTAATTAAATATTGAAATATTGTCTCCAATTAGTTGCCAATGGTTTTGTTACTGTAATTATTGTTATCATTAAAATTTACTTTAAACGTAACGACACACTGAACGTAAGAATCTTAATTATTTCAATTAAATATAATTTTATAATTGAAAAAAATAACATTAATTTTACAAGTTTCTTATAAATGGTTAATATTGTAAATTTTAAATAGAAATCACTTACTACGTCTAATTTAATATAAAATTTCCCACTTTAATCAATAAAACGTTTTTATCGGATTTTAACTAATTATATTCATTCCTTCACAACAATTTGCTTTGCAGTTAAGTGTTTTAATCTAATAATTTCTCTGTTTCAACAAATTTGTTTATTGAAAAATCACGACCTACCCTCTCAAATACATAAAGTGTTGCTATTAATTAACATTGAATCGATTTTACTTGTAAATTAAATTAGGCTTTCAATCATAGTGATTGATTATCAATTAATAGATCAATAATTTTTTTAAAATTCTTAATAATTTTTTGCTTGTACTTTTTAAACTTGAATATTTTATGTTAACGTCTTATGGAGATGCTTAAATAAATCTTAAAATTTTATTTTTGTCGAATATAAATAAAAACTGAATGAAACATGTTTCGCACATCAATGATGTAAGACATTGGAGCTTATATGTGTTAATGTTTCCATATTTCTTTAAGAAAACATTAAGGTATTTAAAAAATGTTAATATTTAAAAAAAAAAAACAGTTTTGAAAATGTGGAAATGTTTGTATAAACTTAAAAAGAAAACTTTAACATTAAATTAATTTTCTTCATATCAAAGTTAAAACATTATCATTATTTGAACATAAAATGAATTTTTTTAAAGTGATAAATGCAATTGTAATAGGGGAAAATAGGGTAAAATACTGCAATCACCCCACTGTGTACTCGCATTCAAATAGTGTGCGCCGGTGACGCATGCGCATGTATTTAAGTCGTTTTTATACATTGACTGCTTGTGATTTATTCTATTTATTTAATTCTTACGATAGCCAAAAACTCAATATAAAAATTATTTGTTTAAAAACTACAAGTTTGATTTAATGTATGTACAAAGTTCAATGAAACTTAGAAAGACTTGACTTTAACTTATTGTTTATCATACAATTTAGAGTGGGTGATTTTAAATAATTTAATTACAAAATTACCCCCTTAGTTATGAAGCAGTGTGTCCCTTTGAAATTAACGCTTATTAACGCTTATATTTACCAGTTTTCCAAAATTCATTAGTAAAACTTAAATAAACTATTCCCTTTAAAAGCTTATGGAAAATGTTTAGATTTGGAACCAGTATCACATCGAAAACACTTCCTTTTCATAACTACCATCAAGATTCCTCCATTAGAGATTTTGATGTAACAAGTAAATATTTTAAAATTCTATGTAATAGAAAAATGGAAAAATGTCAAAGAGGCATTTGAAAAAAAATGTTTCCAAAAGAAGTTGTTGTGTATATTATATCTAGAGGCGAATTACAAAACACTCCACTTGCTGATAATTTTCAAAAACTTTTCTTAAGGTAATTTTTCTTGTTTTCCAATGTTACTTTGAGGCAAAAATATTTTACGAAAATATCAAACGTTAAATTTTTAACTAGACAATTTAATTGTGGTTAAAAAAACCGGAGCCAATTGTGTAACCGTTTACCCTATAATACATTCGTTCCATTGGAATTAATAAACGCTTAATAAAAATATTTAATTTTAAAAAGGCCAAGTAAATTGCTTATATACTTGATTAACTCATCTAATAAATAATTGCTGATAAGATACAAAGAAATTGAAAAACTTTTTCAATATTTTCTGTTATCTGATTGGCTAAATTTAGAGTATTTATGAGAGTGGTCAAGTTTTTATTGATCCTACATATTAAAAGTGAGTAATTTAAATGAATTGCAACAATTGCTTTTGGTATTATTGCGATTAACATTAACCAACTAATTTTTCATTTTATTCAATTACGAATTGATAAGAGAGAAATGAATGGAGTGAGAATTTCGTATTTTATCATAATACTTTAAAGATTAAAATATAAAATGTGAGTGAAATGAAAATTGAATTTCGTATTTTTACTAGTTGGTGATAAAGCGAATAAAATTTATAAGCAGTGTTGTTCTCGCTATATTATGTGTGTTGGATTATTTCGTATTGAGTTTGGTTTTCGTGCCTCTTTGCTTCATTGCTCTGCCGTTGATAAGACAGAAATAATAATTATGAATAAATTGAATACGATGTGAAGTGATTGAGGCAGTTGATTCTGAATAGCAGTTTTGTTGGGTCAGTGAGTGTTTGGTGTAAATGTTTGATTACTGCTTGTGGAATTCAAACATGCCACGTCATAGAAACAATCGTTGATTGGTGTGCTCGGTATGGCTCCGTGTTGAGTGCAATATATTTTTAGAACAGATAATAATAAAATTTCATGATGTCAGTGTGCTTATGTCGGACGGGCACACGTTGGGCTAGATTTGTCCCCCCTTGAGCCCCGCCCATGGAAAGTGTCCATACAGACAGACAGCAGCGACTATTTCATTATAATAGCAGTAATATCATATTATATACCCAATACACAGAATATTTTGTGCTTTTCTTCTTATAGTTTTATTACATTACCCAACCGACATAGCACATCAGTCTTAACTTGATCCGAACCATGTATCAATGGCTCTCTTCGCTTTAAACGTTTCTTTACATTTTATCAACATACGGCTTTGTTGTACCGTACTAGTGTTATTTTAATTTGTTGAGTGCCTTATTATACGCTCATTTTGTTCATATCAAGATGGTTGTTCGACACGCAGACGTAAAGGTGTGGATTATTTCATATTCAGCTAATTTCAAGTTCATTCAATCAGGCTGTGTATAACTTTTATTTATTCACTCCATTAACTGTTATAATCCAGCTAATATTACATTTATTCAATTACACTCTATTTGTGCTCTCTTAGAAATATCTTCAAACATAGATATTAAAATCAAGTATGTTAAACACTTGTATTTACATATCGCTTCTTTATAAAACATATTCTATTATCTCTTTAATATGCTTTTATTTTGAACTAATATTATAGACTCTTCATTTCTTACTCTTTCAATACAAATATTTTTACATTCCAACTTGAAATATTGAAGGTTATCAAATTATTAGTTACATTTACATCATACATATAATAATCTAATCAAAACACTATAGAAAAATAACTACTTTCAATACTAAAATTTATTGTTTTATCATTTGAAAATGACGACAAATTAATTAACTTCACATCTTATAGTTGATTCGGAATTGTGTAAAAGAGATTTTGTAAAATTTTTACTACCTAAAACTTGGTTAAGCACAGCTGTTGTACCCATCAAAATATTACGACTTATAACTAGTCTATAAACCATTTTTTCTTTATGATTTAAAAATGTAATTTAAGTTAAAATTTTGCGTACAATTCAATGGCAATACTCGTATAATTAAAACTTATTACAAAATTTCATTCGTTAAAAAATACATTTCATAAGTCTTTCAATTGTATCAATACATGTCTAATATTACATAGTCAAATGCATTTATTTGATGCATGCTTTTAACATATTTAATTGAAGTTATGAAAATGGAAATTTTATACTTAAATACAATTTTAAGAATGTACAATTGAGCTAAATTTATAACCGAGGAAAAAATGTGTTATCAGTTGATAAGGAAATGATAATATTTGGCATATCGACTGTTTTATGTAAATGGGCAATTTGAAAGGCTTATTAACAATTGAATCGATTAAAATGAACTTACTTTTAAGTTTCAATTAAACTTGATTACCCAAGGGCATCATAGAAATCAGTGATTTGGTTAAAAATAATCGAACAAAATAAAATTTTTTGTCACACGTGTGTAAAAGTCGTAATTTTTATTATGAATACTTTAAACCTTGTATTTTCAAATATTTTAACCCCTTTTATTCCCTCTTATTTAACTAAGGATTATTTTGAAAATTTCAAATATTTTTTTTTAATAGATAAATGTTTCGTAAGTTATGTTTTATTTTCTTATCAGAAACGACATTCTTTTATAGTTAGTTGTAGTTTAGCTGATCTAAAGTACCTTTGCTCTCTCCAAATACCTATTAGTCAAAAATATAAGTAAATAATAATAGACACACGTAGCTTATGAAGATGAATTTATAAAAACTGGCCTTGTTTTTATAGAAAATATTTTTGTAATGGAAAGGAATGAAATTCTTTCTCATAAATGTCACTCCTATGTATGTAAAGTTTCACTTAGGCTATGATATGTTATTAATAAATACAGTCGTATGCTATCGATTCAAAAACGTAATGTTATTTGTAAATAATTCTATGCAAAAAGTTAGCACGACTTAAAACCGTTAAATAGTTTTTTAAACCGGTAGATTGTCATTATGGATGTATTTTTTAATAAAATTAACGTAATGTTAAACTCGTTAAAACTTAAATTATTTTTATAAGTTGTTCATAAGTTTTTGAAGTGAAGATGAAAAAAAAAATGTAAAAATGTCGTTGTTTCGAGTGTGTAAATGAAATGTGTAAAAGGTGCACTAGAGGTATTTTTAAATAATTTATATCAGACTGTACCGTTCTTCTTTTTTAAAGGAAGCCAGTCCATATTTCGTGTTTATACAAATAGGCTTTTATATTACAAAAACTTACCGAGCAGGAGGTCTTTCGCTTTATATGTCTATTATCCAAACCGCTGAACAATTTACATGTACCCCTAGTATTTAAGTTACCGATATTCAGTTTTGAAATTTTACCTAAATGAATTATTTAAAACTCAGTCTTGAACACTTAAATTTTTATGACTAGTTATAAGGCAAATGAAGGCGAAGTTGAAAACAAGTGATTATAATTGGAAAATTTTCAAATTAATTCGATGATAACAATAGAAGTGATCTGTATTTATGACGTGGTTTTATTTGAGCGATTGTTTGATTTCATTTGTACGTGATACAGTTATTTTCAATAATTCATAACAATGTTAGGAAAGATAATCATACAAGAGTAAAACTGGCTAAAGATTTATACGACCAAGACAACAGCATGAGAGAAATACTTGACGGAGAGAATTCTTTCAGCGTTTGATTTGCGTGTTTTAATAGCGATGTAAGCGAATGAGTACTTATACTACATACACAATATCAAATAAAGGCTATTGACCCATTCTGCATACTTATTAAAGGTTCTTTTTCAGTTGGCAGGGGCAAATCACTGAGATCGATTAGGTGAATCCGCCATTCTTTACAAACAGTTACTTGATTTGTTAAATAAATTCCATATTTATAAGATCTGCTCGTTTTTGATTTTACGATTTCCACTCTCTCGACTATTTACATTTCATTATTTCCCAATATTATCATTTGAAGAAACTTTTTCTTCGGTGTAGGTTGATTGTAAAGAATCTTAGTTACTAAAACAATACGTTGCCACGTATAGTCGAGGTTATTGTTCTAGTTTTAAAACATAATCGAAATACATATTAGTAAGCTAATATTTTCAGCAGAAAATTAACATGTCTCGTTTCGCACACGGATTGCAATTCGGTTTCGAACTAAGTTTTATTCAGATTTTTTGTTGTGATTGAGGGTCAGAACAGGGACATTTTAGATAGATATATATATAGATAGAATATTTGGTAAATTTTACATATTAAAAAGTTTTGATGAATTTTAATTAAAATGTTAATTTTTTCCAGATGTCAGCTGGTTCCCAAATACAGATGGCACCACAAACGACCGTCAATTCTACCCAGTCAGTTCATAGTCAAGACTCCAATATGAGTACAGGTAAAAATTTTATTTCTCTCCTCTCCAAAACCTCAAACAATTTTTGCTTGAAAAATGGCCAGATGAAATAATTTAATGTTGACTCATCAGTTAATTATGGAATTTCAAACATTCAATGTTTAGACTATATAAAATGTGACTACGAAAATCTTAACACCAGTAAAACACAACGTTTCAATTATAAGTTTTACTGATACGTTATTAACTTCCAATTTTCAATCGTTAACAAAAAATCACAAAATTTAAAGAATTGGTTTTCAACTTTCATCAAAATCGTTTACTTTCATATAAAATCATTTCACTATAAATAATATGAAACGTAGGATGGCATTGTGTGGGTTTCCCTTTTGAAACAGAAGATAAAAAGAAAAATGATAGGCAATTTTCCGAAAAATATTATTATTATTTGAAACTAATTTTCACTTTGTTTTAAACAGGTGAATAATTGAAACGAAAAATAAAGTTACATAATGCCAAATATATTTTAATTTCAATGAAATTTCAATTGAAAACATTTTTATTTGTAAAATTCACAATATATTCTTTCGATCAAAAATCATGTGTGATGTCTGTTGAAAATCTGTTCATCAGCTTTACCGAGAAAATTTCCATAAAATGTTAAGCGGATCTTAAATGTGGTTATTTGAAAATTTGTACAAAACTAACTCCAACGTTTACATTAAATGTTGTAGATATTTATTTTGTTTATAATCAATTATAATTACATTTAAAAAAAATATATAATGGATGACTAATCATGCGGGGTGTGTTATCTTTCATTGGAATTTTGTAAAATACTTCATTGGAAATGATTTTTTTTGCAGCACAGAACAAAACATTTCCTCTTTAAAATTTTTCATTGATAAACATGTCATAGCTTTATTAAGATTTTTCATTAACATCAACTAATTCAGACCCACGAGGAACGAAATAAAAGTATGAACATTTTACGCCTCAATCAGATTCAAAATAACAAAACGGAAAAGTTATAAATAGAGATTGTCAATTTTAATGAGGCCCGGGCGTACTTCACAGGTTGTAATTGATCGACACAAATCAGTAATACAAAATACAAAATACCAAAGTATATGTTTTTCAAATTGAGGGTGATTATATTTTTGGAAAATCTTATAACATCAAAGATTTTTTAAAAAGAATGAAATCATTTGGTTTTTAACATTTATATAGTATTCAGGTTTTTCCATTATGATAAAAAAATGATTTTATTTCGGTCTTGAACGTCTAATAAGGTTAGGGATATACAGAAAATGTTTGGATTTCCCATTAGACATGAAAAGGTTAAGAAACAAATTTTTTAAAATCGTACTCTCCATTGACAAAGTCAGATAACTGATAATAAAATTTCATAACATTCTTTTGCCAAAAGCTCCGATCGAAAGTTTTTTCCAAAGCATATTTTAATATCAATTAAGTAAGAAGTTAAGATTTTGGAGGAACTTTTGTGTTGGTTTTTTTCAATAGCTTATATAAATTCTGTTTGTGTAAGTATATTCTACATAGTAGTGTCTTACACTATTAGTTCTGTTTTGATAAAATACAAAAATTCCTTTTGAAAACCTCGCAAATCTGCGTTCATACAGATTTTACAAATTTCAGACATAAAACTTTTATGAAATTGTATTATAGAACTTCACTTGTATTTGAATAGTCATTATATAAAAAGGTTACATCATTTAATATTACATAAGAATACTATCGTTGATGATATTCGCAACAAAAGGATGGACGATAAATTTTCTATATTTAGTTTGGTAAAATATTAACACATTGACATATCCAAATTATATCAAGTATGAATTATAAAAAGGATGTTTTGTCATGCATGCTTTTGATATGATTTAAAACCGCAAACGTCTTTCTTTCGTTTTATATTTGACGAAGTATTTTTTAGGTATATGTACTTTTAAATTAATTTTTATTAATAATTCTTATCTATAGAGAAAATGTTCTAATACGAATATTTTACTATAAAGCTCAAAAAATTATTTGACCGAAATGTCGAATTAAGAAGTGAAATGAGTCGAGATTCATAAAGTATTTGGCCATTTTGACCAATGAACAAAGCGTAATATCTAAACTTTGAAAAACAAATTCAATGCTTGACTTGACTTAAGTAATTAATTCAAGTCAATTTATTCTTATTAATATTTGATTTAAAGCCAAATTTAAGTCAAGTAACGTTAAAATCAAGTCAAGTAGAGAGTTCTTAGAAATAAGTGAAAGCTCAGGATTGTGATGATCGATTTGAAAGAATATATCCTTGAGAGATTAGATTTTGATACAGATATGGGATCAAGTGCTTTGTACAGTGTACTTTGAGCTTAGAATCTGTAAATTTGAATCTGGGCTCAAATTATAATTTGGGAACTTTTGACGTGTTAATACTTGTAGTTATTTACATAGCACATACCTGGTCAATACCAAGCCAACGTAGACTAGAATTTTTTGCGGTTCTATTTTTAATGCACATACATTGTAATGCATGCATACAATCAATATGACAATATCATTGTCGAGTTAATCAGTAATTATTGTATCAATAATAATATCATTTAATCTAGTAAGATTCTAAGAACGTAATTTGCAAGAAAGGGATTTTATATTATCGTTTTTTTTAAGATAGGACTATATGGTTTAAAATATATTTTTAAAAATTTTAAAAAATTGCAAATATTTTTATTTGTTTATTATATTTACACTTGATTAAGAACACGAGTTTAAAAATGTTTAAAACTTTAATCATATTAATTTCTATATAAGTACATTAAGAATTAGAACAATACATTTAAAAAATATTTGAAGGGTATATTGGTTTTATCATTTGGTGGCTAGCATACATATTAAAAGAGTTTGGTTCTTAAGAAACTTTGTCCTGAATAGTTTAGATTTTCTCAACGAAAATTACAAGCTTTCGGTCAAAATTTAAGTGACAAATAATATTCACTTTTCACACAATTTCTTCTAATATCTTAACAACAAAAGGCGTGACCAGGTACCGTTCACTTCATAGGAAATCATGGCTTTTCCAACTAGAACCAGTAGACGAAATAGCGCTATATACATTTTGAAGTACAAAGAGAGAAAGCCGATTTTCAACAGAACTTTAATTTTTCCCTAAATGTTAGTTGGTTAAATTGCTAAAATACAATAATTTTAATCGCATGTTACTTCACACCAGTTGACACTTATTATACTTCACAACCCTTTTTAAATATTTTAAAGACAAAGGCGCTTCTAGTGTAAATAAAAACAACTAAGACGATATAGCACGATGTGAATCGATGATAGTTGCCGATTTAAGCGAGGTAGTTTATGAACATTTAAAATGCCTAAATATTTTGTATAAATTTAGCTATCATTATTCGTTTAGTTATGTAACGATAAAGTAAAACACCCATTTTCAAATGCTCTATCATTTCATAAAATAGTACTCCTTCATAACAAATGTTTAATTGGAAAATGTGGAAACCTTGTGTATCAAAATAAATACGTTGGTATCTAATATAGACCAGGGTAAATAATTTTTGAACAGAAAAAAAAAACTATAGTAGGTTGAAACCCATTGAAAAAATGGAGAGAATATAACAAAAATAAAAGGAAAAATAAATTACGGTCTAATAGTATATCTATTTTCCAAAAATCAGTGCGTTCACTTTATATATTTTCTTTTCGCTCATAGAACAAAATATAAGAACTTATTTTTCTTAATACGATTCGTCTTATAAATTTATTTTAAAATGAATTATCTATCTGTATAAATAAAATGATAGCGGTCAATTATAATAAACATAATATTTTTTAAATTCATTTTACTAGCAGTTTTTAAAATATTTTTTTAGTAGCTTCTTTGTAATTACCTTTTAACAATTTATTATTACTTTATAGTTTATTTTGACAATGACTTAAATATATTATATTATTTTTTAAGTACAAATTTAAATACATTATTATAGTTATAACGGTTCCAACCGTTACAATAATCAAATTACTTTTCAACACTCAATGTACTTTTGCTTTCGATTTTTTAAAATGTTTTTCCTCTGTACATAAAATATTTACTTAATAAAATAATCTACGCAGATGAAGTGGTGGGCCAGCGGGTATCAGTTAGTTAATAATAAATTATTATTAATGTTAAATTTCAAGAGTATGGGCATTGGATAAGAAAAAGAATTTTAAATAAAGTAATTTAAAATTAGCAAAGCAATTGTGATCTGCAATACACACTACATGTTATTTTTATGGTTACTAACGTTTTTTATTTACTTTTGTTGTGATAGTTACTTTTATTGTTTTTTAATTTTTCATTGTCGAAAATAACACATTTCGCACGTACGCATTAATTATTTTCCTTCTTGATTTCACAACGCTCGTATATCTAATTTTTCATTTATTGGTATTATCAACATTATCAATAGTATTAGCTTAAATGGTTTAGTGTAAAGTTTATTATTTAAGTAGAATAGTAAGTGCTGTGTGCCTTTATGTGATCGACAACCACATCACCGACTTTCATCTTGGAAAAAAGCCAATATATTTTCCCAAAAGAATGATTGAATGCAATTCAAAATCATTTGTGAGGAAACGTACGAGAATTTCCGAATTTGTAAATTTCATTTTGAAAGGGGCACTATTTCTTCAAATGGTCGATTATTTTTCGACACTTTCTCAACGTTTAATTTATCAAGTAAGTATCTTTAATATTTTTAAAATACTATATTATGTTAAATTATCTTAATTATCTTTTAATTTAACATATAAAAATTGAAAATATTAAATCGAATTTTTGGAAGCCACTGTCCAAAGGCATCTAAGATAATTTAACATATAGTA
The DNA here is from genome assembly GCA_958496155.1 of Sisyra nigra. Classification (NCBI taxonomy): domain Eukaryota; kingdom Metazoa; phylum Arthropoda; class Insecta; order Neuroptera; family Sisyridae; genus Sisyra; species Sisyra nigra. The sequence goes on from OY292314.1 coordinate 16,351,718, forward strand.
ATTGAAAATATCAAATCGAATTTTTGGAAGCCACTGTCCAAAGGCACCTAAGATAATTTAACATATAGAAATTGAAAATATCAAATCGAATTTTTGGAAGCCACTCTCCAAGGCACCTGAGACATTTTAACATATATAAATTGAAAACATTTATAGCAAATTTCTTTGTATTGTCCAAAGGCACAGTGCAAAGAAATTCGCTTTAAATATTTTCAATTTATATATGTTAAAATGTCTCAGGTGCCTTGGAGAGTGGCTTCCAAAAATTCGATTTGATATTTTCAATTTCTATATGTTAAATTATCTTAGGTGCCTTTGGACAGTGGCTTCCAAAAATGCCATTTAATATTTTCAATTACTATATGTTAAATTATCTTAGATGCCTTTGGACAGTGGCTTCCAAAAATGCCATTTAATATTTTCAATTTCTATATGTTAAATTATCTTAGATGCCTTTGAACAGTACTATCAAAGAAATTGTCCTTAAATATTTTTATTTTCTATAAGTTAAATTATCATAGATGCCTTTGGACTGTACTATCAAAGAAATTTGCTTGAAATATTTTCAATTTATAATTTTCTAAACCTTTTTTAAATGGTTTATATGAGCATAAGTATTAATGATTATTTCTTTTTTTTTGGGATTTGATTGTATTACTTTAAATAAAATATGGATAAAAGGATTCATATTTTAGAAGTATATTTTGCCTATTTTATAGTTGTTAATATATTAGTAAAAATATTTATAACTTTTTAATGCTTGAATTTAATTTTTAGGAAGCCAGATAAGTCTCGGAGGAACAATACGAAGTCTCCTTTTTCTTCTTATCCAACGCCCACTCTTGACATACCTATCTGCCGTTCGATCGCGCCAGTCCAGTTGAGGATGGAGAGTCGATGGTTTTGATGGTTGTTTTCAATAAGAAGTCATAATGGCATTAAAGTTTACTTTTTGCTTTTAACTTTACATGCTTAGCGGAACTTATGGTTACAAATTGCAAAAGCTCGTATAAGTATGGTGAATATGCCCGCGGAAGATATGTAAACGATACTTGGAGGATTTGTAGGAATTAATGAAATAATAAGATCCTGAAATTTTCAGCCCCTAACGCAATTAAAAAATTAAATAACAGCTTTAAACATATATAGGTAAATGAAGTCAATATTTGGCTACAGAGTGGTTTTTTAACTACAGCGTACCGCTTTTTAATATTTAAAAAACTCATCATCTTACAGAAAAATGGATGAGGATTAAAAAAATAATAATTTCATAATTGTGCCAAAATTGTATGATGGTTACAAATTGAAATTAAATACAAAACGCTATTTTTTTAAAAGAACTTATGAACACATTAAGTTTTTAATTTTTCCCCAAAAGCTATACTATACTATACTACCAGCTTCTAAAAAATAATCAAAATTTAGATCAATCAATCCACGCGTTCCTGAGAAATTTTTTTCTTATTTTAACAAATTTTCCTTTTTTTCAAAAACCAATGCGTTAGGGGTCTGAAACTTTCAGGATCTTATAATTTCATTTATGCCTACAAATCCTCCAAGTATTGTTTACATATCTTCCGGGGGCATATTCACCATGTGAAACTTTTTTTCGAATTAAAAAAAAATGTAAAATATAATACATAAATTGATGAGTTTGATTTATTTCAAAATTGATTTATTTCTTTTTGTTAAAAAATGTTTTTTTTACTTAAGTTTTTAAAAGAATATTTGATGAAAATATTCAACAAATATTTCAATAAAATTCGCTGTTAGTTGTTTGTCGTTATACCTATATTTACCTTAGTATAAACACATTATATTAGCTTAATATACAACGAAAACATTTAACAGCAAATTTCATTGAAATTTTGTTGTCTATTTTAATCAAAGAAATATTTATCAAAAAAATTAATATCCAAATTTGCAATTTGTAACCATAACTTCCAAAAACACGATTTTTGATTTATTTTTACATTTTCATAACTTTGGAATAGCTCATCAAAACAGCAATCTTAATGATGGGATTTAAAGGAATTTTCACGCTCTACAACAACAATTTTCTTTTTAGTTTTGTTGGAAAATTATAAAAAGTTTTATATATTGTTATTTTTGAACCCTGATATCTCTGAAACGGTTGATCTGAAGAACTTTGTTCCGAGGACGTTTTTAGTAAAGCGTAAAAGTTTCTTCAAATCCTTTCTTTAAGATTGTTGTTACGATGAACTGTTCCAATGTTATAAAAATTCAAAAATAAAAAAAAATATTTTTTTTTGAAACATCCTTAATATACATATACATATATATTGTTTTTAACGAGAATTTCATAATAATGTGTTTTTTTTTATTCAGTCACACCATCCCTACTACCATCATCTTCTACGCACAACTTAACAGATCCAATTCCTATACCGTCTTAACCTAATCAACCAGAACTACCATCCACAATCCAATCCACCCAAACCCTAAGAAGCGAACAATCTATTGCTATTTTGAAACAAAAAATTAAGAAATAAGAGAGAGAGACATTTAAAAAACTTTAATTTCCAAGTTTTAAATTTTTAATAATATGATATTATTAAAATACTTATTATTCATTAATGTGTATTTGTAATAGTTACAAACAGTTTTGAGACATATAAAATTCATAAGATATATAAAAGTAATAAACATTATATATTTTAAAAATTACTTTTTATCAGTATGTTGATTAATTCTCAATTAATTGTGATTTTTTATGTCAGTACCGTGGTATATCTAATTCTCATTTTTCAAACTGAATGTAAAAATTTGTTATGCAATTTAAAGCTAAAGCTTATATTTTATAACTAAATTCTAATGTATACTCCACAAAATTATATTGCAACTATACCTACATATTGATTGCGAAATAGAAATAATCATCAATTGAATAAAATTCTTGGGCATAAATCAATGATAATTATTTCTCTTTGCCGATCATTTGCTAGGTATTATTGCAATATAATTTTGTGGAGTATTCATTAAACTTGAGTTATAAAAGATAAGCTTTAGCTTTAAATTGCAAAACAAATCTTAATAGAAATGTATAAACTCAGCTTGAAAAATGAGAATTAGACATGCCACGGTACTGACATTTTGAGTGTATTTCCGTAAGTAATATTTAATCCGTGATCATTTATGTTTTAATTCCTTATGCAAATTCTAGAGTATAATTAAATTTATTAAATTACTTAATAGTTTAGGGGAAAAAATAATACAGAATAATAAACAAAGTACAGGACATAAAAAATCATAATTATTTGAGAATCATCCATATGTACGTCATATTATATAAAATATATGTACCGTATGTATGATATGAGTACCTACTATATGTATGTAGGTAATACGAGTCATGTACTTCATTTAATAAGTTCAAACTGTTGTAACTTCTCTTTTCACCAATGTTTAATTATTTTTACTCTTGTTTTCTCTCTGTATTGAAATTGATGTAATTTCTTTATTTTGCATAACTTTTGGCAAATGTTTTAAACTAAAGAAGATGATCAAATAGCAATAGATAAAATGTACAAGTAGACGCCGATTTTAAAACGTATAGATGAATCATCAAAACCATTAAAAGATAGAAATGGTTAAAATGGATCGGTATGAAACATAGCGCCTCAACAAACAAAAAAACATAAATACTTAATGCGGTTTAAAATAAAGTATTGGAAAAAAAGTGAACAAAATAATAATGAAATCAACAATGTTAAAGAATGGAAAAATTACTGGAGCAGGTTAACGAAGAGCGATGATTCATAGGATTTTAAACAGAGATGCTTAGTTTCTTGATGATACTTTGATAGACAACTGCGACAACTGGTTAGTCTTGAAGCATCCAAAAAGAGAGAAGAAATTATTAGAATACTAAACTTGTTGGAAAAATTAACAGTTCCGTCTTAAAAGGGTTATATTATAATGGCGTGTAATCCTGGAGAGAGAAATTAATATACACGGAATTCAGAGGAAACTGAAGCTGTTTTGAACTAGATAGCAATCAAATAATTTAATAATGTGCATACTTGTGCAATATATTGTTAACTTTTATATTTTTGAATGTTTAACTTTAAAATATTATGTATTGAAGTATTCCAAGTATTCTTAAGCACTTATTTAATAACTTATTTCCGTATGACACATGTCTGTATTAGTAGAAAATTTTTGTTATCAATAAATAATTCTTATAAATTTATTTCGTATTTCCTGTATTTATTTTAAATTTCAGAAATAAACTAAAAAGATCAATGAAATTAATGATATATTTTTTACTTCTTTTATTTATCGAAGATTAAAACCAATGACCATAGAGTTACTGTAAATTGTTGAATTAGTAGAATGAAAACGATGAAATCTATAAAAAAAAGTCACTAGGAGTATACTAGAAATTGCGGCCGTGGTCCCTAATTCAACCGTACATTTTACATTGAGTGAAACCCCCCTGGGCGTGACCATACGATGTGTCACACTGTTTTTTAACATCGTACACATCAATTCTTTTAACAGTTATTTAATTTTACTGAACGTTCAATGATGAGAATTGATTACATGTAAATAAGATTTTAAAATGGACAGTACGAGTATTCAGTGTTCAAGAACATAATCCAAAGCTTTCAGTAAAAGCACAACCTTTGAAATTTATTTATATACTTTTGTATGCAAGCCAAGTTTTTTTCACCTAATGCCTTATAGTTAAACTATTTGATTTTTAACTATTATTAAATATTACTATCAAGAATGTTTTTAAACTTTAAATCCACTTCTGCAAACACCCCACTGAATGTGACTTAACTTTTGAGTAATTCCATAATTGTTAATAGGAAAAGTTTCATAGTTAATTAATAGTTGTAACAATAGTAAAGATTGAAGATTACTTTTATTTTATATTTCAAACCATGGTAATGTTTTAGTTTCGATAACAGATCAAAAATTGTAGTTACATTTTCAAATACTACAGAATAATCAAAGCTTTTCGTTTCCAACCCGAAATATTTACAACCAAAATATAACATTCATTAGAGCTTAAATCTCTTAAATACCACTTTTCACCAGTTCATTTTCTTCTGGTGTGTCGAAATTGGCTCGTGCTTAACGTACATTTTTCGCTAAGAGTGCCAATTTTACTGTAAATTAATGTTACTTTGTTCAACTGGAAAATTAAATTTAACATTTCAATGTTGTTTTCTAGCTTACAAATCGTGTAATTGATTCTTCTTACTAAAAAGAATGTTTCACGCTTAAAATAGGAAACAATTTCATTCCCTATACTTGATTTGATCCTTTTTAATTTATTTGTTAACTTAAGCTTCAGTATGAACTAATTTGACTTAAATTTGGTTTCCTTTTTTTAGTCTTTGATGTATTTTTAAAAAGGACCATTCAAATTAATTTAGAGATATTTAAAAAAAGGTTAAAAAAAAGAAGAAAATCACTTCTTTCGTAATTATGTCAATCATTAGATGAGAACAATTCGAGTGATTTATTGTTTGAATGAAATCAATTTTTCTTAATTCCCACAAACTGTTAATCTAAGAGTTCTCGTTCGTTTCGCTTGAATCAAAATATGTGAGGACGACGTACAAATTGGCAGTAATACATTTAAAAATAGATATCTATTTGCTATAAATAGCTGGCTCATATTTTCTACACTCGTACAACACAATTCCACACACCTATAACGCTTTGGCCACAGTCGGGTACGGGATGATAGAACCATCTTCTATCGCGTATATTTCTACTCAGCTTTCCAGCATTATCTTTTCCCTGTACAAATATTGAGCGGATGCCATTTTATAATGCAGCATATATATATATATATATATTTATACATATATATACACGTGTCTCTCTAGAGGGCGTTTTCTTAACTCAACATACTCATATTGAACAAAGGAATTTTCCGCTAGTAGGTGGTCGGAAAATTTGTTTTTTCTAATATCATTTTAATTAAGAAAGCCGTCAACCATATTGGATGTTTTTGCTCAACGGCGATAAGACTTGTTTGAAATGCTTGTAAATAAATTTTATTGATAATAGAATAGCAATTAAATTCATTTCCATTAAAACATACTTTGTCTGACATTGATCTTACAAGCATAATACACCAAACTTAAATATTTCTCGTTATTCACTCAGGGCTTATGGTATATAAAAATTAACAAGGCTCAAGATTATGAATAATTTACACATTTTTATTTAGGCTGCTAAAAATGTTTTTCTTATAATAATAATTATAAGTTGTTTATTTGGAATATCGTCATCATGTTCTCATTCTGTCAAGGCCTAGCAGAAAAATAAATGTTCGTTCATTTGAATAATCAATTTATTACGTTATGAAATATTACGTCTGTATGTTGAAGAATAAGGGATTTCCCCTAATAGGAGTACTTCTTTCCCTTAAATTTTGTGCGTTTGAACAATGACTCACCTTATTTAAATCATAATGCTATAATTATCTTTGGTTTACAGTTCAACTTCACCCTTTTAAATAATTTAAATAAAAATAATTGTTTCCCCATACATATGTGTTACGTACTTTTTTCAGTGTAATGCGTCTATTTATAAAATTGCTCATAACGCTAACATTTAATAATCTATACTTGAAATTTTGAATAATTTAAATATAGATAGATATAATTCTTTTTCGGTGTTTATATATTTACTAGTGCCTTTATAAGCCGATAATGATGGAGATTTATTGTTGATTTAACATTGAAAATATGATTTCAAATAGTAAATTTGCGTACACAGACTTTCCAGTTATTTTTCCTACACAATTAATGGATATTTTAAAAAATTTAACAAAGACCTTGGAAAATGGTTCTGTTGCTTGTCAACAATTACGCAAATTTAATTAAAAAATTTATTTCACTGCTAAAAATCCTGTAAAACACATCTGGAATTGATAAAAAATTATTTAGACACTTGCCATGATTTCTATGATAACAAAATCTTGTTCAATCACATATAGTTAGAAACTGATAATAATTGTACCTATGTAGGTATTGTTTATTCTGCATTAAATTGGCTATAAGCAATTGTTACTTTATATATTAAGCTTAATCTCATATGTAAAATATGGAATTAATATTCGTGGAAAGGTTGACAAATTGTTGAATATTTTTGAGAATCGGTTGTCGATTTTCGGTGGTAAACCTCGATTAAAGAACAAGTAGCCCCCAACTGTACTAAAAATTATATTTCTTATATAATAATTCCTAATTAAAACGTATACTCAAAAGCGAAAGAGAGGACTTAGTTTTCCTGATTCATAATTAACCCATGGGACATATGGTCCCTTTTATATCTATATTATTACTGCAGTACCTACATTTTATTGTTAAATTTACCTATTGTCTATTTGCCATTGTATTAATAGTCAACGTACAAATTACAAAATGTAACGTGAAATAATAAACCTGAAACAAACACAAGGTAAAATTAAGATCTATATTTTTGGTATCATTATAAAATGCAATTCAGATAAAAATGAATGAATTCTTAAAACAGGTAATAATATCTTTATAAAAAAGAAATTTACAAAGAGAGCATGGTTGTAAATTATTCACAAAATGAATTTTACTTTATTTTATATTTCAATAAAAATCGAACCTTTTTATACACAAGACTGGATGGATTTTGCATATATTAAAGTGTTTGTTTTTTTTTGGATTTCAATTAAATAAGTCACTGCATAAGTATATTCATTGTATTCTCGAGTCAAAAATCACCCAAACTCCAAGCTTTAAATGTTACAACGGCAGATACCAACAGGTTTTGTGTTACTTTTTTGACTTTTACAAATCCATAAATTTTTACAAGAAAATAATTTAGTAAACCATTTTTGCCTTTGAAACTTTTTTGCATTTCATTTCTACAAACTTTTAAGCTATGATTATGGCTTTTAGTTTTCGAGTTCAAAATTTAGAATTTATGAAAACTGAAAAGTGTTTAATAAATTTTCTGATGTTTGATATTCAATGAAAACTTTCTGTCGGTTCAAAGAGTTGAAAATTGTTTTAGTTTAGTGACAAGTGACAACATACAGACAACATAATCATGTTGGTTTAAAAGAAAGCTGTTTAAGAAATGTATTTGTTGAGAATATTTTAAGTAGTTAATGTAATTCAAATACAAAACTTTTATTATCTGCATGAAGCGAATAAAATGGACTTATACCAGCCTCAAATAAAACGATTTTTACCAGTAGCTTTTTAAGTTTATAACGATAAAGATTTATTGTTGATTTAACATTGATGCGTATGAAATTAATTTATAATATTGAAGTTCAAAGGTTTAAAAATGTGTAACATGTCTTTTTGATACTCTCCGGTATTTTACAATACTGATCTAGACTAAATTAAGGCTTTGTAACGGTCTTGAGCTAATTCGCTAAGAGAACTAAAAAATATTTTATTTTTTCAACTCTTAAACCACAGAAAAATTTAAATACAAAAAATTAAAATTCTGAACTTTAGTATTTGGCATTATTTAAAAAGTTTTTAAAATACTTACCTATCTACCAATTATTCCATTCTAGCAAAGTCTTGAATCTTTCTTCTAAATTTTTTTCTCAACAGCGCAACAATTTCATTAGTATAAGAAAACAAGTTTAATAAAATTGAAATAATAATTATCTACCTTTATTTTTCATTTTTAAGAACTGAAATTTGAAGAGTTTCAAGCTATTGCAATGTAATCTTTAGGTTAATCAAACTCTTTTATACGTTTATTTTGTAGGTATATCTCCTTATACAGTGTAAGAACATCATGGGCGGATTAATAAATAGGCAAAGTAGGCAAGTGCTGAAGACGGCAAATATGTCATTTTCTTGTAGCAATAGTAGACTTTAGAATCAGTTTGAAATCCTTTATTGAAATACCAAAAATTGACACTTTATGGCTATTTTAATAGAAGTTAGCGTAGGCTTTAGTGGTTTTCGATAAAGTATATAAGCAGTGAATTCCTAAATTTACTCTTATGCACTTATCTATGCACTTTAAATCTGTTACCTTAATTAAAACAAACTATTTTTCATTGAATTTGGGTCAGTACCTAAGTACGACTTTAGTGTTTTCTACATGATCTTATTACATTAATTTGTAATACACTAACTGTACCTATTTACGCAAATGTAAGAAATTGCATTTGAATAAATGAAATTGATCTATTTTAAAAACGTCATAATCTGTGACTATTCTGCGTTATTTTAACTAAAAAAATGTTTATTGATTGTACGTTTTTGTACGACTGAACATTTTCAAAATGAGTATAATATTCAACAAACCTTATAATTTAGCAATAATGTAGAAACGTTACTTTTGAGAGTATTCATTTAGTAACTTCGTGACAAATCAATAACGTTGTGAGTTTGGAAATATGCAGAAAATTGGGTTACGTTCTACAACAGATTTGTTGTATTTTCTTTCAACGGTATTTCATTTTCTGAATAATCTTTTCTCTTTTATCCACGATTAAATGGCTGTTTAATTGAACAATTTTTAAAACTTTTCAACAAATAAAATGTTGATTTTAATTGCCGTACAATTAATATACGTGAATTTTTATAAAAGACTTAATTTAAACGGTTGTTAGTATGACGTGTTGGATGTAATTTCTAAAAATATGCATATCTGCAAATAAAAAAAAATTGAGCGAACGTATACATAGATCTCCCATATTTAATAAAATTTTTTTAAAACATTATTCGTGATGATGCTAGTCTTATTTTTACTCTTGTAAAATATAAGATTTGAATATCGTGAGTTGAAAGTTTACTGATGTGGCACATCAGTGCTAATCGTCCATTTTTTAACACTTTCTATTGACTTGTAATTGTCATAAATGCATGCTTAGTATACCTTTAAATATATACTGTTAATATTTATTAGTAAGACTTAAAGTTGTATAATGAATGTTTATCGATTCTGAAAATAATATTCACATACATTTTTCAAGACAATCATAATAATTTCTTATCAATAATAAAACAGAGGCATACAATTCTGATAACGTTTTAAATAAAAAAAAAAGTTCTTTGGATTTATTTAAAACAGTGAAATATTTTATTGCTGTTAAATTTGAAATGAACATTCGTTATTAAAACCTTGATAAAAAAATGTGATATTCATGTTGTTGTATTAAGTTTGTTATCGTTTGCTGATTGGTATTGAAGCACGTAGGAAGCAAGTTGATCATCATAGTCGCATTCTATATTTAAATTGAGAAACCTCTAGAAAAGTAAATAGCATTATTGATTCGTTGACGAGTTAGGAGAACGTTTACATGGCCACACTCTGAAGTTAACAACAAAACTGATTTTATAATATAGAATTTCCTCAAGTTGCCCTAATGCTGTACGATCACGACCTCCATTTCCTATTTATCAAAATGAATACTAATGTAACAATATAACTTTGTGCACGCCTTTAATAATCTTGATTAAATCATTTTATATGAAAACGTGTAGCCAATCTTTTGCGATAATTAATATCATATTAAACTTCTACAAAATATTCTCTACTTGGAACGTACTTTTTATAGAAAAAAAAAAATATATTTCGATGTCTTTCTCTTGCTACCATCTTGATTTCAACTATTGTATTCGGTCAAGAAATGTTGGCTGCATTTCAGAATCTCTTTCCTTGACAAAACATCATTTTTTACTTTTCAAACGTTTTTGATAGTCGTTAAGAAGCGCAAGATCTTTTGTATACTATTTATAAATTCGAAAATATTTAGATATAATGTCATAAATGTGACTGTTTTATGAATTTTTAACTGTAATAAGAAACTATAATGATACTCCTACGGGATGTCTATTTAATTTTTTATGAAAAATACTCTTGATGTCTTCAACGATTTAATTTAATATTACTTTGCTCAAAATGGAAGATGTTCAAATATGTTATAAAATTCATTGTTTTAATATGTTATATCTGTCACAATTAATTTAATAGTAGGCTCATTCGACCATCAGTTCAAAATTAGGGATTTGGATGTGGCGTAAAGTGGATATTAAACGAACTTAGGCATTGGAAATTCTGACGTGTTTCGATGCTAATTTAGATAAATTAAGATTTAATTTAAAAAATTCGACAGATTAATCAAAATTAGGCAGAAATTATCGTACCTTCCAACCAATATTGTTGAGGAAATCTTACTTAGCTATCTACCTATATAATAATCAAAATTTAGTTTTTAGATTCTTATTCTATGGCTTATTTCATGAAACTTAGAAGCTGTAGAAAGGAAGGCTGAGGAAAGGAATCTGATGAGTAGGAACAAAAGTAGGAATTTATTAAGTTGAGTAGTTGGGCATTTCTAATTAAATCTTGCAAAGTCAATATTTAAATTAATTTAACATTTAAATAATAATATTTGATTCGAGTTTGACTTGATCTGAAGCCAAATTTAGGCCAACTAGCTTGAAGTTCAAGTCAAGTACGGAATTCCTAATCAAAAAGATCCATTAATAGGTGTTGAGATAAAATAGCGCTAATGTAACTAAAAAGTTTTTAGCACCAACTAAGTAGAAGAGTAGGAAAACTTTAATTAAAAAATGATACAACTACTTCTTAATTTGTATGGAGAGTAGAGATAAGAAGTAAAATTTCACTCAAAAAGTGACCCCAGAATGGCAAGAAATAAAGAGACGCTAGTGTAGCGGAGGGAATGGTCTAAAGTTTTTTTTTTTCTGAAATGTACGGTTTAAAGAATATTACTTAATATTAATTATATTAGGCAGACTACATGATGTTACATCAAAGGGGGTAAGGATTCAAAAAGTATAAAAACGTTCTTTAGAAATTATCGTTTTGTTCAGCAACGCTACTTTTATTTCTAGCTATTTTGGACAATTTTAATAATACCGATTATCTACAGAGATTGTGCTCCTTTCTTTTACACTTCATATTATTAATTTAGTTACGTCTTTTCACCATACTTTAAGAATCGACAAGTTCAGATCTTGCCTGGATTGTTTTCGGAATTTTTTATCACTATTACTATTTTATACTTGTAGCTGACCACTTTTATAACTAAAATTCCGTAGAAAATAGTTTTGCTTATCTCTACATTTTAAAGTTTACTCTAACAGACTTTCGGAAATTTTTACCATAACATTCCTATAGAAACCCTCGAACAACCATTTAGCGTTCTTGAATTCGACTTCCATATAAATTTTAGAAATCAAAATATTTGAATTTAATTGAAATCCATTTAAAGGCAATTCATATTTAGAAATACGAACTGGATGCTCGAAAGAATCTAAAATGTAATTTTATTTCCTTAAAGAAAATATTTAAATTTTTATTGTTTTTTAACTTTTATGGCGTTTTTTTCATATCTTATAACAGGGATTAGTTTTATCTTTTTTTAACAAAAGAAAACAATCAAAAATTTTGCAAACAGAAAACATCAACGTGCTTTTTTACACGCATCTAGAACTTTTGACATCATCTGACATCAACATCTTAGAGTTTTTGGAAAATTTTTAAACTTGCTAATATTGAGGGTATCACATTTATTTAGATAACAAAACATTTTCAACTAAAATAATACATCTAAATACTCATAATCAATGCAAAGGGACTGTAATAATTATAGTAATTTAAATCTTGGTAGTTCTACGTGTACCACCTTGGCGCCTAACTAAATGATGAATTAAAATAAAATATTGTTACAATTAAAATGTTTTTTATTTTTATTTATTTTTATTTTTAATTGGATTACTTTTAAGTATTGTTACTATAGTTAATTTTCAAAAATCAATGGCTAGAAACATTCGACTTATTTTAAACGTCATTTTCTTTATATAGAAACTTTTATTTTTTATCTCATATTTGATATGCTTTGGTGTAAGTGTCCAAATCGTTTTCACATTACAAATTCCATGTTTAATCTAAAAATTCACATCTCATCAAATATTTATCATATATTGGATCCTATAATGACATTTTTCGAGAAGTGTTTTGTTCTTAAAATTCAAATATGTAGATCTAAGTAGTAAGTAATTCATTTAGTTTATATTTTCTTACTTCATTAAAAAATTGTGGTAGTTTTAAATTACCAATCGGGTTTTATTTAGTTTTAGTTTCTGGCCTATTTGAAAATTTCATTAAAAATGAGACGTCGATCAAAACGTCTTCAAATGTCGTTTATTTCAAAAGGAAGATTGAAATCTTACTATTGTAAATTGTTTACAGGTTCGTCTCACAGTGATAAAGAGGTGGACCCAAACACTCCGGAGAAAATTCCCAGAACACCCTCGGAGCGGAAGCGGAAACGCAAGGTAGACGATGGTGGAGGATTGGCACCTGTGGGGGGCAAGGGCGTGCGCACTGCCGCGACCGCGACTGCTGCGGGGGACACCAAGAAGATCAATGACTATTTTGCTAAGCACCCCGGTAGCAGTCCCATACGACATGGTGGAGCGAAGAGCCCTTCTCCCCAGCAAGGATATGCCATGGTAATTACTTTAGCATTGTTGGTTTACCATTGGAAAACGCACTTTGACTACGTTGAATATTATGCTTTAAGGATTTCCTTTCTTCTTGACTTTAAAAAAGAACTATTAAATGCTAGTTTTGCATGTTCTTCAATATGAAATTCAAATAAGAATTAACAATCCTTCTATTTTATTTATTGTTGACTTGAACAAATCACGAAATTAGTTCAATTGAGTTGAATCTTCAGTTGACATAATCTATAGTCACGAAACAATATTCTATAAGTAAAATTATCTTATAGTTTAGATACATAGGTACTTTCAAATAAAAGTCTTAAAAATTTCAGATTTTTTTAAGTATTCAAGTATTATTTCAAAAATTATTCTTAACAAACAATAAGGGGAACTTTTTAGTTCCTTGAATAAATCCAATTATCTTGCTTCATTCAACAATACGTCCATGGCGTTTTCATTGGGAATGTCCCTATATTCAGTTTTACCATTTATAGATTGTAAATATTAACTTCAACTATGATATTTATGTAAGAGAAATTATAATTCTTCACTTAAACTTAAATATTTAATATTTATAACGAATATCAATTCAGGTTAAAACTATGTTAACAACGACTTGAGAGAACAGTAATTTTATTCCCTTATAGAGCCTCATTTTATATTGGTCACTTGTCTTGTATTTGGGGGAAAAATTTAAATTTATTTTTATTCAAGATGTTAATTCTTTACAATATCAAGAAAATATATTTTCATAATTCCGAAAATTTGATGAATACCTGTTCAAGGTTTTTGTATTTCGTGTCCATGTAAGAGGTTACATGGGTTTCAAAGGTCAAACAAATTTTCGCCAGTTTTTAAAAAGATATTGAAAGAATAATTTTGTTTAAACCTTAATCTATATAAAAGGAATTTATTTTAACCACGTTTGGCAAAATTTTAATTGAAAAATTTTGAAAATTTTGCCGTGGAAACCTGTTTTTCGGATGCCGCAGAAATTCAACTTTATTCAACTTATAATAGCTTTGCTAGAAATCCTAAAATTAATTGTTTTGTGATAGATGCAGGGCCGTAAAGAGAAAATTCGGGCCTGGGGGAAACATTTATCGGGTCCTCCGTGTTGTCCTTGTTTTTTTTTTATTTATTTCTACAAAGTAATATTTTTTTGCTGTTCGAATGCATTTTTGATTTTAACGAATTATGAAAAATAAATTTCTCCGAAATCTGGGGTGTAGGAATCACCCCGGTCTTCAAAATTTTTACGAGTTTCAATAAGATGTAGCTCGTAATTGAACAAAGGCTCTCCATTTTTTTGTGAATATCACATAGTTATCTTTTAAAATAAGTTATATAAATAACTTTTTTTAATACTAGACGGTCTTAACTAAAAGAAGTGTACACAATTTTAAATAGATCAATGAATTGGCATTGGGAACCTGGGCCCAACATAAAAAAAATTGAGATCAACTTAACCAAAGAGTTAAAAAACAACATGCCTGCTGGGATAAAATACATTATGTTTATGAAGAATATATAATGAATGCAAATTTAGTTAAAAATTACTTAAAAAACTGGATCTGGATCAGCACAACAAAATCCTTAAAGTGAAACTATTAAATCATAATGAGGACACCAACGACTTAAAATGCGAAATGAATTGGAACTTCCCTATCGATTCATTAACATTCTATCTATGGTCACTAGCGACCATCGATTTCCAAATCCCAATAAAACAAATCTGGACTTCCATTGAGATTCAAACCTTTATCTACTGGAATTTATAGCGACAATTTAATCATTACACTTCTGAAGAGGCCAAGAATATAATTCTTGTGGAGCGAATATTTAAATAAACTGTTGTTTTATTCCTAGATTGTTTAATGGACACAATAGGTTCGTTCCAGATGAAAATAAACCGTAAATGAACAGCAAAAATATACGCACGGTGTAAAAATAGCATTCCATATGATCTATTTTTGTACGGGTTAATCTACGCCTAATCATATGGGATTACTTTTGAACTAAATTAGTGTTAACATATAAAAATGCCATCTGGAACGAACTGAATGAATACATCTAAAAAGAACTCATATTGCAAGACACGCATTTTCCTTATTGCATATCAGTGCAGTTTGTGCGTTAAAAAAATAGAAAAAAGTAGGGAATAAACCGCGTCTAATAAGAAAAACTTCCAAACGCTTTTTTGTTTCGATTGATTTCAAATTTTTAGAAAGTATTTATGATTTATTAATATTGAAGCTTTTAAACAGAAACGATAAACCAACAAGGAGCCAAGCAAAAATCTATTTATAGGTCTATAGGTTATAATTTGTACTGTTTCGCATAGCGACAAAATTTTAAAACTTAAGAAATCTCTCTAAACGGAATGTGTTTGTCCTAATTACGTCTAAAAATTTTTCTTAAATTAAACTCAACTTAAGTCAACTGAAATATACAGGTAGGTTTGGTCAATGATAAAATATTAAGGAAGGAATAACTTTCAATTGTAAAAAAAATTTTAAGCTGTTATATTGAAAATGTATTATTACTAATATTTAAGTAACATGATATCGTAGTCAAAGTATGGTACCAATAATGTCCTTAGTTAATAGCAGAAAAAATATGGTCTTCGGTTTGGGGGTGGCGGCGCTTAAAGGGTGATGAGATGATGGTGTAGGTTTAAACTTAAAAAAGCATATAAATAGGGGTTAAAAGTGATACTAGCTGAGAGGGAATAGCCCAACCTACTATACCTACATTAATTTAGACGTATTTGTCTGTTTTGATTGTAGGTTGTAGATTCTATATGGACGATTATTTTATTTCAGTATCCGCCGTCGCCCCAGCAGGTAGCGCTGCCATCTCCCCAAGTTCCAGGTAGTAATGTAGCATTTGATTTCTTCAAGCAACAAACCCCTAGGTCTTTGCCATCGTCGACGATGGTAACGAAATCAGTACAGGTGATTGTCATGATTATATTTTCTGCAATAAAACATTGGGATCATACGATACGATTATTATAATAATACGAGCAATATTTTTTCGTTTTTTTTCACAGACTGAGCTCACGTGTCAAAGGATACAAGAATTTGAGACGCAAGCATCTTCCGATTTAGAAGTTCGTAATAATAAAATAGATGAACTAAATAGAACGGTCGATGATCTTAGGCACCAGTTATCAGCGCAACAAAAAGCACTTGATCAACATAAACAACATATTAATAAATGCATAGATGTAGTGAAAAAACTTTTAAAAGAAAAAAGTAATATAGAAAAGAAAGAAGCGAGACAAAGGTGTATGCAAAATAGGTTACGGTTAGGGCAGTTTGTTACTCAAAGAGTTGGTGCAACTTTTCAAGAAAATTGGACGGACGGCTATGCTTTTCAAGAATTAGCCAGGTAAATACCACCATAAAGTTACGAAGAAATTCGATTAATTTTTTCCCATTTTTTTTAGGCGGCAAGAGGAAATTACTTCTGAACGCGAAGAAATAGATCGACAAAAGAAAATGTTACTAAAGAAAAGGCCGTCGAATAGTGAAACGGGACGCAAAAGAAACAGTTCGGCGACATCGGCGACGCTACACAACGGCACGGAAGCAACGTTCCTTAAACCAGATGCTGTTCCGGGGTTTTCTTGGCAGGAGTATTACGAATCTGATGAAATTTTAAAGGTATTTCCCATTTCTAGCCTGAAACTCTTGCTTTTAGTTCAGTCAAATGATTATCATATTTGACAAGTTGAACTAAAGTCTGAATTGTTCTTTAAAAATTAGATATCGTTACAGTTACGGCAAAGCGCGTTAAAGAAAGAAGATGCAGATCTTCAGTTAGAAATGGAAAAATTAGAACGAGAAAGAAACTTACACATTCGAGAACTTAAGCGTATTCATAATGAAGATCAGTCTAGATTTAATAATCATCCTGTGTTAAACGAGCGGTATTTGTTGTTAATGCTTTTGGGTAAAGGAGGCTTTAGTGAAGTTCACAAAGCATTCGACCTTAAAGAACAACGTTATGTAGCATGTAAAGTCCATCAACTAAATAAAGACTGGAAAGAAGATAAAAAGGCTAATTATATTAAGTAAGTAATAATTATTTGTATTATTATTTTTTTTTAATTTTAACATGATGATAAAATCGTTCCCATATTAAAATGTGATGGCGAACAAAAATGTTTCAAGACGGGACTGACGTTTTCTCATCATCAATCATTTTCTTATTATAAATTTTTCATTTTATAACGATATATATTTAATTTTAGGCATGCATTGCGGGAGTATAATATTCATAAGGCGTTAGATCACCCGAGAGTAGTCAAATTATTTGACGTGTTCGAAATAGATGCCAACTCTTTTTGTACTGTTTTAGAGTACTGTGATGGTCATGATTTAGATTTTTATTTAAAACAGGTAATTTATTCGAGGGATATTCAAGTGAGAGAAATGTATGAAACGTTGATTTTATTTTTAGCACAAGACGATACCAGAAAGAGAAGCCCGATCTATAGTAATGCAAGTTGTATCTGCATTGAAGTACCTGAATGAGATCAAACCGCCTGTGATTCATTATGACTTGAAGCCTGGTAATATTTTACTGACGGAAGGCAACGTTTGCGGGGAGATCAAAATTACCGACTTCGGTCTTAGCAAAGTAATGGATGAGGAAAATTATAATCCTGACCATGGTATGGATCTTACATCGCAAGGAGCTGGTACCTATTGGTTAGTATTTCTCATATCTATTTTTTTAAAATTACAATTGAAAAGTTACCAATTTTTACTAAAAATAATCAGAATAAAATTCGGGTGCAACTTTCATTCAATATTTTTACGAAATTTTTAAATAATTTAAAACAAAAATTTGAAGTTTTGAAAATGTTTCGACAATGATTGCGTGTGCTCGATTACGTTAGCTTTGTTCCAGATGAAAATAACATCGTTCGTTATACATTACAAATCATGCGAATTATAAAATTACGAATTTTTATATTACGCATGACTTTGCTATTATGCATGACTTACACCATACGTTTTTATTTTCATTTGAACAAACTTAATATTTGAAGTTAAATTGTTGTATTCATATGTTTCAAATCTTAAATTCATTACTGTCATAATGAAAAAACTGGGGAGAGTAAGGTTAGCGTGGCGCTAAAAATTGACGACGGTTCCTGATAAAACAAGTCAAAAGAAAACGAAAATGAAGAGTGGTAATTTGCGAGTTTTCGCTTCGTTTTTGATAAAACCGGATTTCAAGACGCATTTTTCTTATGGGAAATGATTTTGATAGATCTGTCAATTAAGACGTAACTATATAAATTCATCCTACAATTCCCTACTATAAATGTAATCACTGTTCGTTTACCCGATTTTCATTATTTGACTGAATATGCACTTCCTGACACCACGAAGTTTTACACAAAAGTACATGTTTTAACATAAAAATTATGCTACATATAGGATTTGTAGTTATTCCTATGAAATCTATGAGTTTTCAGTATTCGTTGAAAATCTTATGAATACAAATCCTGCATTGCAAGAGCATTTGAATTTATAGAATATTTTTAAAATCTAGTCCTCTTTAAAATACGTAGTATCTAAGGATTGTTTATTTTGCCAATTATATTTTCTATTTTACTCGAGTTCAAGCTCGAATCACAATAGTTTGAATTTCATTAATTTTATGGTGTTTTTTTGTGTTTTATTCCTGAAACTTTGTATTGTTTGTGATGTTTATAAAATATGTGTCCTTTGAATTGCAAAAAAAATGGAAATTATTACCACTCAATGGGAAATTTAATATTGAAAACGTTTTCGCAAATAAAAAATATTGAGTGTTCAAATTGGACCATGTAAGTTCCCATAGTTACGAATACCTTGAATTTTGCAAATGGCTTGCTTATGCCCCATGCTGACGTCAAAATTTACCGATTTCTCTTGAAATTTCGATTTTAGGAAAATTGACACGCTATTTAGCTTCTATTGGCCTTATTTTATGGTTACACAAAAGCATAAAGTTGGGCGATGTCAAATACTCAAAGCGCCACGCTAATCTTACTCGTGCCGAAAAATTAATCAAATATCAAGAATGATGCTATTTTTGCCAAATTCATCTATAAAACTAGTAACTTTAATTGTAACGAATATTTAATTTAATCAATTTTTTTATAGGTATTTGCCGCCTGAATGTTTTGTTGTTGGAAAAAATCCACCGAAAATATCTTCCAAAGTTGACGTGTGGAGCGTAGGTGTTATCTTCTACCAGTGTTTATACGGGAAGAAACCTTTTGGACATAATCAATCACAAGCAACAATTTTAGAAGAAAACACGATACTCAAAGCTACGGAGGTCCAATTTGCAAATAAACCTACAGTTAGTAACGAAGCCAAGGTTTGTTGATTCATTGAAAAGGATAAAATAAAAAAGAATTGCTTTGACTGATTTTTTTCCCCTGTAATTTGTAGAGTTTTATTCGAAGTTGTTTAGCCTATCGAAAAGAAGAACGAATTGATGTATTTTCATTAGCGAAACACGAGTACCTACAGCCTCCGATACCAAAACACGGCCGATTGAATAGTTCGCAACAACAACAAGCAGCCGCTGTTCAACAACAGCAACAACACCATCAAGTGACACAACAACAGAACAGTTTCACTGCCGGAATGTTCGGCGGTATGAATGCGTCTAGTTCCTCGTAGCTGATAGTGACTGGTAAAAGACGCAAGTGTTCTCGTTTAGTTAAAAATAATAAAACATTTTCTATTTAATATTTAGCAATATCCATGATTGCTGTATAAAAAGTCATAATAATATTAAAACAAGTTTAAAAATATGAAGTTTCTTCTGGCCAATTGATAAATGGCAGCACAATAGTGATTTTTAGAGAAAGTGAATTACAAGTGATATGAGACACTTAAAATGGACAAATATGTGGATAATGTTGATAGTTCCTCGCTTGCGGCGGTGTGTACATAGTTGTTAAGAGCCGCGGTGAATGTACCCAGCAACGAACTGGACCGAACCGTTCAACCTGGGAGAATTCTGTGAATAAAATAATCCGATTCAAATCCATTACCAATCCCCTTAAAAACAAAAAAGAATCCCCTTCATCTTAAATCCCAATTTTCCCTAAAATTATATTATGCGCCTACATTTTCGAGCTCTATTTACTGCTTCCTGCTTCCAGACACCAACTGGTTCACAGCGTTGTATACAGTGTGCAGTCATTACCTACTGTGCGTGTGCCTAGCTACAGTGCGCCGCACTTTGAAGCAGTGCTCACCGTACATCCCAATGCCACGTTGTTGGTTTTACAAGTACATTTTTTTTAAATGAAATCATTACTCTTAATTAATTATGACTGATCGTAATTAGTCGAAATAGATATACGTCATTAATATTACAAATATATTGTTTTCTCTTATCTTCTCCTAAAAAAAAGCCTACAAGTATTGAGTACATGTGCGGATACGCACTGTAGCTGTGCGGGCGCTAACATCAATATTATTTCCAATGATAGTTTGCTGTAAAACTGGAGACCGACTCAATAGTAATGGATATGACGATATATTCTTTTATAACGTACACAACCTCGATTTAATTTAGATTTTTTTTATATGTTAATATTTATTTGTTCATAAATGTAGGAACCCATAAGTCTTTTATATTAAAGTGACCTTGCTTTGTAACATAAAAATTATGTTTTTGCACCGGATTTACTTTATATGCATTTAATATTTCAAAAAAAAAATACTATAATTATATCGATTATACTTTCTACAATCAAATAATTTGTGATTAATACATGGATCATTCATATATCACCGTCTTGATACATTCATTACTAATTGAAAATGTTATATTTAAACAAGCGTTATTTAAATCGTGTATTTATTGGGATTGACAAAATATTGAGAAAATTTTACGTCAAAGAGTGGACCGTTTATTTTTTATTTAATATAAAAAAAAGTATATATGACAATTACATGCTATTAAAAACGTTTTTTGTACATTATCCTATGTACAACGTAAAGTGAATAACGTAAATAATATATAAATAAAAAAATATATATTTAAAAAAAACTTTATGCTTCAATGATTACAATTTGTTTTATATTGTCGCATGTAATGTAAAACCATGAAAAATACTGTTTTGCATATAAAAAAAAAATGTAGTAAATATTTATGACAAGTGTAATACTATATTTTATACAGAACACTTAAATGATCTATAAGTTTGGAAACCTCAGGCATTTATATTTTTTTGTTTAAAATAACATTCATAATGAATGATACTATAATAAAATTTATAATAAATGTAGTTTAAACAAGTTCAAACAGTTTTTTTTTTTTTCATTTTAAATAGTCGTAGAATTAAAATTGCATTTTGACACCATTTATATAATTGTACATAAATAGGATAGTAATAACTCATTATGGTGTACAACAGCTCAAGTATCAATAGAATCTAAGTTTAAAATTGTAATTAAAAATAATTTGTCAGACATTTTCTTTAAATCGAATCACATAAAGCTTAAGGTATCTAAACTTACTAGAAATAAATGATATTCAAATAAATAATTAAATTTAAAAAAAAATGTGTGTCATAAAATGCAGGTCACAAGTGAATAAAGCAGGTTCGTCTCCATTTTATATCAAACAGAAAAAGAAAATGGCGATCCGTACAGACTGAAAGATTCAGTATCAATTATAAGTAAAAGAACATTTTCAATCTCAATATCCTGTACCGCAATAAGATAACTGTTATTGGAATGCCAAAATCATGTCCAATTACTAAAACAAATAACTCGCAAATATATGTTGATTATTTATAAAAAAAAAAAATAAAATAAATAAAATAATATGTATAATGACAATTTTTGTTCTCAATACTTGCAGAGTGTCTAGCAGTTCAAGATTTGTTCAAAAATGATTCCTTTTTAAATCGACTTGTACACGAAATTTCATGGAAATAATATTTTGAATTAATCCAATTTATATAATGTAAATACAATTTTTTTCTAATTGGAATAATTTATTTTTAACCAAGTTTTATACGTATTTTTAAGTCAAAAGCGATGATTTACGAATCAAAAATTAGAGCTGTAGAAAACTATGTATTCGTTACTCAGTAATGGGTACATTGTCGGACTTGAAATAGTAAAACGCTATTTTAAAAATAATTACCAGAGCATTGGCCGAATGGATTTTAGTTTAATTCGTTATACAAACGTTTCATGCAAGAATAATGACACAATATAAAAATGAATGGTAGCGAGAGAATAAGCATCATCTATCATACTCATTTGCATGATATGTTGTATAATTTTACATTCAATAGTCCGTTACTAAGAAACAGTTTGTTAATGGTAAATGCAGTCAATCTATTTAATAAAGTTCCATAACATCTTGCGTAACATCAACCTTCTAATAAGTATTATGCAACATACAAACAATTGAAAACTGTATAAAACAATATTATATGAACCGCTGAGTGCACACATCGATTAACTCCGTAATGCTAAAAGTTAAGTAAATTGATAAAATAGACTTTTGAAATACATTATCTCTTATGGAAAAACTTAAAATCAAATTGTCATTTAGAGCTGTTATTACTTATTATTAGAAAAATTTATTTCGGATATATAAAGTTAAGAGTCAACCAAGTGTTTTGACATGTATAAATTAGTAAAAGTTGAAAAAATGGAGTTAATCGATGTGTGCACTAACCGGCTCATACTAAGAATTTTTTTACCAAGTACGAACAAAATAACGAATACATACGAGTACACAATATCTCGATACTTTTACAGCTCTACTAAAAGTCATTTTCATCAATACGATTTAATTTAATTCATTAGTGTAATTATCGAACAAATACAACATGCCTTCTCAATTAACTGTACGTATTTCATTTTTCCAATATATTTATTACGTCATGTTATTTCCAATGTAATCTGATTATAATTTAATTATAACAATGAAATCAATTAAAATAAAACATAAAAAGCATGATTATAAAGAAAAAATAATAATCAATGACAAAAATATTATTTTAATTATCTTTAGCTGCTAGACCAATGTTTTGCTAGTTCCCTCATTTTTACAAATAAATTGTTTCAAATGGTACATTACTGAATATGGATATTAGTTCTAAGATGTAAAATTATTTACATGTTCTAGAAGTGTCTCATTAGAAACATAAAAATCAGTCGTATTATAAAATCAAGGTATTTAAAATACATATTTACATTATTATGTGATTTTCATACATCATCGACAGCTCAGTTTTGTTTTTAAATTAAAATAATTCATTTTTAAGAGTTAAATTGTTATATTTATTAAACCCATTCATCAATGTTATTTTCCATAAATGAGGTAAGTTAATATTTTGTCGGGAATCACAGAGTATAGATCCGTGTCGGAAATGAAAGAAAAAAAAAAGACTACAATGTATTCAGCTTTCGTTCTACTTTTCTCTTGAATTTTATTCATTCACCATCAACAGTAAGAAAAAAAAAGTGATCAACTTTATATTTTATAACCACTTGCAATAAGTGTTCTTCAATAAGTAAAAAAAGGTAGGTTTGTAAAAATGAACAAAAATTTGAACAAAACTATCGAAAAATCAAAGTCCCAACTCTACGGTCATTATACAAACCAATCAAGAAGTGGAAAATGACCCTGCAGTCGATTCGACTATAATTTTAAATTTAAAAAAATCTAATCTATGAATAAAATTTTAAATAACTGAAGGGTATCGTTAAATGATTTGGTTTACTTCCTGGGATATCGCTATTTTTTCATATTAACTTGAAAGCTCTGTTCATGCTGTTCATAAGTCTTAAAAGATTAAATGGCGCTTGTTTTCAGTTATAAACTTGAAAACGTTTGCATAAAAAACTATTAAAATGAGAAGTTTTTATACTTGTCGTCTATTCTTTCATGCAATTTTCTCAACTTTAGGTTCTTTCAAACATTGATAATCGTGAATCATCACGAAATTGTCCTCGAAGACACTTCAATTTTATCCACTGATGACGAACGCATGGCGTTTGAAATACGTATCTGGAGATACAAAATTAACAATTTTGATTTTTCGTTTTGTGGTTTTTATATTTTTTTTTTTTTTTACTTTAATTTATAATTGCGTTTGTGAATTTTAGTGAATAATATTTGTGAAATATTAACAGCATAAAAGTTTTGAAGAATTGACCAACCAAGAATTTAACATTTTTTAAGGTTTATGGGTCATATAATACGAATATATCCAAGAATTTGTACTATTAAAATTTCATTTACAAGGTGCATTAATATTGATGAAATTATTTAATATAAAAGCCTAAAATTATTTGTTAATCTTACTGTGTTGGACAGAAAAATAACAGTGACTACAAACACCAATTAGTACATTAAAACGACAATACTAGTTATAAAATAACTTGTTGAAAAGTAGTACCTATAAATAGACTAACCCACTTGCTGGCGCAGTGGTTAGAGCAACTGCTCTCTCTGCTACATGCGCCAGTGGTTCTGGGTTCGATCCCCATCGAATCCCTAGATATAAGATTAAAAATTAAGATTTAAGACATACAGAAATTTTCTGTGTGTAAGACAGTCGTGATATAACCATAGATGTTAAAGCGACTATAAACACCCAAAAAAAAAAATAGACTAATAGAAGCTTCATACTAAAGCTGGGAAATAATTAATTAAAATTTTCATCTTTCAAAGAATAATAAAAGTTATAATATTATAATAGGCATTCTTTTAAAATATGTACCCTTTCTAAATTCTGGCTCGATAGAACTGTGGTATGTATTTCTGATGAGAGGATTTCATACACAGTAAAAGTAGCTATTTAGTATTGTCAATGAACAAAAAAGTTATTTTATTAGATCCAAATATGTACAAAGGTAGTAACAATGAGACGATATAACTTTACATATTGCACATTCAAGACTGATCTAACTATTAACGTTAATCATATTTCCAAGTGTCTCCAGCTCAAAGATCTCTATCTAGCTCGTCATGCATCGCTGAACATACCTTACACGTGTTGTTTACATTAATATGGGCTTCGCCTCCAGCGCCGGCCAAGGGTTAGAGCGAGAGGAGCGGTTGCTCTAGGCGCGAGGTAGCAAGGGGCGCAAACAGAATTTTCAGCAAAAAATAAAAGTTTGTTGGCATCTTCTGAAAGATGCGGGGCAGTGTTGCCAGATCAGTTTTCTGAAAATCTATAGGGAGACGATGAAAAATTTGTGGATTTCCATCGATTACACACAGGTGGATTGCATCTAGATAAATCCGTAGATATACAAGCTTTTTTAAATACTAAGTCTGATTTTATCAAAAGCTAAATCTAACTAAATGAAGCGGTTTGATTAGCCTTGAACCTAGCCGACTTAGCCCACAAGATGCATATCTTGTTAATTTACATGGGTGACAGCTCTTTTGTGCACATCTGAAACCAGAGCTTTCTATGACCTACCTATGTATTTAATCGCAGAATCCTCCTTATTTGAAGATTCCCAGGAAAAGTTTGAAGCAAAACTATGATCGATGAAACTGCAGAAATCCTTTAAGGTTTGAAATACAGGGAGGGTTCTAAGTTATAGAATTCTTTTGCTTCATGAAGATGGTAAGAACGCCATGAAAATGGCTAAATAAATTTAAGATTTTAAGACATCAATTGGCTAGAAACAATTTTGTCCACTTTTCAGGTCACCCCTACTTGCGTTTGAAATAGCATTTAGATTCTAGGCGATTTTCATCAGAACGAAATAATAAATTCAAAACGTGCTACATTCTATAAATTATTAGTTGGCAGATCTTAGGGAAAGTGTATAAATTGATGGAATTTTAGAAAAATAATATATAAACCCACTTGATGGCGCAGTGGTTAGAGCAACTGCTCTCTCTGCTACATGCGCCAGTGGTTCTGGGTTCGATCCCCATCGAATCCCTAGATATATAAGATTCAAGACCTACAGGATATTTCTGTGTGTAAGAGAGTCGGGATATGACCATAGATGTTAAAGCGACTATAAACACCAAAAAAAAAAAATATTATATAAAGTGATAAATTTAAGATTACCATATGAAATCAACATTGGTTAAAATGTGTTCATTTTAAAAATATATCTTACTCTTCATTTCGTTATCATAACAACTAAAACTGTAGCTTAAATCACATAAAATAAATATACCTACTTGGGTTTAAATATACTAGAAAAAAATTAATACATGTTAATCTAATGTGATGGAAAATAAAACAAGTTTAAATAAAATAAATAAATAATATATTTGTATTGTTTAATACTTTTTTCAGAGTTAAACTTTGCATATAATTTAACAAAATAAATTTTAAACAATAAAAATCACGTCTC
The DNA here is from genome assembly GCA_958496155.1 of Sisyra nigra. Taxonomy (NCBI): domain Eukaryota; kingdom Metazoa; phylum Arthropoda; class Insecta; order Neuroptera; family Sisyridae; genus Sisyra; species Sisyra nigra. Next base: position 16,378,587 of record OY292314.1, read on the forward strand.
AATTTCTTTTTAAAAATCGCCAATAAAAATGTTGGGGCTCTGGTTGCCAAAAGATTCAAATAGTTCTAGGTATTCGTGTTTAATTTGTATATTCACTATCTAATGTTTTTATATATTTGCTGTTCGCAATCGACGTTTCTCTTGGATATAATCGCTTCTGTATTTTCATGGGATATTTCTAATCTTTAAAATAAACTTTTCTAAAAGTTACTGTACTGTTATGTTATTGTATTTTTTTTTCTTAAAGTAAATAATAAATATATATTATGTAAAAACTAAAAACCATATTAAAAAGTAGTATACCATGTCATATTTATCATATCGTACAATTATGTTCGTGTTCTTATAAACTATAAAAAATAGATGAAAAGTATAGATTTAACTAAACTATATTATCTTTAATAAAAATTTTAGGATTTTCTATTGAATTGTAAATGGAATACAAATAACTGTATTATAATTGAAAAATATATTGAAAAACCAACAACGTCTTTATGGACCCTTTAACTGTACTCCACCATTATATTGGTGATATTGATATTCTAAGAGCCTATTAATACAATATCCTTTATTTCTAATAATCACATTTTTTACCGTTATTTCAACAAAGTCTCCTAGGTTTTTAAAAAAATGAGTAAAATAGAATTTTAATCAGTGATATTTTTAAATTCATTTGCAGTTATAGATTTTATAGATGCTCTATATTTCATACAAGGAATTTTAGTAATCATATTATTTATTATTCTATCTCGAATTAAAAGAAATAACATTTTAGAAAGTTAAAGCATTTCTTTATTTTATAGCCTTTTAATTTCAAGCAAATACAAATAAATACAATTTTATAATTCGATTGCTTCAATGATTATATAATTTGCTTCAAATTCAAGCTTGATAAGAACACCTATTATAGGAACACTTCAAATAACATATTAGATCCATGATTCTCAGAGTATCTAACTAAATGGTGACATATATAGGGCTTCAAAAAGTGATTAAGAATTCTGACTTGATACGTTAATAGTTAAACCTAGGTTTAACTTTTAAAACCAGCTCACAAACAATGCTATTAAAATAAAATTTAAAATTTTTCAAATGATCAAGTTAAAAAATAGTTATAACCGTTCATGCCTTCTGACTGCCCTTATTGAACAATTTTGATACATAATTTATTATTCAGTTCTTGTAAATCTTAGAAAATTATATTCAATTGGGTTTTATTGTTCGTTTAAACTTTAAATGGTTGTTACATGTTTACAGGGCCGGGTTAAACATAAGGTAGGATAAACAACATCGACTAGCAATAGAGGTTTGTAAATGTACCAAAAAAAAAACGTTTGATCGAATGAAAATTTTATTTAAAAACTTCTATTGAAACTCAATGATAATATTATGGCTGCCATAGTGGATCGAATCAATAGTTTCAGTACCTAGGTATAGCTTTACAAAAATCAACTATTGAACTTCGAAGTTCGAACAGCACCAATTTTTTAAAACTGCTTTTAGATTTTTACTTTCATAGCGAGAAAATATACTGTTAATAATGGCCATTAAAAATGATTTACAAGAAAAGATCAATTTACAAGATATTTTATAGTAAACCATTTTGCAACAATGAAATATTTGGAAATATAATATAGTCTAAGATCCGAACCTACATCGTCCTTCACCGAGTTGATAATGGAATGAAACATATTTTATCATGAATTTAGTATATTAGAAAATATATTAAAAACAGGTTGGCTAAAAAAATCCTGGACAGATTATTTTTAATTATTAAAAAAAAATATTTTTAATAAAATATTGTAACATCAAGATAAAAGAAAAAAATTTATATCATCATAACGTATGCGCTGTTTTATTACGAACACGTTGATATAGGTTTGTCTGCAAAAAGTTCGGTCCTAAGTATTAAGGATTAGCAAGTTTTAATGCGTGTGGAAATGTGTAACAGAGAGATCCGAGGTAAGCATACTGTGTATTAACACATTGACGTCGGGGAACGCATGGGTGCGTCTTCTGCCTGGTAGATTATTTAACATTATAATTTATAATTAAATATTATATATAAATATTTTTATATAATATACAATATATATAAATATATATATCAAAATATTTATATTTAATATTTAATTATGAATTATAATGTTAAATCATCTACAAGGCAGAAGACGCACCCATGCGTTCCCCGAAGTCAATGTGTTAATAAAGGACCCAACATCGCAGTCGCCTGTGATGTGTATACTTTTTTCTATTTGTTGCAATATTTTATTAAAAATATTTTTTTTAAATAATTAAAAATAGTCTGTCCAGGATTTTTTTAGTCAACCCATTTTTAATATACATATTTTCTAATTTACTAATTTCATGATAAAATATGTTCCATTCTATTATCAACTCGGTGAAGGTCAATGTGGGTTTGGATCTTCTACTAATATAGTATGTATAAACCTATTATATTATAATTCACAAACTTGTTGATACTTGTTATTCTTGTTAAAACGTGCAAATACCTGTCTACAATACAAACATACTGATTAGTATTTTTTTAACAATGAAATGGAATTGAGTTAGTATAAAATGGTATAAGAAATGAAACAGTGGACAAAGCAAGTTTCGATAGCATGAAACGTATGAAATATTAATTATATTTTTGCATTTCGAATAAAAATCCTTTTACTCAATATTTTCTTGTAAAAGTAAAAGTTAAAAAACACAGAATTTAATACTTTGTGCGTTTATTGTAGTAATTTATTATAAATCGAGTGTTAAATTTTTGAATTTAAATACCAATCGCTTAGTATAGTAAAGAACCTTGCGACATACGTAAAGTCCGTAAAGTCGTTTATAGAGGCCAGCAGCCGCTTTAAGGAAGTATCGAATTTTACTGTGGCCGGTAGCGTTGTTTGATGTGTTTACTTCAGTCAGTTTGCGATCGTGCGAGCAAAGGCATACAGACAGGTTACCGATTCGTTTTCATCAAAATGTTTATATGGTGTTAAAAACTTCTAAATGGACCCACAAAAAATAACATAAATTAATCAAACAATGTTGTGTGCTACAGTGTTTTACTTCATTTAAAATACTCATTTTATCTCATCAAATTTTTATACCCATAACATTATTATCGCTACGATCACAGGCTAGAACAAAGGGGTGTATCGAGACAAGTTGAATATTTTTATTGTTTCTTTTTAACTTTTAATTTTTAAACAAATTAGTTTTGGTGTGTTTAATTTAATTTCGATTTTGTGTTAATTAACTCCATTGAAAACAAGTGTAATTCAGGATTTTGGCTTGCTGTTATTTAGCCGCGGGAAACACATTGCTTTAATTACTAAGGGTAAGTTAAAAACATTAAAAAAATATTAAATACAAACTTGATAATAGCTAGTTGTACTTTAAACTATCAAAGTATGTAATTATATAAGAATTGAATATACAGATTGAAGGATTCTATGTGGGATGATAACTGCTTCCGTATTTTTTTTTGTATTCATAACTTAAGACAAAACTCAAACGAAAAAAATATTTTCATATTATTTTTAATATTAATTTTTTTGAGTGTTAACTTTGAACGATGACGCTCAAAGTTTTATTAAAATGATATTTAAGAGCTCTAATTACATATTTTAAATTGGTGTGAGATAAAACAATTAATAACAATAATTAATGAGTCGTTTTCTATAGAGGTTTCAATGATTTGGTTCAGTGCTTTGTAAATAGCTAGACTTAGGTACTATATGTTAGGTATTTGGGCCTACCAATTTTCAGAAAGTTTTTATATTTCTTTAAAAGAAATATAAATTTTAAAAAGAAGACCTTGACAAGATCTTGAAAAATATCAAGATTGAAGTTTTAGCCCATAACATTTAAAATATCTTTGCCGAAATGAATATTGAGTTGCATTAAGTGATTTACCAAAGATGCTTTTAGTTTATCTAATAAAAATTTTGTTTTAATTTAGATATCTAAGAACGAAGATTAAGAAATTACATTTTTATATGAATTAAACATATCAATTTACTATCATCTAAATTAAGGTTAATAATTTGGAAATTATTTTAATTTTCAAGGATAAAAATATAAACATTGCTTAGAATATTGATGAATAATATTATGCTAATAAAGGTCACTGTTAAATTTTTGTTTACTTTATCTTATTAAGGAATATACATAATGTCATTTGAATTAATCTTATCAGGAGGTAATAATAATTATATGTTTAGGATGGTTGTATAAAAAAATTAAAACAATATAGAAAAGTCAGATATAACAAAATTTAACTAAAAAATTAAGTGGATCCAAACCACTTCTATCAGGTTTCATAAAAATTTTCGAAGACTAGTTTTAATTGAAAAATTAGATTTGTATTATACTTTCTTTGCCAATTTTAAGTATGACCAAAAACGGATGTTTTAATCTGTTTCCCAGAGTACATAAACATTTTAATCACTTATCGCACCTATCTTATGTTTCATATATTGTCACTTAAACCACTATCTCTATACTGACATTTACTTACATTTACTTACATTTACTGTAGATAAAATTCCTAAGTATTCAATTTTTTCTTTACAAGTTTAAAATGATAATTTTACTCTTTAGTTTTGTTTCAGATAAAATTAAAATCTATATTGACAGTACAATTAATGCAAAATTTAAAAAATGTTGTCAATTGTAAAGCAACACTTGTATCGTAACTGTACGGTTGTATTTTTATCTGAAACAGGCCTTATATCAATTACTTGTTAAGTATAATAAAATTGGCTAAAGCTGTTCTATTTTAAATGAACCTATTTTGGAACTCAAACTCAATGTAATATTCTAACTTAAACGATAAGTTTAAACGATTAAACAATAAGATCTTAAGATTTTAGATAGTAGTTAAAAAAACAAAAACTTGCTACAATAAAAAACGATCAACATAAAACCGAAACATTTTTTAATCTTAAAAGAAACACTGTTTTAAGTCTACTGAATTTCCTCTTTTTAAATCGTATTTAACATCATAGACCCATTTACTACTGTGACGCTACTATGTTGTACCTACTATTAACTGGTCTTAATATGACGTAGTATATACTATACAATATACGTCTATTATTTTAATAAAGATTTTAAAAAGTTGAAAAGTTCTCATCCCTAGGGATGTGGTTTTTTGAAATACCAAATTTAAGTAGATGAAAAAAGGGACAGAAAAAAGGCCAACAACTTCTAATCTATAATTTTTAGAAAATACTTACTTAGCAAATAAACTTTTAGAAAACCCTTCTCCTTTACGTTTCTTAAATCTTTTAAAATGGATGCTAGAGAGAAAAATCAAAACAATTACAAACAAAAATTTGTTAGAATATTCCTTAGATAATCTTGAATCTATTATTAAAGTTTTAAAGTGATTGACTTAATGGTTCAAAAGGTATAACGATTTAAAAATCCTGTAATTTAACATGTGTTCTTATGACGATTTGATAACTCAATGGATTGTATTTATTTGAACTGATGTAAAAAAGATGAAATGTCAAATGTTGACAGTAGTTTTTTGTAAGTAATTACAGTGCTGTACTTTGCATTGCAAAGTGTGCAGAGTTGCTTAGAACAGGAAAAAATTAGTGCTTATTTAGTGCCAAACACTGAAATTTGATTACCTTATAGATTGGCAAAAATTAGTTCACTGCTAATTTGTAATTAACCTAGTTGTGTATACCTTGAAACGCCGTTATTAACGCGATGTAAGTCCCTAATATTTGAAAATAATTGGTTAAGATCTTTGTATTCAACCCACTCACTCAGACTGCCATACTGTTTTGATTATTAAAAATTGAAAAAAATCAAATTTTATCATCACATACGGTCAGCACTCATTACGCATTAATTTTCTATACTTTACCTTAGTTCTATACCGGGATGAAAGGGTTCTATGAGGGCATCAAAATCCAATTTTTAGCACTGAATTAGCATTAAATAAGCACTTATTTTTGCCCTTTTTAAGAAATTCTGCTCATTTTGCCGTGCTAGCTTTGAAGACGTTACAGATTATGTATTCTTTTTTCAAATACCTTATTAGGAATACAATTCTTTTTTGATTTATAACCGAAAGAAGTTTCACTTCCTACATGTGTACATTAATGCACGCAGCAATTTTTTCGTGCTAAGCGAATTTTGTTACGTTAAAAAGCCCGACATATTGTGCAATTTCTATGGAATCACAATTTTATTTTTCCATGCTAACCGTGTTCATGATAAAAGTTTTCACTGTATTTTTATTACATTTTTATTTTTGTACTATTCCATAATAATCGCAGAATTTGTATCATTTCACATACGATACTACGTTTGATCAATACATGTAATTCGCTTCTTATACACGATAATATACGATAAATGGATTCTCAGCAAAATAAACCTCATTACAAAAATCAATAAAAGAAAAAATTGATTTATGTTAAATTCATTAAAAATTACAACGTTATTTTGCGTTACGTTACGTTGCTGTATTTTAATGAATATTTTTTGTTGAGAGCCTGTAAGATATTTATGCGTTACATTTGAATCATGGATTTGCGAACAAAAAAAAAAAAACGATGAATAAGAAATAGCATTCAAGGAAATATTTCCGGTTTCAAATCGCTACATTTCGGGAATTATAATGAAAATTCCATTTTAAACTGAATACACATTATGTTTTTATATCCTGTCAAATTATACCTACCCGCTTGAAGATTATAATTGGGTAAAACAAATATAATCTTAATTGTTTCATTTTTTTCAAACTCAAACGGAAATATTAAAAAATATCGATAATGTTTTCACATCGGTATGAATTTTGCGAGTCTTCAAAAATGTTTTATCTCAAATTGATTTCATAGCCAATATACAGCTACATATATGTATTTTAAAGCCTTCTCCAAACGAGATTGAAATCTATTGAAAAGAGTTGTGAGTTTTGATTCAAAAACTTCTAAATCTATTATAGAGCAGTGCGGTATTTTCAATAAATAAATCAAATTCAAATTTTCAGAAAACATATAAGGTACAATCGAAAAATAGTTTTCTTTATATTTACCAATAAAAATGTATATAAAAAGACAAGCCTTGAAAAATGTATTTATATCAGGTATTAACTTTACTAAATATCTTGGCTATACTTTCAAAAAATTACATTACCAAGTTCAATCTATTAATACTTTTCAAGTGCCAAGTCAACGAAGTAATTCCATAAAATGTGGTGACCTATTTTCATTTTAATTCCCTGTTTATTCGCTAGTTGAATAGATGAACGGATTAACTTTGGCTAAGCCCCTATCTAAATGAGTTGTTCATGTTGAATTTTTCTAAAAAAAAGTTTTATTCCTTTGTAAAAAAATAAATTAAGCACTTCTTGATTTCAATCGACCTGGTGCTCTTTAACCTAGTTTGATAGAGTTAATCAAATTTACTCTGCTAAAAAAATACATCGTTTATTGAAACTAAATGACCTTAAAACTCACAAACATTATGTCAATATTCATTATCTTCTCAAACCATTTTCTAAGTTTATGGATATTTTATATTTGGCTCATTTTACTTAATTACATTGCATTATAACGACGGCGCCTGTTTATTTGTTTTTCTTATTGAACGGTTTTAATTAACAATTTTAAATACTCGGCCAAATTCTAAAATGGTTAAAGTTAACTGAAAAATTGAATCTCACATTATTATGGATTTTTGTGTAATTAATATTGAAAGTTATTTACGTTGTCATTAAATTTTATTGCTGCTTTTATGGTCAGATAAACACAAATAAAAATCAAACTTGAAAGTGGATGGCTAACATTTTAAAATCTGTTTAAAACTGGCGACAGGAAATAAATGTAGAATGTATTTGTAAACTATTTTCAGTCGGGGTTTCTACTAAATGTTATGAATTATGGATATTGGAACTCGTAAGTGGTATTATTTTTAACTTTTGTGTATTCAAACGAAGGAAATGAAGGATAATTAGTGAATTTTTGAGTTCATTTTTAGTGATTCAGTAATTCATAATGTTTTGTGTAGGTGACCAGTAACCATAGAATATACACATCTTGATCTTTATTTTTATTGGATGTTCTTTAAGCATTTGATACAATTAATTTTTTTTCTTAAATTCTTTATGATAATAACTTCTTTATAAAAATTAAACTTAGATTTTGATTTTGTAACTAAAAAAATATTTTATCATTTTTGAGCGTATTATTTGCGTTGTGATGTTAATTCTTGGTTCTTTCTTATCAATAAGACATACAAGCCAGATAGATACGTGGAGCGTATGTAGAGACTTATAAGATTAATGGGGTTCATTTATATAGATAATTTTTATTATTACCAAAAGGTAGCAGTATTGGTTATCAACTATGACGTAAGGTTGTTCCCAATATAACTAAACCAATTTACAAATGGTACTTAAAAATAGTTGAAAATTAAAATATGGCATTAAAATATAATATCATCTCTCTCGTGTAACGAAATGGTGCGTTTTTGAAATTTAGCTCTTCATTATCTTTTATTCGTAATCGCTACCCAGAAAGATTCACGTCAAAAACTGAATCATTAGGTCTTTGATAATTTTTTTTTCACAACTATTTTTTAGAAGCTTATGTCAAGGTTTGGTCTCGATTCAAGGAATCTGACATTGGTAATAAAGGTTGTTTTTATATTCAACTAGTTGATCCCCGCTCGCTTCGCTGAGCGTTTTTAAGTTTGGCGATGTATGTTTTTCGTTGCACAGTTTTTATTTTTTTTGCTCAGAAAATCAAAATTTTTTCAGAATAAAAAGTATTTTATAGCACTTTTTTGTAATGTTTACTACCTGTATGTGAAAATTGCGTCCAAATCGGACCAGCCGTTTTCAAGTTTGCCAAGAACAAACAGACAGACAGACAAAACTATTCCAAAAAAAAGTAGCCTATAATTTAAGTTACAATATTTAATAGTTTTTTGTAAAAATTTCATTAAAATCGACCCAGCCGTTTTCAAGTTTACCCTGGACAAACAATGTTTTTTTGAGGAAAATTACAATGTAATTGGCATTTATTTTTTTGTATAATATATATGAAAATGTAGGTTATAAAGAGTATTCATCAAAACACCTTACATTTTTTAGATTAGATAAAAATCTTAGCTAAGAAAAATAAAAACGTTTTTGTTCGCTCGCGCAGGTAAAATGTGACGTTTTTAGTATATAAATATTCAAAAAGCAGAATGATTCAATCTTATTATTAGTAATAGATAAGTCTTACGTGGAAGTATCACATATCCCAAAAAAGGAAGTAAGTATATACGCACTAGAATCAAACAGCTTCACTGACTGATGGGTAGAGGCTCAAAGCTTTCCTTGGAAAACAAATTCCTCATCTATAAGACAATAATAGTTCCGATCTGGACGACAGTATTGAGCTGGGAGGCTCTGCCAGCAAATCCAATATAAGACTAATCGAAGTAATCGAAAAGTAAAATACTGAGACAGCTGGTAGATGCACCATAGTATGTCACCAACAAGACGCTTCGAACTGATTTATCTATCCCATCAGTAGCCGATACGATTGCTGCTCGCACCACCAGCCATTTCGAAAAATTGCGTCAACACATAAACCCACTAGTAGCGTCACTTCTAATCTATCAGGGTTCAAGACGGCTAAAAAGAAAAGTGCCAAGTGACCAAATTCAGTCATAAGGGGATTCCTCCAATGGGAGTGATCTCCACCATGCCTTAATTACAGCCATAAAATTGGATAAAAGACCTAGATCCTGATGGCCAATTAAGGGAGAAAAAAAAAATCAATATATTTCAATCTAGAAAACGTCGGGTTTTTCAGCTAGTAATCGATATAATCAGCTATCAATCAGTAATTAATCTATGTACCTGTAGGTTTTAGGTACCCATGAATATTAATGGTCTTATCCAAGGAACTATTAAAAAATTATCTTTCTTTTGAAATAAAACCGTCAATTTTCCTTTAAAAAGACTGTAAGTTAAATATAATATTAAAATGATGAGTTTTCTTTTTAATGTTAAATTTTGATACAGGCACCTATACTTATAACATTTCTTACGTAGGATGGCATTGGTGTGAAATGCAAAACAAGTTTATAAATCAATTTGTCAAACACTAAACAGAAACATTAACAACATCTATAGCAGATTTCAAAAATTCATTTAACTTGACCCATGAAAAACTGAAACTATGTTCCTACGAACTTTAACATCAGTTATTCGCAAATAAATAACACATCATTGAAATGGTTCAGGTTTTAAGCGTTTTATGTGGGATCACGGCCAAAACCAGATACATTTTACACGAGAAACTAGCAGAGTACAAACCCATGAAAAACTTCCATTAACAAGAAAAATGAACCTAAGCATTTCTCGTAAAAGTGTTAGCTACAGGAGTTTTCTATATATACACTATCTTTCAAGTGCTGCCTTACTGAAAATCAATATTTTGTAAGAATATGAAAAAATTTCTAAGTGTAGACTAAAATGATAGAATATAAGAGTATAAGAGTATAAGATTTTCTTACCATACAAGACGTCGTTTTATTTTCAAGTCGGGTTTCATACTGTAATGAAGAAAACGCATTTCTCTGTTAAATTACTCAGACATTTTTAATTTAAATATGTTTTTTATCTTCATTAAGATGAAGTTAATATTGCATGCAGATATACGAGAATGAAGAAATTAAATTTAAACCAGAAGCATTATTTTCTTTTTATGAATATTCATAGATTGATTTAAATATAAACGATCTATTTTCATATACATAGTAACCAAAATATTCATATTATATTCATGTAAATTATTATCTTTATATTACTCTCCATATGGAAGCAATAGACATTTTATAAATTCAACGAAACCCCATTTGTGATTCTTTCAAAGACATTTCATCAAATAACATTCTTTGAATTAGATATTTTGTTTGAAATTTATAAAAAAGTTTACTTTCCGGTTAGGTTTTTAATGAAGCATGGGCACATTTACTGAGAGAAGTTTTAATTTGACGAAAAATTAATTATTCTTTATTAGTAGGAGCTGTGGTTTTTAAAATAATTACCGATTTTTTATTAGAGAATGAAGTGTAAAATGAAAAGATTTAATTATATTTTTTTGAGATATTTTATGTCTAATTTATGAAAAAAACCAAATGGATGTATTACATCTTATATTCATTGTAAGTTCGTTCATAGAGCTTTGTATTATTGAAGATGAACAGAGAAACTAGTACGGCTAATTTAGTATCTTTCAAAATGTTCACGTTTCTCTTTAGTAAAGCAATCTTACAGAACAATTGCACAAAGAAGCTGCACCTACCTATAGCATTTGCTAATAACATTAATAAAAGGAAAATTTTTTGTTCCATCTAGTAAAACTTTTTAAGAAACCGAGACATAGTCAAAACAAAAGCTACTATACCGAAAGACTATTGACCTCTAACGTTTTATCGCTACTTTGCACAGAACAGTTTTTAAAAATCATATCTCGAATTCATTAATAATTGAAATGTTGAGCGTTAGTCAACTCTTATTTGAAAGAGTTTGATTCATATTATTTCCATGTTCAATAAAAGGATTAATTATCCACTTAATAGAATATTAAAAAAATATTATTGTAATACGCTTAGGCAGCTCATATATTGGGCCGCGGATCAGCCTGTAAACTGTGATTTTTTCAATGTTGAAAGCATGCAATTATTGACTTTTGTAGCCCTTTGTATGCACTTTAAACAGAATTAGTGCCTATTTACATTTCAGTAGGTGTCGAGCACTTTTATATATTATATAAATCAGTTTGATCTTTTATTAATGTCTCTCTGTCCGCTATTTACTCGTTTTCAACCATAATTTATCTAAATTTTTTTCAAATGCCAATGTTTTTCAAAACCTATCATAATAGGTATACTAAAATATACCAAGTATCATCAAATTTTATCCATTAATTCTAAAATCAACTAACTACGTGAATACTAATATTGGAAATTAAATCATTATGACGTGCTGTTATAGATAACAGCTAAAGCTTCCAGATAACTAAGTTTAAAAGTCCACTTATTAATTTTACCATAACGATTCTTTAACTTCTCAATAAATTTTATAGCAAGTAAGTCGAAGTCGTTTTTGGTAAATACATAAGACATTAAATATATGCTACAAAAATATGCTACATTTTTCAATCAATAATAGTCGTAAAATAAATCAAGAAGATATATAGGCGCTATTAAATCTACTGAATTTGACCGTTATTACTTAATTTTTATCGTTGTTAAATGCACGACTTTCCAAATTAACTATAGGTACGTATTTCTTTAGAAATCATTAAAAATTCAATCTCAAATTTCATCATTTCAATTTTCAAATTTTTCTGTTAAAACAGAAAATTTTACAAGTAACTATTTTAGTATTTGTATTTTTTGTGTAAAAAAACTCTCATAACATGGAAAAGACAAAGCAGACAGCTTCATTGGATGATTTATTAGCGTGAATCCGTATGGCCCTATAATCATCAAACAATAGCTCAAGAGCTTTGTGAGCCTTTGCTTTGTCTTTCCCTTTGCTACGAAGCGATGCATCAATAATGCATAACAACTATATGCTTAAACTATTGATTAAAAATGTCCATGTCCTATAAATAAATCAGACTTATAAAGCTCAACTCGCCTGTTTATATAAAGCTTAATGGCCTTAGCGGAAAGCATGTTTTTGATACAGGTAGATGTATATTTATTCAATTTGAATATTTGAATTTTATTCGTTCAGATAAAAAAATATTCAGATATTCAAAGAAAAGCGATACTTTATTTGAATATTTCTTCCAGTTTTATCCATTTTCCTCAGTAGGTACTCAAGTGATAAAAAAGATTCTTTAATTATATTGTTTACGATTTTATAATACATGCTTAGTTATACTTTAAGCATCTTTTCCTAAATTCATTTATACATTTCAAATTAAAAACGGACAAGTGCGAGATAAGATTCAATCGCACCCCAAAGGTTCTGTAAAAGTTTATATTTGAATTCAATTAAGAAAATTAACATTATACCTATTTTTTAAAATAAATTTTAAAGAATAGGAAATGTTCGGTAGTCGTTAGCGCTTTTTTATTAATTGGATAAAAATTATAATCTAATTAGTTCTAAGATAATAAAAGTATTTCAATCTTAAATGCGAATTATATATTAATTAAATATATATAATATATTATATATTAATTAATATATTTCAATCGATAGGGAGCCACTAATAATGACCAATAAGCAATAATCAAACATGGCTGATTAAAACTTAAGATATTATGGCTACCACATCGAAAAAAGTAGTTTCGAGAAAAACGCGTTTAAAGTTTTACGTTAAGTCTTAACCGGTCTAGTTGCCACGACACTAAAACGCCTATAACTTTGGAAATAATTTGAATTTTAAAAAATCCTTTTAGGGAGATATTTTTGAATATGTAAACTATCGGATTATGGAAAAATTTTTTTTTCGATTTTTCCAAATTCCTAGACTAGAATACCATACCCCCTTAAGGTATAATTTTCATACCTGGCGCATATTATAATACGCACTTGAAAATCACAAGTGAAATTTTGGACTTACAGGTGCGTACTATACGCCGAGATTAACGGTAATTTCTTTTTTGTTTAAATGTTATTTACTTAGGTGCTAAGAGCTGATTGTTTAAATCGATTTTGATTCATTCAAAATATGTAAATTGTAAATGATTAATTGATCAATGAAAACTTATTTCATATTATCGAACGTTATTAATTCCGTTTAAATCAATTAGCCGTTATTTATTTCACGTCGATTGTATTGATTGAATGTACACGACGTGTTTATTAATTTCAAAGGCATAACTTCAATGAAAATTCCAACCTGCAAAACTAATGACACGAATAATTATCTCAAATACTCGTTGGTTTAAATCAAATACCGAATATTTATTTAGTTCTTAAGTTATTTGGGGGCATACTTTCTTGGTTTAATAATTTTGGAATGTAATAGAAACTGAAACTTGGCGAAAATTAAACAAGTTTTCCAGAAAACCAATTTAACTTTGCTCGATGTATGTTTCTTTTTTTACAATTTTCTGTTGAGTAATCTCTTGGAATAAATATGCTCGAGTTTCTAGAATTTTGCGTAGACTTTTTGTTAGTGACAGAAAATCAATGGTATGAATGCGTGAATAATTAAAGCGAGATAACAATTATTGTAATATATTTTTTGTAGTTTCATTTGATAAATTGTATGTATTTCAATTAACCAAAATTATACAATTGCGAATAATTTGATTACATTTTTTCTTCCTTTCATTTAATTGTTACATACTCATGTTAAACTCTAGTGGAATTCCGAAATAATAGGATTTAATTCATCATACAAAATAATTGTAATTTAACCTTCAGTTATTTTAATAATGTGCTATTGTTATGAACTTATGAGCATTATTAGGTAGTTATTATAAATACGATCAGGTTATACAATTTCCGTGAAATTATCGATTGTAAAATGGTTTTATCGTTTAACTGCTAATTTGTATGGAATTCAAGTATTGGAGATTCACATGAGGTAGGTACATATATGCGATACTGTACAAAATAAAAAATTTTGTCACATTGATCAGATTAGTAAATGATTTATGAATGTGACCACTTTTGTATAATTGGCTTTGAAGTTAATTCCATAGAATGAAGTACAATCAGCTCGATTATGATGGAATTTTTAAAAATAATTTTAATTTTTGCGATATTTTTTCATTTTGAATTAAAAAAAATATTTACGTGTTAAAGCTTATGTTAGCAAGTCGTCAACTTTAGTTTATCATGTTACGAAATCAGTCATTCATTTTACAAATATTCGGCTTTTGGGGAAAGTGGTGTTGGTAATTATTAGGATTGGGACGTTTTTTATTTGTTGTGTGCGCTTTTAATAATGTAAATAATTTGATCAGTTTCAAAATTAAAATTGAAAAGTTCGATTCATGAATGGTTTAAGAAAGCATTACTTAGTTTTAACTTTTAATGCTTCAAAAATAAAACAGATTCTTTGTTATTTTTTATTAAGTAGATTAAATCTAATTTTTTTGACTTAAGATGAAAAGTTAACTAATAATAGTTAAATGAATAAAGATGATTACTGAACGACTTCGTTGAAATATTTAAATTGCCCTTACAGCTTTTGAACTTTGAATTATTCTCCATGAAAAAAGTGCATTTACCCAGCATACTGTCTGTCGGTAATATTTTTAGGCTTATGTCTATGTAAACTTGGCAAAAAGGAAAACAGACCAAGTCACTGTTACGGCTACTATAAAAAAACACTTTTTAAACTAATACCTGAAATGAGCAGAAAATAAAATGAGTACGAAGATAATGAAAATTTTAAAAATTATAAAATTTAATTTGACTTTTTCTAGGAATGGTAAAAATTGACATTGGCTCTTTTAGAACCAAGGTACAGACTTATAGGTACATGACCAAACTGAAAAAATTTCATCTTTTTCGAACATTCCATCAACGAATAGATTGATCAAAACGTAAAAATTTACGAGTGTTTCAAAATTTCGGAGGCAAACTTTATCATATTTGAATGAATCATGTGAATATTAAGCAGAAAATCGAATAGTGAACAAAAATTTATTTTCCACTTTATAAGTTTCGTCAAAACTAGAGGACACTTGGGAGTTGAATAGATTTTTGTTAAAATTACAGTTTATCTTCTCAACTTCAGTTATGCATCAAATCTCTTTAGGAAGCTTTCCACAGTAAAACAAACAATGCTTTGTGTAGGTTTAGCTTTTATTTTCGGGGTGGCGACTTATACCTAGTTTCCTGACCTCCTATAGAGTAATACCACAAATCTAAGATTATTGTTTGATACTTGGTTATTATTGGTATTATTTCATACTATCGATTATTGTCAAAATAGCATTAAATAAGTTCCCTTTAAACTAGAGATGCAACAAATATTCGGCTACTATTCGGTATTCGGCCTATTTAGCTGCATTTTTTAATATTCGGTACCGAATACTAAATCATGACAAAATAAATGTTTAATTCGAAATTATATTTATATTTAAATTACAAATTAAAATTGAATATCTATAATTAGGGAGAATTAATTATGATGAATCAACATTTTTTTTTCTGCATTTTAGTAAAATTTCCTCGAGTAGGAACCTGCTTTGAGTTTAGAAACCACCGAATATTCGGTACCAAATATTCGGCGATTCGGCCGAGAGTGTGGCCGAATATTGGGTATTGATATTCGGTGTTTGGCTAAATCACTATTCGTTGCATCTCTACTTTAAACCATGGTTATATTTAACAAAGCATGCCTAAAAGGAGGGATGTTAAGAAGCTCTGTAATTGTAACCGAAACTATCGGATATCCGAAATAAAATCTATCCGTAACCTTTTAACTGAATCCGATATAAAAGTTTTAGATTGTTTTACTTAGGAGGGATTCTGCCTAGTGAACTCATAAGTTATGTCAGTATAGTTCACAGATTAAAAGAAAAAGAATTTAACATATGGCGTTAAAGTTACATAGAAATGTTGCTTAGTATTTTAGAATATTTTTTTTTCCAATATGCCTCTCCATTTTGTATAAAACGCCTTAAACACTTCGACCATCCATCAATCGATCCACGCAGCGTTTTTATCGAAAAATAGGTTTTCCAAAGACACCAGGTTGGAGTGTCGACGGTTGCAAACGATTTTACTCCAACTCTCTCTAAAGCCAGTCATCCAGAGGATTGAAGTCTGGATTCGCTGAGCACCGTGCTGATGAAGTTAAGAATGTTTCTGAACAACCAAATCTGTGTTTTCTACGTTTTTTGGACGGGGCCTGAGTTCTGTTGTACATAGTTGAAGATGGTATCAGCCAAAAGGGGATCACATCCTCCAGCATGTTTTGACACCCTAATCTGGAGGTCGCTATCGTCAAAGCGGCGAAGTAATTGCCGATCAAAACGCTGCGTGAATCGATTGATGGATAGTTGAAGTGTTTAATGCAGTTTAAGGCATTGTATACAAAATGAAGAGGGGCATTTTGAAAAAAAAAATTATAATATTCAACAAATCCTAAGCAATATGTTATTTATATGTAATTTTGGAGCCATATGAGCAATATGTTTATTAATATTTTTTAATAAATTTGTAAAATACTGACTTATGGGGCTATATATAATTATAGGTACTATATTGTTGTTTATTTATAGAAATATACCATAGCCATTACCTACACATTGTAACACTTTATTAAACAATTAATTCTCCTATTCATGTAAATTATGATTAACGACTTTATTTTCAATTCTGTTACATAGCGCTCATTTTATCTTATTAAAGTTTTAATCACCAATACTAATATTCAACTAAATGAGTAATTACAATTCAATTAACTTTCTTTTTTTTTTCTTTTTTTTTTGAATTTTAATTTTTATTATCTTAACACAATAAAACATTTAATAGTCTTTGATATTACCGACCTTGATCGTTTTTAGAAGCAAAAAACTGTTATTTCCTCATGTTTTCAAAAAAGCTATTAGTATGACTTTATTTTCCTCATACTTGTTATGAATAAATATTTTTTTAAGAACGCAGCGCTTTTCATTGCGTCAAATATTGACATTGTCACGGATTCAGGGTTTGGGAATAATTTTTTTTTAATCTGCAAAATAAAAACACTCTTATTAGTGTTGATTGATGTTTTATGGCGTTACGCAACTTATAATGGCAATGATGTCATTTGGTATAGTTGTTTGGTTTTTTGAATGTAAAGGAATTGAGGGCTATTCAACTGCTTTGCATAAATTTTTAAATTGAATATTAATGATTTGAACGTAGTCGTGCTTATTTTATTTAAAATTTGTTTGAGGAATAATTTATGAACGTAATGAATTTTTAACTAAATTGAAGCGAGAATATTTAAAAAAAACCTTTGTAATTTTTTAAAAGTTTTTTAGTAAAAATTTACTAGAGACTATCTCATTAAATCATCTAATTTTTTGATTTATAGATAAAATTTTGGTTTTCTTTGTCACATTTAGTAGTTACTGTCTGCAATAAAAAAATTAATATGTAGATACTTTTTTAACTAAAAATTATTTCATGCGAAAATTCATTTACTATAAACATTTTATTATATTTATAATTAATTTAAAGCATGCTTCTGTATTTACATGCGTTTGCTTTTCAAAATTCTTTTTAATTAATTTTTCTATTTGCTTTTATCATTTATATCTATTAAAGCATCCATAATGAAATTTTTCATTACGCTGTTTGATTTTGAAGCATTCAGCATTATTACTGTGTCTACCAATGTCTACTATCCATTTGTATATTTATTTTTCTTTTCATTTTTAGTCATTTAAAATACATTTTTAATTGGTCCCTTTTTAAATAATTGCAGAAGGATGAAAATTGAAATGAATGCCAACTAAAAGTATTTTTATAAATTATTTAAAATCATAAAAAGCTCGAGGTTATGGTCACAATCAAAAAGCTCTATAAATGATTTTTGTTTTAATTTTTTTAGTTTTCATAATAAAAGCCTGAAAATGTAATGAAATTTATTAGTAAAACATTTCAAATATACGATAAAATTATAACAAAATGAAAAACCGACTTCAAAATAAATAAAAAATGCACTAAAAAGT
Source organism: Sisyra nigra (assembly GCA_958496155.1). Classification (NCBI taxonomy): domain Eukaryota; kingdom Metazoa; phylum Arthropoda; class Insecta; order Neuroptera; family Sisyridae; genus Sisyra; species Sisyra nigra. The sequence continues at coordinate 16,397,268 of OY292314.1, forward strand.
AAAAAAATAATTGCGTATCATTTCTGTGTCTACAACTTACAAATTATTAGGATGAGATAATGTACAACTATTGTTATTTTTGGAGTTGGTGTCAGCTAAGGAAATAAATATTAATGGTAATTTGTAAAAAGGTCAAATGTTAAAAGTTACTACTTTAAGGGCTCAAATTTTTTTCTTTAAAATGTAATGAAAGAACTGACTGGAATCATTTTTTCAATAGAAAAAAATCATCAAAATTCGATGATTCAGTTAAGATTCACTATTTCATCCCCTATTTTCTTCAAATTTGAATGTGAATAATTTAAAGGTACGATGTACGTAATAAGAACAAAACTATCGGGTTAGCCAGAAAAAAATTATTATTTCATCCCTAATTTTAACCCCTTATGAGTTTTTTTTATAACAAATGGATATGAGATTAATTTAAAATTATGTTCTACCAATAAAAAAAAGAATTATCAAAATCGAGCTATCCAATAAGAAGTTACTATTTCATCCCTTAGTTTTCATCCCTTAGAAGTGAAAGATTTACCTCAAATTAAAATGGGACTACACGGGAAGCACCAGCTTTCAAATAAAAAAAGAATTATCAAAATCGAGCTATCCAATAAGAAGTTACTATTTCATCCCTTAGTTTTCAACCCTTTAGAAGTGAAAGATTTACCTCAAATGAAAATGGGACTACACGGGAAGCACCAGCTTTCAAAAAAAAGAATTATCAAAATCGAACTATCCAATAAGAACTTAATATTTCATCCCTTAATTTTCAACCCCCTAGAAGTGAACGATTTTCTTCAAATTAAAATGGGACCACTCTGGAAGCACTAGCTTTCAAATAAAAAAAAATCATCAAAATCGCTTCACCCAGTCGAAAATTCTGAGGTAACAAACATAAAAAAAAATACAGTCGAATTGAGAACCTCCTTCTTTTTTTGAAGTCGGTTAAAAAGAAGAGAAAACTCAAATTTTTGCATATGAACATTTTTCGACACATGACTTATAAGCAATAAAAACCCGAACAATAGAATAACATTTGCATTTAGCATTTATAATTTTTTTTAATGCTGCAAATGGCTTCGCTTCCAACTTTTAAATGTAAGTCCATTACTGCAAACATTTGAAACGACGTAATATTCATCAGAGTAAAATTACAAGCATTGAATACATTATATGCATATATACACACGTTTAATGGTAATGATAATTCATTTGAATAAGAAGTCAAAGATTTGATTGGTTTGAAAACGTAGACGCCAAATTACTGTGCATTTAAAACCATGAACAACGTCAATTCAAGAAAAGACAAGTCGCTTTTCATTTACAACATACACGTTGCTTGTTTTACAACGAACTTCTCTCATTGCATACACCCAAGAAAATTATAATATACACTATGCACTCCATGGATAATCCATTAATAACCATCCTAATGTTGTAATGCAATTATTACATGCTTGTAAACTCACTGCAGCGTACTTTGACCTAATGAGCATATTAATTATTTCTCATTTTAATAATAGACCATCAATGAAGACGTTTACCTTCGTTTAGTGATCCAACCATTTATATTTAACCTTCAAGTTTACCTGAACAATTTTCAAAATTAGTGACATTTTTCTAAAGGTTATCGTTCTTAAAGAATATTTTTGATAGATAATAAAAATTAATAATCAGAAATAATTGTCTCGTATCGACAAACTAATTTTCAACTCTCACAATGCCTGTTAACATTTTATTATCAATTTTTCGATTTGAAACAAGGGAAAAATTAAAATAAAATATTGGAATATTTAACGTATGGATTTCTTTGTTAGGATAATTGGATGATGGAAAAGAGGAAGAACGAACAGAAGCTGGATTTTTATAATTTAAAAGTGATTTTAAAATAATACCTGGGTACAGAAAACAATTTTCATTATACTTCCGTGACTTCACAATGTTTATTAATGAAGGTTAATGAAGTAATTTTTTTTCTTTTTCAAATTTACTAGAAAATGTTATGTGACACGCATTCTACTACTCGTGTGTTCACTTTACTCTAAACATGGGAACAATATTTCTATCTTCCAACATTGTATATTATAGATATAAAAAAGGATCTTTTTATATCAGCTTTTAAATTCTATGGCTAAAGAATGTAAATATTTCTCGTTTACTCCCTGTAATTAATCAACATGGCAAATCAAAATTTACTTTAAAAACCAATGTTGTTGTTATTGCTCGAGTATATTTTACGATCTTATTTCCTCAACGAAAGAAAATTATTGACTATTACATATACTCAATGGTTATTTAGTTTCAAAACATGAACCTATACAAGTTATTGACTGAAATATCCCGAAATAGATCCCACAATAACATTAAATTGAGGAAGTTATATAAATATCTTACTAACTTTAAACATTTTCTAGACATAAAAAACAAATATAAACCATAGTTCATTTATAATGTCTATTGAATTCATATAAATATTTTTGCTTTCTCGGATAAGTTTGAGTAATAGTTTTATTTCATGCAATTACTTGTATAAAACATTTACATTATAAAATAACTGTTTCTTTGTATATACTGAGTAATATCCATATTTTATCCGTACAAAAAATATTAAAAAACATTCGTCATATTTTTTAATATAAATTAAGTATTGGTATCGATATTAAATCTTTGATAAGTTTTTTCAAAGTTTAAAGGAAAAATGATTAAACTTTCTCTGAAAACTGATATCAGAACGTTATATACTTACATAAGTTCCGTTTGAAACATATTTCACATGCAGAATGAAGAATAATTTATTATCTTATCTATTATGCGAAACTAGCTACGTTTCTCAAAAGAATATGAACCTGATAAACAATATCTTATTTACCTACCTATAATAAAATTTAATTTCATTATAAATATACCTACGTAAGACAGAGTAATAGTATTTTATTTTTAACCTCGTATCAAGAAAAAAAGTAATTACGGTGTATATTTTGGGTTTTTAACTATATATATTATAAAAACTAAGTACAGTAGAATTCCACCATCAAGGATATGTTGGATAATATATACGGATAACAGAAATTTCATTCTACATTTCAAATAATTTGTGAATCAATGAAAAAATGTTTAGCTGAATAAATTACAAACCATTTTTGAGTATAATATTGTTCTGTACTAGAACAAGAAAGTAAGTTCAGGACATGTTTATATCAGTAAAAATAAAAGTTGATCCCAATATAAATAGGTAAACCTATTTAGAGTTTTTTAATGAAAATTAACAACAACAAAATGAATAATATCGTTAAAAACAAAATCCTAAATTTTTGAGAGTTGTGAATAATTTTGAACCAAGATATAACTGAAAGAAATTAACCCCAGAAATTTTTTGTCATGAGAACATGGGTTGTTATAGAAAAATGAAAATATCCAATAGAAAAAAATCATTTTGAAAAATCAAATTTACAGAAACTGTGTAGAAAATAGATAAATACATTTAAAATTTTAATAATATTTTCTTTCTAACCAAGCATATCACGGGGTATGTTTAAAAAATAAAATATTCTTCAAATTCTTTAAAGTTCACATACGACTAGAGAGAAAAAATGAGCGTTAAAGAGAAAGTACAGACTTTGTTCTATTAATATTTAACACAAGCGATGTTGTAAGTAAAATGTGTATGAGCGTTTACCTTACTCTAGGGGTGGGTAACTGCCGGCCCGCGACGATGTCGAATCCGGCCTGCTTTGACTCACTCACAAAAATTACAGTTCATAGAAAAAAAGGTTATTAATTATAATTACATAATTCAAGTAATTTGATATTTTTTAGGTTCTGTTTTTTTTTTTTTTTTTAATAAGTAGTGCTTACTTGATAGTTAGGAGAATAGTAAGTAAGAAGCTTTTAAAGTGATTGATCTTAGAGAATCACCGTTAAATGAGGTTTTACTGTTATTAGTTTGACCACCAGCAAAATGAACCGATATTTACTTAAAGAATGGGATATTTCCATACGACACTAATAATTGGCTAGTCCACTTAGTGGCACAGGGGTTAGAACAGTTTGCTCTCTCCGCTACATGCGTTAGGGGTACTGGGTTAGATCCCCGTCAAATCCTTAGATTTAAGGCTTATGATCTTAAGACCTACAGAAATTGTCTGTGTGCAAAACAGTCGTGATATGACCTTAGATGTTAAAGCGACTTAAAACACCAAAAGAAAAAAATAACTAATAATTGTCAATGCGTTCTAAACTAGGAATAAAAATATGAACAACAGAAATTTTATCTCTTTTGAATTAACGAACAACTTTTTAAATCAGATCTTATAAAGCTTACTTTTTTATTCTCATACTTTATCATATTTAATCCAACATTGATTCTTTGGGAGATAAAATTGATGAATTAATAAGTCATAAGTAAAAACAGAGATCAATACATTATTTATACTTTTTACGACAGTGATTCAAAGTTGAATAGTCGTTGGCAATCGGTCAATAATCTGAACAAAAACTAAGTTGGTTGGAAAATAGCATTTGGGTTTGTCAGATTTTATCTCGTTCCGCTTTTACACTTGTCGAAACGATTAATAAATCACAATTAGTTTGATCACTTGGAACACAATTTCTATAAAATATTTCAAGTAATTGCTAGGTTTTTTTCCAAATGAATTATAAAAATTTTATTGAAAAGTTGTTGCGTCGCTAAATAAATTTTATGAGACCCGACAGTAATTAAATGTAATTAAAAAGTTTTTTTTTTTCAAACAATATAGTTCACTTATAAATTTACAAAAGCCTAACATTTACCAACCTTTTTTAAATTGCATAAAATTCTTTGAAATCGACAGAAATTTTTTCTTAACTTTTTATATTTTATTAAATTTAAATTAACTTATTTCCCTACTTCTTGCTTTTGAATTCATATTTCATTAAAAAAAAAATACTAATTAACCGTTTTACGGAACTGTAAATTTCAAGGGGATATTATGCTCGTAATGAAAAGCTAATTAGTAGGTAGGTGCGTATATAGTTAGGGTATAAATATAATGTTTCAGGAACTCAAAGTTGCTTAAAAATTAAACCTAAATTATATTTCCTATTGTAATTAAATGTGTGAACACATTTATATTCATCAAATCAAATTTCCTATTTTGATATCATTACATTTAAATTTATGCAAATAATTTAACTTCGCTTTTACATTTTCAATTTTTGAATATGATCCAAGTTTAATTATACGTTTTAACTTATATACGGCAGTAATTAAATTTACCCAGTCGGCAACTCTTTTCGTCGTAATTTTGTTAGTTTTTCAGTTCTTAAAGAGAATAATAAAAATAATTAAGGCGGTTCTACGGTTCATTTTTCAAAGAAGCATATCATAATCTGCTCGAGTATCTAACAATTAATCCACTTTAATAAATATAAGAACGAACGTTTTTATTTTAATGCAGTGAATCTCTCGGATATTTTTTATTTTAGTTGAACTATTTTTTTGTCAGCTGAGACAAGTTTATAAATGAGGTGTTTGTTAAAATATTTTATCTGGAGCTTAAATATACATTTAATTTGTATGCAAATTCTATCTAAAAAAATTTATAAAGCTAAATTTAATTTTTTATATAAAAATTAATTTTTTACTAAGAAAGTTATTAACCCTTTTTTAAAAATATGTAGTTTATTTCTTTCTTTTTTTTCCACTGATTCTTTAATGTCGCGTCAACGTTTCTGTTCTTAGCGACAATTGTTATGTTGACTGTGTTAGCTTATATATCCTCCAGGATAGCCAGGAGCCTCAATGAGTTCCTAATGTTCTCAAGATTCATTGTCTTTTTGTTTAGGTTTTTTTTAGTTCACTGGGGTTGATTGGTGCACTTAAAAAAGAGCACTCACTGATGCATGTGTCACTGTTAGTTCACCTTCCCTCTTGGGGCACTTTTCGGGGGTTATTTTTTCTAAGATGAGAGAAGGCCGTGTGTCCAATCCTTAATCTGATCAACATGCATTGATCCGATCGTCGGCTTAACATTAGAACGGTCTCCCAAATGTTGTCGCAAACCCTATGTAACCTTGTGGATGTTATTTTCCATTTCTCGTTCCACCAGTTTTGAACACATTTCCGGACCGTCTTTCTAAAGTTCTAAGGTGGTATTTGCGTTTGTCCGGTCTTGAACATTAGTAGTAGCACTTTTTGTAGCCTCGTCTGCTTTGATGTTTCCTGAAACTCCTTTGTGGGATGGTATCCAGGCAATGATCAAACTTCTATCTTTAGAGAGGTGAATGTTGAGATGTTTGGATTTGCTAGTGCATCCATAACGGATTTGGAATTGGATCTTATTAGTGTATTACCTAATTTTTGTTGTTCAATTAACTTTCAATGATTTCGTATGCTTTGCAGGAAAAAATGCTAAATGTACTGGGTAGTTTATATTTGAACGTCTTGTTATCGATTACTACTGAGCATTCACTGTGGTACTCGAAGACCGATCCATCGGTATAGATTCTGGTGCCTTTCTTTTAATTCTAAATTTCTTCAAAGTTTTCATAAGTCCATACATTTTATCAAAATCATCTCCACTGTATTTTGATGATTATAATAGAAGTAACCTTTTAAAGAAATTGCTGCTTACAAATGATTCTCAACATTTTTATGCTTTTTTTTTAATAGATATTCTTGGTTTGTCAACTAAGATCAGTTTGCAGCTTTTGCTTTTAGTGTTAACTTAACAACCTCATTGTTAAATCGGATCGATTTTATGACCCTTTACTTACTACTAATTCAATACCTGTATTTTTAATTCCTTTTTTTCACTTCTAAAAACTTTCGTTAAAAACTTAACTACTACTATAGGTACATGATTAAACAAATTATGTAATTGCGCTCGTTAGTAGCTACTACATATACAGACCATTAGAACGGCTATTAAAATAAAACATACTCTACAATGTTGATTATTTTCAGGCGGAAAAATTTAATTTATGCATTACCGAATGAAAGAAAAGTCACGAGGTTTCTCTTAAGTAGTAGGCAGTACAAACTCAATAATCTAATTTTGTACATACAAAATGAGCACGGAATAGATGACAATATTTTCTATTTAAATTATTCTTATTATTTAAAAAAAATTGCAAAACATACATATAAATTAATAAATTTTATTCTTTATTGTCATTTTTTCATTAAAACTTCATCATTAAGTACATTTTTTATTGCTTTTTTCTCAGATTTTGGACGCTTGTAACATTTTCAAAAGAACTTCTTATCATAATTCGTATCATAAATAAGAAAAAAAAAACATGTAAATTTGTATCTTCTAATAGAGAACATGTGTTTCTATTACTGGAAAAATAATTTTGAATAAATACTTAATAAAAAATCGGAATGCTGAAAAAGAGAAAATAGTTAGATTTTTGTCAGATTATACATATGCTTCTTAAAAAACGATCTCTCGATAGAAATGAAAATAAAACTACGACCGGAATTTCAGACGTAATGATACCATTTCTTATTTATGAGACACCATCGTGTTTTTCAGTTTGCCTGAATGCACAAGTATTTAAAAATTGATGAAATGACTTGACGTTTCCTTAAGCTTCCCCTAATAACGCGTGCCCCACAAAGAAAGTCGTTAACAGACTCGGATTAGACGAGATGAAAAGATAACCATGTTCTTACGTATATTCGTCTTGGACATTTTCCTGCATATAAACTCTTCTCTAATGCACAGTTAATCACTCATTATTTATTGATAAGCTAGCATTACATTACCATTCGTATTTCTATTTATTTTATCTTTTTAGTTGCAATGCTGTTTTCATTGTCAATTTTCGCTCTAATGTATATTTGACGCGATGTAGTATATGAATGAAAAGTTTTTGATAGCACTTGAACAAGGGAACTGAAGAAGTTTGAGTAGTTCCAATAAAACTTGGGCTTTATTTGACACCTGAACATGTAATTATGTGCTGTCTCAGCAAATTGTTTTTATTTCTCATGACAGAAAACATGCCAGACTTCTTCATCGTTCTCATATAGAGAGAACGACTTTAATTTTTTTTTTCTTTAAATAACAAAAAACTACAAGTCTTACTTCATGAAGCAATTACCGGTGAATATTTTCATTTTGAAGTAATTTACGTAGAATACCAATATTGACTTATTAGTTATGTATATTATTCATTTTATTTGCATTTTAAATGATTAATTACATGCAATCTTGTATGATTTATTGTAAATTTTTTTGCTATGATCCTAACGAATTATTTAATAACAACTCATTTTTAACAGTGTGATTGTATTGCAAAAATGTTATTTATTATACGGCTTTAAAAATTGCAATAAATACATACTAAATTTTAATTATATTATTATTGTAATACTACTTTTATTCTGTGCTTCTACACTTGTGTTGTAATTTTTCAAATCAATGAATGAAACATGACATTGAAACATAAGTAACTAGGAAAATAAGAAAATAAGATATTTCAAATGACTAGTAGAATTGTTTCACGTTTAACTAAACTTAATTTCACTGCTCCCAAAATTACCTAAATATATAAGTTTTCTGTAATTTTTCGTTACGTAATTAACTTGTAAAACTACTAATTACATTTTTGATAAAGACCATCGAATAGTTTTCTATTAATTTATCTTCTTACTACTTAAAAATAGTTGAAACAATAATTTTTATTGATTAATGAGTTCTTCAAGCCATTGGTCAAACTTGTTTATAACCAGAAAAATTATTCTTTTAATCATTCTTAATTCATTTTTTAAACCATGGGAGTTGAATTAAGAGAAATGGCGAGTTCAAAATATAAATCAATTGTGATTCAGTTTTCCACAAGATTAGACTTTATATTGAACACGCACGCAAATCAAATCTATAAATTTAGTTTTTGCTATAAGGCAAGCTATGGAAATGGAGATTTGAATGATAGCCTATTTTATACACATGTGCATTTCATTTGGCTATCAGTTTTTTGTGAGAGCTTAAAAGTGTTTGTAATAGAATGAATATTTCATAATTAGGTTGGAAAACAGGAAAAATTATCGAACTCTTAAGGTTTGCATGATTATTTCTTTCTACCTATATTTTATTCAGACAAATGCTTTTTCACTATTTATCATAGGTATCAGGAAAAAACAAAAAACTTTTGATATCCTCAAAAACAGCTATAAATTGGCTATTATAAGAAATTTTTTTGTCTTGCATAATCTAAGAATTTGGTAAATGTTTCCATCAAAATGGTTCACTTAACGGTAATGTGCAAACAAAATCAGGATGGTGTCTCTTTAATAAATTGTTTAGTGATCAAATTTTAGCTTGAATTTCTTGAAATGAATATATTTCACAATGATGTGATCCTTAGTTCTATTATTTTTATCGGTGTAATCAAACAGGTTGTCTGAAAATTGATGGACATGATCGTTCAATTCTTTTTTGATATATTTTGCCAAGATTGACTATTATCTTTTTGATAGTAGCCATTGGTAGTCAAAAGCGGTGTTTCCCAAACTTTTTAGTCTGTGACTTGAAAATTTCAAAAGACCTGAAGACGTATTGGCATTTGTGTAGAAAAACATTTTTAAAGTAAGGAGACGAGGGTAGTTTGAAATCAAAAGAATTATTCTGTGACTTTCCAAATAGTTTTTTCAACTCACTTAAGAGTTGCAACTCACAATTTGAGTATCAGTGCAGGTTTCATTAAGAATGATAAAAACTTTTTTTTGTTACTTACAACAGTTTATTTTAATTTGTTTTGATAAGTATCTAAATTAATTTCAACAAACTTGTAGTCTATTTCGCTGATTTGAGTCAAATTAACGAAACAAATTTTTTCCACTTTTTCAACGGCAAATAGGGTTGGCATAACGCATTAAAAGTTTTTTCAAATACAGTAGAATCTGTTTATAATGACCAACCGTTTGTTACGACGGAATTACAGTGCGAAGTTTGGTTTCATATAAAATTCGTCATAATGAGGATCGAATGTAATAACTTCGCTTATAGGATCATTTCGCTTATTCTGACTTATTTTTAAGAAACTAGGCCCAGTTATAGTGACCGATACATTTCTAGACAATTTCGTTCTTTTTTGCGACTTGATCTATCTTTCCCTGCGAAGACGTTTAGTGCTTAGCTTGGTTTTTTGTTTTGATTTTCAGTTCGGAGTTTATGCATTAATGATTTATGCACAAACTAATATCAGAACGTCGTAAAAAAAATAAAAAATTTGGAGGAGTTTGAGGTTTATCAATTGCCATTCAACAATATCATTTATTTTAAAAGCAAGAGGTCCACTTACACTTAGTGGCGCAGTGGTTAGAGTGGTTCGATCCTCGTAGAATCCCTAGATTTAAGGCTTATGATCTAAGATTTAAGACCTCCAGAACGTTTCTGTGTGTAAGACAGTCGTAATATGACTTTATATGTTAAAGCGATTTAAAACTCCAAAACAAAAAACAGCAAGAACCAGATTTAGGAACTGTTCAATTTTAATGTTTTGGAACGGAAGAGGCTTCGACAATCAGGGCTGGAAAATGTTGATCAAGTTCGATAGTTTAAAATCATGGAAAATAAAAGAATACCTTTTAGCGGTCCTATGTTACGGAAAAAACAAAAAAATCAAATACTTTTGCTTCATCTTATGAAGCATCAAGCTTTTTGCTATCCTTATAACTTCAATTGTTCTGCAATTCTGGGAATTGAATAATTTATGCTAGTTCATGTTTATTTTTATCTTTTTTTATTATATACATACAATTTATAGTTTTCTTTCTTTAAAACAAATACCGAAAAAACAATTGGAAGTTTCTTTATTTTATTTTTTAAAATATGCTTTGTATGACGCCCGCTTGGTATGAATAATACTAAAACGGCAACAGTACATTTCTATTACTTCTAATACTACGCCCTTTGGTCTCGCCTCCACTTATTTTAATTTCAGTATAATTCCACAATTAAAATTAAATGCATCGTATGACAAACCATTGGAAATTTCAAGTTGTAAATTTTGAAATATTTTTAATCTCAAACATTTGCAATATTTTTGATGGTATCAAGTGGATAATTTATGGCTTTTTATTACTTTCGAACGAAACACTCCATTACATTAATGAATTAAAATTTATGCAATATTTCAATTGCTTACAATAAAGATTGTCACTAGATATATTTATTAAAAAAACAGATGGTAATTTAAACAAGTAAATCATTACGTTAGACATTAAGTGTTTGATTCGATTGTGTTATATTATAATTAGACACATTTTAAATATTTATCTATGTGTTAAGTGTCAAAAAATATATTTTTAATATAGTCAGAATCAAAATTAATTCTAATGGCTCTTTTCGTATTAATCCACACCTATAGTTTTGTTAGCTAAATAAAAACAAATGTGTTAAAAGCGCTGATATATTACATGTTGATTCACTAGTGCATAACCATAAATTTGATGATCTTGAAAGTTTCTCACTTGAAAAAGTTAAATCAATAAAAGTCTAAACATAGATAAATATAAATTACGAATTATACGAGCGTCTTTTTATGAGTTTCTGTTAAATTTAGATTCATAACGTTGTAGGCATTTTTTTCATACCAGAAGTTGAAATAATGAACTGAGGATGATTTCAGTAGCCTCTTTACTGAAGATTATGTCTTCATGCAAATGGGCTGGATATTGCAATAATTATTTCCATAATGAGGAAAATCCGGAAGGGAACCATAAGAGGCTTTTCTTCGTTTTATATTCTCTATGTATGCTTATCTAAGCACGATTCTTATTACAGTTGAGAGTGCTTTATGTAACAATCAGTAAATAACATAACTTTATGTTAGTATATAGTTTTACAATTTAGTTTAATAAAACGAGAAGTCTCAACAACTAATTTCAAACAACTACGCCTGTTTATTGATTTAATTACAAACTATTTTAATAATAATTTGAATACATGTAGACCAGAGCTAAAGTCTTTGAAAATGGTAAAAAGTGAAAAAAAATTATAATAGGATGAAACCTATTAGACGAGGAAGAGAATATAACAAAAATGAAAGAAAAAATAAATTACGGTCGATCTGAAGTCGGGAAGTGGAAAAGGGAGAGTGGTTTAACGGTAGAAACGGTTTATCTCGATTTAAGACAAAACTACAAGTCCCATGGAAAAAAGTTAAATAGCAAAGTTGTAGATAATAAAAAGGTCTACAACTTTTGTGCTAACAATTTTTTCACATAACCTCAAAATTTGTCTGAAAAATTCCAAGTTTTTGGTTTTTTACTTTTCTTTTACAAAAAAAAAAATTATCATGAAATTTGGTAAAAACGTACCATTTAATGTCCCAAACACACTGTAATCTGTTTGAATTAAATAATTTATTTTTTCACCTTATATTCATCTTAGTTTTATCCTAGGTTTCATCCTTCATTCCCACCATAATTTTTTTTGGGTTCAAAAATTATCGATCCTGGTCTAATGGTAAAATGGTGGTTTTAAAAATATAACAATTTAAAGTAAATCTGAATTTTTAATTTTGATTTATTTATATTTTTTTTAAATTTAGATGAAAGTGCTCAGCTACTGAGGCTATATGCGCTGACGATATAGTTACATAATGTATGGTACAGAATTTTTCTTTGATTTTTGTTTTATGGTTATCTTTGTACAATATAAGATATAATATGGTATGAAAATGATTTATAATAAGGAATACAGTATAAAAGTGATAAGTAATAATTAATATTAATACAATGTATGCGGTAAACTAATTTTTAGATTAACAATAAATAATTTATTCCACCAATATTAACTAAATACAAGAGTTTTAATTCTAAATAATTTGGTGTTATAGTTAGACTAATAGACTATTTTATTATTTTTTAACATTTTATTTTGTTTTTTTTTTTTTTTGAATTTTTGATTTTAATACTTACTAATGGTAACTTTTTCCACTGGTATAGTGACATTTTATTCTTTTATTGACAATAAAAATTCAAAAATTTAATGTACGATTGTATAATATGGACAATACTTCCTACGATTATGATTAGAATGAAAATTAGCCTAACTTAATGAATTGTTAATATTCTCTGAATCACCTTCAATATGCTGACGTCCATTGTGCAAAATTACATCTGTAAAAAAATAAAGACCTACGAGAAATTACGTAAGCAGCAATATATACATATAAATAGAAAACAACTAGTTAATAGAAAGAAAGTAATTGTTATTGCGTGAGATTGAACTGTTAGCGTGATATCACAAATTGCAATAACAAAAACAGCAGAGTTCATCCAATATACTGTTAAAATAAACTATAATAAGAACTTAATGTTAGTTACCGTGCTTAGGTAGGTTTTATAGAAAATAAAGTAAGCCAATAAATTCTTGTAATCAAAGCTTATGTGAGCCGTGTGTTTGTATAAATCTGAGAGTATGCGTCCAATGCAGGCGAATAATTTCTCCTATTTTCATGACGGAGGTAATTTTCCAAGTATTCTATAAAAATGTAATGAGAAGATAAATAATTGCATGAAATGATGGAAGTGAAGCTACGTGCATCATGTGAACAAATCTGAAGAAAAAAAAATGAAAATATTTAAAATAGTTTCTCTAGCGTTAGTTTCAGATAACATTCCAGTCATAAATTTGTGTCAAATGCAGGAGTTGTGTTTCGAAAATTACGACTAATAATATTCATGATGCATCGTAAATCCCCTGAGTTTAATACCTAAACACAAATACGTATGGATAGTAGATGAACATTAACTTTGACACAATCTAGCTTCGTGTAAATTGTTGCATGAACTCAAAGTGCATCTAGTACCTATATGTAACATTGAATTAAATTTAAAAGCTTAATATTTTCTGAAAGAGCTATAGTATATCATTGAAAGGTGTATTTGCAAATATTGCTATTGAAATTTCTCATTTTCTATACGAAAATTGCATTGATGTACAGAAGCAATCTTCTCCGGAAATGTTCTGTCATTTCTAAACATCATAGAAGGTTTTATTATAATATGGAATGAGAATTAACACGAATATCAACAAAGCAAACTTGGTCTAGTCACTTCACGTAATTTTTTTTCAAGATTAGCAATGAAACGACAACATTTTTAAGATATTTATTCTGTTTGTAATTAGAAAACGGTGTAAATGTGTTTTTAAAATTTTTCTTCTTTAAACAAAGATAGATTGCGATTCGATTGATCGAACTGTTGTCAAGAGTTTGTTATGTTCTTATTTCAGCATTTGAACGAAACTCTTAAGCTTATTTTATATCCGGGTTAAGAGGAAAGTCGTGAAACGGGCGAGAATAGTACTAATTTTCAAGTGGGCATTTTTATTGATCAACCGAGGATTATACGACCGGTTTCTGGCTTTTTCAAGCGCGAGAACGAGTCAATTTCCACTACCGTTGGCTTACACGAGGTAGTGATCACGACCGCTGAATAGTGATCTTGCCTAAGTAAAGGATAATATTAAAATTTAATTTAAGATTGACTTAATTTTAGTCAAACTTGTAGCAAGTAGCTTGAAAATCAAGCCGAATAGCTTAGAAATCAAATCTAGTAGTGAACGTTTTAGCCCAGTTTATGACTAGGTCTTCTGATTAAGATAAAAGTTTTCTTCAATTAAAGCAAACTTTGATTTTTGATTTTGATGCTGTTTCAGTTAAAGTTTCAGTCTACCAGAGCATTAATATTTTTGAGTATTTTAAATAATTTTCTGTTTCTTCCTAACCTTTGTTCATTCCTGATTATAAAGAAAGAGTATTTTTGTGTCCAATTTCTTTCTTAACAATAAAAAGTTTATCTCTTTAATTGTAGGCTTACTTATTTTTAGAAATTGAATACAATATTTTTGTAAGAAAAATCTTTTCATAAATGAAACATTTTAATGGTTATTCATTTGGAGTTTTAATACTCATCTTGAAGATTTGAAGATGTTGTTGTGTAATTTACTAGCATATCAGAAAAATTTGTTATAAGTTATCTTTCTTTCAATTTAAAACTAATTTTGAAAATTTCACTGGCACCAAATCAAACTGAAACTATTTTTAAACAACTCTTTTCATAATATGCAATGTGTTAACTTTAATGAAGATATCATGCAGCTGGAACGAAATGATCAAAGTTACAAGAAAAATTCAAATTCTTGCCTTGTATTCAATCCACAAACAACGACATTCTTAAATTCTGACTTACTAAAGTCATAAAAATAAAAATTAAATAACCCGGTGTCGTTAAGATAAATAAAAAAATTTACATTGAAAGAGCGTTGGTTTATTATTACCTTATTAAAAATATATCTGATTAAAAGTTTATATTTTTGACTGAATCGTTGTTTAAGTTCATCACTCCATAATTATTCAATAAGTGCAGGCCATTATTAAATCGCCAATATCACCGAGGCATAATAAACTTTTCATAAAATTTGCTTTTTAATTAAATTAAAGATGGAAATCTAAGTGAGAAATCATTTTATATATTCTGTAAGAATTTTAACAATTTCCTTTCATCAATGCAAATAGTAGGTAGGTATGTCGTTCATTCAAAGATATATGAGAATGATTGCTATAGTGAACATCCGCTTGGAATGATTGTTTTAAACGAGTATAAATCCCTATCTCTCATGCACACCCATGAACTTTTATTTGTAAACTCTGTTTAAATCTGAAATATTGTTTTAACTCTGTGTGCTGACTGTAGTTCATGGCTACTTCAAAGTACAGTGGATAAAATTTTCACAAGCCAAGAGCGTATTTCATACCCTGTTTCTATACAAATTGAAAACAGATAAACAGTAAAAAAGGAACAATCAAGGATTTTTTTTTCGTTTTACTATTTCGGTAATAGTTCACAAAAGTTAGTAAATATTTAATAATTTGTTTTCTTCGCTATAAATTCAAGGTGAATTTACTTGTCTGAAATCTTATGAAATTAACAAACTTCATAAGACATTTTTTTGAATATGTAAATAAATTTATAAGTGACTAATTTTTGTCGGTGAGGTCTTAGTGCTTTTGTAAATAAATTTTTAAATGCCAAAATTTTTTCTTTGTGTCTTTTTTACATTTAGCTTTAAATATACGACTATGTATGACAGTAGCCTTATTCTGTCCTATAATTTCTAAAAGCGTTATAAAAATTAAAGAATTATTAACTTAAAACTTAAAATATCCAATCTTAACATTAATAGATATATCGAGTACTGATTAAAAGAAAGCAATGCTGAGAACTCACAGTTCCTAATATTGAATATCAAAGCTGATATTGATAGCACTAGTATTGACACAAAGTAGAACGTAATGTAGCTGATTGCATTTCTGATCACTAAAGCATATTTAATGTAATTAGTCTCTTCAATACGAATATGAAACATCTATAGAAAGTGGTTTATATGGAACTGTCCTCCTTCAATTTAATTATGATTTAAAAAAATGATAACTAACTGACTTAGTTGTGCTGATAATAAACACAACAAGCATTGGTTACTGTCCAAATCATATCTCATTAATGGTTATACTACACCAAATGCCAATTTATCAAACCAAGTCTATCATGAAATCTCTTCAAATATCTTTGGCTTTGGACTGTGGACTATGGGAGACTTCATCTTTATCAAATTCATTTTCGTTATCCTTTCTAGTGAAGTGAAGGCTGTGTAGTCTACAATGTACATATGGCTTTCTTATCTCGTTGTGTATACGCTTGGAATGAATTTAAGCCTTCATGTAGTGGCTGTGCCTTCTATGTATCAAAATATACCAGTGATAAGCCAGCCTGTTTAATTGGAATCCAATCTATCAATTAACAAGGCATTTCAAATTACTTATAGGATTTACTTTATCAAAATATTATGAGATTGTAACATTTTTTTAAAACCTGTATAAAACACGGGCTCACAGTGATCCCAAGAAATTTTTAAATCGGATTTTCTTCTTTTAAATTATTGAAAACGTGGCTAGTGCCATCTCTAGATAGTAGATATTTTAAAAATTTTTTAATTTATTTTCTATCAAATCTATCTGTCCCAACACAATAAGCGAATCTGGTGAAAGTATGAACGGGACAGGTCACCATAGAGGGGGTGGCTGCTGTACTGCTAACTATAGGGCAGCTCCAGAAATGGCACGCGCCCATACAAAGTCGCCGTTAATGACAAAAGCCCCGTTTCTCGGCCGATGTCTGGCTAGCAACGCTCGGCCTGTTAATGGGAATTTGTTAATGGGCCATATCTGGTTAATTGCCGGTCGCCGTCTATTCGATCATCATTCAATATTCGTTCGTCGGCCAACAATAGGCCGAAGCCTGGCTAAATAATAAGCCTGACTTATGCTTAGGGTGTAATATGTTTTAATATTATATAAAATAAGTTGTGTAAAAAGAAAAATAATTGATAATGGATCAAGCGTTTTTTTTTAAATAATGTGCTGAAAGGGACGAAACGTAATATGACGCTTTAATAAAAATCATTGAACATTAACTAATATGCTATATTCATTCACAATCCCATGAACATTTAAATTATAAATTAATAATGAATATGAACAAAATAAATCTATTTGAAACATAAATTTTAAATGCATTTTTTTTTCTCTGCAATTGCGTCAATTATTTTCAAATATTCGCACCATATAAATACTTTCCAAATGTGTTACAAAATTAACCAATGAACGCAAAGTATGAATATATCCTTCTTTTAAGTGCTATCTGGCGGTAAATTATTATACTTTTAACGGGTGAACAGGGGCAAGAGGATTCGTTTCGTTAACACAGAAATTGTCGTTAACACAATACAGTCGCATCATCGCATGGTAGTGTTTAAAGTGTATTATTGTATTTCAGAATAGTTCGTCTATTACTATATCGCCTGTTGATAACCAGTCTATTAAAGTCTCTGACTAAAGTAAGTAGTTCTATTTAATAATTGAATAATAATATATTCTCTCAAATTAAACTATAGATAATTTATATTTATTTACCTGATAATCTAATAGTTTTCTCATAGTGTGAAATAATCAAATAAAAAAATATTAATAGTTAAATTTAATGTTACAGATGGAAGGATTTTATGGTAGAAACTCTACGCAGTCGTTGATTTTTTAGAAAATGTTGACGATACAAAAACCATTGATCTAATTCCATCCAAGTGGATTCTTATAGAAGAAAATGGCATTTTACTTTGTAAATATCCACCGGCTGATGAGTATCCTAAAGTTGATAAGTTTGCTGCAGACTTAAGCGATGCAAATGAAAATTGGGATAAATATCTAGTCAAAATTCTCTATTATGCAGGTGAGTTAGTTTGTTATTTTTCTAGAGAATTTTTTCTCATCTTAAAATTGGTTTTACAATTAAAATTTTTTTTTCATACCTTTATGAAAATAAATCTTCTCTTTTCACCTCTTATACTATTTTAGTTCTAACTCCTTCACTCACACATATTGTGTCTTAAAAACAAGTTTATTTATAATTGATTTTGCATATTCTAGATGTTGTAACTGAAAAGTTTGGGGATGCAGAGGAATCTAAAAATTTCGCTGGCATTGTAGTCCGATTGTTTTCTGGTTGGGTGGATCGTGAGAATGGGCGATAAGAAAGAGGATCTTCATTATAAACCACCAAAAATTCCCTTTTGATTTTAGAGTGTGTATTATGTACGCCAGGTTTAAAATTCTACTTTTGTATTAATTATTGATTTTGTCTGATTTTTTACTAAGATTGTATGTATTATAAAGTGAATAAATGATTGTATCATAATAATCGTTGAGCTGATTTTATATAATTTTTTTCAGTATTTAAGTAGTTTTATTAATTTATAATATTTGCCATTAACGGTCCAGTAATTTTTACTGCAGTCGGCCGATTGTTGGTTTCTATTAACGGCCCTGTAACCTTTGCTTCAGTCGGCCGATTGTTAATCACCATTAACGGCCCGGTAACTTTTACTGCAGTCGGCCGATAGTCGACTGCTATTAGCGGCCCGGGGTTATCATCCAGCCGGCAACCGTAGTTGGGCCGTTAACAGTTGCCAATGTTAGGCCAACAACTAGCATCTCTGGCTAAGCAATGGGTCATTAATGGCCCTGTCGCCAAACTTTGTATGGGCGTTTCAGTCTGGCGGAATTCTCCCTGTGTCGAGGAGGTTAACCGCCAGATGGCTAGGATGTTCGTTTAGGCGCCTGAGGTATTTAGAACTGAACCTAGTTGCCTCCTCCCTGACGGTAGACATTACCAGATCCTTATGGATGTCCTTGTTGGTGATGTACCATGGAGTATCGGCAATTAGTCGCAACACCTTGGACTGAAACCTCTGTATGATGCCAATACTGGAACTACTAGCAGTTCCCCAAACTTGGATCCCATACGTCCAGACCGGTGATTTTGAACATTAGCCTCGCATAATTATAATCTCAACATATCAGTTAAAAGAAAAATATATTCGTTGGACTTTTATAACTTCTGTAGAAACCTTTATTTGTATAGAAAGATGCATTTTTAAGGATTCATAATATGCTGTTTAAACTTTTGAAAAAAAAAGCTCGCTAAAAGTGCAGTGATTTGATAACTTAAATATCCGTTCTATACATTAGTGGTGCTCGGTTCGAATCATGTTGAATCCTGATTTCCTAGCATTAATAGACTACAGAAATATTAATGTCTGGACAACCGTAATAGGATCTTAAATGATAAAAGCAACTTGAATAAACTCCCAAAATGTAGTTTTTGGTTACGCCGTTTTTTCGACTTTCTTACAAATTGTTTTATTATGATCAAATAAAAATATAATGCTTGGAACTGCGGATATTTAAAAAAATTGAGTTTGAAATGCCTTATTATTTTTTTTTGTCTTTGGGGAAATCTAAGGATTTCTTTTAGTCCTTTAAATATCCCCTGACTGAGGTCAAACTTCGTTACTATTAAAACGTTTAAAACGTTTCTCTACAGAGGAACTACTTTAGAAGTAGTACAGAGTTAAAAACCCAACTTGTTGAACCAAAATAGACTTCTAGGAATTGCATTTTTATCTATTTATTACAAAGATACAAAGGCATATGCATACAAAGTATACACCTACAGAGGTGTTACAGAAGCACCTGTACATAGATCTGGTTTAAATCGAATTACGATATTTGTAATAGAATTATTTAAAATATAGATTTCTAATTCTTATTCGGATGTAGGTAATGACTAATGACCAAAAATCGAGACACATAAAGATTTATAGGTAACCTCTAAATAAATTAAGAAATTAAAAATTTGTCCTTGTTGTAAATATTGCCAATATGAAATATATTTACTACCTCAAAAAACTTAAAATATAAAATTTATACGATGACTCATATTTTTTATTAGTAAATTGAAATTTTTTTATAGCTACCATAAACTTTAATTAAAAAAATGGAACAATATCGTATTTCTCATTCAAGTTTCACTACATACTTAGTTTAATTAAAGATGCAACACTGTTTATTACGTGACGGAAACACGATCAAACCAAGGGTTATCTTTAATTAGGTTACTGATATAAGGAAATATCGTTTCCGCTTTAAATATTATATCATTATGATGTTCTTGAAGCGTGTTATAAACCGATGCTGTGTGATGCTGCGATGTAGTAGAATTCTTCGAATTTGAAGTTTGCCTTGAGGAAATACTATTTTGCTTCGTCGTCGTTGTATCAATCTATCTTAATCAATCACCAAACCTAATTAAGTGACAAAAGTGATTCTTTCTTTATTCTGTGAAACATAAAATGTTTTAATCAAACGATCAACGCAACAAGATGATTTTAAATCATTTCATTAACATTTTTCTAAGTTTACTATAAATAAATTTTATACCATAAAAGCAATTTAATTAATTATAAAATTTTCTGTTGGCCTTTAACTCATTTGAGCACTAAAAGTTTGTATTGGCTTAAAACAATGTATTCACCTCATTAATTTAATTACACTTATATATATTTGTTACAATTCACATGATTAAATTTTTTTTTCTTTTGCTTCCAGGTACGAATTTACTATTGTCATTAAATTTTGTGAGTATTATATATTTTGATTTAAAAAAATATGTCTTTTGAAATTCTCTGTAATTATGTTACGTGTTTGTTAGATTTTGGTTGTTCATCTCGTTTCAAACTCAACATACTTTCGCCTTTAACCATCTAAGTATTTTCATTTGCTATTTTCCATCGTTGTATTTAGACGAAACTCTAATGAAATGACTTTTAAAAACATTATTTTTTTCCTTTTCATTTGCAAGCTTTTTTTGTTTCATTACCTACAAAGCTTATTATTGTATGAACGGAAGTTAAACAAGGAACAAACCCGTGTTTTAATTACGAGGATTGTTGTATAAAAAACAAAACAAAACTTGATGCTTAACATTAGTGACTACGCAAAGAAAATCAACAAAAATTTAGATTTAAAAAAATTTATTTTTGAGGATAAATATATCCTAATACAAAATTTGAATGTTATTTGGCTCTTCGAAAAAATGCTTCAAAAATACTTCTCTACAAGTAAAAAGTTTTAAATTCTATTAGCTTTTGAATATTTATATTTGCTTCGTGAATGTCAGCTTGCGCCACTCAGGCTATAGTTGACAGCATCCTTATAAAGGAGTCATTCAGGAAGGTTAAGATTAAAGTGTGCCAAATCATTTCTATTTAAAGTTTTGCTTCTATACTTTTACATGTTAACACATATTATAATTATTACTTTTTTTTTGGTTTATTTATTTTGAGTCGCATCAACATTAACTGTCCTTAGCGACTTCTATTAGGAGAGATCTTTAGATGGATTCAAGAAGCTGATGTTTCTTTAAAATGTTCTAAATTTCTTCCATGCGATTTTGGCCATTGAGTGTAGCTTTACTAATGAGTCTTAATAATGGGGAATGCTTCTTGTATTAGTAAGGGGCATTCACTGAGAAAATGGGTGACTGTCAGTGCTTTGTCACATGGGTTGGATCCATTTAGTAGGTGCTGATAGGAAAAAGCGGTGTGTCCAATCCTCAACCTGACCAGAAGACACTGGTCAGACCTACTACAAGGTCGCGACCTCCTCTCCCAGACATCCCCACGGGTCCGATGCAGTTTAGTTTTCTCTATTCTCCACTCGAAGTTCCAACGCATCATGATGTGGTTGTGGATGGCTAGTTTCTAGTCTATAGGGGCCGTGGTCAGTGTTTCGGTGCGTTGTCCATCACTTGTCGCTTTCCTGGCGCCCTCAAAAGCTTTTTCGTTACCATTTATTCCCTGATATGAAGGAATCCAGTATACTGTTATTGTCCTTACTTTTGCTTGGGATGTGAGCACTGAGCATGTTTTGGCATTCATGGCACTATTTCGTTGTTAGTGTTTCTGTTGGAAAGACTATCTACTGTTGCTTTCGAAGCAGTGCAAATCAGCGCCTTATTTAGTCAGAGTTCGTTTATTTTCGTAATACTTTAATAATGGAAAGACTTCGCAAGAAAAAATGGTAAATGTGATAGGTAATTGATATTTGTATGTTCATCATTTAAAACCACTGAGCATCCATTTTTTTTTTCGTTTAAGACTGATCCGTCTGTGAAAACTTTTGTATCTAAGGAGTATTTTTGGATCATTGAGTGGTACATATTTCTAAAGACAGTGGTGGGGTGTTTTGTTTTTATCGATTTGATTTAAAATAAATAAATCATAGTTAGGAAAAATGGGAGACCAGGGAGGTATTGGACTAATATGGGGAATACTTGTTTGAATGTTAGTGGCTTTCAATGTTTGGAAAGTTTATATTAGTTTTAGCTTGTATAACAATGTTACTTAACTTGTTTACTAAATAATACTGTTGATTACAGAGCGAATATTTTCGTATTTTTTTTCAAATTTCTGAGACAGTTTTTCTTTAAAACGACTCTAAAAAAGTGGTAGGAAATAGTATAAAGAAAATTTTTTAACAAACAGTAACTTTTATTTATCAATAACTAATAAAGAAGCTGTTAATGAGTGCGCCTGTCGCCACTTGTAACGGCATCGTCGATTTTCTTATCTCCCCTCCAACACAGGCAAAGCGAATTAGTACTTAAGATTCATATTCTTGCATAAAAGCAATTAACTAAAGTCTATATGGTATGTAAAGGTTGGCTTTTGATAGATTTACGTAACTTTGCTATTATATCCGCCCAAGTCGATTAAACGTGGGATCTAATCTATCTAAACGTGTATTATTGTCTCGATAATTAACAATGTCAACCACAATTTATCATTATTATATCTTCATTTAATTAATTATTGGCTCGCTCTCTTAAATGCACTGTAGCAAGTTAATCGTTAATTAATTACAATAATTACGATCTCCTGGAATTGAATTTCTTAAAATCCGCATTACTTGATCACTTATCAAGAATCACCCATAAAGAGAAATTTGAAAGTAACGAGATGTTTAAAAAAGTGACTGATCGCATGTCAGCAAGATGTACAATATACATGTCGTATATTTATTTAAAAAAAAAGTATCTATCTATTTCTTTTTACGTGCAGTTTAGTTGGGCGTGGGTGAATGGGAATTTTATTCTTTCTAAAGAAAGTAACTTTAGTGCACTCGAAAAAAATACTTTGCAACAAATTAACAAGTACGACTCCATTCAGTTCCGACTTAAGATTTTATTGAAAATATCATTTCTCTCTGTACATGAAACATGCATTTTTGTAATATATTTTAAATCCGGTCCTTTAATAATACACATGATTTATTATCCATTTAAAAGTCTCATAAAAAGTTGCATTTCAAGTGAAACATTTTTCTTGAGAATTTTATAAACAAGTAGTTGAATACTCTATGAACCAGATAGTTTTTAACTTTGATTCATAACAGAGTTTCAATAGGATATCTGTCTGGAACTACTTAAGAAAACATTTTTACTTCTCAAATACATAAATTACTACTTACACTTATAATATTTCATAAATTTTAACAGATATAAGTCTAAATAATTGAACAAATTGAAGTATTGAAAATCCGTGAGCTTTCGGCCAGAAATAACATAAGAACATAAGGATTTGTGTTGTAAACGAAAGAAGGAAAATCATATTTTCGATTTTAAGGACAATGACTGTTAGTAGGATCAGAAGCATTCGTGCTTTACACTAATAAAATGTGCACTTTATTCTACAAGATTTTCAATAATACATTTTTGTGACATTATAAAACCTTAAATTCGGAAAGTAAAACTTTCAAAGCTTTTCAGTGCATTTTTACCAATTGACAAAGAAATAGAAAAGAACGGATCAAAAAAAAAAAATACACCTTCAATATTCGTTTTTCCATGAAACATAACCTTTTTTTATTCAATTTAAGGAATTTGTGATAGTTTAATGTTTTACTAGAGGCTACCCGTGATGTCGTTCACGTATAGTTTAGTAAAATAAATATATGTAGATGTTTGAGCCTTCAAAAGATATGTCAATGAATAAAAAAAAACGAAATCATATCTTCCTGCAAATAACAGAACGATTTCCAAAATTTTTATTGAAAAAATAATACGTAAAATTTGTTAGATTTAAAGATCAATCCAATTAAAAGTATTTAAGTAAGAATGCTTTTTAATATTTTTTCAATCATTAAATGAACGACTTAAGAACTATACAAAAGCAGAAGTTTTTTACATCTGAATGTATACCTATAATTGTAAAAGAGGAATTTTAGAATATAGATAAGCTAAGCTCATAAAGCTCAAACTATGTAAAACTTGCCACCTTTTTTTTTGAGTAATGACTCAAATTTAGATAAAAGGATAACATTAATAAAAAACCCTCCTAATTAGAAGTCATGGACTTTACAGGAATAGTACTTCGTACCTATTTCATGTTTTTATCTTCATTAGTGACCCAACTCCGTACCTTTACAGTGGGGAAAATACATGGCCAATTACTTACAAATATTGGTCGCTTTTAAAAATCGTTTTTAAATACTTAACCAATTTTATTTTCAGTTGCCACTAAATTGGTCGATATTCCTTCACTAAGCTAATGGCATACATAAGCCACTTGTAGTCATAGTGGAAAGATAGGCGATTATATTTATTGTTTTTTATTTTATTATTCAGTCTTGAGCCTTTCCTTACTGTGAATTTATGTCTCCACTGTGAGATTGTGTTTTATTTTTTTTTCAGTTTGTTATTTTAAGAGATCAATCTTATTTAAAGTACGAAAAATACATTCAGTATCTTATTCATGCATCAGATGTATAAATCTCACTTTAAATATTAAAAAAACATATTGTGTGGTTTTACGAAACCACGATGCAAGTGAAACTTTATTTCGGATTTTAGGCACTTAAATAACTTAAGTAACCGAAAATTTTCGAAAAATTATTCGATTTAGGGTATGAAAATAGAATAGAAAGAAAGGGATGTGACACGAATTCACTGTCTGACGTGACGCGCACCGTTGCAACTATTTTTGAATTTCTATTATTGATGTTAATACTCGAATGTTATTTTTATTATTGAATTTGTTGATTATTGTTAAATCGATCATCTGCCTGTTGTTATCTATTGTAACATCACCGTCGGATATTATTGAACCGTCGGAACAATAACATTTATATGAATCAATTCACTGATCAAAATACAAATACCAATACAAATATGATTGACAGTTAATTACAACTTATAATATAATAAAACGTTGTCATGGAGAGGAAAATAGCTCATTACATTCAGTAATAGCTCGCGCAACAGACCTGGGAAAACGAAATGGTATATAGATAAAATTTAGCAACGATGTATAAAAAGTTTCACTTTAAAAATATCATGTTCTAGCTGCCACAACATGTTTGTTCATTTCGATCATTGCACAAATGTAAACATTTTTTCAAAATCAATCTATTGAACATAGTATATTCAAGATTGAATACCCTTAAATTTTGTTATTACAGTTGCTTTACAAATACTTTATTTGTAAATAGGAAAATTGTATTTCCTCTTTTTCCATTTATGAAAGGTTCTATCGAATTGAATTTCATAAGCTTTTAGGCAAAAATTCAATTTGAATATTTACTTATCCTACCAATCTCGTTATGAATATTGAAAGGAAGACATCTGTAAAAATACAAGTTTATATCAAAAGTATGCCGAAGAAGGTAGATTTCAGAGATTTGTTTGACTATTTATTTGGTAAATAATTTAATTGATTGTAAAGTAAATAGAGGTTCAGTATTGGAATATTAATATTTAATATTTTGCTTACATGCATGTTTCTGATACTGACATAAAGTAAATAAAATAGGCGGAATGATGAAATATAGCCGATTTAAAAAATATTTTTCATTTACGATTTTTTTATATATTTTCTCTGTAATCCTCTGTCGTGAGAAATAACATACGTCTAAACCAAAATCTAATATTGGCATCGGCCGTCTAACATTTCTGAAATGACAAACCAAGTTGTCAGGACATGTAGACAAGGATTTAATCAACATGTGTACTTTAGGGAGTTCTGCCAACATAATACACCTATTAGAGACCAAATATAGAACATATTTTTTACAAGTATCTATCTTTTATAGATTTTCTCTTAGTATATAATAAAATTCATAGAAATTTATCTGTAAAATTACTTTTTCCTCTGACATATTTCAGATAATTTTCTGTTCGAACAACTCAACCGTTGAAATTGATTTATTATTTTTCCAGGATTTGTTCTTCTCTTTAGATACAAATGACATACAAATATTTATCTTGGGAGTATTTTAAAGATAAAAATACTCGTATCCCAAAAATTAAGGTTACTTGACCTCAAAATGTAGTAAATATTTAGATTTTTTTAAATCAACATTTGGATTTTGTATATTATTGAAACGTAAATCAGATTCGTAATTTAAATATGAAAACATTCCAAACCCCTAATAAAATAAAATTTTCCTCTCTATTTACGTTGAGAAAATTATCCGAATGCACGTTGAATGTAATTTGAAGATTGCTGACGAAACTAAATTGTAGACGTACGAAACGTAAAAATATCAAGAAAAATTCTTTGATATTACGAATCTTAGTTTTAGTATTGCGCGAAAATGCTTCGCGAAGAAAATTCAAAGCACATCCTATGCATAGATACTTTTCCTTTGCCTCGAATTGAGAGCTATGAATAAATTTTCTTCTCAGATGAATGTATGCTATTTACTATTTTACTTGTAAGTCTGGATCAATTTTCAAAAGACTGATAAATTATTATGGACAATAAAGAAGAAGATTTATGAAGAGAAATAAATTTTTTTATTATAGCTGTTACAGGATCGAATTTCTCATTGTTGTTAACTATTTTCAATGCGTTATTACTTTCACTGAAATATAAGATGAGTTTGTTGATGAAATATTTGAGTTAACATTTTGATATTTAACCAACAATCGGGTAATTAAAATTATTTTTATGTTTATAGTTATTAAAGTACACATTATGTAATATAATACCAGCAGTTGCCACAGATAATTAAGTAGAAAATAAGTAATAAAAAAAATCATGTTTCAACTTATTTCTAAGTTAAATATTGAAAGTTAGTATTTCCTAAGTTAACATTAAATTTCCTCTCTTTTTAATAGCCCGTAAGAGGTCATAAGTTTAATTTCTCTGTCGTACGGTATAAAATAAGTACTGTCTCTTATAAAATACGATTTTCATGAGTTCCCATATTTTTTCATTACGGTTTGCTGTTGTGAATATTTAACTTAAATTTTGCTTGTATTGTCCATTCTTTGTAGGTGCATAAACAGGCTTTTATTAACATAATATGAGAGAAAGTTGATATCAAATATATGATCATCTACTCAAAGTTAATGTCATCCTATACACGTAGATGTCGCCGAAATAATAAGGGAAATCCCCGATTTATGCCAATCAGTTCGAAAGCATCGCATTTATTATATAATTTGCTTTACTCCAAAATATTTGAATCCGGTAAAAAGCATTTGAAAGCAAACGTTTCAATAGTAATTTTCGTTCCTCGTAGCATATGATATAAGGTTTCAGATCGGTTTTAATAGTCGGTTATGCATTTGCCCCATTTTTGGGGCAAGTGCACAGGTCTTGTTTTTCTTGCAGTTTTCTTAAAAAATAAAATATACAAGTGAAATTGCCGTTTTTGTCGATGTTTATTAAAGTGTATTAAACTCAAGTATTCGTTAATTTCAATAAATGTTAAAGTATTATAAAACTAATAAAAGGTGTATGGGTTGAAAGTCAAACTTACTAAGAATGGGGTGCACTTACCCCACTCCAACTTAATACCAAATCTATTAAATTTTAACGTACTATTTATTGAAATTAAATATGTGAAAAATGTTATCATTTTCAATATTATATCCAGAATTTGGCTGTAATACTTATTTCAATTATAAAGGTATAAATAATTAATTAAAAAACGACCGAAAGTAAACTTTCAAATTATGTTGATTTAATCTTATGAAACTCATTGGTGTAAAACTAAAAAAAAAAAAAAACTAAGAAATATAAAGCTCTCAAACTTTTAAAATCTAAAGTCTACTTGGTTCAAGTTATATCATAACTTTTCAATATAATACTTATATCTTCCAAACTTAGTAAATATTAATTGAAATAATTTCAAAAGGGTCTAAAGATTCAATTAAGTTTCGGAAACTTAAATTATGTTTAAGTTCTTAAAATATAATGTTTAAATCTAAAAATATATGAAACAGAAGATAAATAAAGTTTTATCAAGTATTAAATTATTTAAAAATTCAATATCATAAGGTTATAAAGTGCCTCATTTTGATTTAATTGATACTTAGCACAATCACATTAAATTACAAAAATTATACTGTGGCTGTTAAAATTTATATCAAACCATAATTTTCGTGGGACATTAAATTTTGATTGAGACCTTTAATATATAAAATTGCTTTTAAAGCAGCTGAATGGTGTTTGTGAGTAATAATAATTGCAGTGTTGCGTGGAAAAGTAAATATTAACTGATTATTACTATTCCAGTTCTGTTAAGCAGACTTTTTAATTGCTTTAGACACCAGAATCAATAAATGACTATAGTCATTTTACGTGCATTCGACAAGCGCGACATCGGTACATATGGAGTTAGTTGGTCCATTAAATGTACCTCGCGCTGGATTATTTTAACAAAGTTTCCTCGAAACTTTCAACATTAATATTTTAGTATAATATTAATTATATTCCTACTTACATATACCTTCTTTATGGATATAGTTTAAGGTATAAGTTTATATAAAGTTGTTATTATTAATAAGGAAATAATTTGAGGAAATTACTTTTATATAAAATGTCTCTTTCAATTAAGTTTATTGGTAGGTTTATTTAAAACTATTAAACAAGTTTAGTAAGAAATCTATTTAAAACTGAAATATATATTTTTTCTCAGAATCAACTTGATCAAATTTTTTATTATTGAAAAAATATTCAATAAAGACATAATAAACCCACTAATTAACTAGTTGTACATTTTAAATTTCATCTTGAATCAGAAAAAGGTCCCTATTCTTAGTAACGTAAGCTTTTTGTAATCAATACCACAATATGTTGTCGGTAAGTGAAGCAGTATGCTGTCTTTTGCTCAAATGGTGGAATTGAAACTTGAATTTTATAGAATTGTTAGACATGGTTTGTGATAGTTTGCGGTGATCTTCTGTTAAAGGATAGTTTAGTGTGTTTAGGAATATTTACATGGTGTTAATATTAAAGTCCTGAAGTGCTGAATTTACGTATTTATGTCGATGAAAGATTCAATTTCAAAACATTTGAACCAGTTTTAACAAAAATGGAAAGTATTATTTCTTGTAGAAGGAACTTAAGGTATTTTATTTGAAAGTGGTGTAAGTACATTTTATATCATGGAGCCTCTTCAGGTTTCGTATTAAATTTATATTTAAATTTTATAAACTACGTAAATTTGTATAAACA
The DNA here is from genome assembly GCA_958496155.1 of Sisyra nigra. Lineage (NCBI taxonomy): Eukaryota > Metazoa > Arthropoda > Insecta > Neuroptera > Sisyridae > Sisyra > Sisyra nigra. Next base: position 16,427,186 of record OY292314.1, read on the forward strand.
AGACATATTTGATAGATTTTTCATGGAGATATTTATAGATAAGAAGCTCATAACGGATTACATTTATTGATAGCATTAATTAGCTTTTCGTTAAAACAAAGCTCACACCATTTTCACACCAATGAAAACGCTTCATAATAATTTTAAATCCTGCTTATTTTTCACTTAGCGTAAAATAAACTCTTTTGGAGTATAATTGATTTTTTGTAGAATAATCATTTTTGAGATGAAGACAAAATTGAAAAAGTTTCACAACAAAAGCATTGGAAATACCTATATATAAAAAAAAACTTTTCGTTTATTTTTACCATGTGGCTTTTATTGTTAAAATCAAATATCCTCATTATCCATGGTTGAGATTTGGGATGAAAGTGGTTTTATTTTCCGCACATTCCATCGCATAACCAGGAATCTCTCAAATACGGCATTCTTACCAAAACATACTCAACCAACTTTAAGGAAGACCACTTAGTGGCGCAGTGGTTAGAGCAGTTTTCTTTTCCCGCCGGAAATTTCTTGTGTGTAAAACAGTTTTGATATAGCCTTAGATGTTAAAGCGATTTAAACCAGCAAAAAAAACTTTTAGGCAAAATGGTTTTCTAATATTTGTAAAATTATGTGATTTACGCTCTCTTTTACAACGCCGACGTTGATATCTCCATTTCTATTTTTAAAATGACAACATTAATTTTTTAAATACAAAGCAATAAAAAATCTATCCTGGAATTAGGTATCACTTATCAGTGTGGAATGCTCATAGTTTTTATTAGGATAAAAGGTAGACTTAGACTTCATCACATCAAGTAACTGATCATTTTGTAGAATAAATTACTTAAGCTTAACATTTTAACTTCGAAACGAAATGAATTGCAAATTTTAATAGTTTTCTATAAAAAAAAATTTAACGTCTGGGTTAGTTTCCCCCGTAACTCCAATACAAGGGGGGGTAGCGGGTTAAAATTGTGCGACAATAAATTTTTCATGAAGAGGAATCAGCACACGGAAGCATTTTTCAAAAACCGCCTGGGGCACTTTTCTTATGGCTATTGGGCCAGAGCCTTTTAACTTTGAAATGATATAGGTAATATTTGAAAATTAGCATTGGACTTAGTTTGGCTTGACGTGCAGCTAAATTTAAGTCAAGTAGCTTGACAATCAAGTCACGTAATTTACTAGTTTTATTAGTGAATCCCTATTAAAACCAGTAAACTTTTTTTCATTGCAAATTTTAAATCAAACTTAGCACCTCTTTGGTATCTAATCTATGTGACATTGACACGTTTATCTTTTGTCAACGGTACATCTGAGTTGTTGGTTCGTTCTGAGACCGCAAGAGTGGAGTTTACAAAGGATTATTTATAAATGAGGCTTCACGATTTGTCTAGTCCAAGTCTTAATTTTCCGAAATTTTCAAGTTTAAACTTAGTTTTAAACTCCATCAACTTGAAGCTTAAGACGACTGACACAATAATGGAAATAAAATATTAAACCCAAGTTTTTTTTAAATCATTGAACCCATATCGTACCAAGCATGAAACTTGTTTCTTATTAACTCTTAATTCAATGAATAAAAGAAAAGCTTTTAATTTTCATAAAAAGTAACATAGTTTAGCTACAGCAATGAAACTTTTGTTTTTATTTTCATCCAATAAATGAAGCTCAAAGTCAATTAATCACGGTTAAAAGGCTTACAAAGTTTTTTTTTTTCATTCACGCACAATTTCATTCAATATAAGCCTATTGATTTTTCTGATTGAATGAACGAAATATTGAAAAATTACTTTTCAACAAAACTTTTATTTTTCCAGAAGATTGTACTAATGCAAATGTTTTACATAAAAATATATCTTAATAATACGTATAACAAGTTCTATTTTCCAAGTTTTTAAGTAAGTTCATTAACTTTATATTGAATAACTTTCTGCCTTTTCTCATTTTATAGACTCCGGATGTCTGTTGAATAAATTCTATGAGACATTCATTTTAAAGAGGGAATATCTTAGATTATGCTTCTCATTAATTCTATGTATAATAAATACGAGTTTTGTGATCTAATATCTGATTTATTTTTGGTTTATTAATATTTAAAAATCATGTTACGTTACATATTAATATGCGTTTTTGAGTTTTTGACATTAAAAAAAAAGTTTTTTAAAAATAAGTTGTGGCCCTATGAACTAAGACCGAAAAATGTCTAACAGATCTTTTTAGCCGTCCGAATTGTTCAAGTCAAATCTTAAGAGGCTTTGTAATCGAATCTTTAAGTGTAATAACGCATAACAAGAATGCACATATAAATAAGTTTGTAGACCCTTCCAAGAACATTCCTAACATTTATTATAAAGTGCCTTGTTGAACGACCCACGCAAAGCAAAGAGGCTCTTTTGACACAAGAAACAAATCTTTAATCGTCTTCTTTCTCGTTTATTTCCACTTTGACTTGTTTATTAGCTTTGCATTTTTCAATTAACGCAATAATTAAATTTTTACAAGATTCCTAATATAATTTTTGTTCTGTTTTTCTGGTAAATTATATTTGATTAATCAATTATTTTCTAAGCTTGATAAAAAGAACTGAAACAAATTAAACGTTATTTAAATGCATTACTCATTTCAAATAGTGCATTCATGTTTTAAGTTCAATATTATGAAATTTAAATCTTCTGTTTTAAAATAGTCTGAGCTAACAAAGAACCCATGTGTGTAGTATGTTGTAATAGCGATCAATATTGGCCTTGTTATTTAGAAAAAAAAATGTTAGGAAACTCAGTTTAACTTACAAATCTGTTAGTCGATACGTATAAATTAAAACTTCTAATACCTATAATTAGTTTTTTTGTAAGATTAAGAGCCTAGAAACTAGAACATTTTACTTTTAAGTTTCTGTTAAGTTGATTTGTTGTGTTTGATTCCCTGGCTTTAAAATCTTGATTTTTAAAGTTTTTTAAAACTGTTCTATTTTTATATATTTCAGTATTCAATAGGAGGAAACTATTTTTTGTTTGTAAACTATTGTTAATTGGACAGAAACCTATGCTACAAGTATTATCGATCTTGTCGAATGGTGTATTATTCATTTAAGCCACGAGCCATTTAATGCGGCTAGTGAGATTTACACAGACCAAATTGTAATTCCAAATTTCCACACATAGACTATTTTAACATTGCCATATTTTTATTTGAAAATTCTAAACTTTAATGCTTCGTTGATTCAATGTTTAGTACGTTTTGATCTTGTTGGTGTTTCATGAGAATTCGAAATAAAAATATACGGAGGAGCAGCATTTGCTTTTATGTCTTAATTCAAAACGAGTTTTCTTTCATTTAGTTTTATATTTTAATATCTCTACAAACTTAGCCTTTCTCGCATGTAAGCTTTGTACAAATTTCGTTTATGGAAATTTCTCCCCATATTCCGAAGAGAACCAATGCTTGTATATTCCCTCTTTTTGTTTACTGAGAACTATACTTATGAATATCTGTAGCTATGAATAAAATTTTAGAATATAATACGTTTTAATAATTTTTTTAACCTTTTTTATTGTGGAAACATATTTTTGATGTTTATTTTATCAGAATACTAATTGGTTAAAGGGTTATTTGATTAATGATTTATAGAGTTGTAACAATGATTTTGGCATCGTTGGTATCTGACATATTATGGTGCCAACTACACCATTACATTTACTTGTTGCAAGAAAATTTTCCTCCATCTTATGAACTCTTATTACTCAAATATTTGCGACCTTTAAAAAATGTCTCGTTTGATAACGTTTTAACTCTTTTGACCCGGAAAAACTAAGTTGTTCTTCAACAGTAAGAATCATATAATAGGAGGGTCGTTCAATAAGTCCTGAGAAAATCTAAGAAGCAGATTGCAAATCCATGAAAATTTTTTGTTTTTCAAAAGTATAATGATTCAATAGAAAATATTAAATTTTAATTTTTATCGATCGCGTGGTTTAAATTTTATCGTCGACTGCAACACAGAACAAAGATTCAAATGTGAGTGAAATGTGACTTGTGGGTGTATAAATGTGATCAAGGATGAATGCAACTGTGCTTTAACATGAATGAGTGAGTGAAAAGTGAGAATTTATAGAACTAGATAAGTCGCTGATGATCTTGGACGTTCCAAGCGACTATAAATAACCAACAAAAAAAAGATTCAAATGGTGATAATACATTTGTTTTTAAAAGGCTTAAAGCCAAAAGAAATCAAAGCTGAGTTAGATGAAGTTCATGGCATATCTGCTCTTGCATTTGTTACTATTTATAATGGAGTAAATGCATTTAAACATTGCCGTACATTAAAAAAGATAAACATTATTCGGGATGTCCAAAAAAAGTGACTACATCCGAAATAATCGATAAAATTCACGATATGGTATTAAGCGATCGGCAAGTTAAAGTGTGTGATAGTTGAGACTACAAATATCACAGGGGGGCAGTGTTTTCAATTTTACACTAAAAATTAAATGTGAATAATTTTTCGACACTTTAGGTGCCGTGTTTTTAACCTACAGGAAAATAAACGCAATCGTATGTTTGGTTATTTTGGCGGATTTTCGCAGTAATCTAGATGAATTTTTTTCATCGTTTTATACTTGTAATTAATGAAACATGGTGATTCCGCCAGAGACAAAAAACCAGTCAAAACATTAAATTTTTAAAGACGAAAGCGATCTGAACGAGATGGAGGTGGTAAAATTGGTTAGAAAGATTTGACTACAATTTTTTTGGTGTGCAAGAGAAATTTTCAAAATCTTTACTTGGAAAAAGGACAAACAATAACTGGAAATTAATACGCGTCGTTATTACAACGGTTTAGTTCAAAAATTAAACGCCCTCATTTAGAAAAGTAAAAAGTCCACTTTCATAAGACAATGCACGGCCTCATATCTGTGCAGTTTAAATGACTTGTGAAATTGAAATTCGAATCGTGACCATATCCTACATTTTTACTAGATTTGGTCCCTAACAACTTTTTTTTTATTACCAACTTTTAAAAAATAGCTGGCTGACAACAGTTCATAACGTTTCATAAATTCTTAGTAAATTAGGTATAGATAAATAATACAAGTTAAATGTACTGGTTGTACTTTTTTAGTACTTATGCAATCCCGTAAGTCAAAATAATTGAATGAACTTCAATAATTTTTCCTGTTTTTGTTATAAATGTCAATAAACGCTGTCATTCGCTTCATTGCTATACCACATTAGATTTAGGTGCTGCCTTAGATTTATTACAATACGAACAACATTAATTAAATGTTAACAATCTAATAATTTATTATATCATAATTTTGAGTTGCTTAATTGACCTCTGATTTGTGGAAGTGGCGTACTAAAGAAAATTTATATCATGATATGTTACATTAAACGACTTGATATAAAAATATTAAAATTTATAAGGCAATTCAAAAACCACAAATAAATCCTCTATATTCATGTTTGCATTTCCTTATGAAATTGAAATTCGTTCAACTTCATTAAAACTTTTCAAAATGCTAATATTATATAAATATTGTACATCAAGATAACAATAGTTTTTCGAAACAATTTACATCCCAAATGAGGTGATATTGTCTCGGGTAATACATCATTTTGATTAAAGCGGACATTCAATAAATCATTTTATAATTTCAGAACCCATACGTGTAGCCGAATCGAGAGCATTCACAGTAAAGATAAACGAAATCAACGCCAATAAAGTGTTAATCAATTTTCCGCGATGGGATTATAGGATATTAGAGAATTGATTAATTTTTATTTTAGATTGACTGCCATTGTTTGAGTTTAAATTGAATTTTTTTCATGCTTTACAAATGGAGAAAAAGCTTAAGATTTGCTTGCAAAGGCGGAGATTGAAATATAATTCATGGGGATCGACATTTTTTTTAGTTTCATTTACTGGATGTTCTCGACTTTTCTTATGGTTTACTTATTGAAGTGCTTCTTATAAAAATAATCTTGATTCGTAATTTGTATTGTAAATTAGTTGTGATACGTACATTGTTATCACATGGACACATTATATATGTTGTAATATCTTTGAAAGGGCCAATTAATTTATGAATTCAATTGAAATTGAACCTCTCAAGTTGTTTTCGTTAGCAAGTGGTTCGTTTGCCATTTGCCGAAAGATCAATATATTATCGAACTAATAGCCCGATGACTTGTTACAAATGACCAAAATTAGAAATATATAATAAGTAATAACTAATAATATTCATTACCTACGTAAAACATTGTTTTACGTGCATTATAAGTATATTTGGTAATGCATTCTTTAGAAAGTTAATGGGCCAAATAAAACCCCAGATCTCTAATTTTAGAAATACAAGGTGTGAATCGCACATGGGCGAGTCAATAAGGGTCGTTTATAATTCATTGAGAAAATGGAGCAAAAATCAGAATTATTTTTAATAAAGCGTATATAGTTTAATATTTATTAAAATAAATTATTTTCAGAAACCGAAAAAGGTGTAGAATTTTTATTCGTTACTGAGATATGAAAATATTAATGCTGGCGGTGTAAGAGAGAGTATAGTCCTCCGTATATACAATTTTTAAACATCTCTTCTCGTGTTTTTTCCTTTCAACGACTCTGCTTTTTCCCTGTCTTAAAAATCACAAATATCAAACTTCATTTTTACTAAAATTATTTATTTAAATGTTTCAAAACATTTAAATATCATGTTCACTATATTAACAGTGTAAAAAGTTTCTCTTTCATCTAAATTTACTGATACTATCTGACCATTTGGTATCTTTTGGTACCCTTGTGCATTTTTGTTTTATCAAACGTAAAGCAAAGATACTTTAACGTTAATGTTTGCACAGTTAAAATTGTCCAGGCTAGCTGAAAATTTGCTCAAACACTTATAAAATTCTTTCCACTTTCCGCACAGCTAATTTCACACGCCATTTATACATACGATATACCATGAAAACAGTTTACATTTCACAGTTTTTATCGTAATTATCAGTCATTGTGGAAATTAAAAGTTAATTTTTCGTGAAAAGTAAAATTATTCTTTCAAGCAAATTGATTCTTTTAATAATGGACATTTACAGAAATATTGCTCATTGGCATATTTTATATTATTATAGCAAAAGGAATTTCAATTAAACGTGCTTACACTGAAATTTCTCAAATCGAATATGTTTAAAATAACTAACATGAATGAATAGGTAAATGAGTTAGATGTAAGTATAATAGTTTATTTAAGAAAAAATGCAAATAATCTCATTGCAATTTTTAAATAAATATTTATTCTCAGCATTGCTAATTGTATTAAAGAATGTAAATTATTCAATAATGCGAAAGAACGGATTTATACATACTTCAAAACGAGTAAAACTTGGATTTTGAACACGCTTATAAAAGTTAACAACCGCTAGTATTTAACCGGAAAAAAGGAGTTATTGTAATTAAAATAGTATACCAAAGTATAAATATTTTAATAAGTAAAATCCAAGCAAAAAATTGCAAAACCATGAGATTTTAAATTAAAATTTAACTGCATCCTTGAAGAGATGATAAATATTTTATAACTTAAAAATGCATCAATGCGTCATGTGCTTTATTACTTAAGTACAGTAACATTTTTTTAAGTAAGAAAAAATATTATTATTAATGGATTGACGTTCGAAGAGTACTTAGCTGTATTTATGAACAAAAACACTAAACCATTAAGTTTTCCTCTTTATTCTAAGCAAAGTTGAAACTGAACTTTCATTACTTAATATCTTTTCCTTTTCACTTATAGTTATGAATTTTTAGTATAAATTATAACTAATGCAAAAAATTGAAAATATGTGCTTCCATCGTAAAACAGGGCAATAAATTGTAGTTATAAAACTTTGACACTTAAAAAAGGATTCTGAGTCCTATAAGTTTAATCAAGCTATTTGCGTAACGAATTAAATCGAGAGTTAACGTTATGCTTTTTTCATGGGTGCTGTGTGTGATGCAATCATAAAGTTTTACATTCAAAGGTTAATATTTTTAACTGTAACCAAATGTAAATATGGTAATTCTGTTATTTAAATGTATACATTTTACACTTTTGCTTATATTATATAATAATGTTGTTCGGCACATAAAAAAATTATCCTATTCAAACGCAAATATACGGTGTAATTATTTTTAACATTTTCAAAGTTTAAGTGAATATAAAATGTTTAAAACAAAAGTTAAATGATCGTTTTTTAAAATGGAAATACGAGTAGTTTATGTGTTACAGTATAAAAATTAACTTTACGAGTATTGTGTGAAAAATAAAATAAAAAGACAGAGGAAAAGCGTTGCTACGATAGAAAATAAAGGGCGACATTTGAAAACTGCAAGGTGTTTGAATGAGTAATGCAGGTATAAGGTAGCAGGTAGAATAGCTGGTTATAGCACGAATAGATAAATCATTTTTTTTTAAATATTTTCTATCAGCAGTTGTAAGCATTATGAAAATGGCTTTATACAATTGTAATAATTTTCTTGTGCTTGTCGGTGAGGCTTTTTCAAGAAAAGAATAGGCAAGTGGTATTGTTATTGGTTTGAAAATATTCTATTGATAATAGATCTATTATCGGAAAAGAAGTTCAAGGAATTAAGGTTCAGTTTTATTTTGTTTCCCATTTGCGCTTTGGTTTCCATGTTTACCAGTTTATTTCTGATCCAAATCAGGGATAAGATACTCTGATCTCTTGCCACAGGGTCTTTTCACATAAAGACCCTGTGAGGAGCCAGTGATTCCCAGGAAAATGGAATAAAATGATCTGTGTTATTTTGGAGTTCCTTACATTTTGAAAAAAATGTAAGTTTTCTAAAAAGTTATTTCCAGTTATTGCAAAACTTTTAAGTTAATTAGTTTCAGTAGTTTTTTGTTTGGCTCATTCTTAAGATATATTTAGAAGAACGTACTTTTGTACGTACATTTTTAATGTTGTTTTCATTGTTATATTCCCAACAATTAACATGAAATTCGTTGAATTTTTAGTTGTAATACATTATACAAGTATCAGTATTTATAAAATTCTCAAATACTTATCATGTAATTGCCAATAATAGTTGCCAATAAGCTACAAACAAAGGCTTCGATTTGATTCAAATTTAAAAAAAAAATTGAGAATACAATATTAGTAGAGACATTGATAATTTTGATTGTTTTTATTTTGTTCAGTGCTGGATTTGCGCCTAAGCTCACGAAAACCTGTCCTGGGGCGGCGTAATTTAAGGGGCAGCAAACATTTACAAACGACAAGTTGAAGGCGTAAACATATTAAGATAAATTAAAAATAGATTAGGATTCGTTTTCTATTGATAGAAAATTTTAAGTTAAATTTATATGCCAAACTTTGAAGTAATTTTAACTCTATTTAGCTAACTTTTCTTTACCAAAATTTTTTTAAAACGAATAATTGTTAATTTTTGTGTAGTTTACATTTTTACCCATTTTTAAAGCTTTATATAAGGTAATAGTCACTTACAATAGCGAAACAACATTTCATTTTTAAAACTTCGATAAATATTAATATCACTGAACTTCAAACCCAATACTGATATAAAATCTTAAATATTTTGTATACAGAATGAGATTCATAGATCATTTTAATTTATTAGTTGTAATTGCGTATCTTGTGTTAACTTCCTGTTCCTCATTACTGCTTCCAATAACTAATTGATAAAATAATTTTTTTATTTTCCGTTTAATGAAAACTATATAAAACTCCAATGCAATAAATTGCCCATTTCCTTCAATTTCGTTTTATAGAGTTTACACTGTATATTTCAACCAACAAAGAGATATATTAAAAATGATATTTTATAAGTAAAAATTCATAACTAGATATACTTACAATATAAATATATTTTTTAAAATTAGTCTTATGTATAAAAAGGGCGGCACGTGACATAGGGCCTTGGGCGGCTTAAAATCTAAAACCGCCACTGATTTTGTTGTTAATAATCCATCCCCAAACAGTAGTGATAAAAAAGAGTTAGTTTTCTTTCACTGCAAAAGTTATAATGATAAAAAGTTTTCGCATTTTTCAAAATTCGCTTAAAATTTTCAATGTAATATTAAGGACAATAAGTAGGTACCTACCTAGATATGCAATCGTATTTCTAAGGCGTTCTTAAAGCTTATTTCACAATTTGTTTAAATGTTAATTTACTTATTTTTAAATTAAATTAAAACCTTTAATAATTTGTTTTAAAACAAAACCAATTATATAGTTGTAAGAAACAAATTGCTACTCTTCAACGATAAGATATTTGATTGTATGCACGGAATGGTTGCATGTTTGCTGCAGCGTTAATCCCACATTGACATTTAAAAGTTAACAATAAATTATTTAACTATATAATGTAAGTGTTTTCCACTTGAGAACATTAAATAAGTGTACAATAAAAACAATAATCGAGTTTTTTCAACAAATGATCAACTTTTTAAAAATAACCACACAAAATAAATTTAAATACTTGACTTGAAGATTTCAATTGAATTGGCCTTGTTAATCTGTATTGGGTTGTGATTTATGCAGTGAAGTATTTTTTGTTTTTGAGTCATTTAATTAACACATAAGAAACCAAAAAGAGAAACTTGCTTGTGGCTAAGTTTATGTTGTCGCTGATAGCGCGAAGTTGTATTATTTATGCGATATGTTTTCATTGCTATTACAAAACGTAACAATTGATCGATACATTATATCCAGTTATTGAAAATAGTAGTAGAAATGTTCTCGGAAGTCATTTACGAGTTATGGTGTATTTCTAATTGGTAATGAATTCTTTTAATATTTTAAGAACAAATTTAGGACTACTTGTCTCGTTCAGAGGTTGAACCAAATTTTTCATCCTTGGACTAGAATTTTTTTCGTGAGTCAGGTAAATAACGCATTAATATTAAAAAAATGTACGTAAAATGAAATAAAATATTATTAGTATATTAACTTGAATTAACATTTGAAATGAAAATACTACTTAAAAAAATAATTTTAATATTGTTTCCTTTTAAAACTTCATGTTAACACTAATTAATTGGTAAGTAATAATAATTTAAACGATGAAGGTAATAATTGAAGATTTATTCGCGTATTTTGCATTAATTGATCTCTTATTAATTTGCAATAACGATCTTTAACTGTAGTAACAACTTGGCTCTTGCCCAACAATTCCTATTTATATTATCTGCCACATTTTCTATCGATTGATAAATTATTCTTGAAATAATAAAAAAATCGTGTCGACTGACAGTAGGATGACTGATTTTTGTTTGAATTTGTAACTTGAAAAATATCAAGGTCTATAGTGGTCTCAATCATGCCACACTTAACAAATTGACTAGTTTATAAAACTATCGAACGGATTTAATAACGAAGATATTTTTTAAAGCATGCAACCATTACGAAACATTAAATGGAGTGATATTTTTACAGCTGTTTTAATTTTGGTAATTTTCATATGTATATTTACAACGTAGATATATCCAGACGAAGTTTACCTCAATTTGGTAGCAAATTGTACACAGTTCATTACCCATAATACGTGTGAAAAAACCCTCTCAACTGTTTTATGCTGCATTAATGTCTCTCTAAATACCGAGAACTACTTCCTCTACGTGTGATGTCAACCCATCCAAATGACTTCAGACGTCTGCCATTAAATTATTCGCACTTTCTTTTTATCTTATTAAAAGCACATTTATGCAGCGCTAAATATATTAACAGATCGTGGCTGCTTTATTTAAAATCCACCAAAATTCTTTATAATTTTTCATTGAACGTTTTTACGCCTTTAATTTATATTTCCCACATTGTCTAACCACTTTATTTATTTTATTACAATACAAGCTACTTGCATTATTTATAAGATATTATTGGTTAATAAATTTTTTTTTTTTTTTTAAATTAACTTTATTTATAGTCGCATCAACTACTAGGGTCATTAGCGACTTTCATATTTAACGTTTTAACAATAATTAACAATAATAATAACAACATTCAGAATAACACTATGTACCTATAGACTATATAAACATAAATTTAACTATAAATACAAAATAATAATTATAATACATAAATAATAACTATAATTAGAAAACGCTATAATAGTACTATAAATAAGATTATGATATAATTCAATATATTATAAAACTTTAAAATATATCAACATAACAAGGTAATATAAATGTAACAATAATAAATAATTTATTAAATTTTATTGATGATAGAAATTATCTTTAAGTATTTTAACGTCTTTTCAATACCCTCCTTTGAGTCGAGGCATTCCTTAAGTGTGTTTGGTAGTAAGACTGCAGTACGTTGTCCCACGTAGGCCCCGCAACTCTTCACAAGGTGATCTACTGAACCAACTCCCCCGCATCCAAGGCAGGGTGTCGGTCGCCCTCCCTCTAAAAGGTAGCTGTGTGTGAGTCCCGTGTGACCAATCCTCATCCTCGCTATCGCCACTTCCTCCCTCCTATTTTGACCGATGTATTCACTTGTTTCGAGCACCGAATCCCTTACACTAAGCAACTTCTGTAGACTTTCCCGCCACAGCGCATCCCACTGTCTCCAGATCCCTTTCCTTACCTCTTTCATGAAGTCCTTTTCTAGTAAGATGGTTAAGTCATTTGTTGCTCCATTGATTATAGCCTCTTTGGCCGCCATATCGGCCATTTCATTACCATGAATCCCCTGGTGTCCCGGTATCCAAACTATGACTATTATCTGTCCTTTTTTATTGAGTAGAGTGAGTAGTTCTTTGATTTTCAAGATAATGATATTGGAATTTTTGTCATTGAGGATTCCCTTGAGAGTCGATTGTGAGTCGGTAAATATACTCACAGATGTTTTAAGAGGGTTTCGCTTGACCATCTCCAAGCACTCCAGGATGGCATACGCCTCACAAGAGAACACCGAGGCGTAATTTGGGAGCCGAAACCTGCTTACAACGTTGCCTTCAACTATTGCACATCCAGACCCTCCCTCAGTTACTGATCTATCGGTGTAGTAGTCCTTGTAGTTGTTATATTTTGTGTTTTGTAATTCAAGGAAGAGTTTTTTGAAGATTATGTTAGGGGTTTCATTAATTGGGTATTCTCCCAAGGAAAGATCAATTTGATTCTTATAAGGGGATGATTCCCATGGTGGGAGAGATGAAGGTTTGGGATGGATTGTCTCTGGTAACGTCATGCCAAGTTGTTGGATGTATTTAGCCACCCTTGCCTGTATTGGTTGTGGGAACCTTGGATGATTTTGGTAGAACTTCTCATCCGGAGAGTAATTTCTGAAATAATCCTGAACTGGATTTCCAGCCTTGCCCTTGACACTCAAACCGAATTTAATTACTAGCTCTTTCCGTCTACTTTTGAGGGGGAGTTCTTTAGCCTCTGCTAAGATACTGTAGATTGGGCTAGTACGGTACGCCCCTATACATCTACGAAGCGCTTCGTTATGGATTTTATCTAGTGGTGCTAACGTTGATTTAGATGCTGAATCATAGATGATAATTCCATAGTCCAATTTTGAGCGGATTATCGCTCTATAAGTGTTGAGAAGTGTTAGAGTTGATGCTCCCCATGATGTTGAAGACAAAATTTTTATGACGTTAAGTCTTCTGAATAGTTCTGTTCGTAACTGTTTTATGTGTGGTTTCCAGGATGCCTTGGAATCGAATATCATTCCTAATATTCTTAACGACTTTGATATTTTAATAGGATTTTTTTGCAGAATAATATTGATTTTGGGGTATTTTGTATGTTTTTTTGTTATAATGATACTCTCTGATTTACTGGGGGAGAATCTAAACCAGATTTTTGCGTCCAGTTTTGCAACTTGTTAATGCTGTTCTGCATGATCTTAGTTGAAGAATTTAAATTCACTCCATGCTTCAATAGAAGTACATCGTCTGCAAAAAGAAAACCTTTGCATGGTTTTTCTATTTGGTTCATCAGCTCGTTTATTGCTACTAAAAATAATATCACGCTTATTACAGAACCTTGAGGTAGTCCATTTTCCAAAAACTGTGGCTGTGAAAGTTGGTTTTTAATTTTGACTTGAATGCTCCTATTTTTAAAAAAAATTAATACAAAGGCCAGACAATTACCTCTAACTTCCGCGTTTTCAAGCAGTGTTAAGACCCTATGCTGCTGGATTTTTTTTATGTTTCTTATTATAACTTGAAATTCAGCCAAATGTAATAAGTACTAATATTATATAAGATTTTTTTGTGGATAAAAATAATACAATTTTAACGTTGCTTATTGTCTATTTAAGGTCGCTTCAGCTATGTAACCGAAGCTCAAAATTTTAAAACACAAAAAAAAAAAAAATTTGATTGGTCAAAAAAATTTGAAAAATTAAAAAAATGTTTCCTGTTGAAACTCATTGAGATTCAACACTAAGACCACTGGTGGACAATGCGATAATGTAGTTATCACACCAATAAGTCGAGATTCGTTGCTTGAACTTATTTTTAAGTTATTTGACTTGGTTTTCAATCTACTTGACTTTTTTTTAAGATAAATCAGGTTAGGGTTAGTTCCTCTCCCAAAGCAGCCTTAAGCTTATTGTATTCCTGGTTTGCTCATACATTTTTGGTAGACAAAAATTTCTGTTTATTCCAGTTTTGGCATTCTGTCTAGTAGAAGTACTCGCTGTACTAAACTAGTGGTGCGATTTGTGCCTGTTTAGGCGTCATTGATCTCATACATGTAACGCCATGTCGTGAGGTCTTCAGAGTTAAATATGACCTAAGCCGCATTTTCTACCCCATCCCCAAACAGTATGCTTTTTGAGTCTTCTTGAGATATCCCAATTGTTCGCAGATGCTTTCTTTACCCACAAAGTCCGGTTATTAATTCCATTACAGTCCCTAGTAAATTCTTTCCTTGACATAACATCTCCACAGTAAGCGAGGAGAAAATTATTTCCATCATTCAAATACAAATTCTTTAATTTTAAAAAAAACCTTTTACATTTCTAATAACATTTGTTTAATAATGGTACGAAATTAAAACTTATATTATATGTACTAAATATTGTAATGGCTATCTAAAAACTAGTGCGGTTGGGGGGGGACCTCCGCCTGTCAGGAACGAACTTCTCCACGTAATTTTTCAACTTTAAACTCTCTCTAGTTCAAAAGAAAACTAAAAAATTAACGATTTTCCCGACAATTTTATTGTTTATATAAACAACAATGTGAGTTTCTAGTTCTTTCTCACTCGACACATTTCATTATACCAATCACTGATGGCAAGCGTTGAGCATAAGATGTAGAAAGAAAAACAGTGAAAAATTAAAATTTAAAAGAAAGATAAAGAATGCCGCCTGGTCGCTTTTTCGTTACGTTATGGTCTCCACGGTTTTATTCTAAGATGTAATAAAGAAACTTCGTTTCAGTAAAACTATTTGTATCCTATTGCATATTTCATTTTATTGTTATTTTGATAACCGATCTTAAAAACAATGTTTCTTCAAGCATTGGATTAACTAGCTATTTCATTTCAAAATGCAAGTGTTAAGCTATATCAGTTATCTATCGAGAACAAACTTTTTGAATACAAAGCAGTTTTAAAGCCAATTTGAACTTACGGGATCCAACTATGGAGAACTTCAATATTGAAATCCTTTAAATATTCCAGGCGAAAACTTTACGACTAATTATTAATGCCACCTACTATGTAAACAACATCAAAATACACCAAACACAAAAATTCCAACATCCAAGGAGGAGGTTTGCATAATTAGCGAATAATATTTAAAAAAAATTGGATGAACATCCAAACGACTCTGCATTGAACTTGCTGGGTAATAGCAAAGCAATGGTACGGTTAAAAAGATGGGACCTAATTAATCTACTTAATAGATTCCAATAGAGAAATCATCAATATAGAGAAGTCCATAGGGACGACTCCTTTCACGAGCTAATCACGACCAGAAGAGCTTTAATTGCACCGCTGTGCAGATCGTACATAATTTAGGAAGAAAAATAGTGTTAAGCTCATTTCAATGTACCTATATGTAATCTCAAATTATTTGACAATACCTTTTACACTTATCGTTAGTGAAATGACCTAATATTATTTTATTTATAGTTTTAAATTTTATTAACGTATTGAATAATTTTCCCGTAAATTATCATGACACGCTACTTGATATCTTATATTAGAACATTTTATACGAAATAACTAAAAATATTTCGTAATTCCTTACGATTAAAGTGTTCATTGGTAAAACAAAAAGGTTCAAATCTTCCAAAATTAAGATCAGCTTTTCTTTGTTTTTATTTTAACTGCCAAATTTTCCATTTAATCAACAGGAATTAATCTAAATAATTAAGGATGCCGTACAAAAAAAATATCGGTGGAATCTAGTTTATTTACTTGACGATATATCGTTTAATTAATTCCATGTATTAAATGATGTTTTGATTAAAATTTCATTAATCTGTTTTCGTTTACAAAATTTCAACCAATTGCCGTGATAAAAACATATAGCGTTAATTATAATTTTATGTGATAGATTTAAAATTCATCCCAATTTAATTAGTCGAAATTTTAGAGTAATTTTTCTCAAAACAAATTATACACATGTGATTTAGTTAAACCATGAAATTTTTAAACATAAACACGCTTTTAACGTTCTAAACTTATAAACAACCAAGGCTTAACATTAGACAAAGGAGATTCGTACTAAAAAAGAACATAACAAGATAAGCAGGTTTATGTTATAAGACTTTGAGATAGGCATACAATGTCAATCTTCATATTGAAGGTGATAAAATGAGTTATATAATAAAATGTGATACTTAGCAAATAAAACGCGTATGCATTCGTAATTAATGACTGTGAAGTTCGACAGTTTTATTATTGAGTGCAAAGTATAAATAAAACACTTTGTTTCTTTAACGGTGTAAAATATTAATGTAAATATTTAAAACAAATAGTTAAACTGCCATATGAGTATTTTCAACAACTTGCTTTGTAAATCGTTCTTAAACATTGAATAAATTTCGTTTAATTTATTCTACCTATTTGTAACATTTTAAAAGCTCATTTAATTTATTTGAGTCTCATATCATCATCCTTCTGTAATCGATATATCACAATCCAAGACGCATATTTAAATAAGGCAATTGATAATTCGATTATATCGCACCCTATTTAAGTTTGATTAACCGAAATAATTTGTTCAATGAATTAAATAAAGAGAAACGTTTTCTTTTTTTTATTATAATTTTCACACTAGATCAAACATCTTAATGTTGATCAAGCTTGTCAAAACATCGATTCTTACAACACGTATTGGAAAAATAAACGTGCCTTTGTATTATTTGATGTTCGATCCTCTAAATTCATTGTGATAAATAAATATTAACTTTTTGAATGATGTTAGAGATCTTGTTCGTTTGAATAACATTCTATTTGTACAGATGTTTTTATTAATTACTTTTTTCCGTATACTGTTCTACATTGTAGAAAATCATTTCAACATTTTCTCGCTATTTTTTCACGGGTTGATGGAAACAAAGGCATGTTTGTAGATTTCTAAATTTATTACAAAAATACTTGTTATAACGCCTTTTGTATCTTATTTAAACTACCCTAATTTTCTATAAGAAATACTTTTATAATGTTTATGTAACGATCAATTTATGAAATTTGGGCGTTATATAAAATGCCCGATTTATATACAAAATTTCCTTTCATTTTTGAAATTTTTTATTCTGGGTAAATTTTTAATTTTTACACTTCAGTAGTAGCTTTTTACATACAATGACTGGCAATTTTATATAATGACCACAGTTAGGGATTCATCAAGTCAAATAGTTAAAAGTTTTGTGAAATGAATGAAGCGTTGTATTTTGACTAGAACGTGAAATAACGGTATTTGGATGTTTTCCCGAATACCGCTGTCCCGAATAGTCAAATACCAAAATTTTACGAATGTACCTATTACCGATTAAACCTT
The DNA here is from genome assembly GCA_958496155.1 of Sisyra nigra. NCBI lineage: Eukaryota > Metazoa > Arthropoda > Insecta > Neuroptera > Sisyridae > Sisyra > Sisyra nigra. The sequence continues at coordinate 16,445,168 of OY292314.1, forward strand.
TTCCCGAAAAAAAATTTTTTTGCCTAACTAATGATTTATTGTACAGCACACATTCATATTTACAGTGCAACATTACAAAATAATATTCTTCTAACGCCTGCAAGTAACTTAAGGCGCCTCTTTCACATTTATAGTCTGAATATTGTTTGACAAGAGTTTTCAGTCTATTCTGGAAAGTTTCCATTTCTTCTTTGGGACTGCTTTCATATTTTTTCCCAAGCTCCCCAAGCGTAGCTATAAGAATAACGTTGGAAAGTTCATACCATTCTTCTAGCTTCGATAAAACGTATATTCAGGAATAAGTATCTTTGTGAAAAAATACTTGCAGAAAACGTATATTTGGAAAAAGGTTAGTTCGGGAACGTAGATTCGGGAACATGGTATTGGGGAAATTACATTTGAGAAAACGTACGGGAATCAAAATAACTTGTGACGACAAAGCTTAACTTACTTGATATTTTAATGTAACATTTTGACTTGATTTCTTTTATATTTTCAGTCCAATACCTTGAAAATAGTGAAAATAGAAAGTCAATTATTTTTAAAATCAAGTCTAGTATAGTAATCTCCACAATCACCTGGTCAATTTGACTAAAACTTTTCACTATTTTACACATCTGTCGGTAAGTTTTAGCAGGTTTTTCATATGTTTTATGAAATAAGTGGCACTCGGCATTTTAACTGAAAAATGAAATGAATGGGGACATCTAAACTTAACTTTACTTGATCTTTAAATAAAATTTTATGATTTGACTTTGACTTGATTTGTTTTATATTTTTAGTCAAGTAGCTTGAAATCAAGTCAAACAGTTAACCTTCACTCACGGTCACCTGATAATTTGATTGAAAGTTAAAAAAGGCGATATGTGATTCATAACTTGTGAACAAAAGCAAAATAATCGATCAACGACTACGGTTGTTTTGAAAATTTCTATTTAATTAGATTTTTATTCAGTCAATCGTTTATTAGACAGTACTTATATATTTTAAAACTAATATTCTATATTTTGAATTATCCTTTGATCTTAATCTTAATTCCATCAAGTAATGGAATTGTACGTATGTAGGTCTTTATACAAAATCACCGCTATTAAACGGACAAAATAATAACTTTAATTCTTAGAAGTTTTATATAATAACTAGTAAATGTGTACAACGCCAGATTTTACAGAATAACCGTATACATTTTTAGTAGAATGTGATAAATATTTGAGGAATTTTTGTTAACAAATTCATTCTTGTATTGCATTTTTCGTCGTGTTTGTGAACTACCTACTAAATTTTTTTTAACTCATTAATTTAAATCATTGAAAAAATGTTAAATTTTACTTGTTCAAAAAAAAAGATTGATTACTTTCTTGGTTTTTGCCAACTATTTTGATGACCAATGTGAACATATTTGATAATGATGATTTTGTAGGAAGGTAAATCAGTGGCATTCCGTTCTTCAAATAATTTACTCAGAATATATTTGATTTTAGTCCAAACATTTTGTTAATCTGTAAATTGTTCCAATTGTAATTTTTTATGGTATCATTCAAGTATGAAAGGTCACGTTACGCTTTATAAATTAGCATTAAAATGCGTTTAAAATATGATGTGATAGAAAATCGTGAAAAATTAGTCTATGATATTTTTATTTGCAATGTTTTGTCAACAACTGCCAGCAGTATTTATTAAAATGTTTTTTACAAAGAAAAATTCCGAAATAAAAAGTCTAAACAGCAATTACATAATAATAAATGCATTTATTTTCTTATAAATGATATTTGATTTTCTTTTTTAAGACAACATATTGACGGTATTTTAGCGATTATTTTACTAATAAAGTATCTTATTATATTTGTGTTTGTTTTAACCTTTCATAATAGTAATACGCATTAGGTATGAAGAGTCATAGAATACGATTTATAAATACTTATTCTACTTTGTAAAATACGACTGTTGTTATATCATTTTTCGCATTATGGTGCTCTTAATTTTTCATTTCTTTGTAGGAAGTTGGTTTAATTTCTTGTTTTTTTTTTTCAATAAAAAGTTGAACAATTTAAATATTTGATGATCGTGTTGAGAAAATGAAGTTTTATTTTAACTTTTACATAAAAAAAACCTATCGATCTTAACTGTCGGTTTTGAAATAGAAAAGGTTCATTGACTGTGTCATTTATAGTTCGAGACAATTCTATTAATAAAAACTTTTTTTTTTATTCGAAGATATACACCTGAACTATATTAAAAATGAAATTATGAATGGTATAAAGTTTTTTGTCTAAAAAAAAGTCTACTTATGTCTTTAAATAAACCTTGACAAAGTTTTTAGGTTATACTCACTTAAACATGTCTTAATAGATTTATTATCTATTAATATAAATATGTCATGAAATATTTGGCATTAAAATATGTTTTCTAACATTGTCATTATTATCTGTTTTAACGATTAGTTGCCAGAATTTTTTTTTGTTCAATTACTTATAAACGTAACAAGTCAGGTGGTGAACGAGTGAAACTTCAAATTGATTTGAACAAAAAATTTTCCAGTTCTTCAGAAACAACTAATCCTTCTAATTTTGCTTTGTTGCGATAAGAAGCTTTCCGATTTTCAATTACGTTGGTTTCTTTTTTAAGTGTATTATTGGACAGCGTGAAAGGTAATTTTTTAGCCGTCACCGAAATAATTTTAAGGGATGAAAAAATCTCGAAATTGTGACACTTTAGAGAAGTGCTTTTGAAGTTATATACGTTTATTATAATTTTTTGTATGAATACAAGATGAAAAATGATTGTAAGGAACAATAAATGGAAATTGAATATTTTTTTAAATTGAAACCGGATGTATCGGAAAATTGAAAAAAAAAATTAGCTTTTATATATACTTTGACAACTGATGCTTTTAACATTATAACAAAGTTTTTCCGATTTACATAAATGGTACATTTTTTTAAACTTCCAGTTTCAAATTTTCGAAAGAATCGCTCTTCAAAGGCTAATAGAAAATACCTAAGATGGAAATAAAAGGATCGAATAATTTTTTGAGTATGAAACGAATTTCGTCTTAAAAGTAAAATTAATTTACCTACAAATATTACATTTTGACAAAGCTTTTGTCTATTTTTAGCCATTGAAGTAGACCTCATTGGTACAGGTACATGGTACAGATTATGCATTATACTTTAGATTGTTCCACAATAGTGAAAATTATTATGAGTAGGTACAATTTAAACAATTTAAACTTCCTCGCCTTCCCATATAGGTTTTAATAAATTTTCACTCTTTATCCACACATATGCACTCTTATCGCATTTTCAGAAATATTTTATTGGTTGTTACTCAATGTTCAGTGTCTATAGTTAAGATTTCAAGGGTGACTGGTAATTAAAAATTTAAGAAAGGATTTTTTTGTGGCTAAAGTCGGTTTAACATTTAAAATCATATCACGACTGTATAAACAGAGAAAATTGTTGTTATTTAAGAATTTAGAACCACAAAACCATTCAGCCACCACTGACGCAGGGAGCGAGATATAACAGATTTAACCGATACTCTTCGAATTTTTTGTCGTTCTAAAAAATAATTTTTGTTTCGTCTTCAAAGATTTTTTTTTTTTGCTTTGTTAAGTTGCTTTAACATCTAATCTTGGTCATATCACGATTATAAAATCACATGAAACTGTAAACCAGCAGTTTTATTAATTAATTATCCTAATATCTGGAATTCAACGGGAATCGAATCCAGTGCCACTGGCGCATAGAGCGGAGAGTTATAACAGATCTAACTGCATCATAATAGTATCTAGTTGAGACCACAGTACCAATATGTGTTAACCGAATGCCAAATTAAAGTTTTTTTTTTAACATGATTATTAGAAATCAGGCAGAGCTCTAATTATGAAGGATATAGGAAAAAGGTTAATTGCTAGGTCAAAGGAAGGAGTTGAATGTTGAAAGATAAAAAGCTGCCATTTAGAGCTGTTAGATATGTTGCATTTCTTAAGGCTTAATTAGGAACTTCGTGTTTAAGACTTATGGAAAAAGGTTAATCAAAGCTTATAAAAAACTAAATGGTGATCACTTGTGGAACTCCGTCAACTATAAAGAAAACCATTGGTTTTCGAGGAATCTAGATTGAAGACCTCTATGTTGGAAGGTTAAAGGTGAAGACTTCAAGAGTACTTTTTAAATTAATAGCGCCACATCGATTATTATAGAACGATTTATCATTATCTATATTTAAATAAATTTTGAATTTTTCTTCCTCATAAGACTATGTCCTCTGCTACAATTCATATTTCTTATAATTAACCTTCAGTTTTTACGGATATTTTGCCATCAAGATAAACTGCGTGCCACTTTCATTATGATATTAAGAAAATTCCCGATATTAAAATTAATTTTATGCAAAAGCTTTCTAGTGAATTACTCGACAAATAATAAAAACACAAAAATAAACGTTTTGTTCCTTTTAAATAAATAATTATTAAATTATGATAACTTACAAGAAAAAGCCTCACGCCGGATGCTGATGTCAATCATGTACCATTGTTTTTTTCATTTTTGCTATTCATTGTCATAAACACATTAACGTCATTGCATCGATATAACCGACAAACTCGTTGGCATCAATCAATCGCTGATTCACTAAGTAAAAGCTTCTACTTTTTATTCTTTTCAAATACCGGTTCAGTAAGATTACGGTTAACACCTCGAAATAGCTTCTTTTTGGTTTCTCTTCCATCGCTTCTCAGAAAAACGAACGTCCATTTTTAGTGCATTTATTTATAGCTTTAATTTATTTTCAACTCGATCGTAAATTGTATATTTAAATTCATTTATTTTAAATTATGATTTATTTAAAACTTAATCCGATTACTAAACTAACAAACTTAGATAATATTTCAAAGGAGAAATTTGGCAATATTGTACTTCATTTTCCTTAATTTTACAAGATAAATTAAATGAAAATATTATATAGTCGTAATCCTCTGAATTTTAAGCCAAGTAGGTTGCTTTTAGTGGCCCAGCTAAGAAATTGCTTTCATATGTAGATGTTTAAATTTGTTATAGTAGAATTAATTTTCTTCTTAACTTGAAACTTCATAAAAGTTCATATAGAACAGTAATTTTAAATCTTGGCAAGCTGAGTTCATTGTCAAGTGGTTTTATAACGGAACTCAAAAAATTAATTCATTGTGAATGGCGAAAAAAAGTACTTTGCTATTTCTTTGTTGTAATAAATTATAGTCCCACAGTGTAAATATAAAACGCGTGTATTCTTTTGTTGTGATTGTTGGTTTTATAGTTTTGAACAGAGAGGCTTTGTTACTGACAATCTGTACATGGAAACATGAAAGCTCGTCGAGCTTGCGAGATAGATGACATCTATTTAAAACAAGACTGTCATATTTGTAGCAAGTTTTTCCTTTTGATACATATTGTAATGTATAATATGACTAATACTCTCATGTATACAGTTTTATTTACCCTCGACTTGCTTTTTTTACGTGACGATAATGAATTTAAAATGAGTGCCTTCTGGAGAAAATTTATCGTTTGCTTTTGCCTTCATTTTTGATTAATTTATTATTCAGTTTTGTTTATCTCAATGTATATTACATATGTTAGTGCTTTTTTAAATTACAGTACGTTTTGCTTTTTCCCAGCTTCTCGTTGCACTCTAAATTTTTGAGTTCACCTTGTGAATTTTAATTATTTAGAAACATTCTACAAACATTAATTTATTAAAAATTCTTAAATTTACAAATTGTCAAACATGAAAATTACTAACTTAAATATTCTCTAAGGAAAAACTATTTTTGAACTATAAAAACTTAATGAGAAAATTAAAACACAGTTGAAAAAAAAGACAAAGTTATTTTATTTTCTTTTATGTAACTTAATTTTCATTTTCTTGTCTGTTCTATTTCTACTAATAATGAAATGTTTTATAAAAAATTTTACAAGGAGTAATTAACAAATTTTTTTTCAAACTGATGGAAAATGAATTATTGTTTTTGTTTTCAATTTTCAATTTAATTAAATTTGTAATCCTTAGTATTTACTTTACAAAAGTATACACAGTAATTTTTTTATTATTATTTTTCAAACTTTTTAAACAATAATTTTCATTAACGTTTGTTTTTTAATTAAAATAGAGTTACTTTTGCATTTGAACATGCGAGTAGAAATTATTCAATTATAACATTTAATCGAGATCTAATCAAGTGTTGATTCAAAATGTTGTTAAGTCACACATTTATAGTTTAAGTATTGTGGCTCAACAAAAAAGCAGAAGACTTCTATGCGCCAACAAAATCGCGCATTAATTTTCGACAAATGCGCGATAATAAAATCGCGACTATTCTCACTATTTACACATTGGTTGGTCGTTTGCATTGTAAACAAGAACCAATCATCAATTGTATACAAAGCGGAATTACCAATATGTATTTTTTAGGAATATCAGCGCCTTTAAGCTCATATAATATGTTTTATAAACTTTATTAAAAAGATTATTTTATATTTCTTACACTAGTAATTCATGTTTGACCTATTTAGTGGCACAATTTTCATTAAAGATCTTCAGTTCGAATCCAAATGTAAGCCCAGTATTTTAGAAGTGAAACTTAGGTGGAATTATCAATAAGTGGACGAAAATGACAGTAAAATAACCGGACAATATGGCGTATAGAGAATGAAAAAGAAAATTAAGAAAGCTCTTTCTTCCTCGGTAGTAAATCTCTTATATTTTTTTCTTTTTAACAAGTCTCCGTTTTATGTTTTACACGCGCCATTTTTTATCTTTAGTTTCTGGTTTTGATGATTGCTTGTGACCAATAATACTTGTAATGACTTTAAATTAAAAAAACCACATTTGAAAAAATGTTAAAACATTGTTTAAATCAAAGTACTTCAAGAGTTAAATTATTTATTTATTTAGATTTAGTCTTCGCGCTTTTGTCGTAGTAATGCTATCAACGCTATTTTGATGTCACATTTTTGATTTATAGCTAAGTATTTACACAATACCTTTTTTTTTTCATTTTATAAAAATAACGAGCACTTAGTTCGTTCTTTTATATCGATTTTAAAAATGTTTTCGTAACGTATCTACCTAAAATCAATGTATGAGTTCATGTACAAAAGTTTTTACTGTAATATGTAAGCTGAAAGTAATCTCACTGAAATTCAATATAAGCAGAATGCTTTTTCGTTATCGCAACTGTTGATTTTCATTTTGTACAGCATTGTGTTTCGTAATAGCTCCTTCAATTTTATAATCCGTCAAACTCAATATTTTTATATTCTTTCAGGTTAAAACTTTTTGTTCTCTTTTTCAGCTGTTTTGTGCCTGAAAATTGAATATGGATTTTCCAAAGAGAAGAATAAATATATTGCTTTTATTACATTATATGTGTTTGTGAAAATTCGTATCTTTACCTTAACTAGTCAAGAAATATTATAATAACACAATGGTTCAGAAGAAAAAATTTTTATATCAAAATAATAAAAAGACTACTTAGGAAATCAAATACGTTCTTCATATGGTTAGTGAAAATACGAGTTACAAATACTTTGATTTAATAAGTTTTATGAAGTTAAAAATAAATAAAATCATATTTGGTGGATTTTGAATATGATGATACTTGAAATCATTAAAGAACATTGCGTCTAAAATGACGGCCAGATATAAATATAGCAGAAAATGAAATGTAAAACCACTTTAGCATAATTTTAAAGAGGTTCTTAATATTGAAATACATTTTTTAAGCTATCGAAACAAACGTTTGGTTTGTCTTTTAAATTTTCTATTTGAATATACATTAAAAATATCTTACTCAAGCCTTAATACTAAATTCGTATCCTTTAAAAAAATTTACTTGTGTACTTGTTTAATTACTTAAAAATATTTTTTATATTTTTATAACATTGCTCACGTGTTCACTTTAATAGCTTCAAGTAAACCTTCATTTAAATAGCACGTAATTTATAGCTTCCAGAGAATAAATGGTTGATTTTCCGATGTGCATTTTGAAAATTTATAAAATAATAGTGGTTTGCAAGCGATATATTTGTACATCGTTACAATGATAAATTGCGTTTTGTCGCCGGTTTTCAGCTCAACTCCACCACAGCCAGCGTAAACTCTTTAAACGCGTGGAAACAACACATGTGGATATGAGACGGTAGCGTTGATGCTGCATTGCACACAGATGCACTCGGTCCAGTTGAAGATATATTTCTGTTCACTAATAACTTGCATCACTTTATTACAAAAATATTCAGTGCATGTTCAAATGTACGTGTGAGGGGATCCATAGAGTCTACTGTCACATTACGCTAGTGACCGTGAACTTTATACACATTACAATTCTCTTTTCAATGATAAATGTGAAGCGTTCAAAGACCTCGCGGAATTAACGAGTTGTGTTCATAGATAATTTTTCTCTTGAACTCGATGCTTTTTTATGATTGTAAGCAAATGATTCAATATTTGATCAATGGTACCTGCATGCTGCATCATAGAAAATTGCTTGACGCCCACCAAGATTTGTTGGCGCCACATCAATGGTTTGTGCATACGATAGAGCAAAATAAACATTTTGAGTCACCACAAGGCCATCGTCGGTCTAAATACCATACATTAATTATGTAACTCTAGACATTTGCATATATCTTAAATTTAATTTTGCCAGTAAACCATAGGTAGGTACTTGTAAATAGAAAATCTTTTTGTACAGTTTTACTTTTCCCATAAAGTTGCTACCTAGCTTTAGAATGCACGATTATGAAATTTGGTGAAATTATACCAATTTCAAAAATACATTCATTCATGAATACAACGTAGTTAATTTTTTTTTACAGTAGAAATCACTTGTATCTCGTAAGCATCCTCAAATGCGTTTTTTAACCAAAATCATGTTTTTCATGACAGCCTTCATGGTCTCGAAAATCCCTTGAGCACTTTCTGATGTATGTATTAGTTTGTTTTTTTTCCCTTTATTCTCTCTCTGTTTTCCATTTCTTCTTTTTCACTTGGCACAATTAATTTCAATCAATCACTACTAGCAAGCAGTGAGTATAAGGACATCAAAGAGAGAGAGAGAGAGAGAGAGAGAGAGAGAGAGAGATTAGAATTAAAGATAATGAAATAATTTTTCCGTTACGTGATGATTTCTATCGTTTTGCTCTTCTCTTGCTATAATTTAGAGACGTTTAGTTAGATGCAGGCTTTTTTTTTCTTCCTTCTTTTCTTTTTTCTTCGTATAAACCGAATTTCGTTTTCAACCTTGCCATTTTAAACAATATATATTTACAATAAATTTCATTTTGGGCATTTCAGCTAGTTCATTTATATTATAATACTAGCGGACCCGATAGACGTTGTCCTGTACACACGTCTTAAATAAAAAAAAATCCAAACTTTTTTAAATAAGCTGTAACCATCTGGACCGTTTTGATGTACCAAAAAGTAACAAATGTAAAGAAAATTTTCCTGATTCTAATCTCAGCGCTACCTACCGGAAAAAATTTAAAAAAAGCATCTAGGTAATTGTTAATTTAAACCATTATTGAATAAAAAAAAAACATAAACCATTTTCAAAACCACTTGAACTTGAACAGACAAAAAACAATTTCATCAAAATCGGTTCAGCCGTTTAGGAGGAGTTTAATTACAAACACACGCACAGAAGATTTATATATATATATATATATCTATAAAGATATAATAGATAAACCTAAGTTATGAAGTCAATTTTGCCTGCAATAATGGAAATATTATACATAATGGTTAATGAAAGCTTTATGGCTTCTGTTTAAATTTGAGATTCTTCAATAGTAGATAAGAACACAAATAAAAAAAATCCCTTCTCAAATGTTGAATATTCTACGTATTGCAATTCAATACCATTTATTCTTCACGACCCCAAAAAACAAAATACAACGAATGTTAAATAGTATTAATTCCCCCAATTTAACATAATATCTTTACATGTCTATCTTATTTTTTATGAAATTTCACAATCATAAACCTTATAATATGTAAATTAAGCTTATTTTTTGTGCTTATATTATGTTTAAATAAAGATATACCTACTACCTATAAATGTACGCTCAGGAATATTAAAACGTTGATAAACTTGAAAATGAGATATTGCATATTAAAGGTGAGACGATTTTATTGAAGCCAAACGTGAGAAATATGAGAAGATATAGTCACCATTTAATTGGATTAAAGTAATAAAGCCAGTTATTAGATATTTTAGTTGAATGCAGACAAAAAGTAACATTTTCTATAAATACACACGTGTTTAATATCGTAAACGTGCGTAAGATTAATACATCTATCTCGGTATAAGTAAAGCGTTTAATTTAAACTTGTTTAAAGCTGATAACAATTTAGTGCAATGAAACTGTCAGCGGTGATTTACTGAGTCCTTAGAACTGAAATTAGTCGATTAAATTTTGCCAAAACTTGACTATAAATTTTTTTCACGAGATCATGGAAACAGTTAATATATTAAAATGAAATTAAATTACTTTAGAAAACAGGTATAAAGATTAAATATTTAACTTTAAATATTTTCAGTTGAATTATTCAAATCAAAATCAAAATTCCATTAAAAGTAAAAAATATTTTGTTTAAATTTAAAAGAGAATGAAAGTATTTTCTGTTTGATAAATGATATAAATAAATCTTTTATTTATAAAATTCAAACTAGTTACATGTCAAACTAATGTTCTGTTTTTACTCTTTGTTCTAGAATTCATTTCATTGGTACTGGGCTGGAGGAAGTGGGATCATTGATTTATTACGTAAGTATTAACAAATAAATTTTAAGAGTTGTTAACACATTCGTTTCTACGGGATGTTTTAAATGCTATTTCAAAAATGTTAATATTACATAACTTTGTTTTTCCTTCAACAAAAAGTTTCCATTCTTGTAACTCAAACTTAAATCAAGAAATAAAATCATGCTTCACTTTAAATGTAAGCTCAGCAATTTTTCATATTTTTCTTTGTTAGAGCTTGTAAATGGAAAGTTTTCATCTCGAACTTTGTTATTTTTTTCAAGCTCAAGCTTTTGTTTGTTGTTTGTGCCACTCAATTTTTACTATAAAATCATTTTTTTATCATAAATTTTTTTTATGAAAAATAACTTTTTATTGATTAGACAGAAAAAAAAAAGTATAAATCAAAAAAATATAAAAATTTAAGCTTTAAAGCTCTCTTGAAATCTAATTGTAAAACCAAATCACTTTTATTGGTTTCGAAAAAAAACAAACGGAAAACTTTTATGAGCTTAAATGAAGAAATCTCTTTTCTCAATTTTAAACCACCCTATGGCGTGTCTCTCATGTATGATTCTTGATTGCAACAAATAACCTACTGCAGAGAATGTACAAGTGAATTTACTTTATTGATATGTGCGACATAAATTATAGCATATGTACGTATACATGTGGTAGATATAATTTATTTTGTCTGTTGATATTAATGTGAATAATGTTTTGTTTAATCAAAGTGAAAAACCATCAAAATGTTTCTCAAATTGATCGTGACTAACGTGTAATTTTATTGTCTTCACTATAATTGGCTCTTTTAACCTCCGTCTGCTTTGAAACACATTTGATCGGCATATAAAGGTAATTGTAATATTAGGTTGCGAATTAAAAGTTATACTTGTGCAAAGCAATAACATTTTAGCACAAACTAGAAGCTTCAAAATCGGATATTGTTAGTAACTTGGTTTTTGTTGTGTCAAATTATTCGTTATACATACATACAGTGATCCTGAAATAATCCAAAAGCAGCATGAGATTAATTGGTGACAAACTTTTGAGACGAAAAGTATTTTGTCTTTTTTCACCTTTAAATGGTTCCTAAATAAATAACTTTGTTAATCAGACGAGAGTTTTAGTATGAGGGTCTCCTAGTTACCTCCTAAAACTTATAATTTGTCTAAAAACTTAAACTTTGATTGAACAACTTCTATACTCTTAACCAGTGGCGGCTCGTGACATTTTGACATGGGAGTGCTGTGTTAAAAAAATAAAAACATAATGTACCTATTCAATTTATGTATTTTTTGTGTAATTTGTATACAAAATCCATTTTACGATTTTTAGCTGGATAAAGGAATTAATCGGTCTTGACCCATATTATTCCTTAGCAATGACTTAATTTGTTTTTGTTTTAGTGTAGCGTACTATTGTCTAAATGTATTTGTAGAGTCAAAAGTAGCGAAAAAATTAATTAGCTACTTAAAAACAGTAAGATTTTGCGACGAACTTCATTCGTCGTGGCCAAGAACGTACTGTGGTGCTGTGAATATCACAGTGCCAGTTTCGCTTGTTACATGCATAGGTTGGATTAAACGAATTTAAGCGTACATAGACGAAGCTGAACGAAGCCAGCTGTAGTGACACTGTAAACATCACAGTTCCAGGCTTCATATTTAAACGCATTCTAAGTAAGATTTAAATAGTTCGTTTACATAACAATTGAATTGATTATGTTTAACAATTTCATTATATAATTATTATGACTCCATCAATATTATTGTCAATTAATAATATGAATGTAGACCGCATTTGTACATAATTTGTTTGGGGGTGCTGCAGTACCGCAGTGCATATGGACGAGCCGCCACTGCTCTTAACATTATAAATATCTGTTATTTTTTAAAATGATCATCCTTTTTAAGTCACTAGTCACTAGATCAGCGGTCGGAGAACATTTTTTAACTTTACCCGAAATCAGAATTATGCATAAGTCGATATTGCCCTCTCATTTTGAAAAGGAGACAATGCATATTTAAATTAAACATTATTTATTGAATTTACATAAAAAAAAAGTTGCATGAAAGTAGTAGATATGTAGTAGACAAATAAAATAACATTTTCATATTGGAATAAACAAAAATTCACTGAAAACTTTCCCCCTTCAGGTTTTGAGGAAATGGTCTTGTTTCATGTTTGATACAATAACTTCAAAATTGGAGCTTTTAGATGTTAGAATAATTTGAATACAGTCTTCGGCCGAACTAACACGTTTATAAAATAGCAGTAGCAAAAAATTTCCTTATTACCCCAAAAAATTTCATTTTTACTCCATTTGGGGTAATTTACCCCGGTTCCCCAACCGCTGGCGCTGCTCTAGATAATGATTATGTTATTTTTAACATATTTTTAGACACACTTGTTCCACTAATTTTGAAATACCACAGTCTTTCAAAATTTGTTACAGAAATATAAATCTAATTTTAATTTCAAGTACCTTCACAAAATTACTTTTAGTGTTAAGAGAGTTTATTTAAAAGCTAATTTATTATTCTTCCCACATTTCCATTTTTTCAAAATATTAGAACGTTTGTATACTACGTATTATTTTAAACCACATATATTGTATAAAAATATTCATATTTGTCATAAAAGTATGAACGTGACAAGACCACAATTTATATACGTTGGTAGTTGAGGTAAATAATTCATTACTTGAATTTTTTAAAATCCTACATTTAAAAAATGGCTCTTGTTGATGTTTCAAATGTAATCTAGCGATTTAACTTAGATTTACTGGGTTTTATTATTGATTACGAGCTTAATTTGAAGAGCAAATAATTTTTGTTTTCTGATGGAATTATGTTAAAACCAAAATTGTAAATAATTAAACATCGTCGTGTTAAACGTTTCTATTTGATCATTAATTTGTTTAATATGTGGCTCGTTTTGAAATCATGTAACACTTAAGAACATATTTTGAGCTTTATAAAGAGCTGCCCGTGACATAGAACTTGACGTGCTTCATGGAATCATTTCGAGACTGAAGTAGTTGAAAACAAGTTTCAAAGCACCCGGGGTTGAAAATACTCTTTGCCTATGATAAAGGCGTAAAATCTACATGTGTTTAGAGAACGATTGTCTCATCGAGGTCAATACACGCCATGGGATTCTGTTCGGCTTTTGTGTCATAATATTATTCTGCAGTTACTTGACAATCTTGGGATGCATGCTTATCGCCGCATTAGTACCTTCTTTTGAATTTCACTGCGAATCAAGGACAAAGGGATAGTTTCTCAATGCCTCTATGACCCTTGTGATCGTAAAACTTTTTGATTTTTAATACACCTTTATGACTTGAATAAGAAAAATGGGCGTTCCTTATATTTTTCGATTATTTATGAGTATTATATTCGTATTTTTTAAGGGAATAATTCATGTTTGAGTTTTGAAAGGCATCTTATGAGAGATGCTTTTTTTAATACAAAACGTTGGATGTTTTATCTCTGCCACATCAACTAATTTAAATATTTAAAAATTGTAAAAAATAACTTTAATAATAATACAAATCGTAAATTTTACTGAAAATGCATTTTCGCAAAGTTTTCACTTCTTAAATTAGTGTCTTAGTAGAGTAAAAAATTTTTATAAAGAAAATACTTAAGGCGATATTTTGTTAATAAGAATGAATATCGGTCTCATCCAATTATGCACCATTATAATTAAACATTTTTTTTTGAAAGCAAGTTTTGTGGTCCATTTAGTTTCGTTTTATCCAATTTCCGCTTTATGTTCTTAATCTTTCTTTGCACAGTAAAATTTAATATTAAACCATCTGTCAGTAGATGTCAATTTTTTATGACATAAAAGTGAAAACGAAACATTCTAAGGGAATCTTCTTTTATTAACTGTTTATTTTTAGACAAAAAAAAAATTATATTGAAGGTATTAAAACTATAACCTCTACACACTTATATAATAAAATAACACATAATGAAGAACCAACAAAATTAAAAAAAAAACACTTACCCAAAGCACATGAAGACTTTATATTATCCTAATGTTGAAATTATTAATAAAAATAAAAGCCGTAAAATGCTTTAGATTATTTCGCCGTAACAAACCAAGTAAATCATATGTTATAGTTTTAATTAAATAGATTCGCAAAGAAAAATTGAAAAGAAAGGTATTTTTAATTGTTACAAAGCTAAGATGTTTTGAAAGCTTCATTTAAATGTAATTTTTGAATTTCATTACTAATTGGCTTGGAATTGGAATTAAGGAAAATATATTTTTGTAAATACTAATTTTTCGTTGCCTCTAAACTTCTTTAAAGGCGACAAGAAAAAAACTTAGTACTGTATAAAAGTTAAAACCCTTCGTTATGTGTTACGTTATGTTTATTACAGTTCACGCCATCGCCATAACAATAATAATGAAATATTATTTCAACGCAAATATCGTATATCTCGGCGCATAGTACGCACCTGTAAGATCAAAAATACACTTGTGATTTTCGGGTGCGTATTATACGCCAGGTGTAAATCTTATATCTTTATAAATTCAACGGTGGTTGAAGTAACATATATAATAATATAAATAATAATAATAATAATAAAAATAATAATAATAACATAAAAATCTAATACGTAAATATAAATTTAATTTAATTTGTAGTCAAAAAAAAGTTCATAATAATAACCTTTCTTAATGTCATACGGTGCATCACCAATATCTTTTTAACTATTATCTACAAGCAAAGGATAAGACCTTACAATTATCAATCTAAAAATCCCGGCCCAAAATTAGGGTGCGTACTACATATAATTCCTATTTACGTATATTTTACCCAGTACAATTTTCGACTATTATACGCGTACGCCGAGATATATCTACGGTATATCAAGCCTCAGAAAACCAAACAAATGGAAAAGCATTTTTAGTGTTGTACATTTCGATTTGTTTCTATAGATAAATATTCTCATATAAGTAGCTACCCTTGACTTAGTTCACGTAAAATTTGACGAAACAAGTAAATACAATCCAGTCTTAAAAATATTATTTTCTCTTCGAAGAGAGAAACAAATGATGTGAGGGTCACCTATTGACACAGTGGCTAGAGCGGTAGTTCTCTCCACTTCATGCGTCAAGTGGTACGGGTTCGATCCCCGTTGAATCCTAGACCTAAGATTTAAATAAACCAACAGAAATGTTCTGTGTTTAGACAGTCGTGATATTACTTTAGCTGTTAAAGCGACTTAAAACACCAAAAAAAAAAAAAAATGATGTGAAATTTAAAAATTAAAAAACTTATTAATTTGTAAATAGTCCCTTGGTATATTTTAGATAACATTTTTTTTTTAAAAATTTAATCTTTTCAACGCCATTTAATATATTATTGTAACGATATTCCGAACCGAAAATACGTAATAATTACATTTTTTGAATTTTTATATCTCCGGCCAACAAATAATAACTAGTAACAGTATTTTACACATGGAAAAAGTCAGTTTCCAATAACGTTACCAACATTAATTAAATGAGCCAGTGAGGCCATTTCTTTGTAAATAGATTTTCTTGAAATGTAAAAACAAAAAAATGTTTTAATTTCCGAATCAAAGAGAAAAAGGAACTGAAAAAGCCAAGGTTCTTTACATTTAAATGTAAACTAATAATTGTAAGAATAGAGAGAGAGTTGAACATTTAGAGGAGAAATTTGAAAAGTGCAAAACCTTCAAGAATAACAATTAACAATAACCTATTAACCTATAACAATTTAAAAATTCATATTTTTATCTTCAATGGCTTAGCTTCCATAGTGTCTATATCAGTCAATCTGTTTACTTTTTTATATATTTATCGTATGCTAGAGGGGTTATAACACGAATGTTTTATGAGTCTAAGAATTTCTTTTGGCGCCACTGTACTACTAATCCAAAGTGTCTTATATAAGACATATTCAGTGTTTCAATCCTTTTCGTCACTTTTAAGATTAATTCCGGTGTTTTAAATCGTGAACTCCATTAAATGTTTTGGGCTATTAATACAAGCGTTATTAATAAAAAATCATAATTTATCATTAGTTAAAGAAAGATGTGAGATTTTTATAGAAATTTTGTTAGTTAAAGACTTATTCATATATTTAGTAATAGCTCAAAACATTTAATGAAATTTTCGATTTAAAACACCGTAGTTCATATTAAAAGTGGCTGCAAGGATTTAAGTACTGAATATGCCTAATAAAAAACACTTTAGATTAGTAATGTGCTTGCACTGCTTCACAACTAAAAAAACTTATACAATCCTACATTATAATATTATGTTATCTTCATTGTTGTTTTCATGTCATATTATATTATATATATAAATCTTTTTTATTTATTTTTCAACAAAGTTTTCTTAGGATTCTTCCTGTTGGAAAAACATGATTAACTGTTGTGACGCATTGTTCGTTGCAATTAACTCGGTTGATTGAGATTCCAATATGACATTTTGAAATACTGTATATACAACTAAGTAATTATTTCTCAAAATAGAATCACATTTTTATATAGGTTTAACGTCAATGCTGTTAGCAAAGGATAATATAAACATGTGAAACATTTATCAGAATAATAGCGATAAGTAATAAAAAAATCTGTTCAGAATATTTTCGAGTAATTTGAGATGCTTCATTAAACTATCTCGATGAAACTTATCACAGTTTTATTCGTCGAAAATTTGGTTATTTTCGTTGAATTTGATGAATACAAATTGGCCACATTATCATATAAAGCAAAATTATCTGTCCCTTGTGCATATTCTAAATTGAGAGGAACTGAATATGCTCTATGCCCTAGACTCCAGAAAATAAGTCTTCATTAAGTTTATAATCAGAAATGCATTTTTTTAAATTAACTGAAAAAAATGAAATAAATAACAATTGATATAATTAATTGTATATTAATAGATATATTGATTAAAATTTTGATGGATTACTTTTTTTTGTTTACCTACCCTTTTTTATCTAGACGACACTGTGTTGAATATATTAGCTGGATATGTTATGAAATTTGAAACGGTTGACCCACTATTTCGGTTGAACGGTCAAGCGTCTAGATGTTTATTCGTTTATATGCACAACTTGAGCGTGCTGGCTATAAAATTACCGATGAAATATATGAAAGCTCCCGTGACATTTAATTGAAGTGAAAAGCTTTCAAAGTTTCACCATGTTGAATATCATCTAGTTCACTCTTTGTTATGAATCTCATGTATGTTCATATTTCCAACATCAGAATAAGCCTATGATACTAAGTTTTCTATATATCTAAGTTTATCAAAGCGATCACTTTGTCGTCAAAGCTTAACAAAGTAATCATGCGTGCATTGTATTGATTTCACCAAGAATCTTTTATATATGATATGTGTTATGAAAGGAAAATTGTTACATTTGCGTTCTATATCCATTAATTTTATTGAATTAATTTTTTACTCGTACAACTTATGTTTTTTTTTTAAATTAAATTACTGTCAACTCTCTGAGTCATAAGGACATAGTTTATCTAGTTTGGAAAGCTTCAATTATGCTAAACAAATTTTATTGAAACTATAGAATGTAAAATCCCTAGACACTCTCATGTCTGTTTCGAATAAATTTGCATTTGAACAAACTAAATTAATTGGTGTTAAAGTCATAAAACTGTTTGAATTATGTATTTTCATAGAACAAAATATGCACTTATTTAATTACCGTTTAAGTGTGCTTTATTAAAAATAACAGTTTCATTGTTTCTAGAAAAATTCAAAGGAATAATTGTGTACAATACGTGTTAAGCTTGTGCCTACTGAGTAAAATGCAACAAAAAAAATCAAGTGAATCTACATTGTTGGAAACAATAGAGACATTTCCCATCATAAACAGATAACTAGACATCTTTTTCGATGAGTACCACAAACAGCTACTGCAAGCAATAATTTTGCTGTCATCTACATCACGAACAGATTGCAATTTGTAATATGCAAGAATTTACATTGTATAAACTTAGCATGAACCGTGTCTCATTGTCACAATGAATTGAGGATTGTTTTTCATCGTCTACGGCAGATTTGATGGCTTTTATCGTTTTGTAATCTCTCGTTTTGTGTAGGTATTGCTACATTTATAGACAACTGCCAACATATGAAAAAAAAATTCTGTTGCCATATAAAAGTGGTACTTATGTAAAATTTATTTAAAACTAAATTTAGAACCACTCAATGCTTTTTTTCAATTAAAATAAGAATGAAAATTTATAATTGCTTTTATCAAGTTACTTGCTACATTCCAAACAAGAAATTAAAAATATTTTTTGAAAAATATTTTCTGGTTAAGTTTTTACGATACAGACTTTATTATAATATTTCAAAATATATCGTAAAGGTGACATTAAAAGAAGACTTGAATTATAAAATTTTTCCAACTATACCCAGTTCCATAGTCAGTCATTCGTGTCTAAGGTAAGAAACCGCTATTGATTAAGAGTATTTTAATAATTATGAATAATCAATTCAATCATTTTAATTTTTGGTGTTTATTAAAAAACACGCAAAAAAGTCTCAATTTTCAATTTTACATATACAGAGTGCAGGGTTTATCCTCCCCTAGAACAAAAGTTAGGCTATTGTTTCCTCCTTATAAGAAGAATCATGAAAAACATTTGTGCCGGATTATTGGACATACCTGGCTACTAAAGTGTCGGATTAGTGAGACTCTACTGTAAGTTTAAATAATGAAGAAGTTTACTACTCTACAACTACATAAACAATTATAAAAGTTACAAAACAAATTTTAAAACTAATATTCATAATCAATTAATTTTTAGTGATATTTATATGTAGATATTGAAAATCAATCACTATTGTATTGACATTGAAAACGCTTAAACCAAACTTTGTTAAATTCAAAATAATACCGTAGATCCAATTCAATTTGTTAGATTTATAGTCATTTATAAGATTTATACATTAATGTTCCTGAGCATATTTTGTGGTAGTATTTTTCTTGGAACTTTACGGAAGGAAGATTTACCAACTAATTTCATTGTATTAATTTTAAAGTCGCTAGTCACTGAGAGTATGTATCGTAAAAATTTACTGTCATAATTTTTTCATATTATACCTAAGAATTTAACTTCATTAGAGTATAACACTAATTCATTCCTTTCATTTAGCCACCGATAATTGATAATCGCGGTATTTCCGAAAAAAATGGAGAAACCGAAACGGCAGAATTTTCAACCGATTTTCGATTCAAAAGGTTTTCCTGCGATCGATAATAATTGTTTAAACTGACTTCTGGTATATTCAGCACATCACCGCTTGAACAAGAAAAAGATTAAGATGAAGAACTATCACAACTCGATTTAGATCTAACTGAGGAATTAATTATCATTGCGTAATGAACTGAATATTTTTTTATAGAAATGGGCAGTAGTATCAAGGGTATTTAAATGGGTTAAAAAAAATTGTGTACTTTTCAAAAATACTGACAATCAATATAATTCCCATAAATGCATAATAAAAACTTACATAGATAATATGAAGCGTTGTTATGCATCAAACTAGTGATGTTTGGAGTTTTCAACACTTTAGTAGTATATTTTTTTTGCAAAAATTTGGTCAAGATTGTCTGACAAATCTGTTTTAGCTTTCTTGAATTGCCATTATTAATAAAAAAAAATCACTTTCTTTTAATCAAAAATTGAACACCCGATTTTTGATTAACCCTACTTCAATCGAACCAATACTTTGAGCTCTTAAGTTATAATACCAAATAGGTTAATATAGGTTTAGTAACCTTCACTTGCTAAACCATAAAATCGTGGGAGCCTTAATTGCTTTTCACATGTTTTTCCAGTGTAACTATTTTTTACAGTATTTGATTTTGAATCTTGATTAATTGGCGTATGTTGTAAAACCTTTAACATTACGTATAGCTAAGTGGTACTCCATTTCAAGCGAATGAGAATAAAGCATTGAAGAGTTACAACTACTAATATATAGTTAACGGTAACATTATACGATTTGATAATACCCATAACTTCTATCTCTATACTGAAAATAGATCCTACAACGCATGAAAATAATTAAATGCTTCGCTTCTTTCCAGCATGTAAATACTTGAACAACTTCATAAAATTATGCTGCATTTTAAGAAAACATTTATCCAAGCTAAATTTCAATATTTTGCCGGAGTTTTTAAAATTAATTAAAATGAAGTAAATAATTCGTGATGAGAAGAATTGTAATATCTTTTTGAAACTTCCATTTAAATATGAATATTGAAATTTTATTTTGTTATTAACAGCTGAGTTGTTAATGCATTTGTTAGTGTATACATAATGTATAATGCATTTTTAGATATTGACAATTTCAATTATTCGTTACTGATAAAATAAAGTGGACAGATCTTCAAAAATAGACTTGTTATGTTTGTTTCATTCTTAAAATGGAAAGTATGGTAGTAAAAAATGGGTATTAAATTGATTAGCCTTAAATAGCATCAATTTTGTTTTGTTATAAGATTGAACGTTCAAGTTTAAGTCGCTGTAAATAATTTATTTTCTACCTTGTTTAGAAGATACAGTTGAGAAAGAGCCGATAAAAACGCAAATGCATTTCACCTATAGCCTTCCACATGTGGTCTCTGCTTTCATCAGAATGAAATGATATGAACCGTACAAGGTTTGGCCACGGCAAAGTAATTGAACGCGCTATATAATCGTAATGGGCTTTCTCATTTTTATTTTACGAAAATGTTGAAAGTATTATACTTACATTGATGGATATTTCATTTTTTTTTCAAGATTGTTTTTTCAACGTTTTACATCACAATAAAGGAAGATGTTTAAACGATCAAGTATTGGCAAAATTTCAAATGGATTTGTTCGTGTAATTATTTCTTGAATTCTTAAAATAAATTCTTGATAAATTATTTTCATTTTAATGATTGAAAAATCAAAAAAAAAAAAAAAGATAAAACCCTTGCTTTTTTAAACAAAAAAAAAAACAAGCTTAGTATTTATTTAAAAAAAGAAAAGAACTTCAAAAGAAAAGCAAAGCAGCAAATATAATATGTTAATTGGAATTAAAGTCGTTAATGTTATTATGAATGTTGTTATAACTTCATTAAATTATATAATACATTAATAGAACGAGGGAGACCATTCTTAAAATATTGTTTGGTATTTAATCATTTTTGGAAAAAAAATTTCTTATGCGATTTAAAGGAAAATTTAAAAGAACATGCCTTACCAAATAAATTTTCAGGGATAGAAAAACCGTCACGGCATCTGAAAGTAATCTTAGCTGAACTTATTTATGAGCAGTTCATACAATAGTTAACTAGTCTAGCTTTTAGGATTATAAATCCTCTTCGACTTTTTCTTTAAAATAGCAGTTATCGAATAAATTGTGATTTAAAAACTTTTGTGTAAAACGTAAATCACAATATTCCGTGACATTTATTCTAAATAAATCAGAAAATGTTTGCAAAGTCATGAGTAAAATAAAGAATGATTCTGCCAATATGGAGTATGTATAGGTTTTTATTTTCATTTGAACTGAAGGCCAATGGTGCAAGCAAATTTTTTCAATAAAATTCACGATTTTTTTACAATTTTTTGAGTTGTAAATTTTATACGGTTTTATATAAACGGATTTGAGAAGAAATTTATAATTCGACATAAAGTTTGGTATGTTTTCAAAATGTTTGGGAAATAACATTGAGAGCTATCATTTTATAGGTATTCACGAAAGTTTACGATAAGAATAAAAAAGTAAGAAAAGGTAGAAAGGAAACCGGTGCTTATCTAACTTTAATGCACGATAAAGTTTTCATGCCAACAAACACAGAAAGTGAAAAATATTATTTTTCATTGAATTTCGTGGCTAATTTCACTTTCCTTTGAAACTTAAAAAAAATATTTTTATTAGCTTGGACAAAATTAGAGAAGTTAATCATTTCTACGAAAGTAAACCCAAAAGCAATTTCAAAAAATAACACCCAGTCTTATTGATTTCATAGATTAAATTGAAGATCGGGTTGATTAAAAAATAACATGTAGATATTTTTTTTGGGTGGTGTAAGTCGTTTTAACATCTAAGGTCATACCACGACTGTCTACACACAGAAAATTTCTGTAGGTCATATAAATCTTACATCTCGAGTCTTATATCTAGGGATTCAACGGGGATCGAACCCAGCACCACTGACACATGCAGCGGAGAGAGCAAACTGCTGTTACCACTGCGCCACTAAGTGGGTGTTACGATTTAAAAAGGTAACAAGTGGAGATTAAAGAAAAAATTAATTTAATTAATATTTATTTTATGGCTAGGCAAGTATGTGCTGATTTTTTTTCTCTCATTTCTTGTATTCGAAATCTGTCCCTGGAAAATAAGCGAACGTGATCCAAATATAGGTGGAGGTGGGAATACTCATACTGTGCATGGGTCTCTGGAAGACAGCTCCAGAAAAGATAAACGGTTCAGCCGTTGACGCTCCTCTGTGTAGTCTAGGAGGTTAACATCCAGGTGGTTCGGATGTGCTTTCAGTCTAGTAAGGTATTTATGGCTGAGTCTGACTATCTCACTCCTGACCGTCGTCATGTTTAGGTCCCTGTGTATATCGTGGTTGGTGGTGTATCACGGGTCACCTGTTATTGTTCGTAGCGTCTTCGACCGGAACCGCTGTATCTTTTCGATATTAGAGCTGCTCCCCTATACTAGCTGCTCCCCACAATTCGATGCCGTACACCCAGATGAGCTTTATGATCACATTGTAGTTCCTAACTTAATGTCTAGAGACAGATCGAAGTCGCTCTTGAATAGCCACCACAGCTCAAGGCAAGTCGTCCTCAGTTGACTACGCTTGTATTGGATGTTATGTGTTGAATTGTGACAAATTTTGACATCAAGTATAGATTGGTTCACTGATATGCGAACGAGTTTTCGACAAAATAATGAGCTGTTTTTCGCCAAAAGTGCTCTGAAACAATCTTGTGAACAAAATTTTTACTTCAATTACTTCCTGAATGAATTCCTTTTATATACACTGGATAAATCGAATAATCTAGTTTTTCACACTTTTTCTTTAGGTTTGTTCCATACGACATGCTTAAACACTGACAGATAGATAAAGTACAAGACACATTGACCAAGAGACAAGGGTGAGTGAAAAAATGTTTCAGCTTACAGCTGCTCGGCCGCATTAAACCGAGAGTCGAGCTATGTACGTACCTTTTCGTGACAATCCCGTATATCGAAACTGATTTGGAGGTGTTTAAGCGCTGGTTAATCGGTTTGTAACTCAAGCGAACTTGTCACTTTATGTTCTTCACTCACTCTTGTCCCTTGATCAATGTTGTCTTGCTCTTTGTCTGTTTGCCAGTGTTTGAACATCATCAGAAAGATGATTGAAACAAACTTTTTATAATACTAAAATACAACTACCAAAGGTAATTTTAAATTGAATTATTGATTAAGTATTTCAGAAAAAAATATTTTCATTGATTTACCAAACTATCATTTTAATTAAAAATGAACGTATTAAAATAATCGGTTATATATTTATGGTTCAATCCCTAATTACCCATACATTTTATTAAGAGTCATAAAATCAACTTTAGTGTGAATTTAATGTTGAAAATAATGAATAGTAAACCAATAGAAAATTATATAAAACCCATTCTTTTATTTGGTTTAGTTTGAGGAAGTTGTAAAATTGTTTCTGAGTTTACTTTTGCAAGTGTTCGAATTAGATTACCTTGAAGGAAATTTATTCTTTGGGGTGGAAGGCGGTTCTTTTCGGCACCAATAACAATTTATTATCGTGGGGAACTAATGAGTTCGTGTTTGTGCAATTTTATGACCGCTCGGATTATCGATTCCAATGTCCGTGGCATTGTTTTTGACCTCCGGTAGTTTCAACCGTTTTTATATGACAAGATAACAATAACGATATCGGTTCTATCTAAAATCAATTCGTACCAATTAATTTCAATAATTTATGATAAGCAAAAAATTGCTGAAAGAAACCGCGATAAAAACGTTCCAAATAGCGTAGCCAATATCTAAAGGCTAAATCCGAAAAAAAATACGCTGAAATCGTGAGCTGTACATTTACTAGATTTGAATCGAATCATTTCATCAATGTAAAAATCGTGCTTTTATTCGATTCATTGTGCAAAATGATGCCTACACCTATATTTATCCAACCGAAGAAAAAAAATTGTGGAAAATAACCATTAATCTTACTTTTCTGATTTAAGATACAGTTTCGTATGGAATCATAGAAAACGTTCATTGTTCTTTTATTCAAAGCAACCTCAATAGCGAGACTTGAGCCGACGAGTAACTGCCTATAAAGAAAGTTTCAATTGAAAGAAAAGTTCAGTTTTAAAAGAACGCCACTGATAGCAGAAAAACTCTCATTAACAGACAATATTTTCAGCATGAAACGAACAAATAAATGCTGAACAAGCAGTCTCTTTTTATATATTTTTCTGATATTAAAAACAAAAAGTTAAAATTCCTAATTTAACAAGTAGATACAAGGCGGTTTTTTCCATTTTATCCTTAGAAATTAAACTTTTTTTTTGCAGACGAAGAAATTTTCATTTTATAACTTTTGAATTTACCACACATACGTTTGAGAATATTTCTTTCAACCAAGTTAAAATCTATTTAAGTTACAATTCTGATTACAACTAAACATTATTTAAAAAATTATAAAAATGTTATCAGTCTTAAATATTAAGTTCCTAGTTGCTTCAAAAATTCCTTATGGGGTTTTCCTTAATTTTTAAATTAAATGCTTTTTATATTCAGCATAAAAAAATAATTGAGGAAACAAAAGTCTTGGCAGAAATAAAGAGAAAGACAATTATGGTTTTGAAATTTTCGTTAAAACTAAATGGTACTAAATGTACTTGTTTTGTTTTCTTTGTAATTTTAATTATGAAGAAGGTCTCCCATTAATTCTATTCAAACTTGAAGAACTTGCAAAATATACTTATTCTTTGTGTGGATATATAAATACGTTCTTTCATTCCCTTGTGGTTGTAATCCTCAAATTTCTCAATTTATGTTATCCTTCCAAGCATTGAATTCTCTGGAGATGGATTCTAGAAATATTTTAAATAGTTACAAATATGAGATATTCGTAGTCACTCGTCAAATACGTGCATAATTTTGCATTTGCATTTTCATACGCTTATTTTCTCGTGTAATAACATCAGATATTCAGAATAATAGCAAACCAATTAGCTTCAAGTTACCTTTTTCATTGAATTTTGAATTTAAATGCTTATGGTTTGTGATCAAACTATTGTATGTTATGGTTGGATTTATTTTATCACAATTATCAATTGGTAAGCATATAGCTGCAAATTTTCATTGGTTAGCAAAAATTCGTCATTTCAAACTTTTCTGAATCTGATGAATTTGTACTTGTCTTAAGAGGTGTAAGAATGATTTTGAAAGGTCAAACTAATTTTATACACATTTAGGAACGTTAATAAATTGCAGTATAGTTTACTTCATATTTTTTCCAACTAATAGACTTAAAACAAATCATTAGGACTTAAAAATTCAAATATTTTTGCTCAATAGGTATGCTTCTTACAGCAGATTTTTGCTATATGTCTCTAGAAATAGATTATAAATACCTACTTCCCAAAAGACGATTGAAAAATAGAGTAAAAACAGTTTTAACATCAAATAAAACTGCGGTCCTAACAAAATAATATAGCGATAACAGTTAAGAAGAAACCGAAGGGAGAATTTTTTTTTTCATATCAAATATTTTTTATGTTTTCTGAAAGTTTTGATTCAAAGTTCTTTCGAGTCTTTGAAAATAGTGTCTCTTGAACCTAAAAATCGTTTTTCAACACTTCGAACTCTTTAATGTTATGTTAACTGTTTTTCTTTATCTCTTTAATTAAGCTTCTAAGCTTTAATTTTTTGACTTTCTACTTACGAGTAGCTATAACTAAACCTTATTGTTTTTAATATGAAATGTACATTTTGATACTATTTCATAAGTTTTCTTTAGAATTTTATTCAACAAACTTCAAAAAGATTTTAACGTTGCAATAAAAAACGTGTTTATCAACTCAAACTTTTTATTCATTGGCATCATTTCAAACGATTGATCATTCAAATAATCAACCAATTTTCTTAAATCAAAAAAATTCTTTAACATTAAAACACATTTTCATGTATTGAAACAATTTTTCATTTTAAGATCCGTGAAATTTTCAGTTTTGTGTTTCAATTAAAAACACCAATAGCATTCCAAAAACATATTTTGTAATTTTACAGTTGAGACAAAATTCGTAAATTCAAGTGAAATAGATGCTTTTGTTGCGAAAGTTCAATCATAGCAAAAAGCATTATTCAGTCGAGATGAAATTGAAATAAGACAAATCATATTATTTTGAATTAGATCTTGTATCGTATCCGCTCGTATTTCATCGTCTAAAGTTTCCAATTAGCTATCCCTTTTTAATTGAACTTGAGGTTTATTTTAAAGCTTGTTTCTTCTACACTCCGGGAAATTTAATTAGAAACAAGTAAATTTCTAATTTATAATCAGGCAAGATTTGGTTTTCATACAAAAGTATAATAAAAATGAAAATATATGAACGAAGTTGTAAGCCTGATTTGAAACTCTTAACATTTAGATTTTAAAACTTAACAGTGTAGAACGTTTACTTATGTATGGTTATGCTCAGTAAGGACGAAAATTACGTTATTTTTATTTTATTTTTATTTATTTAAAAGTCGATAGCGGGGTTCGATCCGTGGACTTCTCGCATAAGAGACTGTCATTCTAATAGCTGGGCCACAAGTACAACACTGATTCTTATTACAAAGCATTAATACAAACCGTCTCTAACTGTCGATATTCAAATTGTCTCAACTAAATACTTTCTGAGTTCAAAACTGGTGTTCTTTTAAGGCGAAACAAAAATATCTTTTTTAATTGAAACAATGGTCGATATCTATCGTAAACTAAATTAGTGCTCACTCTTTAACCTTTACCTACAATCATTACTAACATATTTTTGAAAATTCTTTAAAATAAGATTAAAAGTTCGTTTAAAAAATATTTCTTTGAAAAAGAATAAGACAATGGATAGGGGGAGATCACCTTAATTACTGTAAATAAAATTCTTAAGATTATTTAATTAGATTTTAGGTAGTAACATTCTAAATGTTTATGATGCAGTCTGAAAATTCGAAGAGTTAAGATAAAATATAAGCGATTTAACTTAATAATGAAGGACTATAACAAAACAGATATTTATAATTTTCTTTTAAAACGAAATTCGTTTAATGCGATTAAATATTTCAGTCTCTTCAGTTTCGTTCTAACCATTCTCCACTGATTTTTATTCTTACACAAAAATGTTCATGTCTTGTTTTATATAATGCTGTTTGTATTTTAGAATTACAACTTGGTATTGATGTTTGAAAAGCTGTAAATGTTATGTAAATCATTCGTGTAACAATCATGTTGTCATGGTGATAGTAATAATTGTTATGGTTCATGTAATATTCTCTACCTAAACATACTACAGCTGAGAAAGCTACGGTCAAAATTAGCCTCTAGCCGATACAAATATGTTAGCATAAATTAATTTTCCTGTATTGTACAAGAGGCAAAGTTGTAATATAGCATTGCGTTGATCGTTATGGATATTCTGGTTAATATTAATGCAATTATTTAAACTTCCCTAACAACTTGTTCTACTAATTATATTTATCGCAATTCAGAAAATCAATCAATTAATGTATGCAATATGCATGTACAATGTACATCCTTGTTTAATTAACTATAGAAATAATACTGAAATAAAATATTCATGATAAAACCATTTTCATATAGTTTTCCATAGGAAGTTTAACGGTTAAGTCAAGCTTATCTTCCCATCGCTCTTTTTTACTACAGGAAAACAAGACAGTAGTTGATTTGAGCCAATAATTGAGGCTAGTAATCAATTATAGTGATTGATGTCTGTACCTGAGCACAAGATTGTTTTTTACTCCTTCACGATGTTACAACGTAAACAGAGAATTTTTTGCTCCTTTTTACTTTTATATCTCATATATATATATATTGTATAAAGCAATTGATTCATAAAAACGATTTCTTATTTTAGAATTATGTGTATAGCAATACAACTTTATTTCAGTTCTTTCGCATTGTTTTTACTCGAGTTATAACCGATTCCGGTTGTGATAATAAAGTAAAGTAATTGCCTTTTTATAAGCACTTCTCTATAAGTTTTTATGTCGCAGACAATAAATAATTTGAATATAAATTGCACAGTTTTAACGTGGCATATAAAATAATAGTTTGGTAACAGTTCATTTCTTTGCTAAAGAACCGGGCTTATAGCACGGTTTTATTTTACAGTGGGGAATTGTCAAGAAAGTCGCAACCTTTAATGAGTCACAAGTTGATCCTCAAATCGATCGTTATGTCCTAATACATCCAGTTATTTTATCTTCGAATCGTTGATTTGCCTCTAAAATCTTTCACATTACTTGCCGTTTTTAAAATAAAATATTTGACCAACTGCGAAATTGTAGAATTTTAGAATTGCCAATAAAAATATTATATAGTTTCAGTTTTATTTCTCTCTGTGAGAATAAATTTTGGAAAATCATTTTTGTGGTTTTATGTTTTAAAAATATTACAGCGTGTATATCATATAATTTTATTTTTTATTTTAACAACAATCAATTTCAATCGTCAAAATAGAATTTATGCGATTTTTTTATTATTTATCTTGTTACTGTTGAACATTTTGCAAAACCATTGTGTAATTGAATTATTTCTAACATAATTGAAAAAAATTCAATAAATTCAAATAATTACAAAATACGAGTCCAATTCGTACAGTCGACTCTTTTTATGAGCTTTGAAAAAGTGGGCGAGAGGAAAAAATATTGAATTTATGATACTACATACATGTTTACTATCAGTTTTTTCTTTGCAAATGATACATCGTATTGATAACGTTCATACATTTTAGATCCTTTTTCTACAATGAAACATCATAGTTTCATTTTACATACATCGCGGTTTTCTCGAATGTAAATATTTACGATTGAATTGGGGATTTGGGACATTGCAATTTCTACAATTCAGCCATGATTAGTCTTGCTTTTATTTCATCCTTTTGGCCAGTCATACACCTCACAGCTCAATTCATCTCAAACGTTTCCTTCCAACTACATTGTGATAAGAGAGATGAATTGTTCGTTGGTTTCATTCTGCGATAAAAACTAATAAAATTTTATTCATTTTAGACTCGAGCTCGGATGTTTTTGACACATAGTAGTGCGATAACTTTAAACTATCTCTATATAGCGAAAGAGTTATATTTTGTAAAATATTTTTCTCTTATATTGAAGAACTACGAGTAGTTCTTGAAAATATTGTACACCTCCAAGCCTTTATAAAATATTTAAAATACGTTATCTTCTGAGTTATTATGATAAGTATTTACGTTATAAGTAATATTTAAGTTTTGAGATATTTTTCTAAGTTTTTTTTTATTTTGAGACATGACAAATACAAAAAAAAGTCAGGTGATGATGCGAGCTTTGTCTTTAAAAATATATCCGAGTTCTAAAATGCAAACCTTAGCCTCTTTTTACCATAGTTATATTGACTTTATCTGTATGTGTCGATGAAGTCTTTTAATCAGTATTTTTTTTTACTTCCGATTTTTAAATAAGCTAACATTTTACACCCTTATTTAATTGAAATGATATATTATAAAAAAAAAACTTAAATTATTCTATTAGAAACAATTTTACAATCATATTTATAAAGAAAAATACCTTTTTAATATAAACTTATGCGACAAATAAATGAAAAACCAAACAAAAAAAAATCCAAACCACTACCATGTACACTGCCGGCCAAAAGTTTGAGACCAGTTGTAATATATTTATGCTATCACTTATTGTATTCAAAGTTTCGGTAATAAAATAAAAATTGTTCTCCATACATATTTTTAAATTACTGATGAACATCTAAAGAGACTTTTGTAGGTATGTTTCTCAGGTACAAATAGAATTAATGGGTTCTGTTTAAAAACATCCAAGACCGCAGGGTGTCTGGCCAGTGGAAGGGTCATCATTATATTTAAAGTAGCTCCGTATTAATTGTTCTTTAATTCTATTCTTCTTTAATTTTGCACTGGCTATTCTTTGTTATTATTTAGACTTTCTAAAACAGGTTATTTTAAATTTTTTTTAAGTTATGTACCATTTTGTACGAATAATTTAATTTAGTCTTAACTTGGAGTTTCTATAGTTAAAACGTTTTAAAAATGGGACAAGTACGAGAAATAAATATCGAAACTCGATCTGCCATTGTTACTTTACATAATGAAGGCAAATCCGAACGTGAAATTGCGTCTCAACTTAAACTTTCGAAAACTTGTATTCATCGCACAATTATTTGGTTTAAGGAAACGGGTAGTTTTCAAGATTTTCCACGTTCAGGAAGACCGAGAGCTACTACTTCTAGTGAGAATCAGTTTATCGTTATTACCAGCAAAAGGAATAGACGCTTAATAGCACCAAAAATTTGTGCTGAAGTGAACAAATCTTTAAATAAACCAGTTTCGCTTACCACAGTGAAAAGACGGTTGAGGAACGCTAAACTGTTTGGTCGTGTTGCCGTTCGGAAACCTTTACTAAGGCCGCAAAATAAGAAAAAAAGGATGCAGTGGGCCCTATTCCATCGAGATTGGACAGAAGATGATTTTAAAAAAGTTCTTTGGACTGATGAGTCAAAATTCCCAGTATTTGGTTCAAATCGACGAATTTACGTTCGGCGTAGCACCGAAGAAAAGATGTTACCAGATTGTGTAGTGCCAACTGTTAAGCACGGTGGTGGTTCAATAATGGTCTGGGGTTGTTTCTCAGGCCATGGAATTGGAAATTTGGTTAAAATTGATGGAATTTTGAAGAAAGAGGAATATAAAACAATTCTCGAAAAAAATGCTGTACCATCAGGCTTAAGTTTAATTGGCAATGGGTTCATTTTCCAGCAAGATAACGATCCAAAGCATACTTCCAAGCTATGTAAAAATTATTTATTACAAAAAGAAGCAGAAGGAGTTTTAAAAATCATGAAATAGAGCTTGATAGGAATGTCCGAGAGGAGTGTCCCTCTTCACTTGCAGACTTGTGGAGACTACTACAAGAAAGCTGGAACAAAATTTCTCAAGAAACCATAAATAAATTAATAAGTAGAATGCCGAGGCTAGTAGAAAAAGTAATAAAGTGCAAGGGAGGATTTTTTGATGAAAAAACAGTTTGAGTAATTAGTTCATTTTTTTTATAGAATAATTTTTTATGTTTATTTTCTATACTAAGTATGTTTAAAGGTTATAACTATAATATTAATAAACATTTTTACTGTATTTGTCTTTGAATTTTTAAAAATATTTCCTTTTTTTGGCTTAAATCTATATGGTCTCAAACTTTTGGCCGGCAGTGTACATATCTCCAAATACGTATATTTCGAATGCTATGCAATCGGCATTAGTGGATCAAATGAAGTGTCTTCGGCGACTGTTTCGCGATATTTCACGAATATTTTTTATATAATAATTTGTGTTGCATTGTTTAAAATTTGATTTTTATAATGCAAAACTTATTAAGGAATTTTAAAAAAATATATTTTTTATGTATTTGTTTTTTTTAAATAGAACTAATGGTCGCTATCCAAACATTTGTGCGGATTATATATTTTTAAAATATGTATCACCAAATCGATTTTCTCGAAATTTTTGTGGTAGGTAGGTACTTGATAGTTACATAAAATATATTTTTTTGGTAGGTGTCAACTAAGAGAGAGGTATAAACACAGCCCCTTAAATATTTCATTAATTTTTTTTTACCACTTAAATATTTTGATGTGAGCACAAAAAAAATAATTCAAAATGTAGAATTTATTAATTTAAATGTTATTTTGAAAAATTTGTTTCGTTATCTTTATTAATTTCGGAGAAAAAACAATTTTAAGTTAAGGGTTGTAACCCCTCTAGCTCCGTTAATAGAAGGATTAGCGCTCTATTATGAAGTATACTTACTACACCTATCTAGAGGTATATGTGGAGGAGAACAAAATAAACGTCAGGCTAAAACACATCTTGGGCCTGCTGAGATATGCTTATCCGGCTATAGCCTTTAAGCGTACCGTACCTGGTGTTTAAAATAAAGTTAATTTTTTCATGCAAAACTAGGTATGTTCCACATGAAAATAACGTAGGTACATTGTACGGTTCAAGTCACAAGCAAGACAAAAAAAAAATTTGTGCAATTTAAAAATGTTATCATAGGTTCGTTCCAAGTGATTATTCAGCACGACCATTCTCGAACATTTCCGTGTACGAGCTCTGACGACCGCTTAAAATTCATTCCTGGCTGTGTTGGCGGTGCTTATGCACTTCCTTGAGTTTGTAACTCAAACGAACTTGGAATTTTATAATGGTCGAATCTAATCACATGCTAATTGGTTATAGTTTTTAATGCGACATCGTTAAGGTCGACCGTCAGCCTAAGCTGATGGTAGACTTGCACACAAAGTAATTGCAAAAAGTTTTCTCACTCACTCTTGTCAATGTTTGTGCATCACCACGGTAGGACAATTGGAACAAACCTCATAATTCCATATTATGCATGAATTGAAACGTACACTGTATGGTTTTATTTTTATCTAGAACAAACTCAACATTATATATTATTGTTATATTATTTACTTAAAAGTGCAACACTGAAGTCATTAAGTTTGAAGTTTTCGTTGTAACTCTGATTTTTATAATTGATTTAATTTAACTAAGAAATTAATAAAATAACACTTTTTTAGATTCTTTAAGATAATTTTCCTTATGTATAGAGTAGGTACATTGGATAGTTTTAAGGTTTTTGTTTGATAACTAAAATAAGTAGAGTGTATTTTATCTCAATTTAAATTTTAGGAATTATTTTTGTGCTATTATACCTAGATAAGTTTGAATCCTAAATCTGATTATTTGCAGTTAAATTCTCAGCCAATCGATTTCATTCTGCGCTACTGAAGATTTAATTTCCGTTCTAATTGTTTTTATCTGCATTTCATTAAAGCTACTCACATAAAAGCTGCATCGGCTTCTTCACAAAAATTCAAACTTTTAGCAACTCTCACACGTTGAAAGCATCTCGAGGCAAAGTTTTTTTTTTCATTTTTTCATTGTTTGTTTAATCCGATCGATTATCATCAAGTAATTAAAAGTTTATACCAATATTATTTTAATGGTATCATGTAGATATTCTTTAAAGAAACAAGTAATTTGGTAGCTTAAATTAACAAGAATAAATCTTTTAATTTATTTAAAAGGCTGCTTTATTTAGACGAAGCTTAAAATTTTATTTTTCAGGTGAATGTAAAAACCTCATACCAATAAAAGAAGTAAGCTACATAAGGTAAAATATAAATGTAAATTTTGTAGGTATGAAAAAAATTATAATGAGGAGATTTAAAACGAATTTCTGATAATATAAAAACTAAACGCTAATTAAAATGGTCGTGAATAATGTTTCGTGGGCACGCATTGACGATTTTAATTAAAATGAAGAATATTCATACTTTTGAGAAATGGAAACGCTAGAATTATTATTTAAGAACATTCATCATAAATAGATGCTATGCCAGAGCGCTGTGAATCTGTTTTAAATCACGCACTATTGAGAACAACATGAATTCATTTCATCTTGTAATGTTGAAAACAATGCTTTTGATTTTAATCAACAAAACCCATGTAACGAAAAGCATGTCTAGTTTTTTGCCATTAATTAGATCCAATAAGTCGCTCTTCTCTTTGCATGTCACATTCTTGACCTCTAATTTCAAGTAAAATTGGTGATGTTTGCTTTCGGGCACCAATCCAACATATTTGCTAACTTTCATTGGAAATACTCGACATCAACCTTTAAAAGAAAATTGGCGCGTACCTCCACACAGTTGTACGAAAACTACATTTTATTGAAAGCTCTTTTGATTGATATATCCAAAATAAATAAACCTACACAAGACTAAATTTAATGTATTTTAAAAGTGATTGGATATTGGAAAGAACTCAAAAAAAATTATCATAAGTATAAGAAAAAGCTGAAGAAAAATAAACTGTTTGTGATGTCTTATTTTAATTAACATCTAAATTAGTTTTGAATGTATGATTGAAAGCTGAAAGATATTTTTTTTAAAAGTCTAGAACAAATTATTTACTCGTTTATAATCTATTTTTATAAGTATTCGTATTTAAAATGAAATAAATTTTTAGAATAATATATTCTTACTTCACAATATTATTTGCAAGAAAATGTTAACTAAACAAATAACAACAAAATATGAGCATTGTATAAAATGAACTAAAAGTTGTGCAATAAATTGTAATCAATGTATTTTGTTATATTTAACACTATTTCAACTAGGCGTTCGGTATAATGATTTCATTCTTTCATTAAAATTATGTGACATACCTACATAGTTACAATAATTTACTCTACTCAAAAAAAATATACAAATATTTTATTTGAAATTCAATTTGCAATTTTAAACATTTATAGTTTCTAACTAAATTTTATCCGGTAGAAGTTTGTTAACTTTATGTTAGGTTAGAAAATTTTCATAAAACTATGTCTCGTTAAATTTCCGTGTTATAACTAACTTCTGCATTTGCTTCAATTTGGTATTTATCTAATACAATTTACTGTCACGCTAGGTAGCATTCTTTTTTATGCTACTATTCTAATGCAAACAGTTTTTGTGTATACTCTTAGATAAGCTTTAGATGTATAATTAGTGCTAAACCATCAACTTTTTAAGAAACCTAAAAACAGTCGTTTAAAATTATTGTTTTTATTTGAATTTAAATCAAAATTAATTAGAGTTTTAATTATGTTTTAAGTAACAAAAGTCATTTTAATAAATAAACTTTATAGTAAGGAAAAAATAGATTAAAGAAGTGTTGTGATTTATTTTTCTTTAATGCTGTGCACGGAAAAAATGTGTTGTAGTTTTAACAACATTCCTTGTTAATTTTACTACATTAACTAGTATTATGTAGGATGGCACCACGTGTGGTAACGTTTACCAGTCAAGTGTAATTAAAAAACTGTAGTATTATTTACAACACGAACTAGTAAAAATGTAGTTGAATTTTTTACACTTGCATTTGTTTGTCAAAATTACTGGTTATGTTGTACGCCGCATACGCAAACGCCAACATATGTTAATTGTACAACACTCAGCAGTTGTAACAGCTACATATATTTTCTTCACTATAGTAGTAAAAAATACTTTACGTTAGAGCTGAATACAACACAGTGTGTTATCTAATGTTACATTTGTGATTATAGTGAACACGAAGTGCAGTAAAAATATTACTAGCTTAGTGTTGTAAATATTACACCACTATTTTTTTCCGTGTAGTCTTAAACAAACTTAGGCGATTATTTTGACAAACATATATAAACTCTACTAGTTTATTAAATACATGTTAAAATATTGCTATCTTTAATATTATGAATAAGCCTTAAAAGTCTGAGTTAAAAACTTTTTGTTGATTTAACTTGTTGAACTATAACTTATATACGCTCGCTGGACTTAGAAGTAAACTGGTGAATGTGTTACAGAAGGGATACGAAAAGTGTGATCTGGCGAGGCGAATAAAAGTTGAGAGGGGACATATACTTTAGTAAAAACAGAAGAAGAGAGATGCGTTCGTATATCTAATACACAGTGCAGGCCTATTCTCCGATTTCCTTTTGTGGGGATCTTCGTGTGTCCCCACTCTAACATTGAGTTTAACGTTTAGAGACGAGAGTTCACATAGATCTAGATGCACTGTAAAAGCAAGCGACTCCGTACATTTTCTTATCATAAGCCTATTGTTTCAGTCTTCAATCTACGGCAGTAATTACTAATGTAACCGATAATGAAAATATTGATTAATATGTGAAAACCTATGCTACATATACACGTATACTATACATACATAGCAAAAGCAGTTATATTTCCAGTGTGTACTTACATTGTGTACACTCAATTTTTTTAAAATTAACTTGATGCATTTTTATTGACAAAATAGCATTGTTTTGAAGCTATATAAAGTTTATGTTTAATTTTTCATGTTCAAAGTCGATGATAATTTTCGAAACCAATTTTACTGTACAAGTTAATTTTAAAGTTTTCTTTTGCTTTCAGTCAGTTTTCATTATTTCTTAAGCGCGTTTAATTGTTATCATGAAGAAGTGGTTTTGGATGAATGCTTTTGTCAGAAACCATCATTTATCTTATAATTTTTGTATTAATATCCAGCTAGAATATGCGATAAAATTTAATGAAGGTTGAAATAGGTATCTATAAGTAAAATTAAAAAAAAAAGGAATAATAATAAATTTTAAGGTTTCTGGTGAGAATAGAGATGTCTAAATTATTAAAGATACATATAGTACCTATGAATTTCATATTAACTTAGATGCTTTTAGATGTTATTTTTAAATTAATGTTCTTTATTTTGAACCGGCTTTCTAAGTTAACATCTCAGATTTTAAAATAACATACGCTGAAAGATTTTTGTCATTTGCTTAATTCGAAATGAAATTTAATAAATATCTATTTTATATGTATAGTTTTTAATAAATACAATATAAAACTTTTTGTCTATTTGCATTTTTTCAAATCGAATTTATTATTAATATTTTTTATAATCATTTTCATCGACATAAAAAGATGGTCTATAAACACGCGCAGCTAATTCTCTTAATTCGTGCTATCATTGTAATAACTTTCCTTATTTAGTTAGCAGATACAATAAGGCTCTTCATTCTTCGTTTGACAGTTTGATTGCTCATAGCGAGATTCGAACTTCCAATCATCCAATCTCCAACCAAACTGGGAATTTACCGAGCCAGACTTTGGTCAAAGAGAGCATTAACACAATGCATTTTGCGGTGAGCACTGCTCATATTCGGAATTCTTTGAAAGGAATTAATAAACCACTTTATTTTAGTGGATCGATTATCTTGTTACAACTTTTAACGAAAGTTTCAACTATGTACTAGATTTATGTTACAATTGAAAATTAAACTTTTAATGATTATTACCAAAATTTTAATTTATTGGAAACACTAAAAAATCAATACATTATACAATATATTATATACCTACCTATCTATTTATAATTTACCTACCTACCATTTTTTTCGTCATTTTAATAATAAATTAAAGCTTAATATTATAGCTGAATATAATACCGACTATTTGTATCTTTTTAATTAATATCATCAAACAGAAGCTTTGTTATAGAATCGACTTCATTTCGCTATATATTATGTATTATGAAATATTGCAAAAAAAATTAAATATTAAATGTATATTTGTTCATAAATTGTAAATATAAATTAAAAATTGCCGTATTTGTTTTTGAAAATTGAACAGGTACCTTTTATGGTGAAATAACATATGCAAATATAAGGCTCCTCTCTCAATTCTCAATGTTTATTTTTGCAAGCCAGTAACATTGTGCAATTTTAATTTTGATATAACAGCGTTCATTAAAAACTTGATCGAAAACAATATAGATGTAAATAAAGTGAAATTACACTCGACCTTTGTCAATACATAAAAATTGCTTGCAAAAAAATGATTAAGTTCTCGATATGACATTTTAATTGCAGGTTTCTTTTTTTAATGCTGGCAAACGAGTTGCTTGTTCTGTTGCATAAATTGAAAAACAAATGTTGTATGGGTTTTTTCCTATTTTAAATAATTAATCGTTCGTAATTGTGTTTTAACGTTTTTGGAGCCTTTTTTCACAACAATGAACCTGTATATCCGGTTGTGGGAAAATTTCCTCCCCCTTTGAAAATTTGCGTTCTTACGTTTCAAAGGTGTAAAATGCAACTTTGTAAGAAAACCCGTTTTTGATCGTCCGATGGGTCGTTTGTCCATTGTAATTGCGTTTTCTGAACCAAAATTCTTCTGAATTTTTCCAAAGTTCGTATACCACTTCATTTAAATGTGATCTAACAGTTATCTGACAATAAGATCTCATTTTCAAAGTGATCGGACAATCCAAATAGAACGTATGATATTATAGGTTTGTTTCTAACGACCAGCTATGGCGATGCTCAAAGATTGACCGACAGACAAAGAGCAAGATACATTGACCAAGAGACAAGAGTGAGTAAAGAACTGTTTCAGCTTAGGCCGAGAGCCGACAACGCATTGCATAAGTATGCCGAAACAGTGTCGATGAGTGTCGATATAGGCCCTCGTAACGCCGTTGCACGAAAATGGCTGTGCTGACTGTTGGATGTTTGCACGGAATAAACCTGCCGAAACAGTTCTTTTCTCACTCTTGGTCAATGTGTCTTGCTCTTTGTCTGTCGGTCAATGTTTAAGCATCGCCATAACTGGTTGTTAGGAACAAAGCTTATGTATTTATTTTTACGCTGATGTTTCTGTAATAAGGGTGTTGTAAAACATTTGTACATATCTGTAGAATTAAGACACCCACCTTTTTACACATTAACAGCAAGGTACAATTTTCCCATCCTTTTACCTTGAAACTTTAGCGCATCCATAATTAAATGCTACTATTATCCAGAAACAAGTTGCATTTTTATTCTACAATAAGGCCGATATGAGAGAATTTATAAATCTTGTTTAAAAAACAATTAAATTAATCGGATATTGACGGCGACAAACGCATTTAAATATAGTATGCATATGTAGAAAGGTACTATGGAAAAGTTAGATAAACGATTAAACCTTGATTTACCCGGGCAAACTGTGTTCTAACTGCTTTACGATCATTAAACTTGAATCTAGGATTTATTATATAGATTATAGAGTGAGAATGAAAATTCCAGTTTTTGATCTAAAGAGGGGCTACTTTAGAAATATGGTCATGACAATTATCGAGAAACTCGATGAATATTATTATATGCTATTAAAGCGAAAAACATCGAATTTATATTTTTAAGTAACCTATTATATGTGTGTATATTGAGAAACTTGTAGATCTGGAAAGTATTTCGCCATAAAAGAAAAGTTTACGCCAACTTTTAAACGAAAAATCGTTTTTTGGTTATCAAAAATAAAAAAAATAAAAACGTTGGAACTGTAAACTAAATGCATGAGTAACAAATGTAGTTCTAAAGCTACCTAAGATATCTTGATGTCTCGGACTGTCACAGGAGCTCTTATTTAATTTGAGCAAGTATGTTAAAGAAGCATTTAATTCAGAAGGAGTGTTCTTATTTTTTTTTTTTGTAATATGTATTTTTATGAAATACCTATACATGTTACATTGTTTCAAACATTTACATCCAAGTTTAATCAAGCGAATACATATAGAAAGTGCTTTACCCGGGTAAAGCCCGCAAAGTGTATACTTTCAAATTAATTTTGAACTTAACTCATGTTTCCTGGATATTACAAGCTTAACAAGGAATTGAGGTTTAATAGTTTCCCTAACTTAGCCTGTATAATGCTAGTATAATATACAATACTAGGTACTACTCAAAATTTCATTAGGTCAGGTAACTGAACATTTTGTACTACTAAGCAAAATTAACATTTTAACTGGTAAATGAAATAACTTAAAAATTAAATGCTAGATTTGATTTTAAGTTTGAGTTAGGTTAAGCAGTTTGAATCCAAGACAAGCAGGGAATTCCTACTAATGCTTAACTTATGCTTAGTTCATTGAGAAAAAGGTGCAATAAATGCAACACTCGTAATTTTTAACTATAATTTAGGAATCGAAGTATAATGAACGCATGTGTAAAATTTGCAGTATTTTTAGATGTTGACAAACAAGTTGTTCGTTCTTTTGCATAAATTAAAAATAAATATATTATGGGTTTTTTCCTATTATGAATAATTAATTGTCTGTACTTAATTGTGTTTTAACATATCGTTTTTGGTTTGTTTCAGAACAATGGACGTGGAGTGTTTGATTCACGATAAAGAGACGCCGATCGAATCAGCCGGAATGATTTTTTCGAAAAATTCAAACGAAATGTTGTTTGAGTCGTTGTGGTGCCGATGCGCCTGGTGATCAAGAAGTATTTTGTGCGCGGGTTGATTCACGGTAATGGATCACAGCGTGAAAGCGATGAATTCCCACCGGAGGGTGGCGTGGGCCCGGTTATTAAATCCGCATCGTTTTGAAAATGATGAATTAGAATTATTATATCAGCGGTACATATTCAAGCTGCAACATTCTAGCGTGGCGAGTGTCGTGGCGTTGTTCGTGATTTTAACGGCAATTCTGGCGAATTTGAGCTTCGTATATGCCCAGACGCCAACCGCCCAAAACGTTTATTACGCGGTGCACTGTGTGCTCTTCGCCGTGCTACTGCTGTTTCTAAATACGCGGCTAATGCAAGATGCTTATTTGTTATGGGTGTGTTATGCAATTTTATTTTTCTGTGCAACTTTTTGTGCGGTCGCGCTGCCCCTCGGCGATATCCCGCCGACCACCGATGATCCGGGAGGTGGTTTAGGCGCTCCGGTTCGTCTTGAAACGCGGCGTGTTATTTCCGAAGGCGTTTGGCAAGTTGTTTTTGTCGTTTTTTTAGCGTACGCTATGATGCCGCTAAAAACTTGGGTTGCTGCAATCTTCGGATGTCTTTTACCAATTGTTCACATGGCTATCGCTACTGTTTTTTATCAAGAATTCCCACATCTAACATGGCAACAAGTAAGTATCTACTAAAATAGTGGTTTTCAATCTGTGGTTTACGAACCTATGGGAGTAATAGAATCTACATTCACTAAACTTTTTTATCATAGGTACATTATTCCAATCTTTCGTAAATACACTTTTTCTATGGTTTTATCTTTGGAAAATCTACATGATATGCTAGGAGTCATTAAGAGATTATCATAGTAAAAAGGTTGGAAACCACTGCACCAAAAAAAAATCTTTCAACTTTTTTTAAATAACCTCTTTATTTCAAAATCAAAAATGCGTTTAAAAACGTTTTTAATGTAGGTGCAATATTCAATATTTCAATTAAAAAGTGATTTATACACTTTAAAACGAACAAAGTCTTTATTGATTGGTAATATCCGTTTATTTTACATGCGGGACTTCTTAATATTCAGCATATGGGAGTTTATTTTCTTTATTTTAATTTAATTAATTATAATATTATTCTTGAGAAGATGAAGAAGATTATTATATGTTCTCCAGACATATTATTAAAACAAAATAAACTTAGGTCAAGCTACATAATATATTATAATACTTGAGCTTCATAATATTAATTCAAATAACCAGTCTGCAATAATATTTTTATAATCTTTTATTACTTCAATACCGGTATAAAAATTACAATAATCTTAAAATTTAGAAAAATGGATTTTTTTCAAAAATATTATACTTTTTATGCATATTGCAATATACTCATGTATGCGAGAGGTATTTTAACAATTATAAAATCTTTATTTATTAGGTTCATATATTAAAACGAAGGAAAAATGGATTGAAACTAAATTGTACCTAATGAAAACAAAACCGTAGATTGTACTATACAATAAAATTATGATAACTTTTTGGAAGAAAAAACAATTTTATCAATATATTTCTGCTGTATTTAAACAACTGCATAAGCTATGGTCAAGAAAACAAAACTGTCGCGGGATAATTAACATATTATATTATAGTTTATAGCATTAAAATATAGTATTGCATATAAATCAGTAATAAGACCAATATGGGTTGATGGGTGAGCTATGAGGTTGAATTATGCAGGGTGGTGATAAACCTGGAAACCCTTGAAATGTGAAGGAGCTTAACATTTCTGGAATAGTCAGAGAATTTTAATCTTAGTCAGGGAAATTTTTTGTTTCTATAATACAGCTTTAACGATAGTTAGGTAGGTACTTATATTATAGATATTTACCTAATCGAAAAAAAACTGAACTTCTAGATAAATCAAAATTTTTCAAAAGAGTTAACAAAAAAAATTTTCAGGAATAACTAAGAGTATATGTTAGTCTACTACTATGCTAGTCGATTATTTCCGAGTCTATTCTATAGAGTATATTCTAATAATTTTTTTGTAGTAATGCTGGATTTGTTATTTTTAGTCAGAGAATTTGGAAGTTAGTTTTAAGTCGCCACCTTGTTATTATATTTCAGTAAACTTTGATTTTGTTTCATATCCAGTGGCAAAGGGTGGATTTATGCCAGTCGATACAAACCCTGATTTTGCCACTATCTTTTTTCAAAATTAAAAGACAAATTCGTTAAGTGGCACGAGTAGCTCTCCCCCTATAAATAATCTAAAAATCACTGGCATTAATTCAAATAGTGGTCCAAAGTAAAACATCTTTCTAAAATAAAAATTTTACTGCCATCTCCTGGCAGATAGATAGATAGAGTTAGCCAACTCAACTGTTTTTTGCCTCCCCACATTTGGATCCGGGGTTGGGGCTCTCTTTATCATCCATATGCTACCCCACT
The DNA here is from genome assembly GCA_958496155.1 of Sisyra nigra. Taxonomy (NCBI): domain Eukaryota; kingdom Metazoa; phylum Arthropoda; class Insecta; order Neuroptera; family Sisyridae; genus Sisyra; species Sisyra nigra. The sequence goes on from OY292314.1 coordinate 16,488,528, forward strand.
GTCTATATTGATACACTCTTACTATTCTTTCTTGAACCTAGAAAAAAAAAATTAATACAGAAATAACAAACAAGTAATAATAAAACAAAAATGAATATTTTATCATGTATATTATATAGTAGGAATGGTTACGTACCTGAGAAACAAGAAAAATATCTTCTTTATCAGTTTTATAAAATCACACATAATGAAGCATTAATTAATTATTATCTATCAATACGGTATAAATTGCTAATTATATTCAATTACAATTATATGCTTGTTCATAACGCCCTCGGTGTAATTTTGTCGTATTCAGTAAATTTGAAACAAAGGTTTAATGAATATATTTCACGCAAAATTGATTTCATATTCAGCCGTGATCAAAGGAATAAATAATAAAAAAAAAATAAATAAAAATATTATAAATCAGAAAAGTGAAGTTTTAAATCATGAAGTATGAAGCTGAATGATTTACGTGTCCATAGCTATTACATGTTATGTACTTTTTTCTATTAGTAATGCAAATAAAAATGTCTAAATATATGAAAGAAACGCGCAAAATATTATAGAGAGTAAGATTTTTGTGTAATAAAAGCATGAAGTCAAATTTTTTGAATTATTTGTACATGTTTTGTTAATTGGAATACCATACGTGATGTAACTAAGTGTATTACAAATGTTAGAACTATGTAGAATATCTATGTACTTACACCTAAATTTTACGATCACGTTATTTGCCGCTAGCTTTCTTATTATATAATTTCAGAATAAATTATAACTCAAAACGTGGATAGAGTTATGAACTTGTAATTTTCGTGAAGACAAGGCAATCTCATTCAGATTGGCTAGCGATTCGAGCGAAGATGTCATCCGTCAAGTTGTTTTCTGCAATACTATTGCTTGCATAAGGATGGAATTTATTTCAGAAGACATTTTTGATAAATATTGTTTGAGAAGTTTTGATACGATTTGCGAGATTACATAAATTTTCCTATCATCTTTACTTGCTGATTACTTATTATTTTGTGAAGACTTTCCTTAAATATAATATAGAAATTGTTGTAATATTGTTAGCTGTTTTCTCTTGAATAGACCAAATTAATCAAACGATTCATTTATTCATATCTTCATTTTTTTTATGATTCCCGTAGTAACATAAGTACCGTTCGACTTAACCCGATCAGTCTGAAAATTTGGGGGAGAGATAATTATTGGTTTTATAGCAGTCATTATAATAGCTTAAAAATATCTTTAAAAAGACTGAGAATAAATCAGTCAGATAGGGGATGGAAAATAGCCGGGTTTTTTTTTTTTATGACGGTGGTACATATTTTTCCCGATCAAATACCTACATATTATGTTCATCTATATAAAATATTAATATACGCTATCAGGTTTTTTGTGATCGATCTAGCGTCTACATTTTGCTCCGATTTTCGATATGAAAGGATAAATCGAAAGGATTTGGTCTCAAAGAGGTTTTGCAAAAAAAAACCCTTAAAAATCACTTGGAAAATGCTTCAAAATCCCCAAAATAATGGATTCGAATAAGACATATGTGAACTGACTAATCGAAAGAAAGCAATAGCGACATATTTTGGCCAAAGCCTTTTGTATTTTATCGAACGATAGGTGGGGATTTTGAACAAGCGGTGTATCGATGACTCCAATGCAATTTAGATTTTTGTATGCATCGCTTGGTATTTCAAAAAATTGCTCTCACCATTTAAATTCATTTTTTATTTGTTGCTCAATTAATTACATTTATTTATTACATTAAAAAAAAAGAAAATTCAAAGTAATCAGAAAGTCAAAATATTGAAAAGATCTACAAGAAAGGTAAAAACAAAGAGTTAAACATTTGCTTGAAAAATATTTTTGACAAGCAATTTAACCATTTCTAATTTGATACCAAGATAATAAAAAATTTCTTACTATATTTTCCTTAAATAATCCCTCGTTAACTTTGCTGGGACAACGACAAAAAGTTCTGAGGCGTTTTGAATTTTCAGTCCAAAACTACTTATTGGCATCATCTTCTGTCTTAAACCAGTATCAAATTAATCTAACGTTATCGATTAGGAATCAAAATTTATAGAATCATATGCTCAAGTTACAAAACCTAGTAAAACATTTAGTTGTTTGTCTTAAATAAATACAAGTTAAATACCACTTGATGGCGCAGTGGATAGAGCAGTTGCTTTCTTCGCTACATGCGCCAGTGGTACTGGGCCGATCCCCGTTGAATACCTAGATATAAAGATAAAGAGTTAAGATGTATGACCTACAGACATTTTCTATTTGTAAGACAATTGTGATAGAACCATAGATGTTAAAGTGACTTTAAGCACTCAAAAAAAAAGTTAGTAATTCGAAAATAATCAAACTAATATTTTACGATTAAATGTGAATAACAATACTTTTAATATTGTTTAGTATCCCTTCAGAATGGTCAAGGAGCAATTTGTATTTTCGGACTAATCCTCATTTTAATAAATTGGTAGAACCAAACTACCTGTTGATTATATTATCCAACTTTCATAAACCATGTTCATAAAAATGGTTTACCAAAATAGTGAAGTTGAAAAGATATTTTTAAATATAGAACTTTGTAATAGAACAATCGTATTATTTTCTTTTTTTTCAAGTAGGTACTTATTAGACTAATCTTCCAACATTTACTAAAATTGTGTTTTTTACCAAAATTTTAAACTCCTACACTAATGGATTGAACTCTCGAGTAGCTAACATTCTCAGTACTCAAAAGAAGAAACTAGTGATGAGCAAATCAAGCCCGAGACCATGACTTTCCAGTCTTTTATTTGGTCTTGTAAGTAAATCTGTTTTTGTATTGAATGATACAAAAATTACAAGATGATACCAGCTTCAAACAGTAAACCTTAGAAATTTATTACACTTCATTTTAAGAACACAAAAATTGCAAGGAAAAATTCAAATTCCAAATATTCCATTTTTCGTATTTATACGCACCTAATATAACTAACACTCAACGAGTAAACTTTGGGTTGTTTAAAAGATTGATCCTTTGGGATCCAACCGAGCTTATTATAAAATAGCCCATTCAACTCACCCTTTGTTAATCATATACGATTTACTTTTAGTACCCAACATTTAGATTTCATCTGTAACTAAACAACATTTAACCCACCCTTAATCAAAATGCAATATTTTAGAAATAACTAAACGAATTCGATTTTTCATACAAATGAAATGACAAAAAAAGTAACTTAAAATATAAAACAAGAATGATATCGATTACGTTATAAAATTCATTAGTAGTTTTAATTTTACAATTCACATAGTCATGGCCTTTCATTCTATGACAAAAGGTTAATTTATATCCTTTAATTTGAATGTATAGTTCATATTTTTGTTTTGAAAAGTTCATCGAGCTCATTTAATGGGAGTTCTATATTTTTATAATGAATTACTTTTTCAAGTAACGCTAAAATATTGATAGTTTCTATCAAAAATATCTATTGTTACAACGTTAAATCGCAAAATTTTCGTGACAGCAACTAAAATTAATTAATATTGATTTTAGATAATTGTGTCATGATAAAAAATTAGATTAGGTAAAATGAGCAAGTATATAATATATCCTTTAAATAATTAACCCACTTTCTTATAGTAAAAGAAATCGACAGAAACATTTGAAATAAATCCTATAGAGCCTAAAGTCAACTTCCTATCATAATATTAATCTTTACGTAACATTCAAATCAAAGTTAATTAGATTGAGCAAATAATTAAGCGAATGATCGAGAATTGTTGAAGCGCTAGATGTCAAACTGACAAGCAAGCAAATAGTTGATTGTCCAGATTTAGTAGAGATCCGAAGGCTGCACGTTATGTGTTTAGTTCGATTATGCCACTGACTCGAACTAGGTTCATTGCTTCAACAGTAGGCTTTCATTAATTGCCTATGCAGATGAATAGTTGTGCTGTCCGTAACTAAATAAGGCTATTATCCACACCTTCATTCTTGTCGTATTTGCCAACTAATGATTACAATTAGCCAAAAACAAACGGTTCAATCAAACGCGATCACTGTGTTATTGGAAACGGATATTATGATGGAAATTCAATTCGCATTGGATTAATTCAGTTGTCTGCGAGTATCAAATGCATAAATGCAATTTGTCTGGATATAACGAGAAAATTTACAATTTATCTTGTTCGCTGCACTTTATGTTACATGAAATTTTAATGTGACTATTAATCAATGCCATTCCTTATTATATTGCAGCCCGCTGACCTTCATCCTTATTTTCGTTGTCGTGTCAACTTTACATAATATGTTCCACATTTTTTTTATATCTCGAAATCATTTTTTACCGAAACAATGAAATTCATTCTTTTAATGTACATATGTATTGCAAATATATATATTTAACATGTTAGGATCATAATTAATACTGCTACGATATAATGTATTTTGTGAATTAAGAATAACTCTTTTTAAACTTGCTTTACAATTTATTATTTTTAATTCTTGTGGTACCACTTATCACCTTTGATAGTTGTACTTTTTTATTGATGAAGTAAACATGGAACATTTATAACAATCTTCTTAAACATTTCCAAACAAAAAGGAAGTAAAAAGATAAAAGAGAAAAGAAAAAATTTGACTATTTTACAAAAGTTACAAAAGAGTAAATGATAATTCGAAATAGCAATTAAAAACAGCAAAATAAAAGTCTCCAGAATTTGACTGCTTAAGACTTAAATTATTGTCTAGACACGAATCAGTTTCACGAAAGATTTTTAATATTTACGAGTGCATATTCATTTTTTGTTAATGCTAAAACCGAACCATTTGGAATAAGTGAATACTCACAATAATAATTAATTAGTGAATCTTAAAATTTACTGATTTGATAAGTAGTTTTGAAATTCATTATTTTAAAACTAGAAAATTTGCTAATTTAAGACGGGATTATGAAGTTCCCTTCACACTAATGAAATTATATAGATAATTGAATAAGTTGAACTTATAAAATATATAAACTGAACTTTAGATAAAAGTAAAAACCAGCTTCAATAATTTAAACTTTGAACTAGGTACTTGATGGCATAGTGGTTAGGTCAGCTGATATTCGCTCTATGCGTTAGTGGTAATGGATTCAATTTAGAGTATTAGACTATAACCTAATAGTCCAGTCAAATAACTCTTAAAATCGATATTCGACATGTTGTATCAAAAAATCAGCCCCCCCCCCCGGACGAATGTCGATTTAAAGAGTTATTTGACTGGACTACTAAGATTTATGCCCTACAGAATTTTTCTATGTCTAAGGGCTAAGACATTAGTGATATGACCATAGATGTTAGGATTAAAACACAAAAAAAGATTTTTCACTTCAACAACAACCATTTCAACTTCAACTTTTCTTTTAGCTATTAGCAAAATTTTTACTAATCTGTCAGTGAAAATAACCAATTATTTATAGGAAATCATACAGTCTGTTAAGTAAGAGCGTATACAGCATTATTTACAGTTGGTCAGTGATACCAACCTAAATTATTTTAAATTATATAGAGGGAGTCTTAAGCTTAAGCGCTTTACTAAGCAAAATTCAGTCAATGCTGATCTTCAGTTAGATAAACACGTAAATTACAAGTAAAGCGTAGCGTACGCTAAAAGATTCGAGGCAGTGTTCCTTTGTACGCACCCAAAAGGACCTAAAATGTCATATGCAGCGGCGGCAAAGTATATTAAAAAGTCAAAACTCTTTGTCAAGAAGTGGGTGCACCGGTTTAAGGAGTTTAAAAATGTTGATGAGCTTCCAAATTGTGGTTCAAAAAGCAAAATATCCAAAAAGGATGAAAAGCGGATCGTGGCTTGTTTTCAAAGAACCCATCCTTATCCTTGCGTCAAGGCAAGCAAAACTACATCGTCAAGGACTTGACATATCATCGGCAATTCATAAATAAAAAGGAGGACTGGATCTTCCAGGAGGACAACGATGCAAAACATCGCAGTCGGATTTGCACAGACTAGAAACAAGCCAATGTTATTCAGACTTCAGAAGGACCATCACAATCCCCGGACGCTAACCCAATTGAAAATTTGTGGGCCCTTATTAAACATTAACTTAAGGGAAAACGTTTCTATAATATAAAACAACTTTCCCGCACAATTCGAGGCATCTGGAGGTTGCTTCCCCTAGAATACGCCGAAAATCTAGTGGAAAGTAGCCTCACAGATGCCAAGCGATTATTGACGCGGGGGGGGGGGGTGGATTGGACACATTATTACGACAAATGCGTATTGCTTGATGATTTCATTGTAACATTTATGTAATAAAAAATAGTATAAATAAATTTATTATAATTACGCCGTATACTTTCTTACTAAACTGACTGAAAGTCTCGAATAAGTAGTGAAATTTAATTTGCGCGATTAGTGAAATTTTCACTGATGCCTATTTAAAGGGTATACTTAGTACTCGTTAAAAAATCAATTTTAAATCAAACTAGGTTAATTAGTCAGTTAGTTTCAGTAATTGGTTACCATTTAGTAAGAATTTACAACACCGAATTTCCAAATTTTAGTAAATTTAAAAAATTTAAGATCACACTCTCATAAATTGAAATAGTGACTTTCGACTACAAATAGTGACTATTTCGATTTAAGAGAGCATAACTAAAATTAGAACCAATGAAAACCTCATCTCAAGCAAATTGGGATGAAACCTATAGCTTAGTTAATTGATCATTGTTGATTGTTCATAATTATTGAGCATTTAGTATCAACTATTCCTAGTTTTTTTTACTGAAAATGACTTATTCACCGAAACCGCCGCAGAGATTAAAATTGTGTTAATCAAGGGCAAAGTTCAACTCAACTTTACATGCTTCCCTATATTACGCATATTCACAATTTGGCTTGATTTTCAAGCTACTTGATTTAAATTTGGCTAAGATTCCAGTCAAACTCAAGTCAAAAGTTGATATATACATACCAAGTCTAGTTAAGCAGTAAATTTGAAGTTGTTTCATTTCAAAGTTTAGATTATAAACCTCACATCATTGCACAAAATGTAAATTACTTGACTTTATGAATCTCTACTTGCGTAAGCAAATGCGTAACTTCGAGACTCATCATCGTTTATCCAAGAAAAATAAAGAAACAATCCTAAATCAAAAAACCAAAAACCACGTAAATCAAAAATCACGTTAAATTCATCACAACATTCATTTCTGTTCTATTATAAAACGACGATTAAAACGTTGATATTCAAACAGGCTAGCAAAATTTCTTAGATTTATCGACTACCTAGGTATATCTTATGTGTTCAAAAGTTGCACCATATATGATTTTGTTTCACTTTCCCTATATAGCTTACATATAATAACATACTTAAACATTTATAAGCTCCAATAATTTAGGAGAGTTTAATAGCTATTACTTATATGATTATCCTCTATAGTGAAGCCCCAACCTTATTATCATTATCGTTATCATCATTTCTATACTCTTAATCCTTGTTAAGTATAGCATCTACCTTTGACTTTCAATCTGTCTTAAAGATTAACTCAAGAAAATAGCTCTTGGTATCTACTTAAATAGATATTATGTTATATTACTTACGCCATATTATATATACATAACACAGAACTTCATTCTTCTCCTTAAATAGTTCAATTATTAACTAAATTACGACTCCAAAACTAACCTAATTTCAAGACCTTTTGTTTTGTAAATATTTCAAATAGGTGCCATTCTTTGTTAAACGTAAGTTTGCATTAATTATTTTATGAGTAGTTTTAAAGTCTTAAAGATATGCGAAGTGATAAAAAATGTTATCATTACTATGGCTTAAAAGTCACGTCGATAAAAAAATGATAAAAGTTTATACTCTACATAAATTTACAACTTTCTTTTGGTAATATAACCGTTACAGTAACGACGTTCTTAGTGAAACTCAAGATGGCTTAATGCGATATACATAAATATGAGAAAATCAGGCATTTTGTAGCTCGAAAAAACCTACGTAAGCTGAATTAACAATTGATGTTAAATGTTTACCACACGGGTGATATCTTAAAGTTACACCGACTGATTGAGTTGACTGTTATTTGTGCCTTTTACCGACTCTTTATCAATGCCCGGCACATACACTGCACACGCTACACAACCTGTCCCTAACTAGCTTGAATAATTAGTCTTTTAATCGAGGCGTAATATTTCTCATGTTACAACATCATCATGACCAATCAATCAAATACATTGTGAATAATCACAAATTACAATTTTTCGAAGATTTTTATGTCGAGAAAAATTCTTTGATTTTATCGATAATTTTCATCATCGTTTTCCAACCAGTAGGAAAAATTCGCCCTATTTTAGTATAAAATTTTTTTAAATATTGATTAGCAACGATATTAGCACATCTGTTATCGTTTTTTATTTATAAAAGATTTTTATCCCAAAAACCAGTGAACTATATCAGATTAGATGTTAACGTATGCATATGATCACTATAATTTTTTTGTCTTGTTTTCAGTTAACGGCAAATACTGTGATCTTCGTTTGTGTTAACGTTGTCGGCATTTTCATGCACAATTTAATGGAGCATGCACAAAGGAAAGCGTTTCTCGATACCCGGAACTGCATTGCAGCGCGACTTGAAATGGAAGACGAAAACGAAAAGCTGGTAAATATATATTTCAAGTTATTATCTTTGTACAAAATGTAATTTAAAATCAAAGCTCTTTTAATCTAAACGAATAAGTTTAAATGTCAAGCGTGGAGCTTCTATTGCTTCGATATTCAACAACCATTCACCTTTATTCAAGTAAAAGTCAATGGGGTAGTTTCAGCTATATGTTCATGCATTTTAATTATCAATTTTAATTTTTAATGAGACACTTGATAAATGTATGCGGTTTTTAATAAATTTTTTTTCATAGTTAAGACGAAGTTACGATAATTATTTTTTATCATTACAGGAACGACTATTATTATCAGTATTACCGCAGCATGTCGCGATGGAAATGAAAAACGACATCATTTCTCCGGTTGAAGGCCAATTCCACAAAATTTATATTCAAAAACATGAAAACGTCAGGTGCGTACTTTCAATTACAAAGCAATTACTTTCATTCAACTCCCAAAAAAAGGGAAGAAACGTGGATGATACAGTTTCTTTAAAATATTAAAGAAAACTCAAGGAGATCTAAAACATGTAATATGTATTAAACTTTTGCTTGAAAAAGTTTAAGATTAAAGTATATTTAATAAATAGTAAGCAGTCTGATTGGAGACGGTCACGACGTCTTACAATTAATTATGTTTACGGATGACTGTTTCCTTTTCCGTTCTCATATAAAACTCCATATAATTTTTATTCATATATTTTATATTTACTTACTTGGTAAATTGATTTATTTCTTCTTCAAAACCTCTATAATCATATAAACCAAACAAATGTTATTTATAAATGAATTTTAGTTTAATCATAAAACTTGATACTTACTTTCTTTGGCCATCAAATCTAAGAATTTTTATTTTTTTGAAATAATAAAATATACGGAATATTTCATAGAATATTTTGAACCTTCGAAAACATTTATTTTTATGTATAGGTAATGTAATGTTTTAGCGAGTCGGATATAAAATTAAGAGTAATACTAATCAGGTTAATTAGAAACATAGGTATTCATTGTGGAAATTCAACATCACACTATCGCATTCTTTCATGCTTACGTTTGAACGCAATGCAAGTTTGGTCTCGCACATTTAAAATGTCGTTCGTACTAAAGTATATCGTAAACGTTTTTTTTTTTTTCTATTAACGAGTCCAAGGAATTTCTTTCCCTTTAAGACAGCAATCAAAATGAGGTCCATTGTGATGTGACCTTCTGTTTTATCTAGGGGAACATTAGGCTTCTAAAGAAAGCCAGCATTTGCCTAGGGGCTGCCATTGCTATCGCGCTAGATGCCATGCCCGTCTTTTCGAGATGCTGAAAACGTTAATGCCGTTTGTCTCTATTTTTTGTCTCTATTGTTCTCCGTTTGTCAAAGTCTCCGTCTGAAAGAAAACTGCCTCGCAAGAGGCAGCTTTCAAAAGAGCTTTACCAATAGACTGCAGTACATGCTCCGCCGTTTCTGCTGCTTTTAAGCAGAAACGGCATATGTTAGTGATGGCCATACCAATGTTAAGGTCTCTAATCTAATTTAAGGTGTAATGAGTAATCCGTGTAGAGGCTTTTTAGGAGCCTTACGTTTCTTTTGTCGAGTGACATTATATCATGAGTTCTCTTCTTGAAGAACTTTAAAAATGTTTTAGCTTGTCTTAGCCCCGAAGTATTTAATATATTTTTGAAATTGTGATTTTTTTTAAAAATTGTCTACAAGAAGTATTTATAGGCAACCAAATCATAAATCCGGTCTTATACACCTAGAGCTTATATTGTAAGTTTCATAAAAGTTTCACATAAGATTCAATGCTATGGATATTCATGGTCTTCAAAATCTTCATAAATTTTCTTTAAGTTTGATGTATAATTATTATAATAGGTATATAAATAATGCCTGTTCAACGCGTAACGCAACATGTTACACTGTATAAAATTTTCCCTTTCTCATCTAAAGAAGTTTCACTTCAAAAAAGTAACTTTCTAACATGATAAATACATCAAAGAGTAATATCAATAAAAGATTAGCATTGTTATTGAAAAAAAAAATAGAATAAAAATTTGCAATTCAAATTTGTAAATCTGACATTTTCTATCGACAACATTAGGTAAGTATAAAGATCAATATAATAAAACTATCGTTCCTAGAACTTCCATAAAAAATAAATATGTTCGTTAAATTCTACTTTTAACACCTTCACGATGAAACATTGTCTAGCTTCTTTCACCTCTTTCATACAAATTTATCGCCATGCACAAATAAGAAAGAAGCATTATCGTGAAGTTTAATAGCAAATTAAATTACTTTGAAGTTATCGCACAAGTTCTCTCCGACTATTGTTGACGACAGTTCAAGGGTGAGACCGTGACCTAAACGAGACTTCATTTTTCTAATTCACGATAATGGTTTAATTTTCAACGACTCGACAATTAGATTTGTTTCGACTAGAAGCTATTAATCATAGTAAAAGTACATGCAAGAGAAACCAAGAACTTTATTCTCCAGTTTTATACGTGTCACTCTATTTCTCACTATTAATTTCAAACATGAGTTTATGCATGCTTATTTCCTGCTATAAATTCTTGTTCCGACTATAGTTTAATAAGTGCTTGGTTTCAAATTTCACTATTTGTATTTTGAAATTTAAGACGACACGTTAAATTAATCGGTTGAAAGTCAATCGATTTGTTACCTTAAATTAAATTTATTTGTTTCTTTTTTTTCGTGTTCAATAATAGATTGCATTACACCTGAAACCGTATTATGTATCCCGGAGAATAATATTTTTCTATTGATTTCATCTAATGCATTCTATTAAAACGAGTTTCTTTGGAAATGAATCGATATTTCCCTCAGTAAATCAATTTTAATTCTTAGATAACGGTCATAAGAAACAAGAGGTTTGAATTGTAATCGTTTGAGAAAATCAAAGATGGATATCGAACATAATTTATTAATAGAATGCATATTGTATATTATGTTCGAACAAATAAGTTAATATTTCACTGTAACAATTTTTTTACAAGATAAAATGTTGATATGTACATAAGCTTATTACAGTATCTATAAATAATGTATTAGAGTTTAACAATCTAAATATATCTTTAAACTCTTTCTTTTCAAATTTACATAAAGGCCCTAGACAAGCGGTCGGGGAACCGGGGTAAAATACCCCAAATGGGATAAAAATTAAATTTTTGGGGATAATAAGAACAATTTTTGCCATGGCTATATTATAAACATGATGGCTGAAGATTGTATTCAAATTGTTCTTACATCAAAAAGCCCCAATTTTGAAGTTGTTGTATTAAACTTGAAGCAAGATCATTTATCCAAAATCTGAGAGGGGGAAGTTTTTAATTAATTTTTGTTTGTCTATTACATAGTACTTACTACTCCCATACAAGTTTTTTTTCGGGTCAATTAATTCAATAAATAATTTATAATTTAAATGTACATTGATTGTCTCCTTTTCAAAATTAGTATATATAAATTAGGTAATATCGACTTACGCAAAAATATTTTGAGGTAATGGCAAAAAAAGTTCCCCGACCGCTGGACCCTAGGGGTTATAAGTTTGGTGAATTTGCCCCCGGAAGATATTTATACGATACTTGGAGGATTTTGAGGTATTAATGAAATAATAAGATTCTGAAAGTTTCAGATCCCTATAACGCAATTTGTTTTTGAGATAAAGCATAATTGTAAAAATCAGAAAAAAAAATTGTCTCAGGAACGTGTGAATTGATTGATCTAAATTTTGGTTATGTTTTAGAGGCTAATAATAGCTTCTGGGAAAAAATTAAGAGCTTTATCGGTTCATAAGATCTTTGAAAAGATGGGGGTTTTTATTGAACTTCAATTTTTAACCATACCTAATATAATTTTGGCACAATTATGAAACTCTTTTTTTTTTTTTTGAAATCCTCATCCATTTTTCTGTAAAAAAATGCGTTTTTTAAATCTTAAAAAATGGTACGGCGTAGGTAGTCGAAAAAAAAGAAAAACCACTCTGTACTCAAATATTGACTTCATTTACCTATATGCTTTGAGGTGTAATTTAAATACTTATCGCTTATTTATATCTATATTTTGAATTTATTCAAAATACTTATATCATATTCAATTTTTTTTCTAATTTCTTAAAATTTCTCTTTTTCTCAAAAACCGCAATTACATTAGGGTTCTGAAATTTTTAAGATTTTATTATTTCATTGGTATACCTACACATCCTCCAAGCATCGTTTAGATATCTTCCGGGGGCAAATTCACCATACTTTTACCCCGAGGGCCTTTACAAATTTATAAAGGGGGGTTGTAATAAACATTCCTAACGCAACATAACGCGTATCGTAACATTTTTAAATTTTGCACTGTACTAATTTTTTTCCTTAACATTTAAAGAAGTTCTCCTTTAAAAAAGTCAAGATCTTTAATTTACTCAAAACTTTTTTCAAAAATAAATTTAGTATTTATTTAAAAATTGCACCTCTATATTTATCGAATAATGATATCATCAAATTTTTATATTTTGAGAAACATCTGTGTAGTTATATCAAACAATACATATTTACTGAAGAAAAAACTATCTTATATACCAAGTGTCGCATCAAATGCTCGTGCAATGTGAAAAGAGACGTGAAAAAAAGCATAAATAATACATAAAAAATAAATTAATTTTCTTCAAAACCGTCCGAGACTAGATCCGCGCGTGTTCTGCCTTAAACAGACTGTTACAAGCAAAACGAATGATAGTGCTTCTCGAGAACAATATCCTGGGAATTCTCTGTCGGTTTCAGTCGCTGCGTTAATTACTTTCCACACTAAACAGGATTGCATACACAGTCTCGTAAGACAAGGAAAACACAACAGTGATATTCTGCAACAGCACCACGTAAAACAAGAAAAATTTCCATAATGATTTGCACATATTAAAAAAAGTAAAACCTAACAAATCTTGTATTTTAAATCAATAGTTGGAAATACATATCAATTATAGTTCCGTTTGTGAAAAATAACAAGAAAACGAATTTTCTTTCAAGTATTGAAAACAACAAAATTATACAAAACTGAAAACAAACCATGAAAACCAATTGCGCCGCATAAAATATGAACGACGCCTTTGTTTTCGACATATAAATACGAAAGGGGTTGAAAAACAAACCTCAACTAGCGAAGGTATGGGAAATAGTACAGAAGTTGGCTTTAGCAAATAACCATATTAAAAAACTCCGTATTATTTTAACCTATGTCGCGCTATTGTTTGCCGAGTTAATTTATAAGTTTAAGGGGGGAAATGTATTACGTAATTCAGGGTTTGTCTCGACAGATAAGCTAAAAGTTAACCAGATAATAATCAAGTAGTAAACTGTTCGACTACATTTTACAAGTATTATGGCTTTTCGTGATCAATTGAATGAAATAAGAAAACTGGGTGTGGTAACTGACGAATTTAGAGGCTTATTTTATAGCTTCATAAAAAATACAGTTTTAGAGTTTGATTACTTAAACTAAGTTTCACGTCATGCAACTAAATGAAAAAGAAGGATTTCTAAAAGGATACAGTGCTGTGTATTCTTTCATCAAACAACAACCAAAAGAACTGTCAATAATTGTTAAGAAACTTTGTTTCAAATCAACAATATAAATATCAATATAACTACAATATAACTACAATATAAATCATAAATATAAATCAACAAGAAAGAGTGGTCACATAGTTGCTTAGTATGGTGAATTTGCCCCCGGAAGATATTTAAACGATACTTGGTGGGTTTGTAGCCTGTAGGTGTTAATGAAATGTAATAATAAGATCCTGAAAGTTTCAGGTCTTTAACGCAATTGGTTTTTGAGAAAAAGCATAACTTGTAAATTTTAAAAAAGAATTTCCTCAGGAACGCGTGGATCAATTGATCTAAAGTTTTGATATATTTTAAAAGCTGGTAATTGCGTAATAAATAGCTCTTGGTGAAAAAATTAAAAATCTTATGGGTTCCGTTAAAAAATGGCGTTTTTTTTTAATTTCAATTTTTAACCATTGTACAATTTTGGCACAATTAGAAACTATTTTTTTCATTTTTTGAACTTTTTTTTAACTTTCAGTATCTAATTATGTCATTAATACCTACAAATCCACCAAGTATCGTTTAAATATCTTCCGGGTACAAATTCACCATACTTATACGCTTAAATTAAAAAAATATATTTAATTTTGTCATAGTTCTACTTAATATTTTGATTTGTAAATGAGATAATTTGTTACGTCTATGCTTGATTTGATTTAGTATTACTTGGAAAGTGAATGCATTGTTTTGAATTGACATTTAAATATTGATATTTGACTCGAGTTTGAATTACTTTCAAGTCGAATTTAGGACAAGTAGCTTGAAATTCAAGCCTTATAGCTTTAAAATCAAGTCTAAGCGAATTCCTTACTGTAACTTAAGGAGATTCCAATTTTTTTTTTGTAAAAATAATATTTGAAATTCAAATGAAAAATCGACTTTTTTAAAATTCAAAACTCATTTAAAATTTAAAAAGGATTGAACAGATATATGAGAAATATAATTTATATTTTTATAATTTTACTGATTTAGTGAACAATGAATTTTCAATGAAGTATTTTATCGACATTAACGAAAAAAATGTTTTCTCAAACTTTTGAATCAAACTTCAAGTTTTTGTATGTATGTATTTACAATTTAAGTTAAAATTTTTACACATTTGCAATTTTTTCTGTTGAAGCAAACAATACCTTGTCAAATCCTACCCTCGACTAGAGGTGAATTTTAGTTACCACGACAGACTACAGGAAGTTCATTTCACTCGAGGAAGCGTTTATAAGATTAAAAAAAAACATATTTGAAATGTGTGGTGTTATTCAAGTTCCTTGCAAGAACTTGCCTAACGATAAACATCGTGTTTATTTTTATATAATTAAATAAAAATAATTTGTCTAATATTTCCTTAAATATCTGAAGCTTCAATTCCTCCCAGCATACATCTTGTTTTTTGTGAAAAAAAGCCTGATAGTATGCGTTAGTTGTATATTTTCTACTTGACTTAAAAGCAAAACTCTTATTTAATATTGATATTTATTTATCAAGTCATGCCAAGCATTGAAGTAGCAAGTTATTGCATTTTAAATTTAAAGCACAATTCATTCAAAAATCTCCAATTACTTCATTTGATGAATCTCTACTTTAATGTGGTAGGTACCCAACTATATATAATTTAACTCAAATATGTGCTGAACCGTGGTGAGGTCTGGTACTATATAAAACGTGTTCAGATTATGAAAATGTAGATTAATCAAATGACGTATCGTTTATTTTTTTTTTTCTAACTTAATAAAACTTTTTTGTCTCATACGTTTTCTAGTGGAATAGTTAAAGCTTCGATTAAAAATAGAAAATCAATATTAAATTAAACTTGACGTAAAAAATTTGTCGCTAGTGACCGAGATAGTTTTTGCGTTTCGCTCAGGTCATTTTCATTGAAGTATCAAGATTAAATTAGAAAAGGTTAAATATTCGAATTGACCGTTCATGTATTTCAATCGAAATACATTGACGTACCTACGTGTACATTGTACACGTACGTATGTATATCTAAAATGCAAATCAAAATTCGATAGAATTTTTAATTTCATTTTGTAGATTCGTTGAAGCTTATTAAAATAATTCTTCTCTACTGAGTTTGGCTTGCAATAAATTATAGCTGTAAGCCATTTAAATGTTGACCTAAAGAAGAAAGACGGGAACGAACATTGAATTTACAATGTGTTCCTCTAATCACAGAATCAATGCTTCCAGTCTGGAACACCTAATGTCGTTGAACTTTTAAACGTGGGATATTGTGTCCCCTTGCATTTTCCGCAACTTGATCATTACGATTTCGTTATTCGTGAAATATCATTTTATATAAATTGTTATTGAAACGTCAATACAATTATAAGCATGTCAATGAACTAAAATAAACCTACGAGAAAAGGGATATTTATTATAATCAATTTTCTTTCCTTTATCATGTAAGTATATGGTGTACTATTAGTACTATCACTTTTAGTTTGTTTATAGTGTTTATTTTATAACTTCAAACCTTTATGTTATCTCTTACATTATGATAGTTTTAATTATATAGCTTTTAATTTTTTAATAGCTCTATTTCCAATAGCAAGTAATCAATAGATATTATTTACATTAACTAGAAGCTACCCGTGATTTCGTTCATGTATAATTTTAAAAAATGAGTAAACATAGTTCAGGCTTAAAAAATAGACACATCTCTGTCTATGAAGAGAAGAACTACAAATTCACTTTCAGAGCCTTCACCTTTCAAAAATTTTTAATTATAAATATAAAAAACGTTAGATGTAAAAATTAACATACTTTAGTGGACTTGGAAAAAATGAAGTAGAAAAAAATCTGTGACCTTTAATTGACCGAATTAAAAATCAACAAAAACAGAGGTTCTTTATATTGAAATTTTTGATATTGGAGTGTTTCATAATTGTAAAATAAGAATTCAATAGAGTTGATAATTTAGGAGTAGGACTTATAAAATGTAAAGCTCATAACTCCCTCTTGGAACCCCTCTTGAAGTGGTGGTCATTATCGTTTCAGGGTTAGCATTATAAAAGTTCAGGTTATTATCTTCAGTGGTTTAACCTCCAGTTTGTCTGCAAATCAATCACTATATTGTTTCACAATATGTAGAAGTAGCTGAAAAACCTAGCGTTATCCAAATTAAAACGTAATGAATAAAGATAGAAGCGCCATTGTTTCCAACATATTCTCAAATTAAATAAAAATTTAACCGGAGGTAACATTTAGGCTTTGCTTTTATTAAATCACTTTGAAAACAAAAAATAAAAGTAAGAATTGTTTCAATAAGCAATGTAAATGTTCCACTCATTTGATTAATGCTATTTTCACTAAATAAAATGTAAAATTTATATTATAATATACCTATAAAAAATATTTGAAATATTGGATATTTAAGTTTTTAACGCAAAGAGAAACAAATAATTTATCGTTTTATATAATAGGTATCATGCTCAATTGTAACAGTATTAAAATAAATGATGATCACTTATGTAATAACTAAAACCCCTTGAACACATTGTGAAACAAATTGAACAAAGATCCTAGACCTAAGATAAAATTGACCAACAGAAATTTTCTGTATTTAGACAGCCTTAATATGACCTTAGATGTTAAAGCGATTTAAAACACCCAAAAGAAAAATCTGCTCGATGCTCTCTGCTTTTCAAAGACTGGTGTATTGTTGATACTGTTGCCTGATGGTTTAAACGTTAAACAGAAACTTTACCTAAACAGGTCCCATTATTCCTCTAGTCTAGACTCTAGAACCTCGATATGGTACGTTCTTATGTAATTACGAATATGTACGTTTTGAGTAGAAAAGAAAAAATCAAATGTATCAATTGGAAATTTATATATAACTTATTTAAATGAATCCTAAAACTATAATTTTTTTTTAAATAAAATTCACCGAATAGTTTTTGAGTTCGGAGGATTTGCTGAACACACATTTAAAGCATCTTATGCATAGAAAAGATGAGTTAGTTAAAACGTAAACTACACTCTTAATTAAAGTATTTACTTTCGTTAAAATGTGTTAGATCTTAAAATTCAGTGCAGCTTATGATTTTAATATAAGTTGAACGGATTGGAGTCGTTATACAACATTCTTCATTTAAAATTAATAGATGAAAGACAGAAACGGTGAAAGATGATAGGTACTATTTTTTTATTTTTTTTTTACTTATCCGAATCAAAAATTTCCTATAAATTTATAATCCTACATAATTTTACCTTTTATAGCTTAGTTGCATCGCTTATTTATTCATTTTTTTTTTTGATTTATTGGAATTATAAGTTCGCTATTATAGTAAATGTGTGAAATAAATTTTCTGTAATGACATACAATTATTTGTACATTAAACACCTACTTTTGATATTAATATTGGAACGTTTTTAATAGTTGCATTTTCTATTTGTGTGGGTGTAGATTGAAGGAAGTTACTCGATTCATTAAATGTCAATGATTAATCGCTATCGATTTTTATCTTCATTATATTATGTGTTCTGAAAAAGAGAAATTAATATGTAATGCAATCATAGTAATTTATCAGCTTTGTTAATGTAGAAGGTGAATGTAGTGAGATTATGAATAGAAAGATTCTTATTGTTAGTGTGAATAGATAGTGATTTTTTGCAAGTGATTCAATAAGATGCTGATTATGAGTCATTGCATGCACTCGTTCAATTATTTAGTTGGAAAGATAAGTAAAATGGACAATTCAAGTGGCTACAGCTGGAAATTGCATTCCATAATGTGGTAAAAGGTTGTTTAATCTAATTACTCGTCCGTTGTCGTATATTTTATAATAAATTTAAGTAAATTGTAGAAATGCATTTATATGTGCAATGTGCATATTGCATATGTATGAATGTATGCACATATCGTTTACTTAATAAACGTCTATCTATATTAAACATTTATTATGTAGGTATTACAATACATGCATATAATCTTTCTTTAGTTGAGTGAATATACAAGAGTTAGAAATGCTGAATGACAGTTCTTCGGAATCTTAACGAACCTGTAGTGTTTTACGATGTACATTTTGGTACAGCGAAAGTGAACACACGCTCATTCTTGATTGAAACGAATAGGTTCATATAGGTATTGATGTGAATAATAATTAATCTGAAACCAAAGTGATATGTTCATTTTCAAATGACAATACAATGGTGATTTCTTTATAGAATTTATTTATTGTATTATAAATTATTAGTTTACAATTCTATACGTGATACTTTCTCACCAATTCAGTTCCATTTATCACTATTCATACAATATAATAATAAATCAATTCTTCTAGATGAAATTTTGCATTTCAATCATTGATTTTTTTAAATTATGCAACCTATTTTATATTAAAGATTGGCTAATTCAATCTGTTGCCATTCTTTCATTTGCAGTTTTATAAACTAAATAAAAAAACGGAAGATTTAAACGTAATTATTTTTACTTTTGGTGATGATAATTCTTAAATTTATAGTAGATATTTCCTTATTTGATGGAATATTCCTTTAATGAGAAATACATTGACATTTGGGAATTACTAGTTTAAAAGGGGTGTCTGGTCTGCAAGTTTCAGCTACAGTCAAGGGTTAAAAGGTATTTACGTTTTGTGATATTAGGGTAATAAAACAAGGGGTAAATATTGAACATTACTTTAATGATAATGACTCTATGGTAATAGAGTGCGATTTAAAATGTGGTACAATTGGCTTGAAAGAAACACTGCAAATTTTATAAATCGGTTCATAATTTTATGATTCTCACATTTTATTGATAACTAAGTTTTTTTCCCCATTCAATGTGTAATAGTAATTTTTACTTTTCAATTTCATTTATATGAAAATTTTGGTTCGTTATGGAACAATTTTTTAAAAATTGTTTTTAAATTTTATTTATTGTCTTGTTTTTGAAGTGAATAATGGAGCGTAGAAATTTTGCTCAAATTATTATTATTCATTGATAAAGGTTGGTTAAAGTTTTCTCTTTTGAAATTGCTTTAATTTTCCATAAACGAAGCTTATGAAGTGCCTTAGTGGCTCGGTCAAAGTAAGCACAATAAAATAAAATACTGCCACTTGCTTGCACGAGTTACAAAGTAGTTGTTAAAATATCAATTAAAGTTCAAAATGAATTATTATGCCGTGACATGAAGTAGCATAAGTATAGATGAATTGCAGCAAATGAGTACTTAGATTGTTCTTTGTTTATTTAATATTTATTCAGTTAATATCTCAAGAAATGCAAAAGCTCTGTTATTAGAAAATTATGAGAGAAATATTAAAATTAGTTTCTCATTACAGTCAAGTGTAATAGTTTAAATGAGTTTTAAATGTTTAATTATAAAAGGCATGAATAATCTTATATATTCTTTTATGCATTGCATTGCATTTATTTTTTATCATTGCAGTTAGTCTGTTAGGTTAATGCTATAATAATGCTATTCCCACGGTTGTGATAGTGTCAACATAGCAAATTGAATGTCTTTGTTCGTTAGTTAAACATAAAGCCAGCTCGAAAAATTAAAAGTCTTTTATTTCACCTAGCAGCACGGGGTCACAGTGACCCCACAAAATTTTTGAATCAGATTTTCTCCCATTAAACTTAGGAGGTTCTTAAACTTATCTTTTCTAGCGTCTCTTTTCAAAAAAAAATATTTTTCAACGTTTCCTTAAACATTGGTCGAAAACTTTTTTAATCTCATGGGTTATCAATTTTTAATTTTTAATTTGACCACTATTTAATATAATTTTTTAAAAATTTAAGCCAATATTACGAATATTCAATATTATTTTATACATGCAACGATATTATTAGCTCTGAATATACTTGAGGCTACTATTGCCCCGTAAAGCATTTCAGCACCCCCAGGAGGAGAGAACAGTATCGTTCAATTTGGGAATCACAGCTTTGAATTTCCAACAAAGTAATTAATGTACTTATGCTATCTGATAGCTACTAGTGCTATCTCAAGGGTGTAACATATTTGAATACTAAGCCCACATAGTAGAGATATAAAATTAATTTTATAAACTTTTAAGTTCAAGAGGTCATAAGGTTTCAGCGCTATCGCTATATTTTTTAGGGAAATACTTTTATGAGACTAAAATAAAGTTCCTGTACTATATGGGTCGTTAAACCTCCCTTAAAAATCTATTTCTTTCTAGGTCTTGTATTTTTTACACGTAATATTTCCATCAACGTTTTCTCTTGAATCTTCAAATTTTTATATACTCATTTATGCTATGAATATTTTATAAATCGTGTTTCATGAAAAAATAACTAGACTTGATAATATTTATAGGTGTTCCATTTTATTGATCAAACGGAATTATCGGTTATAACATCAGAACTAGTTGTTAGTTCTCACTGACAATACCTAGTATGATTGATACTATCAGTCAATTTTGTTTTTATTTAAAAAAAAGTAATTTTTCAACGTTTTCCAAGCAACAACAACAATTGACCGTTTTAAAAAGGTCGAGATCAAAAGAGAATATCTTTGTGGCAATATTTTCCTTTTAAGAATTAATCTTATAATACCCTTGTGTTTGAGAAACTTTTGAGCCTTCGTGGTCTCTAAATTTTGTAAACTCTAAGCTTCATTTGAACTAATCTATAATGTAATCGACGAAAACTACTCCTGGAATGAGAAAACCGTTATTAAAGAGCATAATAAATTAACGAGAACAATAGACGCCAATGTTTTAATTTTCTTGAATGAAAATTGTATATCAAAATGCAAATAAATTTTTAAAATTAGTCATGGATGATATTAAAAAGTTTCGAATTAATTTACTCATTTCTAAGAAATAAAAAGTAAAAAATTAAAACTTAAAATTAATAGTCGAACCCTATTATAACACTATACTTACATGAGTTATTATAAGAATTTGTCAAATGTTATGTATCATATCAAATTTCAACGAAATTCTAGAATCTAGATGATATTACATAAGGTTTACCATGCAGGTTGTTAATTTCTCTCATATATGTATATAAACCTGAGATTTTGTGTTAAAAGTAGGTAATACAAAACTTTATTTATAAGTTAATAATAATTAAGAAAAAATTGCCTTATACATTACCAAATAGATTGTTTTAATTCTGATGATTGATAATAGTAGGTTTTCTAAGTGATCTCGTTTTTTAAATGAGGTTTCTCATACGAAATTTCTATGTGAATAGGTCAAAGGGTTGATGGTCGTAGCTTGTGGTTATGAAACACAATCCGCTCATTTCTAAATGGCATTTCTATCATTTGTATTGTTATTGTTATTATTATTAGAGGTATTCATACTTTCATGTCAGTTCGATAAGAGAACCTAAAACAAAAACTAATTACAACGAGCAGAGATTATTCGTAGCATGTGTTACGAGAATGAATGGAACAAAGCTCGATAGGGATACCACACCAACATTTCACAACTGAATTACAAACGAGTAACATTTCGTTGCACACTTAACAGAGATAATATATTGAATTTTCTATTTTTATTATTAAAGCGCCTGGTTGGAACAGCTTTTATATCTAACTCGCGTTCAACGCTACTTTTTCCTCATGTTTATAATCAAATGTAAATAGATAGCTTTATAAAGATAACAAAATTGTATTTGATTAAAAACATTAACTACTTATACTAGTTAAACTGAATGTTCTATATAAATTAACCCTATTTTTCCAACTAATGAATTAGAAAATTTATTAAACTAACAAGCTTTGAAAATAAATTTGATGTTACCTTTAATAAAAGTTATATTTCCCATCGCTCTTGCACGTAAAATTTTTATTATATTTCTTGTTTCTACGATTTGATTTGTTCTAACATCGTTATTTATTTTAAGTTAATAACTTCTTTTATTCAAATAATTTATTTATTTCAAAGATAAATTTTAATTAATTAAAAATATTAAAATGGTAGATTCAGTTTTGTTGAAAGCGAAAGTTACTTTTTATAACCAAATGAAATGTGATTGATTGTTCAATGTCTTTAAAATTGTCAATATTTTAAGTAAAAGTAATCAATTTTATTTCGAAATTTTGCTCACAGTATGATTTTTTATGGTCTCAATTGTTATTGAAATATACACCTATATCTTTATTATGAAATTATTGAGTTGTTTGAAGATAGTAAAGTTTTGAGATATCTGTTGTTTTGAAAGTACATCTCAAATCGTGAATATTGAATTTGTGAAACATGGCGTTATTTATTTCCTGTCTGTGTATATATTTTTTCAGCTTTTTTGGTAGTTTTCAGCTTGTACTGGTTTATTCTTTAAATGATGGTTATTTATAGTAATTATTATTTGTAGGTAGTTTTCATATAACATCATTATTACAGAAGCTTTGTCAATTTCGAAATCTTTTTTGAGTGATTGAGTTCTAGTTACTTTAAGTCTGTTCGAGATGCAAGAAAAATCGTACAGTTACGGTACACGTTCTGCGTAGTAAACAATTTTAGCATTTCTTTTTTTTTTGTATATTGCGCACCAATTGTACCTTTAATGAACGGTTTTAGTGTCATCTCGAACAGACCTTCAATGTTTTAAACTAATATCGAGTTCGAAAAAAATATTCCTACAGTAGCTTTATTTTAAGCCTCTTGTGGCAGTTTTGATAAGGGAAGGTAAATGAAATGTATTCTTTAGTTCGTATCGGGAAATTTAGTGAGCTTTACAGTATATGGTTCCAACAAGATAGTGCTATGCAATAATAAGGGTTATTATTTTTTTCTAGGGAAGACTGCATTAAAGATTTTTTTTTTGGTGTGGAATATTTGTTGTATGTTATTAATGTATTTAAAAATAAACTAATGTATTTTGAAGTAATACATTATACAAGTTCGTTTTATATTTTATGGGGTGGACAAATTTAACTTACGTTAAACATTACATTTCTAATAAAAATCTAACCGTTTTTCAGTTCTGATTCATCTCTGTCTAGGCTTGCGTACCCCCCCCCCCCCTTAAGTCGAGCATTGATCTTGATACACAATTATCCAGTGGATAAGTCAAACTCATGTTTCATTTGAATATTTATTGTGACAGATGTCATCTAGAACTAGAATGTTTCTTTTAACGAATGAAATTAAATTCATTATTAATGATTTCTTGATAACTTGAATGATTAGTCAAATCATGGAAAAATTGGATTTAATCCTGTATAACTCGAAGGTTTAGTGAGTCGAATTTTTCTATGTATTTTCACCTCAATAAGTCAAACATTTTTCTTGAAACGCGCCTCTTTAGTAAACGATTCAAACTGTTTGCTTTGGCTAAAATTAAGACAAGTAACTTAAAAAATCAAGGCAAATACAATAAAGACACACTAATTCGACACTTCAGTAATCCGGTACTTTCGCTCACACAACCATTTACATTTGTTCCGCACTTACGAGTGCATAATTTTATTTAAATATTAAGAATTTTTCTATACAATCTAATATTCCGAACATTCCAATAATACGGCACCCCTTAGTTTTTATTAGTGCCGGATTAGTGAGGTTATTGTAACTTAAAAATCAAGGCTAGTAGTTTATCTAGAAATAACTCATTACTCATTACTCATAACTTCATTTATTATTTGAAACACCAAATTTAGCAACCTAAATATGTGCTTCAAGAACCACTTGGTTTGAAATAGTTCATCCATTATATCTTATACGGCACTTTAAGCTCATATAGAACGTAGAATGTAGATACATAAATTTGTGTAGATATCAACATTTTTGTGCTTTTTTCATGTTTTCTAAGGAAGTCCCGTTAACGCCTTTTTCAATGATAGCCGTTTTCTGTTCAGCTATAACATGAAAAACGCTTTTCTGCTTATAAATCAAGAATTTTCATGATAAGAATAGTAAATAGGTTTTTTTGGCAAAAATTGAGGAGTATGATATATTTTAAAGAGTTTAACGACTGAAACTGATTTTTCTCAATTCCAAATATCACAATTTAAATTGATATGTCAAAGAAGAATGATTTCCAATTGATGAAATACACATTTTAATGTTAATGTGCTCTTATGTTATTTAAAAGCTTCAAAAATAGTTCAATTTAAAAGAAAACTTAAACTTTTTATTTATTTCATATATATTTTGTTCAATATAAATAAATTTTGTTGCTGTTAAAACCATCATTTTAAAATGTTTTTATTTGTGGCATAAATTAAAGTGAAATGACTTGAATAAAACGTTTCGCTAATATATCACAGAGATGCGGTCTTATTTGATATTTGGTAAGCTTTAAAGATTAAAATTTCGAAACATTAAGCTTTCTGGTTTGATTAAGTTGGGTAAAAGTAATAATTTTATAAATTGTGCATGCAATACATTTCTACATTTGTAATCACACAATAATGTCTTCTTCTGCTACATTTAATTTTGTGGTATTGATTTGATTGGGGACTTGAATGTAACTTTACGAGAAATTTATATTATTAGTCAATTTCCTTTTAATTCACTGGTGCTTATATTTACTTGAAAAGCTTCCAAAACATTCCACGCATATTCCGAGTAAATCAATGTCACAATGTTAAAAAAAAGTCAAATTAGCTTTATTACAAAGAAAAAAATGAATGTTAAATTTTCTGTTTCTGTGATTTTCTTATTAAGAGATAATATTTATGTTTTATTCGACCTAAATACAATATGGAAATATTTGTCGCAACGTGAACATGTAACCAACCCAGTTCTATTTCTCGAATTAAATTTGAAACAGGAGAAGGTATTATAATCCTGTTTTTCAGGTGTGTAAACTTAGGGGTGAACTTTTTCTGAAGTGAACCATCGAATTCTAGATATATCTCTAATTTCTCAGAAAGCTTGATGTGCTCACATTTTCTCGACTTATTTGCGATTTTAGGCGTTTTGTGATAAAATAAAAATAGAACAAAGAAACAGCAAATAACGTAAAGTCAAGTTTCATGACTGATTCATGGTGAGTTTTGTGAAAGCCACACCTGATGTGCCTGGGGTGCAAAATAAGCACGAGTAACAACTGCCGTTGCCCTCTGCTCGTGCTTATTTAACCTTGTTTGCATAATCGTTTTTATAAAAGGTCTAAATAAATCGAAATGAAAATTTCATTGGAACATTTTTCGAAAAAACTTTGGTAGTGCTTATATTAAACACAGGCGTAATTAAATAAGTTATGAATAAATAAGTTCTTTTTACACCTACGATGTAATTAAAATTTTGTATATGAATTAATTGTAATCTTTGTTGGAAGAATTTAATAAGTGAACATAAAAGAGCAAATCTTTATTCACAGCTCCATATTTTAAAACTTGGTGTTATTTATGTTTTCAATTCACTGTATTAAATTTGAAACGAAATAATTTAATAATTTTAGTTGAATAAAAAGACTTCCGAATAAATCTTATATTTGTCTGAATATTTAATGGCTTATATTTGTACAGGGTAATTTGTTTTACTCACTCCTATTAATTTTGTAAGCTTTTAAAATTAAAAAGATAATAAATTAGTAGATTTACTTCGAGTTACGTCTTAAAAAAAATTATCAAGTTGTATATTTTTTCTTTTTGTTTTTTCTTAGAAAATATCTAACTTAAAAAGTTAAATTTGATTATTGAAGAATAAAACACCTATAGTTTTGCCCATTCCAACTGTTTTTGGTTATGTCACAATCATTTTACTTGAAAACTATTAGCACTATGAACATTTGGAAGATTGATGGATGAACCGCTATATAATTGGGTATAGAATTTCATGGAAGGTGAAAATAAAATCGTACCACATGGATGTCGTTGGATAAATCTTTAATAATGATGTATGTAGGTACTAACGGAGACCCGTGACTTCATCCACGTAAAAATTAATCTGTAAACACAATTAGCTTAAAAAATAAAATTTTGGTATGAAGAGAGAAATATCATATCAATATATTTTTTTATCGCAATCAAAAACATACTTTTCTAGAATTCTGTTATAAAAATTTAACAAAGAAAATTTACTTACTAAAAGGATATTTAAAATATTTATGAGTGTGTCAGTGAGGTCATTTCTTTAGTGATTTTTTTAAAGTCTTAAAAATTGTTTACAATGAACGGATACTTTATGATACTTTAAAAGCAGAGACTCTTAGAATGATAATATACAACTTTGCTTCCACTGTTTTTTTTTTTAATTTAAAGCTTCATTGTTAAAACCTTATTAAATTTTTTTATTATTTTATTATAAATTTATGTTTGAAAGTATTGCCATTACTATAGCCCATCTTTCCGGCAGCAATCGTACCCCACGTTGAAAGAACTGGTCAACTTTTGAAGCGATCCAAGAATCGATCCAATTTTAGACTTCTTCATAAGAAGTGCTGATCCCTCAGGGACCGTGTGCCATCGATCGAAACAAGTGATAATCACAGTGTAAAATACGGCGGGTGGGGTAAGAGTTCCCATTCAACGTTTTTAAGTACGTTTTGACAACTTTTACAACCTGATGTTGCAAAATAACTTTTTCGTGTATTTCGAGGTATTGTGGCCGTTTTTCTTTCAACGCTCGGCTTAAACGCATTAATTACTTTCGATAACGATTTCCTGTGATGGTTTCAGATGGTTTTAGCAGCTCATAACATATTACACCGAGCTGGTCCCACTAAATACAGAGCACGACTTTAGAACCCTGAATATTCGGTTTAGCCGGATTTAGACCGGGATATCTCCATGATTTTTGGCGTTTGAGATTATCATAATATACCAATTTTTATCACCTGTCACAATGCGATGCAAAAATCCTTTCCGTTTTTGTTCAGCAATTGTTCACAACTACAGAAACGCCGTTCAACATCTCTCGGCTTCAACTCGTATGGCATACAATATCCTTGCTTCTGGATCATTCCCAGATTCTTTAAGTTTTTTGAAACTGCTTGTTGACTCACTCCCCATAATTCTTCATCTTAAAAAGTTTTGATCTTCCACCACTATGTCGGTCTTCTACGTCAAAATCGTCGATCTTAAAGCGTTGATACCACTCACGACATGTTCTCTCACTCATAGCAGCTTCGCCATAAGCTTCTGAGAGCATTCGGTGAGCCTCAGCCACAGATTTTTTAATATTAAAAAAATATGTTAACACCTCCCGCAAATGACGAGAATTTGGCTTAGAAACTGACATTTTTAATCAGCAATAATGATATGATTTAAACACAAATCAACTATTGGTACTATCGGATTATGTTCATAAGATACTAAAGAGTATTATAAGCCGGCTTTAATGTTTTTGTTCGACGCCTACTTATCGCTAACGCCGTGTACCTATAGAAAAACGGCGGGAGCATAGTTGTATACGTAATATGTAATTTAATAATTGCAAAAAAATAAACAAATACCTAAATAAAGCTTAGTAAAAACGTTATTTTTACATTATTTTTACATTATTTTTAAGAAAGTAGAAACTTTTTCAAATGTTATTATAGTTTTTTGCGATACACATTTTTTGGTAAAATCGATAACATCCTTTTCCTGAAATGTATATTTCTTTTTCCTTTGGAAGAAATGGTTTTATTTTAATCTCTCAAAGAGAGTGTACATTTCAATGTACTCGTATTTCACCGCACATCACTTTAGAGAACCTAAATTTTATTCTGAAAGGTACTATATCTCAAAGAATTTTTTCGAACAAAAGCGGAAAGAAATTTAATTTCAAGTTTCTAAAACATAACTAGAGTCGTAGTTTTTATATTAAATCGTCATCCAATTTTAGAACGCCTTCCTATATTTTGGCCCTATCATTCATTTCAAGGTTTAAAAATAAAATAAACTTAGTAAATTTATCAAAATTAATAATTTATTTAATAAACTTGCTAAGATATTAGTGATATTTTCCGTTTTCATGAAATTTTACAATTTTTCACATTCCTACTTACAATTAGTTTTTATGGTCATAAATTATTTGAACTTGAGAACTGTCGGAAGATTAGGAAATATATATCTCGTGAAATTCAGGAATTAGTTAACAGTTTAAATGCGTTGTAGCGGGGCAATACTAAATTTTGCTTATCGAAATGAAAGAAAATTTAAATAAAAAAGCCATATTTATGACTGAATAAACTTTAATTTATTTGATTGTACATAAATTTATTGTACATTTTTCTAAAGGTTATAAAACGTTTTCCTTTTAAGATAAACATTGATACTCCCGTTTCTATTTTTAAATGTTGAAGCGGATTTAACGCCTTTCAATCTTGAAAATTTCATTTCACAAATAGAAACAGTGTGTTTTACTATTTTAAAACTAAATACGTCATTTTTAAGACATACTTACCTACATCCGTATGTTGAAGTGACCACGGAAAATTTAAGGCGTGAATTGACACTTCAAATTAACTTTTCGAATTGACATATCGTCCGTAATTGTTTTAATTTTAATGAAACAACAATTTCTTCAATTGGCTTATTGTTTTTTTACAGCATCCTGTTTGCGGACATTGTTGGTTTCACTGTGTTGGCTTCGCAATGTACGGCTCAAGAACTTGTTCGACTTCTCAATGAGTTATTTGGACGATTTGATCAACTAGCAAATGTAAGTCTTTCTCAATTACTGTTTATAACATAATTATTATTATTATTATTATTATTATTATATACATTAAATAAATGATTATATAGGTATTATAATGGGATTTTATCAAACTTCTGTTCAGTTGACTTTAAGAGTTCTTTTATATAATAAAAATTTACCTTCGTTTAATAAAGCCAAATACTGTTCTGAATTGAAATTCAAAGTACCAACATTATACTATCGCTTACTATAATAGCGGCAAGCTAGTCCACTTAGTGACGTAGTGGTTAGAGCAATTTGCTCTCTTTGCTACGCTCATCGATCCCTGTCGAATCTTTAGATATCTAAGGAAAAGGTCACTTAGTAGCGTGGTTGACTAGATAGTTGCTCTAAACGCCAGTGGTCCTGGGTTTGAATCTCAATGATAGCCCAAGTTTTTTTCATGGGTTTTCGGATCCGACGGTAGCTCATGACCATAGCAGTTGATGCGATCTTAAATAAACAAAAAAAAAAGATCTAAGATCTATATGAACTACAGAAATTATCTGTGTGTAGACAATCGTGATATGACCTTAGATGTTAAAGCGACTTAAAACCGCAAAAAAAAACCGCTTCTTTTTTTAAATGTCTTAAATCTAATAGGCAGTTAACGTTTGCAAATAGTGGAAGAAATTATAACTCTAAGTTTCTTTTTGTTGGCAGTTCTTAAAGCTCCATGTATTAAAATATCTGCTGCGAGGCGTCACAGTACTTTCTTTTACTTTCAATTATGAAACTCGTTGTTGGTATAAAATAGATGAGATATAAGCACTTTATAACTATGCACAAAAACAGAACTATATGCATACAACCTATTTGTACATATAACATACGAATTCCCAACCTTCACCCCAGA
The DNA here is from genome assembly GCA_958496155.1 of Sisyra nigra. Classification (NCBI taxonomy): domain Eukaryota; kingdom Metazoa; phylum Arthropoda; class Insecta; order Neuroptera; family Sisyridae; genus Sisyra; species Sisyra nigra. The sequence goes on from OY292314.1 coordinate 16,519,201, forward strand.
ACCGTCCTTATTCGAATTTTCCTAAGGAAAAGGTTCAAATAAAAGTTGTAGCCACTAATAAGTCTAAGAACTATAGTCAGTTTAAAGAAAATCGTTGGAACCGTTTTCGAAAAAAATGAAAAAGCTCAACATCTCCTAGAATAAAGTGTAGCTTTCGCTTAACCGATTTCAACCAAACGCTTCGCGGCACAACAAAGTATAATATGGAGGTTTAATACCAAGTTTGGTGAAATTCGGATAAAGCTTTCGATACGATATTGCTGTCACACACACACAGACATGTTTCTAAAAACCACTTTTTTGGACTTAGGGGACCTCAAAACATGTATTTCCGGTGAAAGCTCGAATTCAAAAATTCGACCCGATTACAATACTTCCTTTACTATCTATATAGCAGTAAAGAAAGTAATAATAGTAGAAAGCCTAGAAAGAGTATGAAGTTGTCTCTGGTCAACAACAGTGTGGACATTAAAAGACTGAAGTGGATCTCTTCCTTAGAATTTTAGAACTACCATTCCGATAAGAGCTACTAACACAAATTATAATAAATTATTATATATCTATCTCTTATTATTAATAATTGATATTTTCTTCAAAGCGTACTTTCAGCAGATTGACGTATTGTCCAAAGACCGATCGCAAATTAAATTGCCGAAGATATACGAACATTCATAATTCACAAATTTTCTTTTAAACATTTTTACTTATTGAGACAATAAAACCACCTTAATTTAGTATTAATTTATAAAATGAACTAATAAATCATGTTGCTAATACAAACACCCATAATTTGATTTATTATAATTAAACTTTACAAAATATTCCTTCATATTCGCAAATTTAAAAGCTTCCACTAATTATTATCCTTTAAGAAATTAATCTATACATTGTCTTACTAATTGAAATTCTGGTTTATTTCTAAATGGAGAATATTTTTATGGTTCATAAATTTCTTTGCTCGCAGCGTAAAAGCTTCTTTTAAATTAAGTATGAGCATTGAGCATAATCAAGAAATATCATTTGAAAAAGAAATCAAAAGTTTCTTATTTTTAAAAAGTTATTTTTGAATCTTTATGAATGCCTACCCTTTTAATACAAACTTTTTTTAGAAAGCTGGTGAAAATACAAGAAGATAGAAACGTTTGATACCAATTATTGTGAATCCAGCAAATTCAATTTGTTCTGAATAATGTACATTTCAAATTGTTTCCCAGAATTCTGTGAAATTATACCTTTGAGCGAGCTTTAGCTCAGAGGAAATCAAATATGTATATGAAGAATGAACAATCTAAAATTTTCTGTATGGAATTGGCTCGTATGGGTCCTTGGTGTACAAAACGGTTTGTGCTTGGAAGAGGATTTTTTATTGTTAATTTTGATAATATTTTATATCTCTGTGATGATAAATTGAAAAATTCCCACCGTGGATTCAAAATCTTTTGTTTCATTTTTATAAATGCATGAATTCATTTCATATTTTTTTATTCAAATATAAGCTTTTAGAGTTATACATTATTTCTTAAAATTTTTATGAAGATTGATAAAACTTGATTTTAAAAAGAAGGTATGTAATAAGAATGTAAAATTTGTATGTTGTTTCAAATAATATTAGTTATTATGTTGATATAATAGCCAGATTATTTAAAAAGCTAATATTTATGTCATATAAATTTAATTTATTTACAGCGTCTGCTTATAATTTTATGAGCTTTGTGAAACAATCCATCAAAAATGAGCTCATAAATTAGTTCATCCCTTAACAAAATGCATATAAGTATTTTTAGAATGACATTTCGTAAAATATGATAAATGTTATCTATTTTAATATGATATTCACATTTATAAAAAAACATGACTTCCGTTTTAATGGAAAATTGAAATATGTTGAAAGCACGATTGTTCCAGTTCTCTTATTTTATTTTTAATAAACTTAAACAATTAGTTTATATTATGGAAATGAAAATATAGAAGCAAGATGGTTAAATGATAAAGTTAATGTTTTAATGGTCACACTTAAATCGATTGAATGTTCAATATTTGATTATTTGTACGAATTAAATTGGTTTCAATGTAGTATAGTGAATATATCTTTTCAATTTGAGGTGGTATATATTTTTTTTCAGAAACAAGGTTTTTAGTTGAAAAACAAGTCAGGGAACTACTACATTGAGACTATGTATCAACTTAATGGGACGTAATTTTAAATGAATTGTGCGTGATATTTTCACTTGTAAATCAAATAACTTACGAATACGAAATAATAAATAATACGAAATCAATACTTGATTTAATTTAACTTTTAAATTTAATAGATATATGATTCGAAATCGAGTTAAATATAAGACAAATAGCTTAAAAATTAAGCCAAATTGATAGTACAGGTGGTTATAGAAATCATTAAAAATCTTTTACTTTTATTGTAATAGGTACACCTTACCTACCCTTGATTAACACAGAAAAATTTCTTAAAATCGACCACTTCCTAAAGTATACATATTTCGGTCATCTTTTTATCAGTTTTCATTTTTACGAAATATGGTTCGTTGGTTGCAGTTAAACATTTTTTTTGGATGTGCTTTTTTGTCTAACCAGGTAAAGAAGTTAGAGACTCACTATTTAACTTAATTCTCAAAGTACTTATTTTAAATTTGACTTTAATTGAAACTCTAATCAAATATTAATATTTAAATATCAAAAAAATCAAGCTTTAATTTGACAAGCTATTTCATTTACAATACAAAATGCCAAGCAGAATTCATTTCACAAAATTTCAAGTTATTTTATTCAATGGGATTCTAAAGAAATGGCATTTTAAAAAATTGTATTTGAAAACGTCTGATTTTGTTTTAAATTAAATTTTATCATGTTTCACCACCATGGAATATATTATTAGATACCTATTGTATAACTCCAACGACCACTTACCATTCAAACCTTAAAAACGTAAATACCATTAAGTGAACGAATTAAAAAATGATTACGAAAAATTTCCAACTCTATGAAAGTAAAAACGCGAAAAAAATGTACCGTGTAATTCGGAAATGAATATATTCAGTTTTTTTCAATTTCCATTATTCTTCTGGGAAAATTTTACAGTCGTATTGTGTGTCCGTAGTAGGTTAAATTTTAGATTAATGGTGACGATCCTTTGGCCTCAGGGTCAGAGACTGATCGAAGCAATAGCATCAGACCTTTTATATAGCCTCGTAATCATTCAAAACATGAAAATGTTTACTGGAAGATTAATTATTGTCACCCACCATCAAATTTATCAAATTAAATTTATGTAATCTTAATCTACATTGGGAAAAGGTACATCGTCACTGTTTTTAGTGTTTGTAACTTTTGCAACTCTTTAATTACAGAGCTAAGGAAAGCTTATTCTTTAATTTGAAACCTTTGCACCGGCTAACCGATTCAAACCGGTTGCAGAAAATTCTGTTACCAAATGGTTGAATTAAAAAAAAATAATCAATTGTTTTCTTGTCTTATATTTTTTACACAAAAAAAACAGCTAGACATGTGTAGGTTGTGTCGTGTAGACGATGTTTGCTAAAATGTTCTTAACGAACAAATTAAAAGACTGCACACAAAAAATTAACGATATGTTTTGGTAAACGATGACATTAGTGGTTTCTTAACTGACCTTTCTCAAAGTCTGTTATACAAACAAGCGAATTAAAATTTTTATCAGCTTTGACCAGCTTCTTAACGAATTGATTAACTAAAAGAATCGTATTTGACTTTTTAAGAACGTATAAACAATCATATTTTAACATTTGAACTTTTCGCGACAACTCAAAAGCATTTTTATTCAAAGATTTTTTTTTATATAAAACAAATATTTCTATTTTCAATTTTCTTAATTGCTGAAGTAAAATCTCTTGGCTAAAAATAACTCATTAAATATTTGTTAAGCGATTTAATGTTAATGGAAGCTCAGTTTTTACTCCCTCGATATTTTTACTAAATATTTAAAGCAAAAAATACACCGAAAATGGTAACATCTTATTTGAACTCTGTTTTTGAGCTGCAACATGCCAGTTGGCTTCAAATTATAAGTTTTTCATATTTTTACAACAGAGGGAAGAAAAGGACCCGCATCGTTAATGTGTCACCAGCCCGGGAATCCCATCAGCGGGGCTGTTTAAATAGATATTTCTTGCATCTCAACTAAATTATTAAACATGCACCTAATATATTACTTCTTTTAATTTATACAGCTTAAATAAAAGAAACATAATATAGACGTTGTATATAAATTTTTAGTACGTCTCCAGTACATCTTTTAACTGTTTATATTGTATTAGTTAAGTAATCTTACATAAAATAAATAGATATATAATTCAATTTCTTTTACAAATCAATAATTACACAGAAGGTGGAGAGAATCAACAACAGTACATATGAATACAAATAAGATCGACAAACTCCCTGGAATATGGAAACGCACCCAAACTAGAAGTGGCCAAGTACTTATCACCAGACTAGCTGTGGGACACACGAGAGCCACTTACTCATACTATATAAGGTTTGTTCCAATCATCCAGTTATGGCGATGCACAGACACGAAAACAGACAAAGAGTAAGACAACATTGACCAAGAGACAAGAGTGAGTGAAGAACTGTTTCAGTAGGTTCGTTGCGTGCGAACATCCAGCCCCATCCAGCAGTCAGTACAGCCATTTTCCTGCATAAACGTGACGAGCGCTTATATCGACAATCATTAACACTAGGTTTGTTCCATACATTGATGCCAAACACTGCCAGAAAGACAAAGAGCAAGATACTTTGACCAAGAGACAATAGTGAGTGAAGAAATGTTTCAGCTTACAGCCGCTCGGCTGCATTAGGCCGAGAGTCGCCCTATGTACGTACGTTTTCGTGACAATCGCGTATTTTGACACTAATTTGGTGGTGTTTAAACAGTGGGTAACCGGTTTTTAACTCAAGTGAACTCTTCACTTTATGTTTTTCACTCACTCCTGTCTCTTGGTCAATGTTGTCTTGCTCCTTGTCTTTTGGGCAGTGTTTGAACATCATCAGAAGGACAATAGGAACAAACCTATTGTTTCGGCATGCTTATGCACTGCTTTGTCAACCCTCAGCCTAAACTGAAACAGTTCTTCACTCACTCTTGTCTCTTGGGCAATTTTTTCTTTCTCTTTGTCTGTTGGTCAATGTTTGAAAATCTCCAAAACGATTGGAACAAACATATAGAGGGAGGAGAACCACCAAGCTGTTGTGGTGAAACCTTAACAGCCCAGCACATTATTTTGCAATGCCCACAATTCAGCCAATAGAGAAATTGCACTTCATTTTCTACAAGAACCGAAAGAAATCTTCGGTACTAGTTCTAGATGTAACAAACTACTGTAGTTTTAAGCTGACTGGACTATGCCGAAAGTCGGAGCATATAAGAAAAGTCAACCAGTGAAATATCGCATTATATTTTATAAGTCGCAAGGTAACCATAATTGTTGGTGCGACTATTAAAAAAATTATACAATATTCTTATAAAATGAAAATATATTTGTAAAATGCTCCGGAGAGAAACTAGTGAATAACAATTCATTACCATTAAAAACGAGCAGGTACATTTAAATATAACGAAACATGCTCATTGTTCATACCATAACTGAACTCATACGAATCTATCAACCCTTCGGGCAGTTACAGAGAAAATGGAAAGAAAAATATAACATTTTCAAACATCTACAAGTACGTAGCTACCACATTAAACATACGTTAAATATTCACCAACGCAGAAAACCGTAAATTTATTATCAACCTAAAAACATATACACTCTTCTAAAAACGTTTTTACAGCGAATATAACTTAAAACAAATATTTTATGTTGTTCCAAATTTTCAGTCACTTTAAATTTTGCTGTTTTGCATCACATAATTACTTCGGCAAATAAACGGAAGAGACTTAGGGAAGGATATGTGTTGATTTAATACCAATTGATAACAAGAAAGGGTTATTATAAAGGGATCGTTTCTATTTAAAGTGTGTAATTTATCTAATATGTTATCAAATTAATTAAATTGTGGCGACGTACTGAAAAAATATATCACGTAACATGAAAATCTTTTCATCAAGCTAATAAAATATGAGAGAGAATAATTGCATTTACGTTTGCCACACTTTGTTTGGATTTTCCAGTAGTAAATTCATTTTTTGTGGGACTAATAAACTGACATACACGAGATAAATCATTTAAAAAATGATTGATGTATGTAAGGTCTTTAACCAATTCCAGAGTAAATATTTCACATATAAGTGAATCAATTTTTTCTTGTCTATTAAATTCATTCATACTCTACACCTTCGAGTTTTTGATGCATCGAGTATTATTTAATATTTTCAATCGATGGGATTTTGTATTAAATATGACAATGGCATTTTTAAAGTCTAGTGATTCCATTAGCAAGAATGAAATATGGTAGGTGTTGGCAAAAAAAAAATCAAACCCGGTGGAAATTGGTTTCGAATATTTATTGTTCAGTTGTAAAGGGAAAACTTTTTTCTCATTTCCTTCAAACAAGAAAAATCTCGTTTATTAATTTTTTTTTGTGTGTATTCATCAGATATAAGCGTTTTCTTCGAATAAAATAACCCTTATGACGACGAATGGGTGTTGTTACATTGTGGAATTTGTCCAAGCAAAACGTGTCTTTTGTTATTGTGGTTATAATTCCACACGACTGATTGAACGTTTATCGTTTCACGAATAAAACATGCTGAGTAAGGAATGAAAACTTTTTGCGATAAGACTGGAAAACTGTCATATGTTACATAAATGATGGAAGTTTGTTACAACTTAAAATTAATCAAACAAGAATAATGAGGCGAATTGAAACACGAAACATATTCAGGAAAATTGATTTATATATTTATAAAGAATAATAAATGAATCTAAAAAAAATTAATATTTATTATTTATATCTATAAATACTATATGATATCTTATATAAACTAAATTAATCGGCCTTAGTCGGATTGAAACATTTTGAGTATAATTTGTAGCGATCGCCTTTATTTTAATGCTGAATTACGATTTTTGTTTGAACTACGATTAAGTGCACGTAAATAATACCTTCGTTTAAGAAGCTCACAAATAGCTTTATGAATATTATTTGTTATATTTTATTCCTCGTTGGGTAACTAAAATTATTAAACTTAACTAATTGGAAACACGGGAGACATATCATATGTGGGTGGGTAAAAAAGCCCATTGTAATATGTTTGACTATTGAGGCACTATTTTTCCCAAGCTCAAAAATTTATTATAACTAAAACTAAGTAAAGTCTTTTTTTTAAAGTTTTTTTCACTTCAAATCTATTATTTTTATCAAAAATCTAATTAATTACTAGGCATAGTACCATTATGCGCAGTCGCTAATAGCCCTAGAAGTTGAAGCGACTTTAAAAATTTAAGGAAAAAAAAGTAAAGTCTAATTTTCTAATCAACAATACTGATGGTAATGGAAACGGTACATTAGACTACCAATATGAATATTTTTTTTTAAATATGGCAATGAAATTATTATTATTATTCCGTATTGTGATAAAGTAAAAACTTTATTCTTCTGTAAGCTATTCTAAAATAATGTTTTAATGATGAAAAGGTTTTATATCGTATGAATGGTTTTGGAGTATCATCTAGGTACATACAAACGTACATATAGTTCTAACATTGATTCTAATTAATATTTCTTCAGGTCCTAGTTATTTTTTATTGGTAGATGTAATTAGAGGGTTAAGGGATCGCGATTTTTTTTACAATAAATGTACCAAGAATATCAGTTGGTGACGTTTCGCCATATATTACGGCTTCATCAAGCTCTCTGACCTATGCTCAGCATCTGTGTCTTATTGTAGCCTTGCATAATTTATAACAATTCCATAAATTTCTTTCAATTAAAAAAAAAAACAAGTTTGACACTCATTTTTTTCTAAATGGAAATAATTATATGGAATTGTTATAAATTATGCAAGTCTACAATAAGACACAGATGCTGAGCATAGGTCAGAGACCCTGATGAAGCCGTAATATATGGCGAAAAGTCGCGAACTAATATTTTTGGTGCATTTATTGTAAAAAATACCGATCCTTTACCCCTTTAATATTACATCTATCATATTATAGTGCATTTTTATCAATTTAATATAGACAGGTAAAAGGTTTTCAAACAGATATATGAGTAAACTAAATCTCGAATAGGTGTAAGATATTTATTTCTTTTTATATAAAAATATTTGTTTTGTTTTGTTATTACTGGGAAAACTTATTCAAATCTTACTATGTAATAGTAAAGAATTACCTTTCTTCTCCATACCCTTCTCCAATATAGGTCATGGAAAAATATTAAGAGCTGTTCCTTTATTATTATGTAACAAGGTCCCTGTTAGTAAGTTGAAACGTAATTATAGTATTGACGATACCACTTTTTATGTACTTTATTAAAAACTTCAATAAATAAAAAATATTTTTCCATTTTCAAATATATTTTTTAAACCGTCTTCTAATTCAATTCAACATTATAACATTGCTTCAGATTTTAATTCAGTTTTAAGCTTGTGAATGAAACTCGATTTTGATTTTAGGAAAATTGCAACTATGAAAATTTTATTGAAGTGGGAAAAGAAAAATTCTTTCAGAGGTTTCCGTATTCAAAATGTTGTCCATTGATATAATGCTTTTGAATGTCAAGTTTCTGTTATGAAATATTCGATTGCTCTATATCCATAGTTCACAGAGCCATGAAACACATAATATGTAAATTAAAATAAAACCTTCTCCGTTAGTATTTCTAATATTTTTCCGACTTTGTTCAAATCATCTTGGCTGTTATTAATATTGTTGACCATTAAATGCAAATTTTTAAAAATTTTGATGAAATATAAACACTTAAATTTTATTAAAAGAAAAAGTTAATTTCAATTTTCTTTCTTTGGTTATTTCAACTTTTTAAAAGTTATGCCTACAATATAGCGACGCGACGTACTTTATTTAATAAATATAAACGCGTATTTACCCTTTGGCCCTTTATATATTAATCAAATTTGTATGGTTTTGTTAAATTCAACTTAATTATATAAAGCCGTCTTTGAGCGTTTCACGTTTGTATTCTTCAAAAGTTTTATTTTATTTCTTCTCTCAATATCGTTGGATCAAATACAGACTAAGTGAACATGATACACCAAGAGTATTTGACGTGACGGTTTCTTGAACAAAGGAAAAGGAATATTGCAAATCGAAGGTTTCAAAATGTTAGTTTCATCAAAATAAAAGTCTAGCTGTATCAAAGAAAAATGTTCAACCAATATTCGTTAATAAACGCGACACGAATCTAAGAAAGTAGGATATAAATGAGAAAAAGGCAAGGTGAAAAAATAACTCAAATATTGATTGTATTCAAGTTTCTCGGGGGCTTTTTTACGACTATTGTAAATATATATTACACGAGAGAGGTCTGCAAATATCTCAAAAGATGTTACATTTTTATGGAATGAAAATAAACATAGTTTCAATAAATTTTATTTTTGTAGATTTTTACTTTGAGCTTCGCGAAATGCGAAAGATTCATCGATTGATTGAATAATTTAACAGATTATTTTTTATTTAAATATCCAACACGTGTGTGTATAAAATGTTCTAAAAATATGGAGCTCCGTAAGACATTAATAATTCATAAAAGTTTTTCACTTAATTTGAGAATAAAAGTTTTTTTTTATTCGCTATGAAATAACAACCAGAAATAATGAACGGTTAGTTAACAGAAAGCTCTGTCGTCAAGTAAAAATAAATATTTCGGAAAAAAGTGTATTCATTTGGGCAAACAGACAGTTAGAATGCAAGTAGTTCTTACAAATGTGTATTACTCATACATAATTATAAACGAATAATAATACAATTACAATTTTTATCAACATGTTTTTTTAGCCAGCTCCGTTTATTTTGTTTATTTTATTTTGTCCTCCATGGTGGGTTGCGAAAAAAAGACCAATATATTCACATTGTAGTGTGGACGCTAGACGAGACAAAAAGCAGTGTCTCTAGATGGTCTATAGACCATGTCTAGACGATATCTAGACAAATCGCGCAATATGTCTACTAGCGAGGTTTACACAGTAGCATGATCAAAACAAAAAACAAAATTATGTACAAAATGTTGTATATTTTATTTGTGAGTAACATTAGATAAAAAAGTACATATAATATACTTAATTGTAGGTCTCATTAGTTTCTTAGCACTTGAAGATATCAGAACTCTAAGTAATATTAAGCACTTATATATGCACCGTTTTATTGTCACATGTTATAGCATTGGATATGGCAGAGCCTATCAAAATAAATGGAAAATAATCTTGACGTTGCCTTTGAAAATCTTTTGCCTATTTTCATTGAAAATGTTTGACTCTTTCAGACCAGTAAGAGAAATACCCAATTCTTTGCCATATTCTCAATACAAATTTAAAATGTTATTTGTTGTTAAAGAATATTGTTATCTAATAATCTCAACCAAATTGGCACATTAAAGTTTGAAAACCGAATGTCTCTTCTGGGCACTACTGGACTCGTAATTTGACATAATTTACCACAGTTATAAGCAGTTAAACTAATGAAAATATATATATAGTTTCCGAACTAAAAAAATTATCAAATGCTTTGTCTTTCATTTTATCAAATCGAACAAAAAATAAAATGAACGACATAAACTATTACACATTCATTTTAACGTCCATAATAACACACGAGCACCACGTCTATTTACATACTATTGTAATGCAGTTTCATGGAAGAATGCTCAAGCTCGAGCCATTTCAGCAACCTTTAAATTGGAAAACATGAGCTTTGTTATTTAAACTTCACTTTAAATATACATTAGAGAATATAACGATACGGTAAAAATTTGTTCTCGTTCACGTGTCTTAAATCAGTTTTCCTGTTGATTATTTATTTGCCCAATTTATTACTTACGACAACATTGGAGCTCATAAAATTAATGGGAGTACTAATAATGATATACGTCAAATTCGACATAAAATTAAAACATATAATGGCGTATTGTTAAACATAAAATCAAAGCATTTGTTTGAATTTGACGTAATGAACATTGATTTACAAGCAAAAAATACGCACGTTTATTTTTATCTAGTTTATTGTTTAACGATTTAGTTAAGTTTATAACGGATATATAACGTTAAATTTATATGCAAAATGTTGCGAGAAAAAAACTATAATTCCCATGTGTTGCTTTACGATTTGTTTTATATTGTTTCGAAAAGTTTTATTTATTATCCCAAGAAATTACAGCTGGGGAAAAATTCTGATTTCAAGCCATACTTATATGTTGTAGTTTAAAGTAAATAAAGTTTATTTTTGAAGAAATTATTTAAAAAATCGTATTATATTCAAATCTACGTAATGAAAGACGCAAAACTTTTCAAATGTTGGGTTATGAAAATATATTTAACTAGCTTCGAGGAAAATGGTAGAGAGATGATAGAAGACCTCGAATGAATTTCAAAGGTTGCCCTATAAAAAAGCAAGGGCGAATCTCTTTATATAAATCATGGATACCTTTAAGCGTACCAGTAATAAATTATTGTTATAAAGAATAGCCACTAAAACTTTAAATATCTCTTACGAATAAAATACCTAGGCAAATATTTCCAGACGACCTTTAGAAAATTTATTTTTTATATAGAAAACATTAATACGACGGCGTTAAGAAACAATGTAAAAAAAATGTTATAAATTCCAATTTTAAAAAATGAACTTGTGTAATTAAAAGATATTGATTTTGAGGGAATATCTTCAGTAATTTGTTTGGCCAAGGGTTTAACTTCGTTATTTATTACCGAGGAAAATATATTATTTAAAGTTTCAGAAAGCTTCGCGTAATGTTCGGAATAGAACCAAAGGACTTGAAGCTCAGTGACCGCTGGTTGCTAATTTATTTAAAGCCATTAATGTTACTAATAGACCAAGGGTATTTCGGTGATATTATTTAATATTTAGTACAAAGTATTTCGTTGAAGCTATTAATTTTGGGAGGTCAACATGAAAATTATTGGAAATATTGAGACATTTTCCATTTAACAATAGTTGATAATTAAGTTAAATGTGTTACATTGTCTACAACTCTTTCATGTACATTCATATATTAATGATGTTATGTGATAATAGAACGTTATATAAAAATTCGTTAATTTCATTTCAAATCTTTGTGATAATAGTAGAGGCTTAAAATTGATCAAAGGATGGATTTAAATATCAACATTTTCACTGCTAATTATTGTTACTAGATTTGAATACGTTGTTATTGATTGTATACTAATGAACAATTGTTATTACCAAAACAAGAACGATATAAAATTTAAAAAGAGCGCTGATTTGCTCTGATTCGAAAGCAACAGTAGATAGTCTCTCCAACAGAAACACTAACAATGAAATAGTCCAAGAATGCCAAAACATTCCTACATCCCAGGCAAAAGTAAGGATAATAATAGTAGCCTAGATTCGGTCACATCATGGAATAAATAGTAACGAAAAAGCTGATGAGGGCGTTAGGAAACGGCGACAAGTGATAGACAACGCACCGAAACACTGGTCACCTATAGAGACTACAAATCAGCCATCCACAACTACATCATGATACATTGGAACTCCGAGTGGAAAACACAGAACACCAAACTCCATCAGACCCGTGGAGGTTTGGGAGAGGTGACTGCGACCTTGTAGTAGGTCTGACCAATGCCTCCTGATAAGGCTGATGATTAGACACGCCGCCTTTTTCCATTAGCACCTGTTAGAGGGATCCAATCCAAAGCAATGCAGCCGATGTGACAAAGTACTGACAGTCACCCACGTTCTCAGTGAAAATCCCTCGCTATAACAAGAAGAATTCCCCCTTATTAATACCCATGAGAAGAAAGCTACACTCAATGACCAAAATTTCATAGAAGAAATTAACAACATTTTTAAAAAACACAGAACACCAAATTGTTTAACTATTGAAGCGTTCCTAAGTATTGTAATATAATTTTTTATAATGGTGGCCAAATTTAAATGACAAATGGAGCAGTTGTATTGTTGATAGCAGAAGTAGCGTAAGTTAAACTTACACCCTTTTTTATCGTGTCCAAAACTTTGCATCCATTTTGCTGATAACAAGAAAATTCTGTTCAATTCAAGTCTTTATGCAAAATAAAATTATGGGGTACTCTGAAAATACTACTAAGGGAGAATGAAGCAAGGGGCCATCCATAAAACACGTAACTCACTTTACTAGGGGGAGGGGTATGTTCTTATGTTTTGTACGGTTAAAAGATATAATAGGTTTGTTCCAGACGTTTAAGCAAAACACGTCCACGTAAGACAAAGAGCAAGGCACACTGACCAAGAGACAAGAGTGGGTGGAGAAACGCCCCAGCCCTTCAGCCGTTTAGCCGCACCAGGGTGAGATCCGATCTATGAACGTACATTTTTATGACTATAACTCGCCCGGGCACTGTTTTGGAGGTGTTTAAACCACGCAAAACCAGTTTTAAATTGGGGTGAAGCCCTTGCTTCATGATTTTCACTCACTCTTGTCTCTTGGTTAATGTGTCTTTGTCATTCGATGGACGTGTTTCAACATCATCAAATATACAAGTGGAACAAACCTAATATTAGATAGTCTAAATCAGCTCCCTACAACTTCATGTTACAAAAATGTGACCATTTTGACTGCATTTTCAGACATAGCCAGTAAAATTAGTTGAAAACGAGTTGAACGAAGACCACGAAAACTGACGAAGACCGAAGACTTTTATGAAGGTCGGAGGTTAGAAATACATTTTTTTAAACGTCAGGAAAATTATTTATGTTGTTTGCATTATTATTGTTATTATATGAGAATAATTATGATAAGTATTTTACATTATATAATAACTTAATATAATAAGTATAATCGTTTAACAATACAAATAGTTAACAGCTGTTTTTCAACTAGATACCAGCGCCACCCAACGGGCCTAAAGTTACTAAGATTTGCGTAAAAATCGGTCACGTTTGTTAGCCTTTTTCGTATTGAAGTGACTGGGGGCTGGTCTAAATAGTGTAACGTAGTAGAGGGGGGGGGAGAGATTCAAATACTCGTATTACAGAAAACGCGTTACGTGTTAAATGTTAAATGCTAAATAGTGAAAACCTGTAGTGTTATTTGAACAGAAAAAATTGCAGATTCAAAATTTTGACTGTAAAAGGTTCTGGAATCATCTGAAATCAAAGGTTCAACATTGGGTGATATTCAGTCAAACCCTGATGTAATTAAAACCTCTGTTGGTGTTTCGATTAGGCCATTGTAAATTTTTGCGCTGTAGAAAATGTCGATTTTTCATGACTTTTTGTGGATGAATTCTTATCAAACTAAATATTTTAGTTAATTTGGCCATTCTCGACAGGAAACTGAACTGGTTTATTGTATATTTGTAGTTATTCTCTTATGATTGTTTTAAAAGAAAACACACATGTTTGGGCTAAAACAGTACGTGTAAAAAGAAAAAAAATTTAACTCGTGTGAAATAAAATTCGTGTAAAAAGAGTATAAGCTGTACCTTGATTCATTTCTAAAATGTCCTTGATTCCCATGTTTAATACAATAAATTACTATTGTTATACTTTCATCTTTTTATATTTCCTCTGACCACTACTTGCTATAGGAAATCATGGCCATCTTTTGGTAAGGTCATTTGCCGTGTAATTGATTTATATATCAATCAATGCATATGAAAATCAGCTTGTATTGCCATCAAAAACATGTGTGCGGGCAAAATTTCAACCCGATTAGGTAAAGGAAGTAAATGAAACCAAGATTACCGAAGTACCGAAACAAAGATTTCGTCGATACAACATATAAAGTTATTATAAACTTAAAAAAACATGACGAATGAAATATATTGTGATGTCATAAAAACTAAAAGAGAATAACCATTAAGGATGTAACCTATATGCTATAAAATGTCTAAAAGTTTTACTAAAAGTCAAATGTTAAAAACCATTTTAAACAGGAATAATGGTGCAGATACTGTAAAAGTTACAATTATCAAAGAATTTTAAATTTAGTTTGACACATACTCGTAAATTATGAAACTACAATGTAAAGAGTGAAAAATGTGAGGAATTTTATTAGCCAGGAAAACAACTTGGAATTTCAGTTCAGCCAAAGTTTATGAAAGAAAGATGAAATAAAATAAGCGCCGAATTGGTTTCGTGCACTAAGGATTTTGTATTTTATGGAACTTGTGTCTAGCAATTTAACTTGGCTCATGGAAGTTATTTTGGAAAATATTTGCACGCATTTGTGTTGTAACGTTTCGACAATTTTCTTTGAAATTGTATTATCATTATTTGTTCTCTTTCAAACCACAATATATTTTATACATTTTAATATAGTTACGTAGATATTTATTTAGAAAAGAAAAATAGACTTTGAAGAATAGATAAATTGAATACCATAAAGTAGAGACATACGGAAATTGTGACGTATATTTTTTTTAAAAATTCACATTTCAATATTGTAGTAAATATTGACATTTTGTAGAAAAATACCTAATATGCTATTTGGTAGAATGATTTCATATCAAAATGATTTTCATCTTGAGAATTATCTTACGAAAAATCTTCCGCATTAATAGTTTCTCCATTCGAATAAAATTGTTCTGTTCCATTGAATTTCGAAACAAAATAAAATTTTACAACCCAAACTTAGGGGTCCTCATTTTGAACAAACGAAATCAAGAAACCAATTCAAAGGAAGTAGGAAAACAAAAAAGCAAATTAAGCCTCGCTATCCATAGCAGAATAATAAAATAGCTTTGCGTTTTTGATCTCGCCTGACCATCCACCAAGCTTTTTTTATTCTTTCACATTTTCACCCTTTTCCTAAATTATTTTCAACGCTATTTGTATTCTTTTTCGTTTTAATTTTTTACGGTATTTGAATTCACAACTGAATTTTATTCGTATTCTGCCAGAACAATATTTATATTTTCAATAAATTTAACGACCGTACAATTTTATCTTGTTATAAATAAATAAATGTTATGCTTCTTTGAATCTACCGATTTAGAATTATAAAATAAAATTTATTTATTTTAATATACGTTTTATGTAAATATTTATAAGATTGTGGCTGTAATATTGATTCTAAATCAACACGAAATACAGAAAACAGTAAAAAAATATCAGTCGTAACGTTGAACTTGAACAATTTTTACTTAAAGCACATAAAAATTAAGATGTACATTTTTAAATTTATAGGATATTACATTGAAACATTTAATATCTTTCTGAGGCCTCGAAATTTAATATTATTGATCAAAACTATAAAAATTGACGGAAATATTTTCATGTATGTATATCTCTGCTACCGGAGTTCGAGACGTAACATGAATTTGTTTGAGAAACTTGTTGGAAAATTTAACAAAGTTATTTGTTTTATAGCTATTTCAAATAGCCGGTTTATATTTAATTCAAAATCTTCCTCGACTCAACTAGCAACCACGTATACATTACCATTAAGAAAGGTACGTGAAGCTTTTCTCAATATGCGCGTAATTACACAAAACGTGGAAATGTAATTATTTGTTTTAACGTTGATCAATTGAAACTACTCTAGGAAAATTAGAGAAAGTTAGGGAACTGTTTTTCGTTATTTATTTACCTCTAATTTTACGTAAAAGGTTATTGTTGTTGTTCAAGGAACATGAAGTTGAAACATCGCCTTCATATATTGTGAAAAGTTTATACTTTCTTAGAGAAGAGGATTTAGTTGAATTTTCCTTAATTTCAACAAACTTCCCTATTTTTATTTCATGTTTGGCAAATCTCAAGTTTATCTTCCTAAAGTATGATTCCTTTTTCGTTAACGTATTTTTGATTACATTTACCTTTAAATCGTTAAATAAAAATGGTAGCTAATAACTATCGTTAACGTATAGCTTCATTTACTCTATTTGAAAATCATATACGAGATTTTTAAAAGAACGTTTTTTCACTAAAAAATTTATGATGTTGGATTTAATCCAAAGTATATATAATATTTCTTTGATGGTATATTTTTTGATTTAAATCAAATCAAATCAGCTGTTTGATGTCTAGGTAAAGTTTTATAAATAATTCGTTTTATAAAAACAAGCTTTGTTAATCAAAAGTGAAAGAAAATCTTTTCATTCAGATAAAGACATTTTCTGAATAAAAAGTCTTTATCTTATTATTTCGCATTAAATAAAAATAAATCTTTTTTTATTTCAATATTTTAGGAGTTAAATTAGTTGATTGATTAAAAAAATTATTTCCAACCCAGTCTTTCTCACACCTAGGTATATATAGGAAACTAAAATAGGAGGTTTTTTTCAGGGGGTTGGAATGCCATATAACCGATTATTATGATTTCAACAGAGTTGCCTTTGAAGAATTTTTCCTCCTCAAAAAGAAAAGAATAAAAAATTATAAAAAAATGAAAAACCGACAACTATTGTTATTTTTGGAGTTGGTGTCAGCCCAGGAATTTAATATTAATGTTCATTTGTAAAAAGGTTTAGTTGGTTATTGGTATTTTGTAGTTTAAAGGTCGCTATAGATATTGTCACAGTACTAGGATATTGTATAAAAGTTCATTTGAAAAATAAATTTCATAAGGTATTCTCGTGTATTGTTAAGTAGGTACCAATATAGTCGTATTTCCTTGGCTGACACCAACTCCAAAAATAACAATAGTTGTACATTATATCATCCTAATAATTTGGAAGTTGTACATACTGCAAGAATACGCAATTATTTTTTTACTTTTTAGTGCATTTTTGTTTAAGATTTTTTATTTATTTTAAAGTCGGTTTTTCATTTTTTTATAATTTTTATTTATTTCTAGATTTTTAGTGATCTGAAGTTTGATAACTGATTTTATTTCTTTGAATATGGGTAAACCTACTAAACGCGCTGCTCATATGAGACAGCGCCGTTAAATTTTTTAAAGTTACTACATCATCCCTTTTTGCCTTTAAGGGTTGAAATTTTTTGCTTTTAAGTTTAATGATAGAACTAAGTGGAATACTCTTTCTAATAGAAAAAAAATCATCAAAATCCGATGATTCAGTTAAACGTCCGTATTTCATCTCTATTTTTATCTTTAGCGGGTAGATTTTTTTCTTCAACTTGAAATGTGAATTCTTTAAAGGTACGATGTACGTAATAGACACATAATTATCGAAATCGGGTTAGCAAGGAATAATTTATTATTTCATCCCTAATTTTAACCCCTTATGAGTAGAGGTTCTTTTGCAAATAAGGGGTATGAGATTAATTTAAAATTATGTACTACCAATAAAAAAATAATTTTCAAAATCGAGCTATCTAATAAGAAGTTAGTATTTCATCCCTTATTTTTCAACCCTTTAGAAGTGAACGATTTCCTTCAAATTAAAATGGCACCATTCGGGAAGCATCAACTTACAAATAAAAAAAGAATCATCAAAATCGCTTTACCCAGTCGGAAATGCTGAGGTAACAAACATAAAAAAAATACAGTCGAATTGAGAACCTCCTCCTTTTTTTGAAGTCGGTTAAAAATAAAATCCAATTAGGGGTATGAGGCAACCCATTTTTCTTAGAGTATTTCTCATTATTTATTTATGTTTTTCATTGGAGAGCAACAGTTTATTAATGAATTAATTTTTTTTCAAACTGGAGTGTTTGGTGTAACATTTAAGTTGGGGCTTGACATTGAATATTTTTTAGAAATTTTTCTGGAATCTTATGGAAAATTCCAATAGTCATTACTATAGATACTGAGGGGCCATTCATAAATTATGCCACACGTTAAAGGGAGGGAGAGGGTATTACCAGAATGTGACATTGTGTGACAAGGTGCAGGGGGGTCAAAAGATTTGTGACGTCAATGTTAAAATTTAAAATACGAAGAAGCTCGATCTATATTTGTTAAAACTTAAGCACTATCGCTATGAGATTAACTCTTGGGCTGACCCCAGAGACCAAATTTACCATTTTTAAAATTTTTGTCTGTCTGTTAGTTATAATCAATTACCTTATTATTATTTTATCTTAATCAAAATGGTTCGTAAATTTTGAGACACTTGGTATAAAATAATTTCACTATGGTACAGATAAAATTATTCATCATTATAAATGCTATGTTAATTAAGCTCTATCATTTAATATTTATTTTAGTTAAACATTTTCTTGAAGAGGGAAAACTAATAGGTTCTACCATCTTTTGGAATGAATTTTATTTAAAGCTCAACATTTTGTGTAAATGTACTTTTGCATACTTGATACATAATATTGCGATGAAGCCAGACAAATATGAAGAAAGGCTGTCTTTATTTAAGTTATAAAACGTATTTAGCTTGATCTGAAAGGATAACTTACATGTTTAATAAATTAGATCAACTTAACAGAAATACAACATTCAATATTTTACAAGTTGTCATTACAAACAGAAAATAAATTCTTCACTTAAGCTCCGTTTATATAAATGCATTCTCTACGTATGTATGTAGGTATGTATGTACATATGTATATCACGTTCCATAGAAAATTTTAATCTTGACGTTTGATCATTTACGATTTGTGGATTATTCAACTTTATAGCAAATACAAAAGGTTGAAAGTGAAAAATTCACGCAAGAGAGAATAAAATCACTTTTATGTCTGGCGTAATGCAAAAAAGTGTCAGTTGTGCGTAGTTGTTCCCTTTATAAATCTTCAATTTCACATATGCACATCGTTTTTCAGTACTCTTACGAGATACGTTTTTTAAAATCGATCGTAAACAATCAGAGAAAAAGCTTTTACCACATTCATATATTTAAGTGGAATAGAAACTATATCTAGAACTGAATTAATGTCATCTTTCATAAATCTATAATACTATTTTATGTAACCAGTTTATGAGGACGATGAAATTATCACTCGTCACACTTCTTGCTTAGGAACCTTGAAATATTTTTCACAAGTTGAAAAATTCTGCTTTGAATACATTTTATATTCGTTTTTCTTGAAGCATTCTAAAATATGGTTTTGAGATATGGTTTTTTTTTTTTGTTTCAGGATAATCATTGTCTGCGTATCAAAATCCTTGGGGACTGTTACTATTGCGTTAGTGGTTTGCCTGAACCACGTTCGGATCACGCGCGATGCACTGTCGAGATGGGATTAGACATGATTGATGCAATAGCGTAAGTAAATCATTATATCACTTTCTTCAAAATGTTTCACTCGTGCTAGTTTTTATTCAACCCCTAAATTGATTCTGAAAGGATATCAATAAAAACCATCTTTAGATTATATCAAAACGACCTTTTGGTTTGAAATAGAAAACCTTTTTCTTTGATGCTGTGGCAAAAAAAAAATGTTTTGAATTAATATTATTGATGATACTTTTATTGCGATTGAATTCTAAAAGGTAGATCATTTAAAATTTGGAATTTGAATTTCAAAATTAGTTTTTTATCGGAAATATTGAATCTTAAATTTTAAGAATGAAACACCTTCATCATTCATTTGACTGCTACGGCTCGGCTGAAGATCGTCTGGTTGAAGATGAGCGTTGTTATCGAAAAATCATCTTTACAGATGAAGCTCATTTCAATATCGGCGGCTTTGTGAATAAGCGAAATTCACACATTTGAGGATAAAAATATTCACACGTCACATTGGAAAAGCCAATGCACCCACAACGAGTGACTGGTGCGGTTTTTGGCATCATGGGGCTATTTTTCTTCGAAAATGATAATGGGGATTTGATAAAGATTCTGTAACGGTAATGGTAAACCCTACCGTGTCATGCTTAGTGAATTTTTGTTTCCAAAAATTGAAGAGAATGACACGGACGACATTTTGTTTCAACAGGATGGATCCACTTACCACATAGCCTGCAACATAACAATTGATCTTTTACATATCATTTTGTTTTTAAAAATAGAATAATCAGTAGAAATGGTGATGCAAATTGGCCGCTTCGGAGCTGTACTTTGTCTCCGTTGGACTATTTTTTATGGGGGACGGTCAAGGATAAGTGTTACGCTAACCATCCAGAGAGGGTTGAGTCTTTAAAACATGAAATTGAAGTTGCCATTGATGGAATAGAAGCACATACGATCAAAAATTGGGTTAATCTGATTGGTTACTGTAAGGCGAGCCGTGGCAGTAATATATTGTAACGTTTTTACGGGTTCTTTGGTTTGTGTATAATGACTACGAATTTATTTCTTAACAATTGTTTATTTATTTATCTAACACTTATGCACTACACGTTAACAATTAGTCAGTTTTTAAAGTAGCTTATTCACTATAACAACGTTCACTGTCAACAATTTATATAAAACTTTCACAATATTCACAATGTACACTTTATTCAACAATTCACTGATCACTTTAAGCACTTTAACAATATTCACTTGATTTATTTTAACACTGTCGATGAATTATTTGAATACTCTCGGTGATTTATTTAGATACTCGTCGAACATTTATTTGAACACTAAACTGTTGGCCCATCTTTTGGATTATTTATAGTAACCGATCATCAGCCTAGAACTTTCCAAGCCATAAATCATCCGTTACTAGAAGATTCTATTTGTAATCTTAGCGCCTGTCTTCCTCTCATCCATTGGTAAATCAATGGAGAAAATACTAGAACAATGCGCTCCTTTTCTCCTCTTTTGTAATATTAATCCGCGGTCATAAAACGGCTCCAGGGTGTCCATCCTTTTGTGCAATTCTTATGGCTGGCGATTGGTTAATCCCCCCATTGGGCGTCCAGACACAAAATGGTGTTTAAGATTTGTGACAATATGAATGATGTCATATTTTATTCTTAAAAGTTAAGATTTAATCTTTCCAGTAAAAAATAATTTCCAAAAAATTAATTAATTTTAACTTTAGATAATTCAAATTCCAAGTTTTAAATGGCCCACCTTTTAGTAAGGATTCACATTTTATTACAACTTGGTATTTAGAGCAGCCCCCTACAACTCCATGTTACAAAAATGTGACCATTTTTACTGGATTTGCAGTAAATTAGTTTAAAACGAGTTGAACGAAGACCACAAAGACTGACGAAGACCGAAGAATTTATGAAAGTCGGAGGTTGGAAATAATTTTTTTTTAAACGTCAGGCAAATTATTAAAATGAAACTTTTTTTATTGTTTTCCTTATTATTGTTATTATATGAGAATAATTAGGATACGTATTTTTATATAATAAGTATAATAACTCTGATAAGTGGTGATGATAAGTTTAAGTGCAGGGGGCTATTTGAGACGTATGACTCTTATAACAACACAAATGAACACCTGTTTTTCCATTAGATACCAGCGCCGCCCAAAGGTACTAAGATTTCCGTAGAAATCGGTTACGTTTTTTAACCTTTCTCGTATCTAAGTGGCAGGGGGCTGATTTAGAGTATATAGGAGTTAAAAAGCCTTTTTAAAAGTGCCACGTAAATTAAGAGTGGCTGGACAAAATGGCACGGACAAAATGTCATGGGGACAAAATGTCAGCGGATAATATGTCACGGACAAAATATAAGATGTTTCGGTATTTACTTGTCGTTGATCAGTTGTAGTATATGCACTACTATCTTCAAGAACAGAAGAAGCATATCAACATCCGCTCCAGGAAATTCTAATATTGAAACCAGGTCTGAATCCAGCTTCAA
This sequence comes from Sisyra nigra, assembly GCA_958496155.1. Classification (NCBI taxonomy): domain Eukaryota; kingdom Metazoa; phylum Arthropoda; class Insecta; order Neuroptera; family Sisyridae; genus Sisyra; species Sisyra nigra. The sequence goes on from OY292314.1 coordinate 16,541,939, forward strand.
TTATGGTTAATTTCGACCTAGCAGCAACTAGATTGGACTTGTTTATTGCTGTGGGCATTTTGTCTCTATAATAATTAACGCTCTATTTTTTTTAAATCTGTTCGTTACTTTTTAATACTGTGTGTTTCTTACAATGACAAAGAGTAGCGTTCTTGGTTTTATATTTTTATCTTTAGATTTATGCTACACAGTGCAGTGTTCTGGTACCGGTTCCCAACTGATCAACGACAAGTAAATACCCAAAAATCTTACATATTGTCCCCATGGCATTTTTCCATGCCATTTTGTTCACGGACGTTTTGTCTTAGCACCAAATTAAGTAGAACTTTTATGAGGTTTTATAAAGTACACTCGTATCCTGTAAATGCTTATAATTTATCATTTAAGGGGTGCTTCAGTTCTCAAGCTTTTTTAAGCTGTAAATAATACAAGTTTTAGTTATATCAATAACTAAGGATAATCTTACCAAGTTTTTCTTTAGTTCTGAATAATCGTCTCTATTAAATTTATATTTTTTCAACAATGCTTTAAGCCATTAATAAATTTTTTGTGTATTAACGAGCAATTTTTAACTAAAATTGAAACATGGTTTCCAGAGTTCAAGCTTTGAGTTTTTGTTTCTGATCTCGTCTCATCTGATAAATTTCTCGAAAATTCTCGAGCAGAAACCCTACTCACAATACACAATATCATTTCGTATTACCAACCAATAATGTTAGAATTCACTGCTTGATTTGATTTTCTAGTTACTTGTTAAAAAAATTAATTTCAAAAAGTGTCCAACCACTTGACCTGATTGAAACATTGGTATGAACAAACAATTTTAAAATTTTATTCACTGCATATTTACAAAATTATAGAATTTTGAAGATTTTCTAGCATACAAATGAAAGCTACTATGAAAGCATATACAAATTGTAAATCGCATTTATTCTTCTATTTCTTGCTTGTACCAAAAATTGACTTAAAACTACTGATCTTGTACATACGTATATAAACGTTAGTAGATATACATTAAAACAAATTAAAACTTTTCCTCGTAGTTTAATTTTACATTAAATAAAAATTGATGATTTATCTATATTTTATAGTTTTCAACATTATAAAACTTAACCGGTAAACAATTTTAAATTATAATAATGTGAGGAAAACTTTGCGAAAAGTTCATAAAAGCTTATTACAATATTCTCAAAGCATTAAGATCTTAGAAATTTTACAATATCTTATATTAGAGGATAGCGTTTTCTTAATAAAATTATACCCATGTTATCTCAATATTTAAAACAAAATCTTTTCAATTTATTCAATCATTTTTCAATTATTATTTCAACTTTTTAAAGAAGCTTTTCCATAAGATTAGATATTAGATAAAATGAGATATCTTTTGACTATAGTAATCTTATAAGAGGGAGATGATCAAAGTGTATTTGCTTTCTAGAAGTTATTTTAAAATCGAGATATTTCAATGTGGGCAAATACTCATCTCTGCAAACACAGTCACAAAATCTTCTTAAATTACTTTTCTCAAGCAGATCTTTCATACTAATCAAACTGAAAAGTTTATGTGATATTTTCAATTAACACTTCACGTATATCGATTACAAAATTTAATTGAAATTTTTTGCAAATAAATATATTTTATTTATTACTTACATTACCTATATTTTATTGATGTAGAAGTGAATCAGGTTTTTAATAGGAAAATTAAATAAATCATATAATTTTAATTAGAAAATTGTACAGCCGAAGGCAATTTGGAAATAATATCTTTGTGTTTGTTTTTAGGTCCGTAGTGGAAGCTACTGATGTGCAATTAAATATGCGTGTTGGAATTCATTCAGGACGAGTTTTATGCGGGGTCCTAGGATTAAGGAAGTGGCAATATGATGTTTGGTCCAACGATGTTACATTGGCTAATAACATGGAAGCTGGAGGAGAGCCTGGGTAAGTTTTATCTCATTCGTAACAAAAAAGCTTGGAAACAAAAGTACGTGCGTTTTGTCACGTTTTTCTAGTATCAATACTTTTCAAACAGGATAAACTTGAAGAATTCAATTTTTTTTTGTATTGGAAACGAGTGATTAACGGGATATTTTGTTGCGTAAAAAGGTGATGATTATGGAAGCATTTATCACAGCTTTATGAGTTGCATACGGCTCAGGTTTCATGCCACAACGCAAAAGAGTTATTTATTCTCATATAAACTCTATCACGGCCTCGTTAAATCGCCAAGTGAACCATGTAATAAATGTCAAAGCGATGCTTTGCTTTTCCCTTCATCATTGATACAACAAAATATGTTCATACACTTTGATCCTGTTCCGATAATGTTAAGCCTTAAACACCGTCATGAATTCCGATAGAAATCGAAATCCAACGAATTATACCATATGTCTTGTTTTTTTTTTCTTAAAATGTACAAGATTTAAAATGTTATTTTAATCTACATTGAAAAAAAGTTTATTACGCTTGTCGTGTTATTTTTTATGTACTACTCGTATATGTTCACTAATTTTATAAGAACTACATATCCAACCAATTTTGACAGATTTTTCTTCACTGTGTAAAACTTTACTCATAATTGATTTTATTTTAAATTGAACAAAAATCATTAGCTTTTAAAATTAGGAATTGACAGTAACTTTTTCAGAAAGCTTCAATTTCAAATTTGTTTTCCTTATTAAGTATATTGAACCTAAACAAAAATTACGTTTAATTTAAATTAGAAAAAATTTCACCCTTTAGGGTTGAATAAAAGGGGATGAAAAAAAAAGTTTTTACACTTTGGAGCGATAACTTCTCCTCTAAAGGTTGATAGCAAGAAAAGATAATATTAATCACTTACAAAGGTGTGAAAATTATTAGACTCAAACGAAAGTGTTTACTTTTTTCTAGCTTACTCGTTTGTTAGTCACTAAACGACATTCCCTAAAGTTTTAGGATATTTTCAATCCATTCAAATATAATCATTCTTTTGTGTTTCTTCTGAAAAAATATATTATTAGATACATTATTTGGAATCGAAGTTATTGCCTCAAACTATCAGTGGTTTCCGGAAGGAAATTTTATCTTTATCTAGGGTAGAGTTCCTTGTCATAAATCCAAAAATGTTATGAATTTTCAAAAAAAAAAATCAAACATTAATGTGCTTTCTTGACCAGGCAATACTTTTGATGCTAATCTATTAAAAAATTCATAAGCCATTGTAAAGAAAAACTAAAAAATTAAATCTTTCACAACACAGGTGGATCTGTTTACCGAGCTCATTAAGATTTGGCAACAGGATGAGAAAATAAAGAAGAGATGTAGAAAAGTTATAGAAAACATGTCAGGACGAGTAAAATCCATAATAATCAATAAAAAGTAACACACAAAATATTAGATTTGTAAAATTATTGTAATTAACTTTTAACGATTTTAATAACTTATTTTCTGAACTGAATAAAATATAACTAAAAGAATTAGTTGTATTATATAGTAGGTAAAAATTAGAGATATTGGAACATGAAACTAATTTTTTTAAATATCTTTGTAGCGTTAAATGAAAATATTACTTATTTTCTCCCTCCCACTTAAAACTGAAAAGTTTTGTTAAATAAGTAAAACCAACTTCAAAAATGTGATTACCTTAGAATAAAAAACTAAAAAATATTGTTAATGGTATAGAAAACAAGATATTAAAAAGAATAATAGTAAAAAATGTAGAAGTTGTTTGTACCATATTTACAATACTTTAACAGTTACTTTTGAAGTCTGTGTCAGCTAACTATTATATAAAACTCAGCTTTTGAAGAAGTTAAAAAGCACTGAAAATAGAAACAACTTTAACAGTTTTTTACTACCCAAATTTTAGAATATGTGGAAGAAACCAATGCTATAGTCGTGATTTGGTAGTGATTGGCAAAACCTAATCTGATTGAGTTTTCCAGTTTGACCATTTTTATAAGGGTATTGACAAGTTTAATCAGTTTGAGACTAAAGTAAATCTTCAACATTGCAACCACCAAATCACTATGACATTAATTTTTTACACATACACACATTTAAGAGTTTTAGTACTAATTGTAAGAAGTTGTTTAGGTTGATATCGTTTAGTCAACGTATCGTTAGTAAAATTGGTCCTTACCTTGCCTTCAAGTCCAAGACCAATGTCAAAGCTGGGGCAGTCTTAGTCTTAATCTTGCTTAACTTATCACTTATATTTTTTTAAAAAAAATTTCACTACTTTTAAAGATTTTTATCTAATGCAAAATTGTGTATTGTTTAATACATATTTGGAAAACAATATTACACTACTATCTCGTAGCAGCTATGTTATAGTTACTCTTGAGTTTGCTCATTAGTTACAGTTTAATTGTTATGTATCTCTACTTCTGTAGAATTCATACGTGTTGATATCTAAAATCATTACTTTAACTGGCATCGACTCCCTAAATAACTGTTGTAAATTTTAAAAATGAGTATACAGGTGGTACCTACCTAAAACTAATTAAACATTTTGTTTTGCGGTCTTATTTTATTTCACGGAAAATATCTTATTAAAACATATTACAACTTAGTTTTTCGGAAAATAACTTCCACCGAAAAATATCTTTAGTTCGTCTAATAAAATTTAAAAAAATATATATTTTGTAGTGAAGTACCTTTGGTGTACTGAAATATCAATAATTTGAAATACTATATCCCTTAAAATTATTTGTAAGTTTTAATTTTAAAGTCGCCATATTTTAGAAGTGGATTTTATTTTTCGTCTGGTCAAAACTTTTTATTTTGCAATTTTATAATACATAAAATTTATATATTTTTACTACTATAAATGTATTTATAGTAGTAAAAATCGATTTTATTTTTAGACAACATTTTTTCAAAGTAATACCTGATTTAAAATGTTTATTAACGAGGAAAATGTTTTTTATATAAGAATAAATTTGTTTAAATTTGAAAATATGGTATTCGATTATAACTTTTTTTCCTATTTCAGCCGGGTGCATATTACACAAGCAACTTTGGATTACTTAAGCGGAGAATATGAAGTCGAGCCCGGACTTGGAAGCACTCGTAACCAATATCTTCGCGATAATAGCGTTACCACGTATTTTATCATACCTCCGGCGCGAAGGCGAAAGGTAATATCACTTTTCAAAATCGAAAACGTGCTAAACATGGCAATGTATCAGCGTTTTAATTCGAGAAAAACTAGTCTAAAAATAAATAATAATACAATCTCTCCAAAGCTCTTTTCTTTCATTTCTATTAATTTTTTACTCGATAAGGCCATTCGAGTAAATAAGATATTACAAATATTTTTTTTTGCTTATTCGCTAATGAAAAATACAACTTGTCCCAACACTAAACTCGTGTATCTTCTCAATGGAACAACAAAATGAGCAAATAGCGACGAAACATGAAAGAGAGATTCTGCTCAGCTTTTAACAGCATTCACCGAGTACAAGTCTGCTTTGCTTTTATCTTTTATAATTTCGTTCTTGGTTATTCTATTTGTTTTCCTTCTGTTCTCCTTTTGTGTTTTTTTTTTCAAGTAACACTAGCATTACTTACACATTGTTATACAAGCATCATTATAAAAACTCTAGTGATTCAAATCTATTATTTGAACTGTGATGAATATTTATAAGGAAAAAGAGTTCCAATCAATGTAAGCGATCATTAAATTTAGCCTTATTGGTATTATATTTTATTACTTCTTTGAAACAGATATAGGTAATAAGTATGTATTGCAATTTGCATGTCTTATCCTAGTGACCTTCTAATAAATTGCAAAATTTGAATCGATTTTATTGTTAATATATACGCAAAGTAAACGAGTATCGCGGAGGTTTTTAAATCTATACTTTTCAGTCATTGAAATACCGAGAAATATTTATGTAATTGACCAAATGAATGCTTAGAAATGCAATGAAAGAAAGCATATTGAAAAATTTATAGAATACACTTTTCAAATAAAATTTTGATTTACAAGCTTTTAATTGCTTGGAATAATTTTTTTAATTTATTCATTTACATTGATTACTTATTTCTAGAATATAGTTCCAAAGATATCATATTTCAATTGTTATACTAAGTTTATCTATTGAGATACTTTAGCTTTGTTTCTTTAATGTGTAGATAAACTATCCTTTAATACTTGATCCTGAATTATCTATAAATAAGCCATTTATTTTATTTTTGTCAATGTAGAAGCTACTACAAATTACGGTAGCTAATAAAAAAAACTGAGCAGTGTATTTTACAATACGTACATTAGGGCAGTGGTCGGCAACCACAGGCACGCGTGCCACTCGGCGGCACGCGGACGATTTTTAGGTGGCAAGCATAGTGAAATACGATTATGAGAAAATGTTTAATTTTTTTTAAATATATTAACTAAAACATGGCATGAACTGTAAAAAACAGTTTTCCTTGTATAAAAAAGGTCTCATTTGCTTTTTTAAAATTTTTTGGGACAACATGCTACTATGAGCAAACATTTTCTATAATGAAGTTTGTAAAAAATTCCTACAGAAATCGTTTAACCGAAGAAAATCCTGAAATGTGTATTAAATTAAAAATTTCTAACCATGAACCTAATACCAGAAGATTAGGCTCCACAAGTGAACAAGTGAACCTCAAGGAAGCCACTAATTTTTTTACCATGCTTATTAAAAGATCAAAGATCATAAATCATTTAATCAGATTAAAATATCATAAATCATTTATGTCTGTTTTTGTATAATTTTATTTTTACATTAGAGTAAGAATTGTAAGAAAATTAAGTTGCTTTATTTACAAATCCAACCCCTCCCTTCTGCGGCCTTCTACCCCCACCCCCTACCCAAGGATATTCTCTTCCTAGTATCACGCACCTGATTTTTTGCCGTTAATTTTGCCAAATATGGCATACTTCCACGAAGTTGTTGCTGACCGCTGCATTAGGGTATATCAAATAAAACAAAAATGTTATAGTGCTCAAAAATTGATAGTGTATAATTAAAAGAAAAATGTTAGTACGAAAACGTGCTCTTAAAATAAATATTAAGGTTAGCCTGAATCCATTTGTTTTCATTTTCCATTTTAATATCATAAGGAATTATTTTTGTTAAACTCTTATTTTGTTCTAAAGACCTTTTTTATACAGCATGAAATGTCCTTTAAATTCCTTTTTTATATTAAGACTAATTCATTACTTTTATATAATTGTAAGGTATCTAAATAATATATTCTAAAATAGCTTGAAGTCAGAAAATATTTAAACTTCATTTTAGTTTTGAAATAATAAATTTAAATTCTAATTGTAACAATTAATAGAAGTTAAAAACTGTTTGAACATCCAATGAAAAATTGTTTTCTCTTAGAAGTTTTGCTGTTTTAATTACGGTTTTTATTACAATTGATTCCCCTGAGTTTTTATTTCTATACAGATTATTTTATTTATTTTATTCGAGTTGAAAATTATTCCAGTTAATAAAATTATTAGAGTTGAATGTACCAATAAATCAAATTAATTTGAAATTTCGTTCAATAATCCAATAGCAAAGCAAATAGAAATTAAATTTTCATGAACAAACAGAAACAGCCAACCAAAAATGAGATTAATAAACACAAGTTATTAGTCAGTGAAATAGACGTAGCTTAACTAGAATTTAAACTTTTATAATTGATTAAATTTCAGTTAATAATACATGCAAATTGACAATTTATTATTTATATTTTACGGTTAAGAGTCTAATCAAGTCGTAGTTATCGTTAAAATGTTAACATTGATTGCGTAATTACTTTTACCTTATTAATTCCCATCACTACATCATTAACTATCTTATAACTTACAATTAGTTATAAGTATAAAACTTTTGTTATCCGGCTATTTATTTTGGAAATTGTAATAAATTATTAATCAGGTTAGTTTTTGTAATACTGCGTGAGGAAAGAGTGATTGTGATGGAAAAGGATGGTTCTTGATGTAAATTGATGTTGTTTTATGCATGAATTGGCATTCAAATTTTCCAAAAAAAAAAAAATTATTATCTACCTCATTATCTAATTATTAAAAGAAAAAACAACTTCCTGTATATTTTGGATGTTAATGACTGAAGTAATTGCATTTAAATGTTTCATCATAAAATCATTGAAAATAGAAATTTCGAATTTATTATTATTGATAATTTTAACTGGCATAGAATCATTAAAAAACTTGTTCAAGATAAATATTTGCTTAACGTTGACATTGAAGATTTGTTTAAAAGTTTGTGAGAATTTCACGATAAGAATGTTTGTATGTATACTCAATGGGTTAGTGACATTACAATTTTCAAATGGATCTGTTAAGGTTGTTTAGAAGGGCGAGGGGAATTCGCAATGGATTTTTTTCATATGAAATACTGAAATGCATTAGTCAATAAAGAATAAATTCATCTTTTGACAATCTCAAATAAACAATATTTTTATAATAAAATTACTTTTAGGTCACTTAGTGGCTTGGTTGACTAGATAGTTGCCCTATACGCTAGTGGTCCTGGGTTCGAATCCCAATGAAAGCCTAAGATTTTTTTCATGGTTTTTCGAATTTGACGGTCGCTAATAACCATAGTGGTTGATGCGACCTTAAATAAACAAAACAAAAAAAAATTATTTTGAGCTCGGAAGAAAAATTAACTCCGTTTTTATAATTTTTTTTTATTTCTATGTCAACTTGTAAGGCTAAAAAGCCCCCTTGGAACACCGTTATTAATGAATTCACTACTTGAGATGATTTTTGTCCTAATTTACTTAAATTGGGGTTAAAACACAAGTCATACTCAAGTCAAAATCTAGTCAATATCAAGTCAAGTGAATTATGGAGTCAAAATCTAAAACTCTTAAATGTTAAACTTTCATTTTACAAAATGTCTATAGTTAGTGAGCTTGATGAATCCTTATTTATTTCTAAAATAGAAAAAGATCAGACACAAGAGAGGAAAACATTGCATGTGAAGAAAAGATAAAAAAGCTCGTCGAATTTTACTGGATTTGAACATAAGGAAACCCTTTTTAAATGGACCTCATATAAAATCATTTATTTTTAAACACATAACGTGCACAAAAAATTTGAGTTCTACTCTCTTAGAAGTCTTTAAAAAGGAATTTTATCGTTTTTCTCCCCAATCCTGCAAATATTAGATATATGAATTTGATGCTTACATTGTTATCTACAACTTAAAATGATTTTTTGAACACAAGACATTTTTGAAATTTATCTAATAGATGATTCATAAATTTTAAATTAATCTGATAAAGTTGTCATTATTTTTTAATGAAGATATAAATCTATAAATTAATTTTGAACGGTTCCGAGCATAAAAACCAATATAATAGAAAGAGATTAGACATCAAATTTAATTTCTTCGGGAACTTTACACAAGATTATCTTCAAACTTGACCAAAAATTTTTCATTATTGATTACTGTAAAATGTTTGAAAAGCTCATAATAAGTTGATTTTTTTTTTTGACAACCTTTATTAAAAATGGAAAAATTCGAAGTTTCACTAAGTTCAGGTATCATCCACATACATCGAATCTTACATTGATTGATCATTTTTCGATTGCAGTGCACTAAATTTCCTATCAGAATTGCTTGATCATAAATTATCTTCTCTTTTATTAGCTTTTTCCTTTGCTTTATTCTCTATTTTGTGTTGTAACAAATCGTCCTCTTTCTGATTTTCACCCCAATTTGGTTGTGACTGTTTGTCCCACCGGTGAAAATGCGTGTGTGTGACTAACAGTCTACGCTGGGCCCACGTCTCCCCTCGTGGTGCTCCGCATTTATTGCAGCCGTTGTTATTCAACACGCTTCAGGTCCGTTCTGCCCTCGGAGCTGCCCAACGTCGAAAGCTCTCCTTCAAGAATGTCTCCAACGTGGTGGTCCAGCTGCTGCACAGCATCAAATATTCGATGGAGGTTCCCTTTTCCAATATGGCACTGCAACCAGGCGATCTCAAGGCCAACTCGGCGCGAAAGGTAATTTTCTTTATTTCATTATACAATAAAACTATAACAAACGTTTAAGAAACCGAAAAGGTTTTCATTGGTTTTTTTGTGTTTTAAATTGAAATTAGGAAATAAAAGGAATCAATAAAAATGTAATATCGCAATGTATAAAGCGATTCCACCCTTAAGTAACTAAAAGAGGTTAAAAGTCTTAGTTTTATTTCAACACTTTTTTTGGCCAATGTATCGTTTACCTTAGTACAATTTTTAAAGAAATGTTTTTAATTCGATAAAAATTCCAGCAATAATCTTAACGTTTGTGTATTTAAAAATTTTACATTTTCTCTCTTTACAGACAGATATTTAAAATCTTAAAACTGAATTTTGTTTACTTAGTTATTTAGTTTAATTTCATGTAAACCAAGTCTCGAGTACTCACTAGTTATATTATTGTACAACATTTTTCTCTAAATTAATGAAAGTTTTAAGTTATTATTTAAAAGATTATATAGTATGCTCTCACATTTCATATTTTAATAAGTATAATATTAAGTTAAAAGTAATTTAATGTTAATTTCAAATACATGAACGAAAAGTTTTTGAAGTTATCTTACCAGAAATTCCACTCTAAGAAAACGGCATTTCTCTGTAGATATATATGGTATATTGCTTCGCATCGTCTCTTCTTTGATTCATCTTGATTTACTTTTAAAAGTGCCGGAAAAATACATTTTGTGGAAACTTTGGGTTAAATTACCGTATTCAATTGGGCATTTTCATAAGACAAAAATACTTTTTCTTGTTTTTTAAAAGTTCGCGAATCTTAATTTCAATAAAATTTTTGACTCAATTTTAAGCAACTTTTTCAATGGTATCCCAATGGTTAAATTTTTTTTTTTATTGTATAATTATAATTTTTATGAAAATTACCCAATGAACTTAAGTCTTTTTAAAGATGAGTTTCTCTTGAATATTTTTTAAATTATTTAAGGAACTAGAAAGGCTTAGATATTAAAAAGTACTTTCATTAGGCACACTATATTCTTTGGTCTTTTTTTTCCTTCGGGTCTCAGGATATTACTTCCCTTTATCACCGCGACCAATGAGGTCTAATGTAATGTGGCCCTCTGTATTAACTAGGGGTCTTTTAAAAAAAGCCAGCACCTACCTAGGGGCTGCCATTGCTATCTCGCTAGGCGTCATGTCCGTCTTTCCGAGATGCTGCAGTCTTCCATTCTTAAGTCTAAACATGTTCTTTTTGAAGACAGCAGATACGATTTTTGTCATTTTTAAATAAGATTGTCTAACGAAGGTTTTTTACACCTTATTTTCCAGGACAAAATGTGGTTTTGATTTAATCGAAAATTAAACTCTTTAAATATCACTGCCAAAAATTGAAATTTATTTTATTTTTTTTTTTTTCAAAATTCAAAATTTTGTGCTTAAAGCAAGAATAACCTTAAGGTTTTCAGGACGTCATACTGTTGCATTGCTTTGTGAAAGCATACTGTACGTGTATGTATTCATCAAAGAATTAGATTTATTGATTGAAGAAAATTTTCAAAATTGTTTAGTGAAAACTTTGTAGACTGTTTAGAAAATATTATTGCTCTTATGCATGGTTAAAAGTTTCAAAAGAATAACCCTTTTATTATTTTAAAAAATAGAGAAAATTTGCTACGTTCAACCTTTGATCTCTGACGACTCTCTAAAAATTAATGATTTGATAATGCTGGAGTACTATTTTTTCCAAATACAGTCATAATCAAAACCTTTTTTTTATACGTTTAAAGTTATATTTATTTTATTATTTTCGAAAAGCTTAGTCAAAAATTATTTTAATCTTACATTTTCAATTATTTATAAATATTTATTTGTATGTATTTTTGATTAAAAAAATAGAATCAAATAGAGTTTCGTAAAAACAAAATGACTTTTAATTATATTTTTCATAAATCTACATTATCAAAGAGATTTGAATCTATGTAATTTATATAATTTTCGTTTTAAATATGATCAAATTGTTTCATAATATGATTTAATAGTTTTATAAAAAAGGAAATTTAATATAAACTTTTCATCGTATAAAAATTTCTCATTAGATTGAGTAAAAAAATTAGTGATAGCGACTGACTGTTATTTTTTCTCTTGACAATATATTTAGGTCCAAATATGTTTATTGATTCCTTTTATTTATAGCCAACTTTTTGTATTAGATGCATTTTACTAGCGCGCACTGTAAATAGCAAAAAAATTACCTCTAGCACAACAATAACTGAGTTTTTTTCAACGAAATTGGATATAGAAATAACGCTCAATTAGCTTAACCCCCCTTTAAAAGCGCACTTGAAATATTGAACTATAACATCATTATTATTCTTGATTTTCGAACACTCAACACGCACACAAAAACACATTTGCGTGAATTAAACATGATATTAGTTCATATTTTAAATGCATGCACATTAAAATTTAGAAATATCTCTTTTAAAATGCATTTGCATGTTTGACTTGCTACTGTTAATAAAATTTCGAAAACGTATAACGAAGCACATATTATTGATATTGGAATATATAACACATATTGAATTGATTTTGAAGTTTGCATGCCATTCGTTAAAAATGTAATGTTTTTTAAATCATTTGATTTTGTTAAATGTTAATTAATTTCAACAAAGGGAAATGGCGTATTGAAATGTCGCTTTGCACGTCGTGTTTGATGTGTAATTGATGTGAAAAGTTATTGCATTTCGTTTGTGTTTTTTGATGAAAGTCGATTGAATCGATTTTAGTGAAATATACATCGTAGTTTTTTTCTTTTTACATTTTAGGATGCGGTAAGTTTGGCAACCGCCTTCAAGTGCAATACTTCATTATTCATTATTCGTCGTGTTAATGTGTAGTTGATATATCGTATAGTATTTTGAATTAAAATGTAATGTAGAAATTATACACGACGTAAGTATGAAATCCATTTTCATTTGATATTCAGAGTGAGTAGTAGAATTTCGTATGAAAACTATTTTACCTTCGAGTTACAGTTTCAAAATTTCTGCTCTTTTATTGTCATTTCTTAATGTGCATTATTCCTATTTTTTCATCTTTCGGTGGTGTAATTTAGTGTAAAGATAACGTTAAAAGCATTTTTCTTTCTTTGGATAAGTAATTGTTTAAAAAAAATATTAAGCACATAACATTTAAGAAGTGGCTTACACTTTTTTTTCTTAAAATTTTTATAGTGAAATCACAACACTAGTAAAACAAGGCTAAAATAATAGTTTGTATAGGAAGGGTGGAAAATGCTGCGAGTGTGAAGTTAGTGCATTAGGGAAAAGCTTATAGTGCGTTTTTATGAATACTCTTGTAAAACCAATCCACAAGCCATCAGGGAAATGCAAGTGGTATTCATGAGAATGAACCATAAGCAAATGAAAATGTACCAATCACACTCTTTAGACAACCCTTTTTTCATACTTGCCGTACTAAAGCTGTAAACTATTATTTTTTCTTTTGTATATTTTTTGCTGTGAAAGTTTGATTTGAGAACCATATTCGTTCTATTTAAAATATTAATAACTACACAAGATTAAAGCAGACTGCAATATTAACTCTGTATAAGACTGTACTAATTGTAGAAGATTATATTAATTACAATGGCTGATTTACCAGCAGACCAAATAAGTAGGCTCAGATCCAGGGTGGCAAATTTGATATCAATGTTTTAAATCATTAAGTAATATTTTCATTCACAAAAAAATTGTTATTCATACCTATGATTGTGAACTAATTGTAAGATATCAAGCCTAAAAGTCGTTAGGGGCGGTAAAATTTGAATAACCTTCTAGGGGCAAATGTGTTTATCCGTCACTGGTTAACTATAAATAAAGTAGTAAACTTTTGTTCACTTATTCCGTAAATCCCAAATAAAGATAATCCAAGTTAAAGAAAGAGTCAACTTTAAATTGACAGTTATTATTGCAAGCTGCTAGTTTCTTTATTGTCTTTGTTTCAATCCTTTAAAATTATTGTGCGGAAGTTATTCAAACTGAGACCACACAAAAATAGAGCACTTGTAAATATCTTATTTTCTCAGCTTTTAAAAAGTAGCTTCCGTTTTTTAATAGAGTTCTAGAACATCATCAAATTTTTCATAAGTTTAGGTCCTGACACATATTCACATTAACTTTTTTAGTTAATAGAGCACGAAATGTGAAAATAAGCTTACTTCTTGAACACTTATAGGTCAATTGTCCAAAATTTTATTCAAAAATCCCTTTTACTCTATAAATTTAAAAAAATAACCGATAGACACTGATAAATCTCTTAAAATTTGCTGAAAACTCCATTATTAGCTATTGTTATGTTTTTAACTATATTTATATTGACGGATTCTTAGGAGTTGTCTTTTACGACAACAATTTATTTTATACACACATTTATTTATTTATTTAACGCTACTATACTTATTTAATTACAATTCAACAATCGTTTATTTTACTGTTTTAACTTATCCCTTATTCACTAATTGTTAACTCACTAAACTATTTATATCTCACTGATTCACTGTTAATAACTGATTGTTTCACCCGGCTGCCAACCCGTTATATTATAGGGCCCAGCCATGGTTCCAGAATATTCGAACGCCGGATTATTCTATTTCTAGCTTATTTGAACTTAATTTTTTTACTGTCCGTTCTTTTTCCTAGTAAATCAAAAATCCTTAAAAAAAGGACACCACTCCCCTTTTGTTTACCTTTCACGTTTCGGTGAGCACACAGCGAGGCGCCAAATGCAAGGCCTAACACACACATACGCATACACAACAAGCACACACACATTCAAATCTTAGGCATGTAACACTATTTCTCTGTTGAACTGAACAAAAAGTGTTAAATGGGTGTCTTTTAAGTAAGTTATATTTTGAAATAAATGTGTTATAGACGAAAAATTGAAGTTCCCTAATTATTAGATATTATCAAAAATTTAAATGTAAGCTAATGAACAATTACCATGATAACTTATACTATAAGTGTATCAGACGATATCTATGGGTCAAACTCTAAAAAAATAGAATAATTGTTTTAGACTATATTTTAATTATTCATACGTTCTTATTGATACTAGCTTTTCATCAAAGAGCCCGAAGAAGCTTTTAAATAAAAGCGAAACGTTAGAAAATTTATATTGCTAGTGCATTTTATTGATCCATCATCTATCATTTTTAATTTATAATTGATGAAGCCCTAGATACAAAATATTTTCAAACGAGATATTTACAAAAGCTCAAAATATGTGTCACTGAAACTTCAATATCTTGACTTAAACATTTGCGTTTTTATGAATTTGGAATCAGCTTATTAAATGTGAAATCAGAAACCTTAACAAGAAGTATATTGATTGTATTATGAGAGGTATATATTATACAATTAAGAACAAATCTATCAACTTTATCATGTTGCGCTCGAAAATCAAACTATCACACAAAATATTAATTATTTTTCCCAGAATAAAACAAAGATTAAATTAAAAACAATTTTTTTTACTCAAAAGGAACATCCTGTTGGTTGATAAGGAAAAAAAAGAACTAGTAAAAACAGTTTGTAGTTTGTGAATAGCTTCAAAGTAATTTGCAAATAAACGGCGTATTTCCTTGGAGAAAACTAGTCTTGTGATTTGACTAGGGTTACTTTTTTCTCTTGAATACTATTCCAGCAGAAAACGTTATTTTCTTTCACCCCACAAAAATATTTTTTGTAACATTCACAATCTTATTTTTTCAAATTGATTGAAACAAATTTTCTTTGCTATTCGAAATTCTTTACTAATTCTTACGAAATTTTACCTTTTTTAACGATATTCACATTTGCACAGTTTTGAAACTTTCTTCGATGTTTTACACGACACATTTCTCTCAATAATATTGGCA
The DNA here is from genome assembly GCA_958496155.1 of Sisyra nigra. Classification (NCBI taxonomy): domain Eukaryota; kingdom Metazoa; phylum Arthropoda; class Insecta; order Neuroptera; family Sisyridae; genus Sisyra; species Sisyra nigra. The sequence goes on from OY292314.1 coordinate 16,557,829, forward strand.
TTCTTCATATATAAATATTCATTTAATATGTGTTATTTGTAAAACAGTATCTATATGTGTTATATTAGTAGGTATATAATTGGCGTTTTAAGTAATAGTATCTGTCTAAATTTTACTTATTTATTGGCACATAGCATGTAAATGGTAACTTCAGTGTATTAGTCAATGATTTTGTTGATATATTTTATCAGGATTTAAAATCAAATCAGAATTTTATAATAAACCATATATTATGTTGTACATTTCAATCAAATCGACATTGCATCATGTATTTTACGTGTTTGAAAAAAAAATCGAAAATGTTTCGATGCGGGAGCGATATATTAACATCATCATTGACGGTATTTTAAAAAAAAATTGTATAAAAGTATTGAAATTGTTAGTAAATGATAATGTCGTATTTGGAATGTAAAACGTCTTCGTAACTCTTATATAAAAAAAATGTAATGGTGCTGTTTTGCTGAGTATTGTGTTGGGTGGTCGCTTGTAGGTGCTAGATCTACAGAGGGCGCTGCACGCAGAGCCCCCAGGGGTCTCCTTCAGCGATTCCGAGAGTTCCCCAGACACCGAGTCCAAAGTGAGTTCACGGCAAGCTCTTGCTGATGTCACACAATGTGACACGCACAATACAATTTATATATAGAATTTTCTAGCAACATTTTTGATATTGTGAATTTTAAATATTGGTAAAAAATGTAGCTGTCTAACAAAATTCTTACGACAAGTTTATGAAAAAAAGAAACAAATTTTATAAATATTTGAATAAACTTTGTCGTATGATTTTAAATGCTCGTTGGGTGCTTGTATATTGTAATAATGAGTTGTACAATTTGAATACTTGCGTAATTGTTTTCTTTTAACAATTTAATAACTAATCAATCAAAATTCAAAACGTTTTTTTTTTCATTTTAAAATTGAAGAAAGTCAATAAGTGTTAAAAACCTTGATTTGAAATCACGTTTTGGATTCTGTAATTAAGAATGTCTTTTAATTATTAATAGACATGAATATTTGACAAGAACATTTGTATAGGTATACATATATTGTACAATCATCAATTAATTATTCACAAATAGAAATTTTGCATATGTTAATAACACTTACATAACAATATGATTGAGTTGTGAAGTTTTTAGAAAAAAATTTAATTGGAAAAGTATAAAACTAGAAAAATTCTATATGTTATTGTCGCTTTTTACATTTTCATAATAAAAACACCGCACAAAACACATTTGGTCTACTTCATATTCATGCCTGATGCGAAAAGACTAAAATCTAATACTTCGTAATCGAGATAATGATTAATGAAAATAACGGTAAAAATTTGTTATGAGAACTTGAAATATGATATGATTATTTTTAAGGCATGACAATGACGAAAAAAAATTCAAATTTGTAATTTTAATTTCGCTTGTAGAACTTTAGAGTAGTGATAATATTTAGGCAATATTAATTTACATTCATTCATTTATTTAACAACACACACACAAATTAAGACGGTCGCAAGATTTCGATAATCTTGCGAGCTTCTCAGTCGAGAAAAAAAATTAAAAAAAATTTGTGTGCTTCTTTGGCGTTTCAACTAATTGTTTAATGTCGAATGTTTTTTAGAACAAAGTGACTGAAAAATTTAAGCGCCCTTTCAAGAAACGGCATTCCAGTGTTTATCATCAGCCGTCGAATCGAGTGAATAAATATTTGGCACAGGCGATAGAAGCGCGAAGTGTCGACCGTGAAAAATCGACTCATGTTAATTTGGCAACTTTGTACTTCAAAGATCGGGATAAAGAGCATCAGGTAAGGCAAATATTTACTAAAATATTTCTGTATTTTTGATTTTATCAAGCATATGATATTACAGTGAAACCTGACTCTAAAATTTTTAACGTTTTAAAACGTTGTTTGGCTGCTACACAAAGTATCTTAATTTTTATTATAATTTACATGATTAAAGCCTACTCCCTGAGCAAGAGGTTGATTTGTAAGGACACCCACCCTGGTCTTCCGATTAGCATATCCATAAAATGAGATCCATCTTCATCCTACAATAGAACTCTTCACTTATCATATGTGCATTCCTCCCTCATCCTCTTAAAATGTGCCACTATATCTGTGGTCCCTTATTAAAATCACGTAGTCTAATTTGACTTTTTTGAAATATCGCGATTTTAAGTTCTATTGACACATAAGGTTGTCTAAAAAGTTTTAAAGTTTCAAACAACTTAACAATTTTATATCACATAATCATCGATAACTAGAGTAATTAGTTGTATTAATAGCAGAAAATCTTAATAAAATTGGCTAAAAACTAATTAGATTAAGTTACGAAAAAATTTTTGAACCTGAAAAATAGGGCTTAAAAGAGAACATTGTTAGAATTTAATAGCTTGAATATTAGCTTCGTTCGCAGGTCTCATTCTGAACCGATTACGAATCAGTTCAAGACAGATTTAGGATTATCGCCAAGCAACTTTAGAATTGTTCCGAACTAGACGGGGATTACCGATAATCAACGAAAATTGTTAATTGAATTGAACGTTGACAGCGAAACTGGACTTTAAACTGGCCACGATTTATCAAACTGCGCATGAGTAAGAAAATCAAATGTTTCTTCCTAACAAAAATCCGAGAATCGCTAGAATCAATTCTGAATCGATAACGAACGCATTTCGTGTAAACCGCGAACATCGGACCGTTACTAAAAATTCACAACTCACTGACCCGCGAATGCTCTTTTTTAGAATGCACATGCGAATAGTTCCTGAACTAGTTCAGAATCGCACCTGCGAACAAAGCTATTATCCTAAATGTATAAAATATTAAACACTCTTTTACTTTTTGTGAATTTTGATTTCTTTCTTCCAGTCTTTAAAGCACTTTAATAAGTTTTTATACATGTAACCATTAATCTCATTTTGCCACAACCCCAACACCGTGGCGATAGAAGAGTTGAAAAAACCTTATTTCACAGGATAATAACTGAGTTTTCCGGATAGTACAGAATCAAGACCCCAGAAAATCGTCTTAATATTTCCATCAAAGAAGTTCCTATACATAAATAAAAGTGTAAATTATCTCACTTTGTATTGATTAGTAGATTTTTCTAACTAACGAAAGTTTCAACAAAAAGAGATAAGAAATTCATAACCTCGACGTTAAAAAGAGCACAAAACTTTCATCAAGTGTACTTACTTTGTTTGTTTAAAAACCTAATCAACTTTTAAGAAATAAAAAATTCTAATTTTGCATCATTCATTATAAAAATTTTGTTAGTTAAAAAACTGGAAAGTTTTATAAGCTTTCTAACTAAACTATTTATAAGGTTTCTCTAAGACCTAAATGTTTAAAGCTTTGAGGATATAACGAATATAGAAAATTATAATAGAATATAAGGCACCTTACCTATTATAGGTACTTAGGTTACATAATATAGAAAATTAGTTTTAATTACTATTGAAGTTTTTTTCTTATTCAATTTCATCAGGTTTCACCGTAATGTATTTTGAAAGAAATATAAAATTATAAATGTTATGTAATTATTTTCAGTACCACAATGATATTGATGTTGGCTTTAGCAGTTCTTTAGCATGCAGTTTAGTTTTGTTAGTTTTAATCGGTGGTTTACAAGCCGTTATTTTGCCACGAACGATTATCTTACTACTTCTCTTCCTGACGGCATTTATATGGGTCTCAGTTGTACTAATGTTGTTGTTAGCTGTTCGACTGCGATGGATCCTCTGGGATATATCACAAAGTTTTGTTTTACGCCTAGCTATTACCTGTTTTACAATTGTACTTGTCTATGCCGTCGCTCAAGTCAACATTGTAAGTAACGATTTAAAAGTTTTATTTTTCTTTCTTCAACTTTCGAAATTTATTGTACTTTTTTAGTTTACATGTCGTACGGATATTTGCATATTGAGATCTACTGCTAACGTTACTTTAGATAGTAGTTTTGGACATGATCATCGAGCTTGTCCTTTGCCGCAATATATCGTCCTGTCTTGTTCTTTGGGATATATGGCGGTCGCTATTTTTCTTCGATTGCCAATAGCATTGAAAACTATGCTCTTAATACTGATGTCTGTCGTTTATGTGCTACTAATTGAACTTTCTCATGTCGATTTGTTTTATTGCTACGATCAACGTGTTGGGTAATATTAAAAAAAGAAACACATAGAGAATATAGGCTTTAAACAAATATTTATTTCCAGGTCGGTAATTCCACAGCACGTGTTGGCTGTTGTTTATGTGTTAATGTTCTTTTTGGCTGTAATGATCCATGGAAGACAAGTGGAATGGACGGCAAGGCTTGATTTTCTTTGGCAAATACAAGCAAATGAGGAAAAGCGGGAGATGGACGCTTTGCAGCATAGTAACAAACGGATTCTGTTCAATCTTTTGCCTGCTCATGTCGCAACTCATTTTCTGGATAATCAGTTTCGCAGTAATATGGTAAGTTATTTATTTTATTATTCACTCACTATCGCTGTTGTATTTTGAAAGTATTTTTCATTGGTATTTTAATTTTTGAGCCGATTTTCTTAAGATTAAACGAAAAATCAACTCAATATTTTGATTTAAAATTGTTATTGAATATAAAGAAAATTATGTTTCAATACTTTTTTTCTTGAAAATTTATCAATAATTAAAAATTTAATATAATATTTTAAATAATTAGATGAAAAGTAAGTTTTGACGAAACAATTTAAGTTTTAATACCTTTTTTTGGGAAATCGTTTGTAACGATTTTCAAGTGCCCTAGAAATTTTTGCATTGAGCATAAAATAATTAAATTAAACTTTGTCCTGTTTCTATTCCAAGTAATTACTTTATTTTCCTAATCGAACTTTTTGATGTGGAAAATAAAAACCGTTAGCGCTAATATTTTAATCATAAATCGATATGATGAATATGCAATTTCACAGTCACATTTTATCAAAAGCATTTCCATCAAAACTAAAATCTCTGTCCCCATTAGTTCACCATTTGATTTTTGCATGCACTTACTATATCTCATTGCATTCTATGAATTTCGTTTCATCAATTTGTGCATTGTGTAGAAAATTGAGTCTCATTCACAATTTGTGAGTAAACACGCACAAAAGAATGCAAATTTTTTATTGATTTTTTTTCGTTTGTTTCGAGTAGTTTTTTATTTATTTATTTTTTAAAATTTTTTCTTTTGTAAAACTGGTGGAATGTTGTAAGGTTACACTGAAATGTATTTGTGTGTGTTTTTTGCGACAAATTGTTTCACATTTACTCATTTTCATTTGTGTCATTCCTTTGTGTCCTTCTCCAAACCACCCTTCGTCATTTAATCATGACCATCCTGCATTCTCGAACCCTGTGTGCGTAGAACACTCTGTCTCAGGATCTGTATCATCAAAGCTACTCCCGGGTCGGTGTCGTATTCGCATCCATCACCAACTACCACGAGTTCTACATGGAACTGGATGGCAACAATCAAGGAGTCGAATGTCTTCGATTACTCAATGAAATCATTGCTGATTTTGATGAAGTAACATAATTAATATAAGAAGAGCTTAGAGGAAAACCACTATAACTCTATTTTAACTAATTTTTTGATTTTGATGCTAACTTTTAAACTTTTTAAAAGCCGCATAGAGTGACTTCAACGTTTTTAAACGAAAACCTATTTCTAGAAATATTTTTTTATCTGTATAGATCTATTTCTTCTATTCTAAAAAAATTGCCATTTAGAGCTGCTAATACTTACTAGAGAAATTTGTTTCGGGTATATATAATTTGGAGTTAAAATGTTTTCACATGAAAATTTGAAAAAGTTGAAAAAGTGGACTTAATCAATGTGTGTTATATTGTGCACTAGCCAGCTCAAACATAATTAAATTGTTTTGAGATATGTTTTGAGGCTATCTACCACCTCCAGTTATTTGGTTATAGCCAGTTAAATTTTTTTAAAGTTTTCAAAAAAATGTTAAATAATAATCTAATTTAGATCAATTAATGCCGTTTTGGCGGTGATTAGATTGTCGCCATTTAAGCCAGTGTTTCTGAGATCGAAGCTCAAAATGTTCTTTGGATTTTCGGAATCGGTGGTTGCTAATGATAAAAGGGATTTAAAGCGATATTTAATAATAAACAAAAAGTTCTAACTTCATTATTTTTTAACTCATGTTATTTCCAACTTTCTTCTACTTGTTAAAAAGAATTAAAGTGGATTATAAATAAATGAAAAGTTTAATGTTGAAGGTTTTCGTGTTTTGTAACTCGATCATTTGATTATATTTATCACTTTTTTGCAAGTTTTACAGACAAGAAGCCAATTAAAAATAAAAATTAAAAATTGTTAGTTTTTATATTTTATTTTCTATGAATCACGGTGAGTCTAAAAACAAGACTAGAAGAGAAAAAAACAAAATTATAAAATGGCGTTAAAAACTGTTTTAAATCGTAAAATTTGAAAGAAAAAAAAATGAAAGATGCTATTCAGCAATTCTAGTAATTGCAGAATTTTCGGAAAAGCAACCAAATTATGGTAAAAAACGAAAATGGCGCGTTCCAATTGGCTTAACATATCAACAATGATGCGAAATTTTTCCGCAAAGTTTAAAATTCAAATTTAATAGTGATTGCTAATTGTTTAAAATATTACTTGATTTTCAAACTATTTGACTAAAATTCGGCATAAAATTAATTCAATTGCAATTCAAATTTTTATATTTTAATCAAGTTATGGCGTTAAATTCACAAATGAATTTATTTTAAATTTTATATGTTTAGCTCAGTTCATTGCACAAAGTGTCCAAATACTGAGTTAATAAATTCTTAATTCGAACAGTAAGACCAATCGTCTACAATGTTTTGAAAAATATCTTAAAAATCCAAAATTGTTGCGACACAAAATTGCACGAATGTAATTTTTAAAACAGCGCTTAGCGGTGAAGGAAAAGGGAAAATAAAAAAAAAAATTTTTGTTGAAAAAATATTTAATTTAGATATTCCTGGTAGTTTTCAATATTATTATTTCCGATTTAAGAAAAGAAACATTAAATCGTGGTTGTACATCATAACAAGTGATGAAATTCGTTACAGAAAAATTAAAAAATGTGCATGCGACTATAACAAAATGGCCGGAGGTGTGGAAAACTTTGAAAAATTGAGTTATTCTGTTTTTCCCCTGAGTGCTTCATATTTTTATTGAATAATCAACCTATGATAAAATTTATATTTATTTAGTTACTCGGCGAAGAAAGGTTCAAAGCGATCGATAAAATCAAAACCGTTGGCTCTACTTATATGGCAGCCGTTGGACTAATGCCAGATTTGAGAATATTAGACGAAGATGAAACTACAGCTGGCCATTTTCTAAGTACTCTTGTCGAGTTTGTCTTTGCCATGAGAGATAAACTTTTAAATATTAATGAAAATTCGTACAATAATTTTATGTTACGTGTTGGTACGTAAACTTTGATGATTGAGTCTTACATTTTGATCATCTTGACTTTCCTCAAACAAAAGTTAATAAACTTTCTCTTCTCACATAACTTCTTTCACATTAAATATCCTTTTAACTTAATATATTTCATAATTTGATTTTAAATTTACATATTTTTCCTGAAAGGGGTATAAAAAAGAAGTTAAAATCTTAAAACAAAAGATGATCAAAATACCCTTGTCTTTGTATTTTCAAGCGTCTCTCCTATAACGCGGTTTCTATATTACATGGTACAACATTTAAGAATAATATAACCAGGTCTTAACAAAATTTGATATCAAAAACTTGAAATATTATTTCACGAGGTATCTTTCAATTTCTATTAAACGCGTTATACAGGAGAAACTTGTACTAAGTTTATATTAAAGAGCAACTTAACAATAATTCACCATATTTTAGGTATCAATATTGGCCCAGTTGTGGCTGGTGTTATTGGTGCTAGAAAACCTCAATATGATATTTGGGGTAACACCGTTAATGTGGCAAGTCGCATGGACTCAACTGGTCTTCCGAACCACACTCAAGTTACTGAAGAAGTTTACCAAGTACTTAAGAACTATCCATACGAGTTTCAATGTCGCGGAAAAGTGAAAGTCAAAGGAAAAGGTGATATGACTACATATTTTCTTACTGATAGAAAACAACCAGGGACAATTCGAGTTGAAGAACTTCCTAGTTTACGAGCTGCTGGAGCCATAAGTAAAAATAAAAACATTTAAATTCTATGATATTAAACTGTATTTTTTCAGGTAATATGTATGGAGGAGTAGCGACTCCTTTAGCGATGCTCCACCAATCAAATGAAAATGGAAATCGAATTCGATCGCATAACTCTGGTAACTCGATGAGCAATGCGATCCCTAGTGCAATAGTAAGAAATGCTCCTCGATTGCCTCCCTTAAGAGAATCGTCTCGAGGTGAAAATAACAATGGAATGAACGGGGGTGAAAACGAACCATTACTTCCTATATCAAATTCAAAAGTGATACCAATTCGTGGGTTTCATAACAACCGTAAGCCTTTAGAAGACGATCTTCCACCACCACCTTTACCACCTCATAAGATCAACAATCAATTACAACAATGCTCTTCTAATATGCCACGACAAAATCAAATGGATTCAAAATATATTCCTCCGTGGCCTCGAGGAGTGAACTTACCATCGACGAAAAATCATTCAAATCAAAATCAGTCAAAGGAAGTAAAGCCATATTTAAAGCCATTACCTAAACCACCGGGTCGAGATGGAATCTCTCCAAATCGACATCATCACAGTAACGGAAAGACGCATAATAAGCCGCAAGCTTCCGTTCCACCTAATCAATTTTCTCCATTCAAAGTCGAATCTCGAACACCTGAAAGGTCTCAAGATGCATCACGTTCTAAGCTTCGAACAAATCCACATAATCCATTGTATCATCTCCAAAGACATTACTCCGATGAAAGTCTACCTGGAGCTACCTCTTCTAGTTTGTATGTATGTAGTGGTGTTCAAGCCCGAATTCATTCATCTGCTGATGAAATAAGTTCATTAAATCATTCTCCAAGTATAAGTTCTTCGGATGAAAGTTATAGTCGAACTACCGACGCGGATGCGTCTCCTTCGCCATCACCTCCTCATGGAGACTCAGCCAACGCACAACAATGGCTTTATCCTTCTGATATTCAAGTAAATCCTTGTTCATCTCCAGAATCATCTCCTCGAGTTTCGGTTGATTATATACCCCCTCAATGTTACATGCCAAATTCCCAAAAACAAAAAACACCACAGGATAATATTCCTGCACCAATGGCGACGTCGAGAAGTTTTTCTCCGTCGAATCATCACGGTACAGGTCGAAATCAAAGGCATAACTCGACTGGAAACAACTCAAAACGAGAATGGAGCCAATCTCCTCATAGACTAAGTAGCAATGAACGTAGCCAAAACTCAAAACGTAGCAACGGAAAAAATTCAGTACAAGAAACTTTGCCTCCAGCAACGCTTTTAGCATTGGCTGCTGGAACCAATACTGTTGATTCCACGTTAATGTCAAGTCCACTACCTCCATTGCAAGACGGAGATGAATCGTATCGAGGCGATAGTTGCGGTAGCTTCGAATATATCGGAAAGCAAAAGAATGCAAAGCCCACATCACTGTTACGAGCTTATAGTTCCAACGGAGAGCGTCATTCAAATAGGATAATAAAAAATAACGGAAAGCAGCGTAGTTTAGAGAAAAAGATATCTAACAGAAATTGTGATAATGCATTAGAATCAAATAAAATAATAAACTGTAAACGATCTCCTAGTTTTAAAGAAATGGAAGAATTTGTTGAGGAAATAAAGGCGACTGTCGGCAGCGAAAAATCTTCAAAACGAGACGGTTCTAGTCAAACGGATAAGAAAGATATGGCAAGCAGTCGGGGGCATAGTCACCGAAGTTCAAGGGACAAACACTCGCCTCATTCAAAGGTTTCGAATGAAACTAAAGAAACTTCCGATGACACGGAATCTTCAGTACCATTAGGAAATATTCCCGGGCATTTTGAACGTGAAATACAAAAGCTGTTAGATGAACAAAATTTGTTGAAAAACAATCCACCGAAAAATGAAAAGAATATTTTGAATAAAGAAATAATTTCTTTGGAGGATATAACAAATGTAAATAATGAAGAATTTAAGGAAATACCACATATCATAGGAAGGTACGGATTGACCAGGAGTCCAATAACTCATAGTAATAATAATAGTAGTAGTTCGCTTATAACGCATCAAGTTGGTTTAGCTGCTATTCAAGAATTAGCCAGAAAGCAACAGGATGAGCTAAATAATTTAATGACAGTCAGTTTGGATTCAGATAGGCATCAGTTAGGTTTTAGATTTAATCCCGTAGATCATAGTATGACATTGCAAGTGATGCCGGTGGAAACAGTGATAGATAGAGAAAGCAGTAAGGACAGTAGTCTAAAGCGGAGTCGTGGAGCCACTCCAGATGAGGAGGAAGAAATTTGCAAAATTCAGAAAATATCTTCACTTCCCAAGAAGTTTGCAGGCACGGGACATCTCATGCACGAGCCATTTTCGCTTCCGCGGCTCACATCGTTCAGGTAGGGACTGTCTCGAATATAAGCACCCGTCCACTGTGTGTGTCGCGGTGTGCAGTTTGTTTTCTTTATGGCACAAGTCAATCTAATCTCATCTATAGACTAGATTTCTTTCAACTAAAACAATACTAATCACATTTAACTAATTAGAATAGATTAGTTTTCATACACCAAGGGAAAATTTACTAAATAATACGTTAAAAGGTCACTTAGTGGCAATAGTCCTAAGGTCGAATCCCAATGGAAACCCAAGATTTTTTCTTGGATTTTTGGATTCACTGATCACTAATGACTATAGCTGTTAAATAAATAAAAAAAATTTTGAACGCAATACTAACAATTTCATAACAACATTAATTGTTAACATTTTAGCCTCATGTTTGTCATTAATATTAATTATCACTGTTGCTATTGTTAAATTAAATGGGGCATGTGGATATTTCTCATCATTCGCATTTGTAGTGAGGACGCATGTGATCGCCCGCTGCCATCTGGGATGATATGCTTTACGCTTAGTTTTATGGCTGGGACATCCTTACTGCTTCTCCTTCTTCACTAACAAGAAACACTTGTATAATAACTCATCAATTAATGGCACTAATAACATTGTCATAAGAAACAAATTGTAGATTCTAGATAATGGTTTGTTTTAACACGTTGCAATGTCTTTGTTATTAACAAAAGAGGTAGGTAGTGGTTTGCTTTTAGTTTAGCTCATTTTAAATAGTCAATTCAAGCATATAGGTATGTTAATAATTTTTATTTTTATCTGACGTATAACAAATTTTAAGGATGTTTTAAAAATTGCTACTCTAAGGACAGATTTACATGAGTCAAGTTTATTGATTTATTTTGATTGCAACAATAAAATTTAAACGTGTAAAAATTATCTCAATGAAATTGATCATTAAAATAATTGATGAAGTTGGACAATGGTTATAGTAGAAGATCCGAACCTACATCGACCTTCACCGAGTTGATAATAGAATGAAACATATGTTATCATGAAATTTAGTATATAAGAAAATATATTAAAAATGGGTTGGCTTTTTAATTATTTTTAATAAAATATTGCGACAAATAGAAAAAATTGTACACATCACAGGCGACTGCGATGTTGTTTCCTTTATTATTACACAGTATACTTACCTCCGATCTCTCTGTCACACATTTCCACGCGCATTAAAACTTAAATCTTTAAAATTCGCTAAACCCTAATAGGACCGAATTTTTGCAAACAAACTTATATTAACGTGTTCGCAATAAAACAGCGCTTATGATGATATAACATTTTTTCTTTTATCTTGATGTTGCAATATTTTATTTAAAATATTTTTTTTTTTGAATAATTAATAAATAAATATTATAAAAAAATGAAAAACCGACTTCAAAATATATAAAAATTCTTAAACAAAAAATGCACTAAAAAGTAACAAAATAATGGCGTATCCTTGCAGTATCTACAACTTACAAATTATTAGGATGATACAATGTACAACTATTGTTATTTTTGGAGTTGGTGTCAGCCAAGGAAATACGACTATATTGGTACTTAGCAAAAAACGAGAATACCTTATGAAAATTATTTTTCAAATGAACTTTTAAACAATATACTCGAACTGTAACAATATCTAGCGACCTTTAAACTACAAAATACCAATACCAACTAAACCTTTTTAAAATTTTTACAAATTACTATTAATATTTATTTTATTGACTGACACCAACTCCAAAAATAACAATAGTTGTACATTGTATCATCCTAATAATTTGTAAGTTGTAGATACTGCAAGGATACGCCATTATTTTGTTACTTTTTAGTGCATTTTTTGTTTAAGAATTTTTATATATTTTGAAGGCGGTTTTTCATTTTTTTATAATATTTATTTATTTCTCGCGTTTTAGTGATCTGAAGTTCGATAACTGATTTTATTTTCTTAAGGTTCTCATTTTTTTTAATGGTTAACCTTCCAAACGCGCTGCTCATATGAGGCAGCGCCGTTTAATATTAAAAGTTACTACATCATCCCTTTTTGCTCTTAAGGGTTGAAATTTTTTGCTTTTAAATGTAATAACAAAACTAAGTAGATTATTCTTTCCAACAGAAAAAAAATTATCAAAATTCGGTTAACTGTCACTATTTTATCCCCTATTTTCATCCTTAAGGGGTGGATTTTTTTCTTCAAATTGAAATGTTAACAATTTAAAGGTACGTTGTACGTAATAAAAACAAAATTATCAAAATCGGGTTAGCCAGAAAAAAATTATAATATTATTTCATCTCTAATTTTTAACCCCTTATGAGTGGAGTTTTTTTTTTAAATGGATAGGAGATTAATTTAAGGTTGTGTTCTACAAATATAAAAAGAATTATCAAAATCGAGCTATCCAGTAAGAAGTTAATATTTCATCCCTTAGTTTTCAACCCCTTAGTAGTTGAAGATTTCCCTCAAATTAAAACTGGACCCCACGAAAAGCACCAGCTTTCAAATAAAAAAAGAATTATCGAAATCGAGCTATCCAATAAGAAGTTAGTATTTCATCCCTTAGTTTTCAACCTTTTAGAAGTAGAAGATTTCCCTCAAATTAAAACTAGACCTCACGAAAAGCACCAGCTTTCAAATAAAAAAAGAATTATTAAAATCGAGCTATCCAATAAGAAGTTAATATTTCATCCCTTAGTTTTCAACCCTTTAGAAGTAAAAAATGTTCCTCAAATTAAAATGGGAACACACGAGAAGCACTAGCTTTCAAATAAAAAAAGAATTATCGAAATCGAGCTATCCAATAAGAAGTTAGTATTTCATCCCTTCGTTTTCAACCCCTTAGAAGTAAACGATTTTCTTCAAATTAAAATCGAGGCACCCGAAAAGCACTGGCTTTCAAATAAAAAAATAATTTTTAAAATCGAGCCATCCAATAAGAAGTCAGTATTTCATCCCTTAGTTTTCAACCCCTTAGAAATGAACGATTTCCTTCAAACTAAAATGGGACCATTCGGGAAGCATTAGCTTTCAAATAAAAAAAGAATCATCAAAATCGCTTCACCTAGTCGGAAATGCTGAGGTAACAAACATAAAAAAAAAAAAAAAAATACAGTCGAATTGAGAACCTCCTCCTTTTTTTGAAGTCGGTTAAAAATAGTCTGCCCCGGATTTTTTTAGCCAACCCATTTTTAATATATTTTCTTATATACTAAATTCATGATAACATATTATGTTTCATTCTATTATCAACTCGGTGAAGGTCGATGTAGGTTCGGATCTTAGACTATTAGTTTAACAGGGGAATAGACGTTGAAGACAATTGAAAACCGAGAAATTTGAGATAAACGAGAGTTGTGATTATTGCTCTTACAAGGGGACCTTAGAACGTGCGGGTCACCGATTTCAATCAAATTTATACCACATATAGGGTGCACCCAGGAAAGTAACAGGTGCAAGTAATAGGACCCACTATTCAGCCGTTTTTGATAATCAATTTTCCAACTGAATTTTCTTGAAAACGGCTGAATAGTGGGTCCTATTACTTGCACCTGTTACTTCCCTGGGTGCACCCTATATGTGGTATAAATTTGGTCAAAATTGGTGACCCGCACATTTTAAGGTCCCCTTGTTAGATCCAATTGCCAGTGATCAAAACCCATCACAATTGATCTTTTCCGATTTCTTTGAAATATACTTCAAAGCGTTTAAATTTTATTTTTTTTTTATTGTCAGGTTGTAAATGGAAAATTTTGAAGTTTTAAAAAATCATTCATTTTTATAAAATTCTTGCTTGCCTCAATTTCACTTAAACTGTTAAACAGAGATCATTTTCTTCTTCGTTACTGTGATATCTGATTCAGCCAAATTAAATAAATAAAATTGAATCGTGTAAACTTACTGTATTGAGTCTTGGAGCAGGTTTTCACAATATGATTGATTCAATTTGATCAAAACAGTGATTAGTACAAAGAAATTGAAATAGTCGCTGTTTACAAACTTAAATGAAATTGAGAAAATCAAAAACTAAACTTAAAAGTTTTGAAATGATAATACTTCAAACAAATCACTCAAATTTCTCAATTAGTGTATCAATTAAACAGACCAAAAGTAAAACTCGTTGAACTTCATTTCAATTGACCATTTTAATATTTTTATTGATCTGTAAAATAAAAATGACTCGTATAAATCCGCTTAAGATTCTTGCTTTGAAAAGCAATGGTTTATCGTAAAACTAGTATGCAAGTGATTAAATTTTGTTATACTAATTCTAATTGTATTTATTCTGTCGAAGTTAAATTGATTTTAAAAATTGATTTAATTTATTTGTCTTTCTTTTATAATAAACTTACAAAAAATTATTTTCAATATTCCAGAGTAAATAATGCTGATCTTGATCAAATAAAAAATACTCAAGAAGATGATACTGACTTGGAGAGTTTCGAACAAAAAGAAAAGGAGATAGATGAGGAAACGCAACAAGAGGTAAATATTTCAATTTTTGTTTTATTAATATGTTATAGAGAGAGGTACGAAATCTTTGTAAAATATACTGGTTGCTTTCCATTTATTAACACAGAGCGACGCTGCGTTACTCTGCGAAACACTGCAAATTGAAACAGAGTTATCTCAAAATAATACTAGAGCGACTAGAGCAAATACTAGACTGCATTTTTGGGTTTTTTAATACCAACCTGAAGAACCTAAATAATTAATAAGCATAGGGAATCATAGGCAGAGAAGAGAATTCTTCTCTTTTGTGTTGGTAATCCTGGGCAAAACACGGTGAAACACGGCTTTTTCTAGTGTCGCGCAGCGTACAGCCGTGTTCGACATTGTCTTAAATGGAAAGCGCATATACGAACACTGCGTTACACAGCGGTCGCTTTTGGTGTAAATGGAAAGCAACCACTACCTAGTTAATGAAGTGATGTAAAAGTTTATTTTGAAAGTGCCCATTTGAGGGGTTCAAATGGATTTAGAAAGTAGAAAAAGTTAAGTAATAATAGGTATGTTGGTACCACAATATAAAAGAAAAAAAAACGAGACTACTAGCAAGCCTAAAACAGAGGAAACCCGCTTAGGACATTTTTCCAGCCTTCATACTTTTAAAGGGTATCTAATTCTTTTTATAATGGCCAAAGTAGTAAAGAAGTATCATTATTATTATATGATCTATCTTAGTATGTAATAATATTAGTAAACTCAACAATAATAACTCATTAGAATTCAACTTTTTATCTCAAAAAAAAATGTCTAGTATCGTATCGTACCACGGAGTTATAATGTGTTTCTAAATTGACCCGTAAGATCATTTGGGTTGGCCACCTCTACTATAGACCTTTTTACCTGCGAAAATACGTCCTTGACTACTCGTTACTACGGGAGATCTGGAAGTAATAATAAACGTATTAATTTTAAGTAAAACAGATTAAACTGTTGTAATTTTATTAATATTTGCTTTTTCTCATCCTTTTGATAAATACGTGCATTCATCGAAATAATTAACTCAGGAGTCTGAACGCAATGTTAAAATAATGGTCGCATTCTGAGCCTTTGTTCGCCAGAGCGCGCTACGATTCAGAAGGTACTCGTGTTCTTTCGTGTTTAAACAGCAGCGCGTGAAGTATAATCTCTGTTTAGTGGCGGTATTTACTTATTAATAATTGTTACTCCAGAATTCTAAAGGAAAATTTGTAAAAAAATTAAATACCTAGTATTACTGTATATAAAGTTAAAATAATTTAGATTTTTTTTATTCTTTTTGCTTCTAATTTTTTTCTGCAGTGTTTTTTTATTAATGCACTTTACAAAGAAAATGCCCACGCATTATTAAAAAATTACTTATGATTTTTTTTATCAGTTCTTTTTTATGTTTCTGATCGGTTACATCCCGCCGGCCGATGTAACCGATTTTAAATGTATTTTTCTATACGTAATAATCGTAGTAATAACATCTAATAACAATCATAATAACGGTGCCTCGGTGTTCGGTTTCGATGCCTCTGAATCTTAGCGCCACAGTGATAAAAAAGTGTACTATAGTTGAATTTCATATTTACGTACATAAATATTGTGAAATAGCCTATGTAGTTCGGACTCCTGATATATATACTCCGTGAATTAACTGCTCAACCTATTTTCCATATTGAGTTAATTCTATTATTAAAATCTTTTTTTATGTTATTCTTCATAAGTATCAATCTCGGAAGTTTGTATAATAGAAGTTTGAATGTTTTGAGTCGAAACCATTTTACTGATCCCACCTTTGAGGTGGGACCCGTATACTGCGATTGTAATCGCACGAATCAAGTAAATCTATTGAATTTTTATGGTGGGAGTAGTACAGTTGTTTCAACTTTCAAGTTGTATTCCAGAAATGATAGAATATAATATCTATTATAAAGCAGCTGTCGCGGCTGTACTGCCCAAGCCTCAAAGCAGTCGAATGAAGCGGAAATCAAGCCACATCCTTTACTTTAATTGTACAGCGATAGGCTTAAGGGATTTTCATTACAACTAGATATATTATACAGATCTCAAAGCCTTCAGCAGCGCGGTTTGAGTCATCACGAAAAAGCTTTAGTATAGCCTCAAATTGCATTTATTGCATATTACTTTTAAAAAAGTTTCAAATATCAAAAGTTATCAAATGCAATATCCTCTCGTTTGAATGTAAACAATGGGTACTTTTTGACAATAATAGCGTGAACAAGACTTTTGACTTTTACCTGCTCTGTACTCATAGTTAATGAGTATCAAAAAAGTGGAATTGATTCTATTATATTTTTTTATAAGTAAAAAGGTGAAAACAATCTGAAGAGAAGGTATTTTTGTTTTTGTATAAAAATATCTAAAAACTCTACACACGGATAGAGAGAGTCTTCAGGACAATGTTTTAAAGTACTACATTATATAACACCTGCGTTCATTGTAATATAAAAATGGTTTAAAATGGGATAAAGTTGACTGAGTTTTGAATTTCTTAACATAAAAGTGTATACATTTCTTATTATTTTAAAAGAAATTTGCTTATGCTATGAAGCGACTCTACAAGCGCAGAGAATTTCTGTTGATCAATTGAGGCGTCTAGTATCAAAGTGACCTAAGTGCCACTTTTTGAGATATTGAGTTAGCTACGTCATTTTCTTCATCTTCTTGAGACACAGTTATTAGTATACATTTTTCGAAAAATAACTGCCTTTGTCCCCTTTAAAATAAATCTCAAAGTCTCGGTTCCGTTTCAAAACAACCAACGTGTTTGGCATGTTTGTATCAAAGAAGCCAATGTGCGCTTGGCCCAATAGGAAGCGAGCAAGTTGTACCACGTGGCCTATAAACGGTCTGTACTCTATTGTGGCGGGTTTTGATAAAGCCAAATTATTTTGTGTATTTTTAAATATTTTCTGAATTTTGGTGTAATATTTTAGATATTTCTCCCGAACCAGTTACTCCGACAAAAAGTTACTACAAAAGACGTCTTCATTTTATATTAAAACAACCAAAATCAATTGAAATTTGAATCAAAATGACCAAAGTAATAATCTCAGTAACAAAACGACCAAAGTCCATTCTTTTTTTTCGATTTTCTCGGCAAATACATGATGGCTGCTTATAATTTTTTGCCAGAATGTAGAAAATGTCAGTATACAAAGTCTTGTTCAAAAATTAATTTTATTTTAGTTGATCTGAAGTCACCACAGTTTTTCGCGGTTTCTGAAAAATAAGTCAGGGTTACAACACATTGGTTAATTTGATACTAGACGCCTCAATTATTATCTTAGGTTTAGGATCTTAAGTCTAGGATTCAATGGGGATCGAACCTAGTACCACTTGACGCATGAGGCGGAGAGAGCAATTGCTCTAACCACTACGCCAATAGGTGGTACTACTAAGTTATTGGTTACTCTTTTTTTTATTTCAGCCAACAAATTCTTCAATCTCGATTTGAAAGTAAACGAACTTTTAAAATAAACTCATTTATTGCTGTAGCATATGACTCATACAATTATTGTAAACTTAATTCGATATTAAATATTGGGTAAAAAAAGATTTGCTCTATTAGAACGGCTCCATTTAAAGACTATTTGATTTGATGTTCAAGCTACTTGGCTGATATTTGACTTAAAATTAAACTAAACTCAAGTCATATATTAATATTAGATTAAAAAAAAAAGTTCTGAGCATTTTTTCGCTTTATTTTAACAATTAAACTTCCATAGAATAAGATTATCCGATTTAGATCAAATATGCACCGTTTTATTCAATAACTTTAACCCATTTTGAAGGCAATTTTATAACTTCACGTTTGAAGAATTCCTCGTTTTTATTAGTAAAAAAATTTGACCAGCTTATTGAGACTTTAGACCAGTTTCTTATCATCAAGAAAATTTTGTAAATGCTTAAAAAGTGAGAATCGCTTGATGTCAGGTCTAGACTATATGGTAGGTGTGATAGAACCTCCCATTCAAACTCAGGATATATTTAAATGTCAAATCAAGTCAAGCGTTGACTTTGCAAGCTTTTTCATTTACAAATTTAAATATTAAGCACATTTTATTTCAACAAATGGCCAACTACTTGACTTGATAAATCTCAAATTTCAACCCAAAAAATAAATTTAAACGCAGTTCCTTTTCATTTTTGATCAACTATTAAATTTCTATTATTTTTTTAAATCGCAGCCAGGAAAATTAGACTTGGTAAGATAGAGAGAAATAAAAAAGAAAAAAATTTCAGAAGTCCTTATTGATTCGAAATAATTTATATCTTTGAAGGAGGCAGAAGTAAAGCGGTTATTCGAAGAAACGGTCGAAAGGAAACTAGGTTCGGGAGGAGTTGGAGGTAGTCAGTCGGAATGGAGTGAAGATGATGAAGAAGGAGCTGCTTCTGAGCCTTTACTGGCTGACCGAGAATCAACAGGGTATACCACGGACGATCCAGCACTAGAAAATATTTCAATGTTGAACGAAACAGGCCTTACTGATGCAGAAGGTATTTCCATCATTTTGATTTCTAAAAATTTACAGTTAACCACCTTTTTTTTAAAATTAAACAGGAGCATTAAGTGATGTCAATTCTGTATATAATGAGCATGGCCATGACGGTGATATGGATGACAATACAAGCATGTCTTCTCGAGCATCATCGAGAATTTTTGATTCGGATGCAATGATGAGTTTAGATTCTCTAAGTGCACTCTATGATTCAGAGTATGATAATTGTTATCGTACCGACGATGATATCAATGCAGTTCCGGAGTTGGAACGATTAAATTATTTTGCTGTTACGACAGAAGCTGACATTAATTTAGCGAATATTCGCTCTATGAGCGAAAGTATTACAAGAAACTTTGGACAACCACGAAGTGAAACTGATCCGGATAGTGATGTATAAATATATATTTATTATACTAATGTATCAAAAAGTTTTTTCTTGTATTTAACAAAGATGTTTCTAAATGTAACTTATAAGTTTCTTGGTATAATTAGTAAATTTTATTAGTATTGTTATGTGCCTGTTATATTTATGCTATCTATTTTTT